>CM067167.1:78768663-79007278 GCA_034093135.1 Erigeron breviscapus
TGATGCCTGCCATGTGCACATCTCCAGATTTATAGGCAGTTTGTTGTGCATCAATGGTTTTAGAGAAAGCATCATAATTTAGACCTGATGACCTAATCCAAGATTTGATCACCTTTTGTTCCTTTTCCAGATCCACTTTTCACTTTTGATTTTCAAGATCCAAAGCCTCAATTTTTAAAACTGACTCTTTGAGAGCCAACTGGACACTTTGCAGATTTGAAAGCTGAGGTTTTAAATTATTTAACTCTGTTAGAACTGTTTCCAAATATCTTTCACTATCAGTTCTAACGGTTTCAACAAAAATCAAATCACTGTTAAGTGATTCAGCAAGGTCCAGTTTCAGTTCGGGGTCCATTTGATTGTCATATTCACATGCCTTTTTCAATATGATGTCTACCCATCTTCCAGTGATAACATCATCCTTCACCACATGTTGTTGTTGTTCTTCCAAGGCCATGAAACACATGTCCCTTTCCTCTTCATCATCAACTGATGAGTCATCAGAGTATTCCCATTTTCCTTCAGTTTTAGCCATCATGCACTTGTTCTTTTCATTTTCTCTTTCAAGTGACAGGAGGGAAATCTGGGCCTTAAGCTTTTTGTATTTTGCTTTGTAGCTATCATCAGGCCTATTAAAATTTGGGACAGAGGGACCAGTTTGATTGTTCAACTGACTAGATCTGCATTCCTTCATGAAATGACCTTTCTTACCACACTTATAGCATGTAAGATTGGTCTTATCCAAAGAGTTGGAGCTGGAAGCATTGTTGGGGCCATTAAATCTATTAGATTTATGCTTAAACCTGTTAAAGGTTTTAGCAATCATGGCAACCAGATCATCATCGTCAGTTTCATGACAATCATCACTGATTTCAGTGGTCAGGCCAGAGTTCAATAAACCATTTAACATCTCCTTCATTGAGTGTGGTTGGATACTCTCTGCAGACATTAAAGCAGCACAAGGTTTCTCAGTTATACTAGCAACCTTGGAATTTGAGCATGGTTTAAGGCATCCTGCTCAGCCACCAGTCTCTGTGCATTATTATCTTCAGTGAATCTGAAGGCTCCATATAGAGATGCAAGAGTGTGACTGTGCAGGGTCTTACCTTGTCTTAGGACAAGAACCATGTTAGCCCATTTGGAAGGAAGAATATCACAAAACTTCTCAAGAAGAATATCCTTATCCTTCTCTACACCCAGCCCTCTCAGTTGATTAATCACACTGGTAAATCTGGTATAAGTACCAGTCAGGCTCTCATTGGGTAAAGCAAAGAAGGATTCATACTTCTTGTTTAATGCAACTTTCCTAGTGACAATGGTGTCATCACCTCCTTCAAACTGAAGGACCAATTCATCCCACATTGCCTTGGCACTGGGGAACAACACAAGTGTTGGAATAACGTCTTCAGGAACAGCCCTAAGGATCATATTCTTGAGTCTGGTGTCCAGATAAACAAGTCTACGATCCTCATCTGACCAATGGTCTTCATGCTTTTCTCTAGTACCCCTTCTAGATCCAGTTGGATCAAGAAAAGGACTTACCCCATGAGACATGGGTACATGTGGTCCATCCTTAAGGATTTTCAACATGTACCTCTCTATCCCACCAAAATGCAAAAGCATTCTAGCCTTCCATGTACCAAAGGCCTCACTGTTTCCATCGAACTTGGGAACATGAGTGTTGGAGTAATGTACATGGACATGGCTAGGGGCACTAGGAGGAGGAGGAAGAGGATTGGTATTAACATTTTGTCCATTAGGTGGATTATTAACATTAGTTTCATCATGACCAGAACCATTCTCACCTTTAGTAGTAGACATCTAAGCAGATCTAGGCAAGTATATTAGCCTTCTGCTCTGATACCACTTGTAAGTCCCAACTCAATAGATGGTACTAACTGAAGACACCTCTATGTCAATGATGAGATTTCTTTGCAATATAAACACTGAACTGGAGACGACCAGTTGCAGTGAATGTATACCAAGTTACTGGATAGATTACTTATAAAGGTGACAATAACAAATAAGTAATCAACAATGCAATATTTAAATACAAGTAAGTAATCTGGTGAGATCGATATGTAATTTTTCAAGTGTAATTTATTTATTATCTTTAAATAAATTACAAGGTTGTTGCGGAACCAAGATAATACAAATATGTAAATATCCTAACAACCTATGAAATACAATGATCTAATACTTGGAAATTCCCTAGACAATCGAAACACTTAAAGTTGTGAAATGTTCCTTTTTGCGATTGAGAGAATATTGCACAAGTTCACCAAGGATACTGCAAAGTAGGGTTTTTGCAAAGTTATTTTCTTGTTGTTCAAAGACCTCTATTTATAGACAAAGTTGGTATTAGGATTCCAACTTTGTCGTACAAATATGGTTGAGAGCATTTAAGGAAGCAATTTGACTTCCTTTGAAATGCTGATAAAGTATGACATAAAGTCACTTTATCCAACCTGCTTTATGTACTTTTGTACTTTAATCATAGACAATTGCTATTGTCCGGATAAAAGCACATAAAGCAAAAAGGTCTTCCCCGTAATCAGTGTAAAGCGTTGTAAATGCTTTAAACTGACAATCTCCAGTTTAGATCTGATTAGAATGCCAACTGGGCTTCGCTGCCATTGTCATTCTCTATCTTCCACTTGTTGTCTTCGACTTCAATTGGAATGCTTCAGGTCTTGGTCAGATCTCAACTAGAGGAAGTGTTCAGTTGCATTAACTGTACTCTTGCAAATGGACTTCGTATATTCCTGGACAAATCTTTTGGTCTCCAGATGCAATTGGAGACTCGTCAGTTTATCAGTAAACTGGTCCTAACACATCCCACCAAAACCCACTGCACCTTCATTTTTCTTTCCTGTGTAAGATGAACTTCCATTTTCTTGTCGTTTTGTCTTGTTGGAGATACAATCATACAAAGGTCTATGTGCAGGCTCTGGTTGCTGGCTCAGTAAGTTGGCTCGGGACCTCGGGTCTCCAGCAATTGTGAAGATTACTTGAGTTGGACGGTGGTCTGTTTTTTGGGATGTCATTGAGATTCTTGGTCAAAGTAATGGTGTCAAAGGTCAAACATGCATGACACAAGTATCCAAGAAAGATGCTCACCTTGCTCTTGAAAATCTCGGACATTCAATTTCGACTTATTCTCCAAATTATAATTTAGATTCTAAGACATTATGTGTTATATATGTTATGAGATTGGTAGCCTGTAACTTTTACATAAGGGTAATATGAATTTTTACAACTAAAAAGAGTTATTTCATGCATTTGAATTAATTTCTGTAACATCCCAAACTTTTTTAATTAACGGTTGACTTGAGTCGTTAAGTCAACACTACGTGTCCGTTAAGTTTCTAGGAGAATTAATGCTTATATGTGATTAATGTGCTATATGTGTGAGGCTTCAATACCTTAATGATGTATATGTTAATGTGTTTAAGATGTCAAAGATGATTAAATGTGTTGAATATGTCGAGAAGTATTCCCGTTAGGTTGTTTAAGCCTTATATGTAAAGATGTAAAGTGGAGGGGCTTGAATGTAAGCTTTGAAACTTGTGTCCAGGTTTTAGGGGTTAATTAGATTAACCTAATTGATCATTATTCAGTTTCTAATCCCCTAATATCCTCTCCAAACCGTTCCCCCTCCTCTCCATTCGATTCCTTTGCAAAATCCTTCAAAACGTGTGATTTCGGGTGTGTTTGATCAAGTCTTTTGCATCCTTCTTGTAATCTACAGGTATTTGAGGTATTATTACATTGATTTCATGTCCTTTCAATCCCTTGATTCATTTCATAACTGATCTAGGTCTTTAGAGGGTTGATTGGAGTCAAAATCATGAGTTTTAATCGATTCGGTAACCTAAAATGTTTGTTATTGTGATGCAAATCAAGTAAGGGTTAATCAATGATTTCATTTCATCATTATGGTCTTAAAATGATGAATTTTGAGGTACAAAAATCGTTCATAGGGTTTGGGGTCGTTTGAGATGTGTTTGGTTAGGTTTTGGAGGTTAAATGGTTGTTTTTCACGTCTGGTCGTCGTAACTCCCGTTACGGTTGTGTAATTCCCGTTAGCTGGGTAACTTGTGATAACACCTACACTGTAACTCCCGTTACAAATTTTCGTAACTCCCGTTAGGGACTGATTTTGTTAACATTTTTAAACGACCATAACTTTTGAACCGTAACTCCGTTTTTAACAAATAAGCTATCCACGGAATCGTGAGAGAGTCTACTTTCTAATGGTAATGATTTCAAAAGATGATTATGATGTCAAGTTTCCTGAAAGGTTAATTTAGTGAGTGAATGCCGAGTTCCGTCGAGTTATGTAAGCTCTAAAGTATTAAACAAACCTCCGATGCATCAAGCATTGTCGTGGGTCATATTTTTAGGTATTTAGACATGTTTCATGACCATAAGTAAGTGGGTTTTCGGTTAGCTCATTTATTGGTCGTTTAATGATTATAGGTAGTCGGGAATACTTGCAAGGCTCGGTAATTTACGTTATCGTTTGTTGTGCGCTTCTACGAGGTAAGATACACTACTTTGACACGCTGAGGGTTAAAAAAAACATGGTTTTCATATAATAACTTCCCAAATGATATCTTGATTGCTTATGGGTATTCGGGGTTACACGGGAGGTGATATGGGCTATGTAAATGACTATTGAGGCCTGAAATGCTATTCCAATGATATGATATGAGATGTAATGATATGTTATGAAATGTGATTATATGTTGATGAGAAATGAAATGTGCATGATTGTATGGCTTGTTCATCTAGTTCACTAGACTTATTAAGTTGCCATGACACGTGCACGTTTAAGGGCCCAAATGTTAAGATGTATATGTGATAATGTTTAGGTAATTTGAACACCTAAACTATATGAGATGTGAAATCGAGCTCGTAATTTAGATGTGAAAGTGTTAAGCTTAACCCGTACTTGCCCTTGCCCGGTTAAGTGCGTAGATGTGGTTGCTTGGGTGGCTCCTTGCAACATGGTTTGAGATGTGAAGAGTAACACGGGAGGTCTGACCAGCCCCATTTGTCTTGAACATACGGATTACTCCGGGATTGGCTTGCCATTCCTTAACGACATCGATGTACAACCGTAAGGTTTGTCCATCTAGTCGGGTGGGACTTATGTCACACTTACAATGATGTATATGTTATATGAGATGTGTGACTTATGTCACAACTACAAAGATGTTTAGATGTTATATGTGAGATGCAAAAGATGACTAGGCACATTTAGGATGACCCATCCTATATGAAAGATGTTTAATGTAAGATGTGATATGATAGATGTGATGACTTGTGATGATATGAGCCTTAAAGATGAAATATGACTTTTCTATAATGATTAAATGGACAAATGTTTTATTAATGATGTGTTATCTTACTTAGCTAATTCGTTAGCTAACACTTGTTCTTTTTAAATGTGTTGTGCCCTCAGGTCCAACATAGTGAGCAGGTAGATGTGAGAAGATGCGAGGCATGGGTAGATGGTCTTGAAGCTGGCTTTAGTTTACCCATAGTTGCTTCTCATTAGACACTTGATGTTTATTTAGATGTTATTGACTATGTAGTTACCTTTGATGTCGGTTGTTTAATGTTGGGCAACCGTTGGATTTCCATTTGAACTATTTGTTATGACATTGCTAGTAACACCTATTAGGTCCAGATTTACTGGACTCGCTCCAGACTCGACTACTGGAGCCTTACTAAAGATCTGTCCAGAAATGATATTTACTGGACCTACTCCAGACTTGGAATCTGGAGTCCCTCTGAAGATTTGTTCAGAAATAATGGAAGACCAGTGAGCAAATACTTGTATAGGAAATCTGGAGACATCCTCCAGATTAGCTCACTGGACTTCACCCCAGTCCAGATCTATTCTACTGAAGACGTTCTCACTGAAGTCAAAGACTGAAGTCAGAATAAAGAAGACTGACAAATGGCGGAGTCCACTGGAAGTCTTACCAGATCTGAACACTGGAGGATTGTCAGTGTTCTAGACCTTACAAGTCTGAACACTGATATCGAGGAATTGACTTTTTGCCTTTACACACTTTCCGAAGAACATTCCACTTGTTCTTTACCAAAGTGCATACGTGTGTAAAGGTGGTTGGTTAAAAGAATAAAGTCATATTGATGTAACTTTATCCTTGTACCTTAACCAATGCATTTAATGACCTTGTCGATTCATTAAATGCATGCAACCATATTTGTACGGCACAAATTCACTGGTGAATTTGTTTGCCTATAAATACAAAGTCATATTTTTCGTTAAAATTACTTTTAGCATTAAAGGTGAATTTGTCTAAATACTATCGATCTTAAACAGGGATACTTCACAACTTTAAGTATCTCGATCCAAAGAGTTTATTTGGCAAATATAGATCATTTGTAATTCATAGGTTGTTAGGATACTTACATATTTGTATTATCTTGATTCCGCACAACCTTGTATTTTATTTAACATCATAAAAAAATACACTTGAAAATATTACATTGTGTTCCACCTTTATTTTATTGCTTTTAGTCTTGTATTACTTTGTTTATATACTTGCATTTATATTCAAGTAATACTAGTCCATTCTAGTGATTATTAGACTTGTTGTATTTTACACTTCTGGGTTAACCATCGAGTTTGGGACTCACAATTGGTATCAAAGCAGAAGGCTAAACATTGCCTAGATCTGCTTCTTTGATGGCCACCCCAGAAAATACACAAGCAAGTTTTAATTTTGGTCCCGATCCTAATGTTAATGTTAATGATCAAAATAATGAACCACCTATTGTTAATAACACTAATCCACCACCTCCTCCTCCTACTCCTGCTTCTCCACATGTGCATGTGCACTACTCAAATAATCCTGTTCCTAAATTCAGTGGGAATAGCGATGAATTTGGTACGTGGAAGGCTAGGATGATATTACATATCACTGGTATTGAGAGGAACATGATGAAAATTTTAAACGAAGGACCTTATGTGCCCACATCACCTCTCAATGCTCTTCTTGATCCTACTGGTTCTAGAAGAGGTCGGGAAAAGGGGGAGGAACATTGGTCTGAAGAGGAGAGGAGATTGGTAAATCTAGATACCCTTCTCAAAAACATGATCCTCGGGGCTGTTCCAGAAACCCTAATTCCCACATTAGTTCTTTTTCCCAGTGCTAAAACCATGTGGGATGAACTAATGAACCAGTTTGAAGGAGGAGATGACACCATTGTCACCAGAAAAGTCTCCTTAAACAAGAGGTATGAGTCATTTTTTGCTCAGCCCAATGAGTCTCTCACTGATACTTACACCAGATTTATGAGTATCATAAACCAGTTGAGAGGTCTCGGGGTTAAAAAAGACAAGGATATACTTCTGGAGAAATTTTGTGATATTCTGCCCACCAAATGGTCTCACATGATCCTGGTCTTACGACAAGGTAAAACTCTGCACATACACACTCTCTCAACTTTATATGGAGCTTTCAGGTACACTGAAGAAAATCAAGCTCAGAGAGTGGTGGCAGAACAAGATGCTTATAACCATGCCTCCAGTAGTCCTACTGTGGTTAGTCATACTGAACCACAAGGTACAACACTGATATCTTCTGAGAATGTATTTTCTATGAAGAAGATGGTGTCTGAACTCATGGATTCTGAAGAAGCCAGTCAAATCTCTCCAGACTGTGATGAAGCTGAAGATGATGACCTGGTTGCTATGATTGCTAAAACGTTTAACTGTTTCAAAGCAAGAGCAAATAGGCCATCTGGACAATTTGCATCCAGTTCTTCAACTGATAAGACCAATCTGACATGCTTTAAGTGTGGCAGAAAAGGTCATTTCATGAAAGATTGCAAGTCCAGTCAGTTTTCATCTAAGCCTGGTCCATTTACTTCAAATTATAAGCCTAATGATAGCTATAAATCGAAATACAAAAAGCTTAAGGCTCAGATTGCTCTCATGGCACAACAAATGGAAAATAATAATAAGTGCATGATTACAACAACTGAAGAGAAGTGGGTTCCTTCTGATGATTCATCTGCTGATGAAGATGAAGAAAGAGATTGATGTTACATGGCTCTGGCAGACGAAGAGCACCTGGTGAAGGAAGATGTCATATCTGGACGATGGGTGGACATTGTTATCAAAAAGGTTAGTGATTATGATACTGCAACTAACCAAGAATTAAAACTGGACATTGCTGAAGCTCTTAATTCTGATTTAATATTTGTTGAAACTATTAGATCTGACTGTGTAAATAGTCTAGAAACAGATTTTTCTGAAATAACTGTTTTAAAATCAAAATTAAAAGAACTTCAAGACATTGAACTGGCATTTCAAGCCCAGGTTCTGGTAACTGAACAATTGATTCAAGAAAAACAAGATCTTGAAGTCATTTTAGAAAAGGAAAAACTGGTGATTAAATCATGGCTTGAAACCAGAAAGCATATGATGCTGGAGTAAATCAATTTCCCGCTCAAAAACGTGCTTATTTAGATGGAAATACTCATGTTGCATCATTAATCCCAGTAATTGACCGTTTACCAGAGGGATTCAGGCCCGTTACTATTTATGATGAGCCTGTAACTCCCAAAGGCCAATATTTTCCCAGTTCAATCCCCAGAGGTTAAGACTGGAGCATTCCAGATGACAGCTCCAGTTAAAAAGGTCAATCTGAAGAAACCTTTGCCTCAGACCAATCCCCTACCTAAGCCTATAACTGGAAAGGCTCAGGTTTCATCTGATGAAAATGTTTTGTCAAGGTTAGAGAGCCAGATTAAATTACTGACTCGTCAATTTCAAAGTTTTAATGCAAGATTAAACTTTATTGAGGGTACTTCATCTGGCCCTAGACAAAATACTAAACCTTTTTTCCAAGAAAGATAAATATATTTCTCCAGTTGAGAAAAAGAAAAAGGTTTCAAAACTATCAATCCCAGTGGTCTTTTCAACTAAGACCACTGTTGAAGAAAGTGAACTAAACCAGATTGCCCCAGGGACCTATAAGGGAGGGTCCAGTGAACCCATCAGTCGATGGGTTCCCAAATCTAACTGATAATATCTGGTGGATGTGCAGGGTGATCGAAAGAAATATATCTGGTATCTTGACAGTGCAGCTGGCAGGACGATGACCGGATGTAAGACCCTGCTGGAGGAGTTCACCATTTCTGATGGACCCTCCATTACTTTTGGAAATGATGGTTGTGGAAAGACTGAGGGATACGGTGTTCTGAACAATGGACAAGTCAAGTTCAGACGAGTTGCATTTGTGAATGGTTTGAAATATAACCTGATCAGTGTAAGCCAACTGTGTGATGATGGCTATCAAGTTCTATTCAATATTGCTCAGGGTATCGTATTCAACAAGGACTGGAAGGTAGTGTTGATTGCTCCCAGAAAAGGGAATGTGTACGTGATGGATATGGAGAGCTCTCCTTCAGAGCAGTGTTTCTATACTCAAGCTGACGAAGACACAAACTGGTTATGGCACAAAAGGTTATCCCATTTAAATTTCAAAAATATTAATAAGTTGTCTAGAAAACAACTAGCAGATGAGATACCTTCAGTTTCCTTCAAAAAGGAAAGGCCATGTCCAGGATGTGAGATTGGTAAGCAGAAACGTACTAGTTTCAAGACCAGACAGAATTTCAGCATATCTGAACCTCTTCATATGCTTCATATGGACCTCTTTGGTCCAGTGAATGTTCAGACTCATGCTGGTAAAAGATACACCCTGGTGATCGTAGATGAATTTTCCAGATATTGTTGGGTTATCTTTCTCAGGTCCAAAAGTGAAGCTGCTGCTAAAATCATCAGTCTTATTAAGCAAATTGAGCTCAAGTACAGTCGAAAGGTGTGTCAGTTAAGAAGTGACAATGGAACAGAATTCCAGAATGCAACTCTGGAGTCATTCTGTACTGACACTGGCATTAGGGATGTGCATGGTCCGGTTTGGACGGTTTTAGCCAAAAATCTCAACCAAACCAATACATACGGTTTCACGATTTTTCAAACCAATCCGTCCAAATTGTTATGTCGAACCAAACCAACTAAAACCAATTAATCCGGTTTGGTTTGGACGGTTAAACGGTTTTTTATTTTTTTTGAAATTAAATGTATAAAAGCATAAAATAATACGTAGCATTTAAGATTCGATATCATGACATAACAAAATATTCATAAGTCTTATTAGACAAAACAAACATAACAATTTAAGATTCGATATCATGTCTACAACTTTGACAAATAATAAGTATATATAATTTACATTATTAACTATTAATATAAATATAAACTTACAATTATTATAACTAAATGGTCCGGTTTGGTTTTACCGGATTGTATAATATCTAAAACCAAAACCAAACCATACAAATGGTTTACGGGAAAAACAAACCGACGGTTCAAAATTTCAATTTAAAACCAACCAATCCGTCCAAATACCTCGGTTTAAATGGTTTAACCGGTTTGGACCAAACCATGCACATCCCTAACTGCATCTCCCAGAATTTCTTGCTGATAGAAGCTGCCAGGAGTATGCTTGCTGAATCTGGTATGTCTACCAGTTTCTGGGCTGAAGCAATTGCTACTGCTTGCCACACCCAGAACCGGTCAGTGTATGTGAAGCGACACAAAAAGACAGCCTACGAAGTCTTAAGAAATAGAAAACCAAATATTGGTTATTTTCACATTTTTGGATGTCCAGTTTACATCCTGAACGACTCCAGTCAGTTAGGCAAATTTGATGCCAAAGTTGATGAAGGGTATTTCTTAGGCTATTCAGCCATTTGCAAGGCCTTCAGAGTCTACAACAAGAGACTGGAGAAGGTCCATGAGTCAATTCATGTCACATTTGATGAATCAAATGCTGCAATCAATAAACAGCCAATCCTTGGTACTCCCCCAGTAACTCCAATTGTCTTCTGTGAATCTGATCCTATCAACTACAATAAAGATTCAGAAGACACAGTTTCCAGTCATCCTGATCTGGAACCTGTTCAGAAAAAGAAACGCTCCAGTGGTACTCCATTCTATCCTTCTATTATTTTCAAACTACCCTCTGAAATTAATATTGGATCAGATGTACGTACTACTTCCCCAGTATCAGTGTCAGTTGAGAATATACCAGAAATGTCTTCATATGAAGAATTCCAAACTGAACCAGTACTTCAAGAAATGCCTTCAATGGAAGAATTTCATGATGCAAATCGTGATTTAAATGACTCAGATGAAGATGCTGAAGTAGTCTGGGAAGATCCTCCTCCTGAAGCAACACCAGAGGAGACTCAACTGAATTCTTGCACTGATATTGTTGTCAGTAACAATCCTAGTCAGTACTCCAGATGGACAAAAGCTCATCCTATCGATCAGATCATAGGTGACTCCAGTCGAGGAGTTCAGACCAGAAGAGCCTCCAGTAATCAATGCCTATATGTTAGTTTTCTATCATTGATAGAACCTAAGAATATTGACGAGGCTATGGAAGATCCAAGCTGGGTGACTGCTATGCAAGAAGAGCTTCACCAGTTTGAAAGGAACAAGGTTTGGTACCTGGTTCCTTTCCCAGTTGGAAAGAAAGAACCAACTGGAACTAGATGGGTCTTCAGGAATAAGGCAGATGAAGATGGCCACGTAATCAGAAACAAGGCCAGACTGGTAGCACAAGGCTACTGCCAGTCAGATGTCGATTTTGATGAATCATTTGCTCAAGTGGCTAGACTTGAAGCGATCATAATATTTTTAGCATTTGCTGCTCATCATCAGTTCAAGGTCTACCAGATGGATGTAAAGAGTGCTTTCTTGAATGGAAAACTTGAAGAAGAAGTTTATGTCAGACAACCACCAAGTTTCGTTGATGAAAAGCATCCACATTGGGTATATCGTCTGGACAAAGCGCTGTATGGCCTCAGACAAGCCCCACGTGCCTGGTATGATACTCTGACTAAACATTTATTGAAAAATGGTTTCAAAAGAGGTGCAATTGACAATACCTTATTTATTCTTCATGAAAAAGGTAATCTGTTGATGGTACAAATTTATGTTGATGATATTATTTTTGGCTCTACTGATGATAAAATGTGCAAGAAATTTTCGAAAATAATGTCAACAGAATATGAAATGAGTTTGATGGGTGAATTAACATTTTTTCTAGGACTCCAGATTAAACAGACTAGAGATGGTATTTTTATTAATCAAGAAAAATATGTTAGAGATCTTTTAAAGAAATATGATATGAACTCTTCACCATCTAAACCCACTCCAATTTCTGCACCATTAACATTGGACTCAGATCCAGATGGTAAACCAGTGAACACCACTATCTATAGAGGCATGGTTGGTTCACTGATGTATTTAACTGCCAGTAGACCAGATATTATGTTTTCAACATGTTTATGTACCAGATATCAGTCTAATCCAAAAGACTCTCATATGCTTGCTGTAAAGCGCATACTGAAGTACCTTAAGGGTGTCCCCAGTTTGGGTCTTTGGTATTGTAACACCCGTCATTTTAAAATCTGGATTTTAAAAAACTTTTGCCTAACGGCATTTAAAAATGCGGAATACAGAATCCTTAAACATAACTAACCCTTAATGGATAGTTCATTTATAAAAGTGGTGTTACAGCATTCATATCATTAAAATAGTGTAAGATAATCCAGATGTGGCACCAACATAAATGCCAATATAAACAATACATAAGTCATATTAAAAGTAGCCAATCATCAAGGCTAACATAAATGACTAAGCGGGAAACTAGATGTCTTCTTCATAGAAACTACCCGCCTCACCAAGCTAAGTCTTTCACTAGCTCAACCTGCTTAACCTGAGGGAACAACGTTTTTCAAAAGAGCAAGTGTTAGCTTTAAAAGCTAAGTAAGATAACATGAGTTTAAGAAAACGTTGCCAATTCTTTATATATTAACAAAAACCTTTTATAATCGTTAATATCACATATTAGGCATAGCACGTTAAGATCACCACAATACTATGGTGTCTATCATATCACACGTCAACAAGAACATATCATCAACATTAAAGCAACATACATAAATTAACACATTAGGAATTTATCGTAATCCTAATTGTGCCTAACATCATAGATCCTTACGTTTCATCTTTCTTTTCTTACATTTCTTTCTTATCTTTCTTTTCTTTTGCCTAGACGTAGGCTATGTGACATAAGCCACACATACTTAGGGATGTGGGGTTGTGTGTAGGCGGTCATAAGACCTTACATGGAGTCCTCACACCCGACTTGATGGGTAGACCTTACGGTGGTCCATCGTCGTCGTTAAGGAAAAACAAAGTCAATCCAACTGAGCATACCGTTTGAACTTTGCGCGTGTAGTGGTTAGTTACTCCACCCGGATACACTCATACATAACTATGCCACGGGGAGGTATCTAGATTCCCACACCACGTGACCACATACACACTAGCTCCGAAGAACTAGCATGGGTTAAGCTTAATACAAGACTTTACATATGCTCAAGACTTCTTTATTATATTAGTTTAGGCTACACTTTCACCTAAACTAATCACGTGTATCTTTCTTTACTTTTTATTAGCTTAGGCTACACTTTCACCTAAACTAATCACGTACATCTTTCTTTACTTTAGGGCCCTTAATCGTGCACGTGTCATGGCAAACCTATAGAAGTCTAGTGACTAGGTGTTCAAGCCATGCAATCAATCATAAAACATATATGCATCAACATATCGTCATCGCATATTAACATCACATCGTCATATCATTTCATAAGCATAACATCATAACAATGCGTCATCATGTCATATCATCATAGCATCGTATCATCATGTCATATAAGCATCATATCATCTTAAAGTGATAGCAACGTATCGTCATATCATTTCATAAGCATAACATCATAACAATGCGTCATCATGTCATATAAGCATCATATCATCTTAAAGTGATAGCAACGTATCGTCATATCATTTCATAAGCATAACATCATAACAATGCGTCATCATGTCATATATCGCATCATAGCATCATACGTTTATATCATCATAGCATCTATCATCATGTCATATAGCATCATAGCATCATACATATCATCATACAATGCATCATCATGTCATATATCGCATCATAGCATCATACGTTTATATCATCATAGCATCGATCATCATGTCATATATCGCATCATAGCATCATACGTTTATATCATCATAGCATCATCATCATGTCATATATCGCATCATAGCATCATACGTTTATATCATCATAGCATCATCATCATGTCATATATCGCATCATAGCATCATACGTTTATATCATCATAGCATCATATCGTATTAACATATACATGCGATCATCATGTCATATATCGCATCATAGCATCATACGTTTATATCATCATAGCATGCGATCATCATGTCATATATCGCATCATAGCATCATACGTTTATATCATCATAGCATCATCATCATGTCATATATCGCATCATAGCATCATACGTTTATATCATCATAGCATCATCATCATGTCATATATCGCATCATAGCATCATACGTTTATATCATCATAGCATCATCATCATGTCATATATCGCATCATAGCATCATACGTTTATATCATCATAGCATCGATCATCATGTCATATATCGCATCATAGCATCATACGTTTATATCATCATAGCATCATCATCATGTCATATATCGCATCATAGCATCATACGTTTATATCATCATAGCATCATCATCATGTCATATATCGCATCATAGCATCATACGTTTATATCATCATAGCATGCATCATCATGTCATATATCGCATCATAGCATCATACGTTTATATCATCATAGCATCATCATCATGTCATATATCGCATCATAGCATCATACGTATATCATCATAGCATCGATCATCATGTCATATATCGCATCATAGCATCATACGTTTATATCATCATAGCATCGATCATCATGTCATATATCGCATCATAGCATCATACGTTTATATCATCATAGCATCATCATCATGTCATATATCGCATCATAGCATCATACGTTTATATCATCATAGCATCATCATCATGTCATATATCGCATCATAGCATCATACGTTTATATCATCATAGCATGCGATCATCATGTCATATATCGCATCATAGCATCATACGTTTATATCATCATAGCATCATCATCATGTCATATATCGCATCATAGCATCATACGTTTATATCATCATAGCATCATCATCATGTCATATATCGCATCATAGCATCATACGTTTATATCATCATAGCATCGATCATCATGTCATATATCGCATCATAGCATCATACGTTTATATCATCATAGCATCATCATCATGTCATATATCGCATCATAGCATCATACGTTTATATCATCATAGCATCGATCATCATGTCATATATCGCATCATAGCATCATACGTTTATATCATCATAGCATCATCATCATGTCATATATCGCATCATAGCATCATACGTTTATATCATCATAGCATGCGATCATCATGTCATATATCGCATCATAGCATCATACGTTTATATCATCATAGCATCATCATCATGTCATATATCGCATCATAGCATCATACGTTTATATCATCATAGCATCATCATCATGTCATATATCGCATCATAGCATCATACGTTTATATCATCATAGCATCATCATCATGTCATATATCGCATCATAGCATCATACGTTTATATCATCATAGCATCGATCATCATGTCATATATCGCATCATAGCATCATACGTTTATATCATCATAGCATCATCATCATGTCATATATCGCATCATAGCATCATACGTTTATATCATCATAGCATCATCATCATGTCATATATCGCATCATAGCATCATACGTTTATATCATCATAGCATGCATCATCATGTCATATATCGCATCATAGCATCATACGTTTATATCATCATAGCATCATCGTATTAACATATACATGCGATCATCATGTCATATATCGCATCATAGCATCATACGTTTATATCATCACAATGCATCATCATGTCATATATCGCATCATAGCATCATACGTTTATATCATCATAGCATCTATACGTATCATATACTCATTTCTTCAACCTTCTTAAGTAGTACCCACATTACATTTGGCGAAGGCTGTTCATTTTACGATTAAGACTTTCCGACACATATCCTTATATCTTTGCTACCATAACTCATATAATTCATTAAACAAAGGTCGACTAGCCGTCACTTTCTATTCAAATCGTACCCCTCCATAGGGACTTATGGCTAGACCATAATACACACCTTGTTCATAATAAGCTTTCTTTGCTTAACACAAAACCTTTAGACGATTTTGAGCTAATCATAACATTCCTTTAACGATTCAAACTTTAAGAACTATTATCTTCATGCTCTTTGGCTCCACAACTTTCTTTTCCATAACATGTCATATCATGAGATGACACTCAGAGCCTACATCATAGTTATCATCAAATGTGAACTCAACCCTAGAAAGTGAAAATCCCAATGTACCATCACGCGATCATGTGATTTTTCCCAAATTTCCAAACCATTCTTTCTCTTTCCCATCAATATAGGAGTGATAATCACTTGAGTACACTATATTCCTCATCTTTCACTGAATACTTCTTCAGAAATCTTTCACATAATGACCGTCTTGATGCGAAACATTCGACAACTAACTTCCACACTTTTGAAAGAACTTATTTAATGTACCAAACTCAAAGACCTTTTCAAAAATGCAAGGTTTGACTCTTGAAGAGCTCTAACGAATAAGATATGACGTTTGCAAGACAAGTCTGCAGAATTCATCCGAAACCTGACCACTTCTGGAGATCTACATTTTTCGCATATTTCTGGGCAAAATCACCAGAAACTTTGTTCATACAGAATTTAGGGGACACATAGAGGTTTTCAGAAATGTAAGATTCATCTCCTAAATCTTTCATATGAGGAAGATATGATTTTTGCAAGATGACTGAATTTTTAGACTTAATAAACTCTTTGTTTTGCAAACAATTTTCCTCCATCAAACATCCATGTCAAGCCACCACGACCTCTACAGCTCATACACATCAAATTATGACATAGTTATCATTATGAAATCTTCATTTGATTCGTAGATTCATTATACTCATTTTACAACCGGTTTGACACCCGTATGACCTTAATCGACTCACAAACGCAATCGAATCCATATCAAACTTCAAGACCAGATGTGAACCCTTTATTGGTTCTATTTGAACATTAAAATGACACTAGAAACAACTTCATACCTGCAGAAAATCTCATGACACACATCGATTGTAATAACATTCGCCGAATGACCCGGAATCGCTAATTTAACAACAAAACGTTTATTATCCATCATTACCTAACAAGTCCAGGTATGGGCAAGATATATGGATGGATATGACTCATATTCTGCAAAGATTTCGTCCTTTACCTTGGAGGATGGTAAACGGATCGTTTACATGCACCGATTGATCTTTAATCCACCCAAAAACGCAAGAAATCTTCATTTGATTCGTAGATTCATTATACTCATTTTACAACCGGTTTGACACCCGAATGACCTTAATCGACTCACAAACGCAATCGAATCCATATCTTCAACCCTTTATTGGTTTTTTTTTTTTTTTTTTTTTTTTTTTTTTTTTTTTTTTTTTTTTTTTTTTTTTTTTTTTTTTTTTTTTTTTTTTTTTTTTTTTTTTTTTTTTTTTTTTTTTTTTTTTTTTTTTTTTTTTTTTTTTTTTTTTTTTTTTTTTTTTTTTTTTTTTTTTTTTTTTTTTTTTTTTTTTTTTTTTTTTTTTTTTTTTTTTTTTTTTTTTTTTTTTTTTTTTTTTTTTTTTTTTTTTTTTTTTTTTTTTTTTTTTTTTTTTTTTTTTTTTTTTTTTTTTTTTTTTTTTTTTTTTTTTTTTTTTTTTTTTTTTTTTTTTTTTTTTTTTTTTTTTTTTTTTTTTTTTTTTTTTTTTTTTTTTTTTTTTTTTTTTTTTTTTTTTTTTTTTTTTTTTTTTTTTTTTTTTTTTTTTTTTTTTTTTTTTTTTTTTTTTTTTTTTTTTTTTTTTTTTTTTTTTTTTTTTTTTTTTTTTTTTTTTTTTTTTTTTTTTTTTTTTTTTTTTTTTTTTTTTTTTTTTTTTTTTTTTTTTTTTTTTTTTTTTTTTTTTTTTTTTTTTTTTTTTTTTTTTTTTTTTTTTTTTTTTTTTTTTTTTTTTTTTTTTTTTTTTTTTTTTTTTTTTTTTTTTTTTTTTTTTTTTTTTTTTTTTTTTTTTTTTTTTTTTTTTTTTTTTTTTTTTTTTTTTTTTTTTTTTTTTTTTTTTTTTTTTTTTTTTTTTTTTTTTTTTTTTTTTTTTTTTTTTTTTTTTTTTTTTTTTTTTTTTTTTTTTTTTTTTTTTTTTTTTTTTTTTTTTTTTTTTTTTTTTTTTTTTTTTTTTTTTTTTTTTTTTTTTTTTTTTTTTTTTTTTTTTTTTTTTTTTTTTTTTTTTTTTTTTTTTTTTTTTTTTTTTTTTTTTTTTTTTTTTTTTTTTTTTTTTTTTTTTTTTTTTTTTTTTTTTTTTTTTTTTTTTTTTTTTTTTTTTTTTTTTTTTTTTTTTTTTTTTTTTTTTTTTTTTTTTTTTTTTTTTTTTTTTTTTTTTTTTTTTTTTTTTTTTTTTTTTTTTTTTTTTTTTTTTTTTTTTTTTTTTTTTTTTTTTTTTTTTTTTTTTTTTTTTTTTTTTTTTTTTTTTTTTTTTTTTTTTTTTTTTTTTTTTTTTTTTTTTTTTTTTTTTTTTTTTTTTTTTTTTTTTTTTTTTTTTTTTTTTTTTTTTTTTTTTTTTTTTTTTTTTTTTTTTTTTTTTTTTTTTTTTTTTTTTTTTTTTTTTTTTTTTTTTTTTTTTTTTTTTTTTTTTTTTTTTTTTTTTTTTTTTTTTTTTTTTTTTTTTTTTTTTTTTTTTTTTTTTTTTTTTTTTTTTTTTTTTTTTTTTTTTTTTTTTTTTTTTTTTTTTTTTTTTTTTTTTTTTTTTTTTTTTTTTTTTTTTTTTTTTTTTTTTTTTTTTTTTTTTTTTTTTTTTTTTTTTTTTTTTTTTTTTTTTTTTTTTTTTTTTTTTTTTTTTTTTTTTTTTTTTTTTTTTTTTTTTTTTTTTTTTTTTTTTTTTTTTTTTTTTTTTTTTTTTTTTTTTTTTTTTTTTTTTTTTTTTTTTTTTTTTTTTTTTTTTTTTTTTTTTTTTTTTTTTTTTTTTTTTTTTTTTTTTTTTTTTTTTTTTTTTTTTTTTTTTTTTTTTTTTTTTTTTTTTTTTTTTTTTTTTTTTTTTTTTTTTTTTTTTTTTTTTTTTTTTTTTTTTTTTTTTTTTTTTTTTTTTTTTTTTTTTTTTTTTTTTTTTTTTTTTTTTTTTTTTTTTTTTTTTTTTTTTTTTTTTTTTTTTTTTTTTTTTTTTTTTTTTTTTTTTTTTTTTTTTTTTTTTTTTTTTTTTTTTTTTTTTTTTTTTTTTTTTTTTTTTTTTTTTTTTTTTTTTTTTTTTTTTTTTTTTTTTTTTTTTTTTTTTTTTTTTTTTTTTTTTTTTTTTTTTTTTTTTTTTTTTTTTTTTTTTTTTTTTTTTTTTTTTTGAAATCTCATGACACACATCGATTGCAATAACATTCGCCGAATGACCCGGAATCGCTAATTTAACAACAAAACGTTTATTATCCATCATTACCTAACAAGTCCAGGTATGGGCAAGATATATGGATGGATATGACTCATATTCTGCAAAGATTTCGTCCGTTACCTTGGAGGATGGTAAACGGATCGTTTACATGCACCGATTGATCTTTAATCCACCCAAAAACGCAAGAAATCGCACGAGGATCATTCCAGAAAAAGAAAGCGGTTTAGGGTTCTTAGGAGGAATGAATAATCTGAATTAGGGGATAATAATCTTACCTAATTACTCCCAATCATGTTTTGAAGTTCCAAGAATGGCAAGAATGGTCCCTAGACTTCTATACGACACATATATAGCTTAAATCGTCCTCCGGGAATTCTATCGACATATTAAACACATCTTGGCATCTTAAACACATAAACGTATATATTTTTAAGGCATTAAAGCCTCTCACATATAGCATATTAAACCCACGTAAGCATTAACTCGTTAAGAGACTTAACGGTAGCAAGGTGTTGACTTAATGACTCAAGTCAACCGTTACACAAAAATTTGAGATATAGCAATTACCTCGTCCTTAAGATACTCGTCCCAATCGCCACATATCGTCCCGTAGCGAAATCAAAACTGAACGGGTCATAAATCCAAAACAGACCAGAATATGCGCCGCATATTATCTATGATCAGGAAAAAAATAATTTCAAATGAAACCTAAACGTTTTCCTTACACCCAAGCACAACTTTAACATTTCACAGCTCGAATGTAGCTTCACATCATATCATAGTGTTCATAGAATTGAAGAGCTTCATGGTTAAAGGGTTCAATCGACCTTAGTGTCAACTCCTTTACTTGTTTCAGCTTCGTCATTCTTTATTTCATTCATACGTGTTTATTCTTCGTGTGGTTAAATATAATACTATTCAGTGAATCCATCATTCTCATCTTCACTTCATTCGGATCAACACAGACACAGTCTCACAAACACACACATGTCGTGATACATTTACAATTACGTTCGCGACCGGAATTGTAACTATATCCTTTCATAGGTGTGCCCGGTAACCCTTCCATGCGTCACCTACTTATAATCCTTCAAATATCCAGCATCAACTCTACTCTATAAACTTCAAATCTATGTCTTTTAAACTAGTAGACTCAACAACATTGACTACCAATCATTTCATTTAACTTCATGTACATCATAGTCATCATAAACTTTTAATCAGGCTATCAATTTCCACCGATCTTCACACATTTCTACTCACTTGCAGCATCAACATCACTAAAGTTGTAACACGGTGTTTACACTTGACAAATAGGAGCACAATACATAGAAATCTCTCCAACCTCATCACTTTCTACTCCGATCAACACAAGCATGGCCATACAAACATGTTCGTGTCGTGATACGCTTGCAATTATGTTCCGGACCATAATTGTAATTGTATCCTTTCACTCACATGTTCGTCACCACATTTGTGTATCGTCTTCTTTTCACCAAATCCTTCAACTCTTGTGCATCTCAACAATTTCTCACGTAATATAAAGCACAAGTTTATCAAATTCAAATAGAGAATTAACACCTTACCTTTCACAGGACGTCTTTCATAGCAATAGATTAGTTTGGCGACGGGGAGCGCGAGAAACAGAGGAATAAGGGCTACACAACAAGTGTATACACATAAAACACATCAATGAACATGAAGCCTTAATCCTACACTCTCACTCATCCCAGCCCGTCCTAAATGCATTTCATCTCAAAGGCTAAGCATACCTACTTAAGCCTAACTTATCATCTATCGGTTTAAGTCCAATTCCTATGGAAAACCTATAGTCCTTGGTTCACTTAAACCATTTCTCTGATACCAACTTGTAACATCCGTCATTTTAAAATCTGGATTTTCAAAAACTTTTGCCTAACGGCGTTTAAAAATGCGGAATACAGAATCCTTAAAACATAACTAACTCTTAATGGATAGTTCATTTATAAAAGTGGTGTTACAACATTCATATCATTAAAATAGTGTAAGATAATCCAGATGTGGCACCAACATAAATGCCAATATAAACAATACATAAGTCATATTAAAAGTAGCCAATCATCAAGGCTAACATAAATGACTAAGCGGGAAACTAGATGTCTTCTTCATAGAAACTACCGCCTCACCAAGCTAAGTCTTTCACTAGCTCAACCTGCTTAACCTGAGGGAACAACGTTTTTCAAAAGAGCAAGTGTTAGCTTTAAAAGCTAAGTAAGATAACATGAGTTTAAGAAAACGTTGCCAATTCTTTATATATTAACAAAAACCTTTCATAATCGTTAATATCACATATTAGGCATAGTACGTTAAGATCACCACAATACTATGGTGTCTATCATATCACACGTCAACAAGAACATATCATCAACATTAAAGAAACATACATAAATTAACACATTAGGAATTCATCGTAATCCTAATTGTGCCTAACATCATAGATCCTTACGTTTCATCTTTCTTTTCTTACATTTCTTTTATCTTTCTTTTCTTTGCCTAGACGTAGGCTATGTGACATAAGCCACACATACTTAGGGATGTGGGGTTGTGTGTAGGCGGTCATAAGACCTTACATGGAGTCCTCACACCCGACTTGATGGGTAGACCTTACGGTGGTCCATCGTCGTCGTTAAGGAAAAACAAAGTCAATCCAACTGAGCATACCGTTTGAACTTTGCGCGTGTAGTGGTTAGTTACTCCACCCGGATACACTCATACATAACTATGCCACGGGGAGGTATCTAGATTCCCACACCACGTGACCACATACACACTAGCTCCGAAGAACTAGCATGGGTTAAGCTTAACACAAGACTTTACATATGCTCGAGACTTCTTTATTATATTAGTTTAGGCTACACTTTCACCTAAACTAATCACGTGTATCTTTCTTTACTTTTTATTAGCTTAGGCTACACTTTCACCTAAACTAATCACGTGTATCTTTCTTTACTTTTTATTAGCTTAGGCTACACTTTCACCTAAACTAATCACATACATCTTTCTTTACTTTAGGGCCCTTAATCGTGCACGTGTCATGGCAAACCTATAGAAGTCTAGTGACTAGGTGTTCAAGCCATGCAATCAATCATAAAACATATATGCATCAACATATCGTCATCGTATATTAACATCACATCGTCATATCATAAAAGATCCATGTCAACGTATCATCATAGCATCGTATCATCATGTCATATAAGCATCATATCATCTTAATCATCATAGCATCGTATCATCATGTCATATACATCATAATCATCATAACAATGCGTCATCATATCATTTCATAAGCATAACGTCATAACAATGCGTCATCATATCATTTCATAAGCATAACGTCATAACAATGCGTCATCATATCATTTCATAAGCATAACATCATAACAATGCGTCATCATGTCATATATCGCATCATAACATCATACGTTTATATCATCATAGCATCTTATCGTATTAACAACATATACATTTCAGTTTATCATTTCCCTTATTTCATCATAACATCATTTTATAACATAAACATATCATCATTTCATCGTAGCATGCATAAGCTTACCGTTCATCATCAATGGTATCGTAATCATTCCCATAGTAACCTCCCATTCATTCGAATACATATAAACATACAAACATTCATTTGGGGAAGTTAACTTATGAAAACTTTATATTTTGTTGTCCCTCATGTGGTAAAAGATGTTATCTTACCTGGGTACAACTAAACAATGAGTTACATAGGTCTTACAGTGCTTGCTAAGTGCTCCCGACAACCTAGAACGAGTATAAGATCGAAATATAAGCTAAATGAAGTGTTTTGTGCAAACTGGGCATCAGGTGCGTCGCACCAGCCCTTTGGTGCGCCGCATATCGGGCTCCATCGAAAATCCAAAATCCCAAACTGGGCTAGTGGTGCGCCGCACCACTCACTTGGTGCGCCGCACCTAGGGTGCCGACCAGCAAACCAAATTTCAAACTTGCACTAAACGATTCCCATTCAATCTCAAACCCTAACCCCGACCTGGAGACATCAAATTGACCTCTTTTAAGACACAATTGATGCCTTCAAACTATCAATTGATTCCTTGATCCATTACAAACATAAATCACTTATTTGATTACCCGAAAACATGAAATCGATAAACGTTTAGCCAATTAACCCAACCCAAAACCCTATGGCCTGGATTGAATCGACATATAAGACTTATAAGATCAGATTTCAAAGAGGATTTACCTACAATACCTGTAGATGACTTAGAGGATCCAAGATCTAAACAAAACTTGATCAAATCGGCCCGAAACAATTGGATCTTGAGAGAAACTTGCTTGGAGAAGGGAAGGGGGCTGCTTGGGGGGTTTTTCTCACACACTCCAGATCTGGAGAATGACAATTAGGGTAGCCTAATTGTCATACAACCCCTGGCCATCCTTAATAAATTCCATCTTAAGCCCCTCGACTCTTTAAACGTTACTTTGTTGGCTTAACTTTCTCACCGGAACACTTAACGACTTAACAAGCACTTAACTTTCATGACTTTCCTTTAATTACTTTCATTTAACATACTTTAATCATATTATATTAAACACATAAGCATTTAATCACATAATCCCATTTAGGGCACATAAACTTAACGAACCTAACGTTGACTAACGGTCAAGTCAATAAGTCAAACTCGAAAAATTTGGGATATTACAGGTATCCCAAAGGCTCAGTCATGGATCTAATGGGTTATTCAGATTCAGATCATGCAGGTTGTAAGATAGACAGGAAATCCACTACTGGTGGATGTCATTTCCTTGGTGGCAAACTGGTCAGCTGGACCAGTAAAAAGCAAACTTCAGTTTCATTATCCACTGCTGAAGCTGAATACGTGTCTGCAGCCAGTTGTTGTGCTCAGATACTCTGGATGAAGAACCAGTTGCTTGATTATGGTATTAAGTATTCAAAGACCCCAATCTTTTGTTATAATACCAGTGCCATTGCTATCTCGAACAATCCAGTCATGCACTCCAAGACGAAGCACATTGATCTCAGGTATCATTTTATCCGTGATCATATTATGAAAAACAACATTGAACTCCATTTTATTCCCACTGACAAACAACTCGCTGACATTTTTACTAAACCTCTGGATGTTAAAACTTTTGAATATCTTGTTGGTGAGTTGGGAATGTTAAACCCTTAAATCTGGAACCTTGGTATTGAACGCCATTGTGTACTACTGAGGATCCTTGATCTAAAGATTTATAAATTTATGACTGCTCAGATATTGAACGCCTTAGTGTACTATCTTTGCATTAATAGATTTCTGGATCAACATTCCAGGGGGAAAGACTTTGAAAGATATATTTTTGTTCTTAAAAAAGTGTTAAGTTCAGGGGGAATTTATTAATTTATTTTCTCACTGGACAAAATTTTCCAGAAAATATTACTGGTACTTTGTAAATGTGTCTCTCTCACTGGTAATTAGTTGAAGTGCATGTTTGAGGTGACTTTTTATCGCCTTGTAAATGTGTCCCTCTCATTTGTCTGTATTAGTTGACGTGCATGTTTGAGGTTACCAGTCTCTTTCAAATGGTTTTCACTGGTACTTTACTGGAGTGTCCCTCCAGTGTACCATCAGTGTATGCTTCACTGGACTAATCCACCAGTGATACTAGAGTGTCCAGTCAACCTCCAGATACACTGGTCTGTCAGTCATAATACTTCTTAATACTTGGTCATTGTGCGTGCCACGTAAGCAAAATCTTTTGAAAAGATATTTATCTTATTATCCTACATGGCATGTAAATTTTTCAAAGTAATTATGGTATTTTTACCTTGGGAAGACAAAAAGTGCAACTTGATACTGTTTGTGGGCTGTAAACCGTCACACATTTATGTGTGATGTGATGTAATTAATACGGATCTCAGAACCCGATCAAAATTATATTTGATAAATTCAAATTAACCGTTTGAGTTTCACATTCTCTCTCCTATATATACCCACTTTCACTTTCAATTGCATTTACTTCGAACATATTTACTCCCAAATCCTTCAAAATTCCTTCATTTATTTCTTCATTCTTCATTAACTCCCATTCAATTTCGAATCATATATCACTCTCATATTTACTTCAATTCATCAAATCTTCATCAAAACCCTAATTCTTCAATTTCATCTTCATATATCTATTCATCATATAATGGCTCCTAGACAATCAAACTCTCCTAAAAATCTGCTTGCCGCTGAATATGCTCCGGCTGAAAACGTTGTTAGGGCCAATCACATTACATTAGAGGCAAAAGCTATAAGGATCAATATGAATAACTGGATGGCAAAACTCTCACTTTCCAGTGTTCATAATGCCCGTTCCATTATTGGGAGATTAAATACATTTTTTCTCTCATGCCCTCTGTATGGTGCATTAACCCTAAATCCAGGGAGAATGTACCATGACTATCTTTGTGAATTCTGGTACACTGCACAATATGATGATGAAACTTCATCAATTACTTATACTCTCAAAGGAGGTACCAGATCCTTGGGTTTCTCTGTTAATACACTCAGGTCTGTTCTACAATTGAATTATTTTGAACAGAATGAGTTGCCCATTGAACTTCCCTCTGGCATCAATACAAGGGAAGTGTGCAGACTGATGGGGCACACAGAGATTGTGGATGAGCATGGCCAGCTATCCAGGAAGGGAACAGTCTACATGAGCAGACTGTCAGACTCATGGAGATTCTTCTTCACGCATATTGTTGAATGTTTGGGAGGCAGTTCTGGAGGGTTGGACTAGATAAATCAAACTCATCTCTAGATTGCCTACTGCCTCTGGTTTGGACTTAGAGTGGATTTTGCTCAGATCCTATTTGATGATCTGGTAGAGCGTCTTAAAGTGAAAGGTAGAAAAGCTTTTGTTCCATATATCCGTTTTCTTTCATTGTTGTTTAAAAGCGCTCTAGGAGACCAGTACGATTATGAAACTACTCACTTTTCTGTGTGTGAGTATATGAGGGATCTGACCAACCTAAGATCTCCACTAAATGAGGTAGATATTCCTCAGACCATGCTCTCTTTTCAAAGGGAAGAAGTAGAAGTGGCTCCAGGTAGAGGTCAAGTTGGTGAAGGACCCTCTGGTGACCAAGATGTTGAAATTATAGAAAATGTGCAACCCATCAGACAAGTGGCTCCTGAAGGTCAACAACCAGAAAATGTTGATCCTCCCAGTGGTCCCTCCTCTTCTTCTTCAGTCGAGGTCCAAGGCCTTTTAAGTAAGGTGGCGGACCTGGAGAGATCACTCCAGTCTTCTTCCCAGGTTGTTTCCGATTTTAAATCTTTATTATCAAACAATCTTGCTTCTGAAATGAATATCTTTGCTGGGAATGAGAAGCTGGTATTTGAAAAGTTGGATGAACTGGTACTGGCCACAAATAACAATACTGAAAATCTCAAAGTGGCAGTCCAGGGATTAGAGGCTAGGCTGGTTAGTTCTGTTCAGACTGCAGTGAAAGGTGAACTTGTTCAACCACTGGCAGGTCTGACAGGTGAAGTTCAGAGATTGACAACCAGGATAAGTAGTTTGGAGGGTAGGCCAACACTGGATCAGAATGCAGTTGCCCATTGAACTTCCCTCTGGCATCAATACAAGGGAAGTGTGCAGACTGATGGGGCACACAGAGATTGTGGATGAGCATGGCCAGCTATCCAGGAAGGGAACAGTCTACATGAGCAGACTGTCAGACTCATGGAGATTCTTCTTCACGCATATTGTTGAATGTTTGGGAGGCAGTTCTGGAGGGTTGGACTAGATAAATCAAACTCATCTCTAGATTGCCTACTGCCTCTGGTTTGGACTTAGAGTGGATTTTGCTCAGATCCTATTTGATGATCTGGTAGAGCGTCTTAAAGTGAAAGGTAGAAAAGCTTTTGTTCCATATATCCGTTTTCTTTCATTGTTGTTTAAAAGCGCTCTAGGAGACCAGTACGATTATGAAACTACTCGCTTTTCTGTGTGTGAGTATATGAGGGATCTGACCAACCTAAGATCTCCACTAAATGAGGTAGATATTCCTCAGACCATGCTCTCTTTTCAAAGGGAAGAAGTAGAAGTGGCTCCAGGTAGAGGTCAAGTTGGTGAAGGACCCTCTGGTGACCAAGATGTTGAAATTATAGAAAATGTGCAACCCATCAGACAAGTGGCTCCTGAAGGTCAACAACCAGAAAATGTTGATCCTCCTAGACGGGCAAGATCAAATAGACGCCTTATGAGGGCTGGAGTTCAGGTGAATCCAGAAAGACATCCTGGTGATGTTATGAATTTAGATGGGTCTCCAATTTTTGAACCAGAAGAGAATGTTGAACAGGTTGAAAATATACAAGTTGTTGAGCAGATCGAGAATGTACAGACTGATGAGCAGGTAGAACAAGTTGTTCAGGCTGATGAACAAGTAACTGGTGAGCAAGAAGCTCAGATTGATTTGAATGTTGAAGCTGGTGAACAGACTGGTGATCAGACTGTTGGTGAAACTTTTTGGGATGAAGCTGATTCACCCATGTCAGAAGGTCATAACTTTGACACTGACATGAGTTTTCTTGGAGATGATGTAGTAGAGATAGAACGTCTACCAGAAATGCCACCACATCCACCAGAATCAAATATTCCTCTACCAAAATCCAATATGCCACCACCACCACCACCTTCAATTCCCAAACCACTCCTTATTTCACTCCTTCCACAATTCAAACTTCACAAACTCAACCACCACCACTTGAAACTCCAATCGACTTAACTGAACAGCGTGTGCTGGACTCAACAGTTGTAACTGCTGAAACTACTTCTGAAGAGGTCTGGACACAAGTACCTTTTATGACCAGAATGACTTCAACTCTTGATCCTCCCAGTGGTCCCTCCTCTTCTTCTTCAGTCGAGGTCCAAGGCCTTTTAAGTAAGGTGGCGGACCTGGAGAGATCACTCCAGTCTTCTTCCCAGGTTGTTTCCGATTTTAAATCTTTATTATCAAACAATCTTGCTTCTGAAATGAATATCTTTGCTGGGAATGAGAAGCTGGTATTTGAAAAGTTGGATGAACTGGTACTGGCCACAAATAACAATACTGAAAATCTCAAAGTGGCAGTCCAGGGATTAGAGGCTAGGCTGGTTAGTTCTGTTCAGACTGCAGTGAAAGGTGAACTTGTTCAACCACTGGCAGGTCTGACAGGTGAAGTTCAGAGATTGACAACCAGGATAAGTAGTTTGGAGGGTAGGCCAACACTGGATCAGAATGCAGTTGTTAGCACAATCAGTGATGAGGTTGCTAAGAAGTTCAGACTTAGTATGTTGAAAGAAATATCTGAAGAAATTTCTGGGTCTGTTCTTCGCACCATTCAAGATAGTTTGTTGCCTCAAGTGGTTCAGATGATAGACACTGAAATGCCAAAGCACTTGCCTCAGGAAGTTGAATTTATCAAGAAGGAAGTGACTCAACTGAGGAAGACTGTAACTTTTGGTGCTCTAGACAGACATATGCTTGAACAGTTGTGGAATGATCTCAAGTCATGAACTGGTGATCATTCCAAGGGGGAAAAGTCGTCTGTAGCCACTGAGTCTGGTCCAGAAGGTTTGGTCAGGAAAAAGAAAGAAGTGGTTGCCAGTGCTATTGAAAAAGCCTTTGCTACTGAAAGCATCGTGCAACGAAAACAAGTGACTGGTACTGATACTAGTGCACAATTAGCACAGAGGGCACTTGGCACTGAAGCCATTGTGCAGGGTGAAGAGGCTGCTGGTACTGATGCTAGTGAGCCCCAGTTCGAAGCCTTCCCAGATATCCCAACAACTCTGAAGTCTGTAAAAGGAAAGAAACATATGGTATCTGGAGAAGAAAGTGAAATTGCTGAAGGTTCATCAGAGTTTCCTACTGCTGATGATGACACCTCAAAAAGACTGGAGCAAGAATGTATAATGATAGAGATCTTCAAGAAAAATCAAAGAGATGAATTGCTGGCCTACCAAAGGGAGATGGAAAATATGGGGACTCTGGATTCGTACAATGCTGGCAGGTTGGGCATTCATATTGATGTGTACAAAAAGATGAAGGATGACCCCAGAGTTCATCAATGTCTGAATGCATTGGATGATGTACACATTCGCTCCAGGTACTCTGAAGAAGAACAGGTGTATGATGCAGTTACATATGGGGTCAGTGTAGTGGAACTGATCAGACAAAGAACTGAGGAACTGGTGAACCTCCAGAGAAAGATTAGAAAAAACGCTGGTGCTCTGGAGATAGAGTACAGGAAAAAGATCAAAGGCTTGCCTAAACTTACTGCCAAACAGCCCAAAGCAATTAAAGATGCAGATCTGAGCACATTCATTCCTCTGGATACTTCACTCAAAATCAATCGTGAACAACTCCAGTCTGCCATGGAACAGCAGAGAGTATCCAAGGAAACTGAATATATGATCCAGATGGCTAAGCAGAAAGCCAAGTATGATGATATGTTGAAATTCAGGGCTGATACCAGAAGGATCATAAGTGCTGAAATCAAACTCGCTGAAAATCATGAAGGCATGACCAGGTTTAATATAAAGTTGACCAGAGAGGGTAACTTTACTGACGAAAGGAAGAATGCATCAGTCCAAGCTTTTGGATGGACTGAACTGAAGGAGATAGGATTAACTTTCAAAGGCAAAACTGATTTGTCTCCTGATGTAAAGGCATTTATGAAGAGGATTGAAAAGGTGTGGAAAAGAATACAACAAATGGAAGTTGTTCTGGGTATGAGACCACCTGTTTCAGTACCATCCTCTCCATCACCTAAGAGAAAGGCTTCTGAAGATGCTCCAGGTCAGACATCGAAGAGAAGGGCCTAACTCTTGTATCATTTACTTGTAGTTTGTATTTAAATTCACAAAATTGTAACTTTGTTTCTGTTGATGGCTGTAAATATAGTTGCATATTTTGTTTCACAAAGTAAATGATCAGATTTAGTCTAAGTTAGTATTAAAAGATGAAACTGAAAACACTGATGATCTATAAAGTGTTTTCCAGTAACTTAATTTTTTAGACTAAGTCAAAACTTGTGTTTTTCAAGCATACAAAAATGTATAGATATAAGCTTGAAAACACTTGCATTATTTCTAAACAAATAGGGGGAATTTGTTAGGTCCAAATTTACTGGACTCGCTCCAGACTCGACTACTGGAGCCTTACTGAAGATCTGTCCAGAAATGATATTTACTGGACCTACTCCAGACTTGGAATCTGGAGTCCATCTGAAGATTTGTTCAGAAATAATGGAAGACCAGTGAGCAAATACTTGTATAGGAAATCTGGAGACATCCTCCAGATTAGCTCACTGGACTTCTCCCAGTCCAGATCTATTCTACTGAAGACGTTCTCACTGAAGTCAAAGACTGAAGTCAGAATAAAGAAGACTGACAAATGGCGAAGTCCACTGGAAGTCTTACCAGATCTGAACACTGGAGGATTGTCAGTGTTCTAGACCTTACAAGTCTGAACACTGATATCGAGGAATTGACTTTTTGCCTTTACACACTTTCCGAAGAACATTCCACTTGTTCTTTACCAAAGTGCATACGTGTGTAAAGGTGGTTGGTTAAAAGAATAAAGTCATATTGATGTGACTTTATCCTTGTACCTTAACCAATGCATTTAATGACCTTGTCGGTTCATTAAATGCATGCAACCATATTTGTACGGCACAAATTCACTGGTGAATTTGTTTGCCTATAAATACAAAGTCATATTCTTCGTTAAAATTACTTTTAGCATTAAAGGTGAATTTGTCTAAATACTCTCGATCTTAAACAGGGATACTTCACAACTTTAAGTATCTCGATCCAAAGAGTTTATTTGGCAAATATATATCATTTGTAATTCATAGGTTGTTAGGATACTTACATATTTGTATTATCTTGATTCCGCACAACCTTGTATTTTATTTAACATCATAAATAAAATACACTTGAAAATATTACATTGTGTTCCACCTTTATTTTATTGCTTTTAGTCTTGTATTACTTTGTTTATATACTTGCATTTATATTCAAGTAATACTAGTCCATTCTAGTGATTATTAGACTTGTTGTATTTTACACTTCTGGGTTAACCATCGAGTTTGGGACTCACAACACCATTTAATAAATGAACCAAACACTTCCTTTCGGTTAGGTCATTTAAAGTTTACTTCCGCTATCTTTTGACGCCATTAGGCGAAAATTTTGGAAATCCATATTTTTAAACGATGGGTGTTACAAGTGGTATCAGAGAAATGGTTTAAGTGAACCAATGACTATAAGACCTTAGGATTTGGACTTAAACCATAAGATCAGACATGCTAGGCTTAAGTAGTTGAGCTTTAGCCTTAAGATGAGATGGCTTTTAGGACGGGTTGGGATGAGTGAGAGTGTAGGATTAAGGCTATATGATGATTGTTTGTTGAAATGTAAATATGTTTTTAGCCTTTATTCTCTTAATTCTCTGTTGTGTGAAATCTAGTTTAAAACTTATAACAAGATCTACCGCTAACTGACTACAACACACTCATAGGCAGTGTACCCGTTCGTATGTAATATAGCTAACTGGCAAGACCAGGATCGAACACAAGGACTGATTGTTGTACTAAAGGTTGTAAAAAATGTGAAACAAGTAAAAAGTTTGGTGTGACCGAATTGTCACTTTGCGTTTCTGTAAGCTAAATGATTAACAAGTAAATTAAAGTACTCAACCGGTATCAGCGAGAGCACACGAAAAGAGTTTGAGTTGTAAACAAATAATTAAAAAGCCATCTATGTCGAATCCGCTCCACAAAAAGTCTAGGTTGCATATGGGTTAAGCTCAAAATTCATATATGTTGGTGATAATAATCGTGATAAGACAAAAGCACAAACGGGTGCACCTAGTTTGTAAAATCGACTCAATCACCTAATCAATTCAATTTCTTGCAACAAGTGGTACCACCAACCCTATTACAATTCCTTGAACTAACTAGTTTGCTTGATTATTTAAATAACAATTTTATCCTAGTGAAAGAAACGTGGTACCACCAACCGTTAAATCCACTTAACAAAGTAATTTCTATTAGACTTGTATTCTTTACTATCATACCATGACCTAGCAAGAGTTATTCATAGACAAACAACTAAAATAATACTTGCATTCAACTAGTACCACTATCGAATAACACAAATATCACCAAGCACACGAGTTTAAGTAGGAGAAATCACTTCATTAAGATCTTGACAAAATGTTAAGTAAAACCAACTTGAATTCAAAATATTATGCAACCATAACTAATTGTTTCACTTCATCTTCATAGATGTATAAGGATTTAGCTACTCATAATGAAAAGAGCTAAAGATTCAAATAAAAAGGAAGGCATAATGTACCAAATATAGAGTAATAATCCAAATCGAGGTAACAAAGTAGCCACAATCACTAAACAAGAGCCAAAATTAATCTTCAAGTCTTCAAATGATGTTGGAGTAGTGAAAACCCTTAGAAAACCCTCAAAAACGGCTGGAGAAAAGTGTGTGAGCTCAAAGTGTCCAAGATTAGGTTAAGGGTTGATTAGTAGTTGGTATTTATACCCCAGGAGAGAGAAAGCTGTGATGTCAGCTCGATCTCGCGCCGCGACCACTTTTCTCGCACCGCGATTTTAATTTCTGAGCAAAACTGGTCCGAAAACCACAAAACTCGCGCCGCGAGTGGCCGAGGTCGCGCCGCGACTGGGCTGGTTTACTGGCTCGCGCCGCGAGCCGCCTAGGTCGCGCCGCGAGTTGCACCCTGGATCGTCGTTTCAGCTTCGTTTTTGACCATGCTTCATCCGTTAGTGCCTTTGGACCATTCCTAAGTCGTTTTCTACCATTTGTGAGTGATAAACTTGCTTTAGACTTGAAATCACTAGCAAAAACATAAAGCACCACAAAACGTGTATAAACGGCTATCAAACGTGCATAAAACGTCCAAATAAGATGTGAGAAATATGTATATATTGAGACACATCAAACCTCCCCACACTTAAACCTTGCTTGCCCTCAAGCAAGTATGCACTTTAATCAATTCTCAATAACCAAACAATTTACGATTTCTCAAAACACAACATGGTTATATGTGAAGTTTCCTACCAAGCGGTGTCGAATACCAAAAGCAAATGAATTTAAAAACTAATGAGCAAAGTTTTAGACGAAATCAGAAAATTCTACTATCTAGAGCAAAACCATCTTTCGGTTACAATTAGAATCCTCCCTATGCTTGTGTTCACCACTTTAACATTTCTATCATTCCAATTGACCTTAAGCTCGTTCCTACTAAGCATACAATCTACTAGCAAGCTTCACAATTATTATTGGCAACATAAGCAATATTCCACAATGATTATTGGTATATTTGTCCACTTAAACACTCACGCCATTAGTTTTCCATAAGGTTTTCATTACGTTATACTTATGCGTCCCTTGACAAAACATACTCCTACGGTCTAGAATTGCAACTCTATCCACACATCAGGTGATCATACGAAAGTGTACTTTAAGCGTCCGGCCAGCGGTTCGCTACGGATACGTGAGTATCGTTAAGAGACATACGCCAGAACTCAAGGTTGGGTTGCATATCCAGAGACCATGCTCTAAACACAAATACATGTGAGAATAAAAAGTTTTATAATTTAACACCCGTGATTTTCGATGAGACCCGTGTAGCGAACTTTCTGACAACCCATCCCAAGTTGGAAGCTTTAGGTGAGCTAGGTAAAACGAAGTTACCCCGAGGACTTACTTGTTCGAATCTCAAAGACCACATTAGCATTAGACTATTGGAAAAAATTATGCGCATTCCCACATGTGCCACCCGTTTGATGCCGAAGCACCCAGACACCCCGATATAAAGACCAAACATAATGACTAGAACCACAACCTATAACATAAGAATTAAGGACCGGACATCCGGTGTGCAAACCATATGTTAAGTCAAATTACCACAAGTATATTTAATACATTTCAAGCTTTTCATGCACACAAGTTGCAAAATCAAATGGAAAACCTCAAGCGGTGCCTACCAATACATCATCTAGCAAAGCTATTATTCACATTAGGTTCATCATTAAGGTACAATTTGCAAACAACCTAGATTATTTGAAGTTTGGAACAAGCCTATGACCCCTTGGAACGATGAAATGCCACAAGCACTAGGAAAGGAAAGCTAAAGGTAAACAATCTCAAGTTTTATCCTAGATTAGCAAAATTTAAAGTCCTCATTTCTCTTCTTTGCACAAAACCTATAGCCTCAAAAATTTAAAAACATAACCAAAATGCTAGTAAAGGAAAGAAACTTCAAAATTTTTCATTTTTCCAATTTCCCATCCCCCTCCCCACACTTAAGTTGTACATTGTCCTCAATGGACGAATAACTAAGGCAAATAATGGGAAAAAGGGAAAAATGCAAAATGTAGAAAGGAAAAACGAAAAACCTCCGGGTGAAAGCATGAATTCACCATTGCAAAGTTGAAGCCAAGCTGAACTGACTGCCAGCATAAACCCGCTTATTTGTTCCAAAAATTCCAAAAGCAATCTCCACAATTCAACTTGCAAACTGGAACTAAGCACCTGACAATTACCATAAGCAAAATACCAAACTACTACATAGTTCATAATGAAAGGAAATACAAGAAACAACTACAAATGTCTCATCGCCTACACGGCGGAATTACAACCAAATTGAAAGCAAATAAAGTGCAATGTCTCATAAGTTTCAGAAAATAGAAAGAAAAGAGAGTAGATCAGTTCTCATCCATAGGATGAGAAGAGGGAACACCATCACCAGCATCAGGATCGGCTGGCTCTCCAAATATACCCCTGTAGAAATCAAAAGCGGGCCCCGAGTAGCGCTCTCCAGTCGTGTGTCTAAATGTCCCAAACTGGGGTATCTCCTGCGCGCCCCCGCTGCTACTACTAGCACCTGCGGTGCTCGAACTAGGACCTGCCCAACCGGGCTGCTGCTGTGGATGCTGCTGATCTGGGTGTGGACAGAAAAACCCAAAAGTGGTGCTGGCAGGCATGAAGATGGAAGGAGGACTAAAGGCCTGAGTAGGCGGTGGTGGAGGTGGAGACTGCGGCCGGATTCAATGGTTGATGTAGGGAGACCAATACTCGCTTTGGAAACCCAGGCGGTTCACCTGGCTCCACATAGTCCGCTGACCATCCAAAATCAAATCCCGAGTGTCACGAATCTGCCTCTGCTCGGTTAAGATCTGGTAAAGCGAGGATCCCTGTTAGGTCCAGATTTAGTCCAGACTTACTGGACTGGCTCCAGACTGGACTACTGGAATCTAATTGAAGATAAGTCAAGAAACATGTTTTGCTGGACTCGCTCCAGAACCGACTTCTGGAGCCTCACTGAAGATCTGACCAGAAAACGTGTTTGACTGGACCTACTCCAGACTTGGAATCTGGAGTCCCTCTGAAGATTTGTCCAGAAATAATTGAAGACTAGTGAGCAATACTTGTATAGGTAATCTGGAGCATTCTCCAGATTAGCTCACTGAAGACTTCACCCCAGTCCAGATCAACACTACTGAAGACATTCTGACTGAAGTCAAAGACTGAAGTCTGAAGGAAGAAGACTTAACAAATGGCGGAGTCCACTGGAAAGTCTTACCAGATCTGTACACTGGAGGATTGTTAGTGTTCTAGATCCTGCAAGTCTGAACACTAATATCAAGGATTGACTTATGCCTAACACACTTTCCAAGGAACAATCCACTTGTTCTTTAACAAAGTATACGTGTGTTAAGGTGGTTGGATAAAAGGATACACTTGCACTTGATGTGACTTTATCCTTATTCTTATCCAATACATTTAATGTTCTTGTCGGATCATTAAATGTATACAACCATATTTGTACGGCACAAAATTCACTGGTGAATTTTGTTGCCTATAAATACTAAGTCATTTCCTTGAGAAAAATACTTTTAAGCATACACTTTGCATTTAAGTGAATTTGTCCAAATACTCTCGATCTTAAACAGGGATACTTCACAACTTTAAGTATCTCGATCCTAAAGGGTTATTTGACAAATATAGATCATATTGTAACTCATAGGTTGTTAGGATACACACTTAATTGTGTTATCTTGATTCCGCAACAACCTTGTATTTTATTTAAACATCAATAAATGAAATACCCATGAAACTACATAATGTTCCACTTTAAATTGTTTATTGCTTTAAGTCTTGTATTACTTTGTTTATATATCTTGCATATTTATTTACAAGTAATACTAGTCCATATCTAGTGATTATTAGACTTGTTGTATTTTACACATTCTAGATTAACCATCTCGAGCTTATAAACGGGACTCACATTTGGTATCAGAGCAGAAGGCTAATCATTGCCTAGATCTGTTCTTGATGGCTAACCAAGAAAATACACAAGGTTTTAGTTATGGTCCTGATCCTAATGCAAATATTAATGATCAAAATGAACCACAAAATGTTAATAACACTAATCCACCTCCACCTCCTCCTACTCCTGCTTCTCCACACGTGCATGTGCACTACTCAAATAATCCTGTTCCTAAATTCAGTGGAACAGTGATGAATTTGGTACGTGGAAGGCTAGGATGGTTTTGCATGTCACTGGTATTGAGAGGAACATGATGAAAATTTTAAACGAAGGTCCTTATGTACCTACATCACCTCTCAATCCACTTCTTGATCCTTCTGGATCTAGAAGGGGAAGGGAAAAGAGGGAGGAATATTGGTCAGAAGAGGAGAGGAGATTGGTGAATCTAGACACCCTTCTCAAAAACATGATCCTCGGGGCTGTTCCAGAAACCCTCATTCCCACACTAGTTCTTTTTCCTAGTGCCAAAACCATGTGGGATGAACTACTTAACCAACATGAAGGAGGAGATGACACCATTGTCACCAGAAAGGTCTCCTTAAACAAGAGGTATGAGTCATTTTTTGCTCAACCTAACGAGTCTCTCACTGGTACTTACACCAGATTTATGAGTATCATAAACCAATTGAGAGGTCTTGGGGTTGAGAAGGACAAGGATATACTTCTGGAGAAATTTTGTGACATTCTACCCACCAAATGGTCTCACATGATCCTAGTCTTGAGACAAGGTAAAACTCTGCACACACACACTCTCTCAACTCTATATGGAGCTTTCAGGTACACTGAAGAAAATCAAGCCCAGAGAGTGGTTGCAGAACAAGATGCTTTTAACCATGCCTCCAGTTCTCCTAATGTGGTCAGTCATACTGAACCACAAGGTACAGCACTGATATCTTCTGAGAATGTATTTTCTATGAAGAAGATGGTGTCTGAACTTATGGATTCTGGAGAGTCCAGTCAAGTCTCTCCAGACTGTTGTGATGAAACTGAAGATGATGACCTTATTGCAATGATTGCTAAAACGTTTAACCGTTTCAAAGCAAGAGCAAATAAGCCATCTGGACAACTTGCATCCAGTTCTTCCACTGACAAGACCAATTTGACATGCTTTAAGTGTGGCAAAAAGGGTCATTTCATGAAAGAGTGCAGGTCCAACCAGTTTGTATCCAAGCCTGGTCCATTCTCTTCTAATAATAAGCCTGATGATAGCTATAAATTGAAATATAAAAAGCTTAAGGCCCAAATTGCTCTCATGGCACAACAAATGGAAGCAAATAATAAGTGCATGATTGCAACAACTGAAGAGAAGTGGGTTCCCTCTGATGAATCATCTGCTGATGAAGAAGAGGAAAGAGATTACTGTTACATGGCTCTGGAAGTTGATGAGCACCTGGTGAAGGAAGATGTCACATCTAGACGATGGGTGGACATTGTTATTAAAAAGGTTAGTAATTATGATAATGCAACTGACCAAGAACTAAAATTGGACATTGCTGAAGCTTTAAATTCTGATTTGATTTTTGTAGAAACTGTTAGATCTGATTGTGTAAATGGTCTAGAAACAGATTCTTCTGAAATAAATGCTTTAAAATCAAAATTAAAAGAGCTTCAAGACATTGAACTGGCATTTCAAGCCCAGGTTCTGGTAACTGAACAATTGATTCAAGAAAAGCAAGATCTTGAGATCATTTTAGAGAAAGAAAAACTGGTAATAAAGTCATGGCTAGAAACTAAAAAGCCATATGATGCTTCAGTTAAACAATTTCCTGCTCAAAAACGTGCATATTTAGATGGAAATACTAACATAGCATCTTTAATACCAGTAATCGATCGATTACCAGAGGTGTTCAGGCCCACAACTGTTTATGATAAGCCTGTAACTCCTAAGACCAACTTTTACCCAGTTCAATCCCCAGAGGTTAAGACTGGAGTTGTCCAGATGACTGCTCCAGTTAAAAAGGTAAAGCAGAATAGACCTTTGCCTCAGACCAAACCCTTACCAAAGCCTTGGACTGGAAAGGCTAAGGTATCATCTGAAGAAGATATTTTGTCCAGGATAGAGAGCCAGATTCAAATTCTGACTAGTCAATCACAAAGTTTTAATGCAAGATTAAACTTTATTGAGGGTACTTCATCTGGCCCTAGACAAAATACAAAACCTTTTTCAAAGAAAGACAAATTTATTTCTCCAGTTGAGAAAATGAAAAGGTTTCAAAACTATCAACCCCAATGGTCTTTTCAACTAAGACCACTGTTGAAGAAAGTGAACTAGACCAGATTGCCCCTGGAACCTATAAGGGAGGCTCCAGTGAACCCATCAGTCGATGGGTTCCCAAATCTAACTGATCAATATCTGGTGTATGTGTAGGGCGATCGAAAGAAATATATCTGGTATCTTGACAGTGCAGCTGGCAGGACGATGACCGGATGTAAGACCCTACTGGAGGAGTTCACCATTTCTGATGGACCCTCCATCACTTTTGGAAATGATGGTTGTGGAAAGACTGAGGGATATGGTGTTCTGAACAATGGACAAGTCAAGTTCAGACGAGTTGCATTTGTGAATGGTTTGAAATATAACTTGATCAGTGTAAGTCAACTGTGTGATGATGGCTATCAAGTCTTATTCAATGTTGCTCAGGGCATCATATTCAACAAGGACTGGAAGGTAGTGTTGATTGCTCCCAGGAAAGGGAATGTGTACGTGATGGATATGGAAAACTCTCCTTCAGAGCAGTGTTTCTATACTCAAGCTGATGAAGACACAAACTGGTTATGGCATAAAAGGTTATCCCATTTAAACTTCAAAAACATTAACAAGTTGTCCAGAAAACAACTTGCAGATGGGATACCTTCAGTTTCCTTCAAAAAGGAAAGACCATGTCCAGGATGTGAGATGGGTAAGCAAAAGCGTACTAGTTTCAAGACCAGACAGAATTTCAGCATTTCTGAATCTCTTCATATGCTTCATATGGACCTTTTTGGTCCAGTGAACGTTCAGACTCGTGCTGGTAAAAGATACACCCTGGTGATCGTAGATGAGTTCTCCAGATATTGTTGGGTGATCTTTCTGAGGTCCAAAAGTGAAGCTGCTGCTGAAATCATCAGTCTTATCAAGCAAATTGAGCTCAAGTACAGTCGAAAAGTGTGTCAGTTAAGAAGTGACAATGGAACAGAATTCCAGAATGCAACTCTGGAGTCATTCTGTACTGACACTGGCATCTCCCAGAACTTCTCTTCAGCCCGCTCTCCAGAACAGAATGGAGTAGTGGAAAGGAAAAATCGAACGCTGATAGAAGCTGCTAGGAGTATGCTTGCTGAATCTGGACTGTCTACCAGTTTCTGGGCGGAAGCAATTGCAACTGCTTGCCACACCGAGAACCGATCAGTGTACACCAAAAGACACAAAAAGACAGCCTATGAAGTCTTAAGAAATAGAAAACCAAATATTGGTTATTTTCACGTTTTTGGATGTCTAGTTTACATCCTGAACGACTCCAGTCAGCTAGGCAAATTTGATGCCAAAGCTGATGAAGGGTATTTCTTAGGCTATTCAGCCATTCGCAAGGCCTTCAGAGTCTATAACAGGAGACTGGAGAAGGTCCATGAGTCAATTCATGTCACATTTGATGAATCAAATGTTTCAATCAACAAGAAGCCAGTCCCTGAACTCCCCCAGTTACACCAATTGTCTTTTGTGAATCTGATCCAATAAACGACAAAATTGGAGATTCACCAGACTCAGCTTCCAGTCATCCTGATCTGGAACCTGTTCAGAAAAAGAAAGTCTCCAGTAGTACTCCATTCTATCCCTCTATTATTTTCAAACTACCCTCTGAAATTAATATTGGTTCAGATGTTCGTACTACTCCCCCAGTATCAGTGTCAGTTGAGCACTTACCAGAAATGCTTTCTGGTGACCAAACTGAACCAGTACTACAAGAAATACCTTCATATGAAGAATTTCATGATGCAAATCGTGATTTAAATGAATCAGATGAAGATGTTGAAGTAGTTTATGAAGACCCTCCTCCTGAAGCAACTTCAGAGGAGACTCAACTGAATTCTTGCACTGATATTGTTGTCAGTAACAATCCTGGTCAGTACTCTAGATGGACAAAAGCTCACCCTATTGATCAGATCATAGGTGACTCCAGTCGTGGTGTCCAGACCAGAAGAGCCTCCAGTAATCAATGCTTATACGTCAGTTTTCTATCTTTGATAGATACTAAGAAGATTGACGAGGCTCTGGAAGATCCAAACTGGGTGACTGCTATGCAAGAAGAGCTTCACCAGTTTGAAAGGAACAAAGTCTGGTATCTAGTTCCTTTCCCAGTTGGAAAGAAAGAACCAATTGGAACAAGATGGGTCTTCAGAAACAAAGTAGATGAAGATAGCCACGTAATAAGAAATAAGGTCAGACTGGTAGCACAAGGCTACTGCCAGTCAGATGTCGACTTTGATGAATCTTTTGCTCCAGTGGCTAGACTTGAAACGATCAGAATTTTCTTAGCATTCGCTGCTAATCATGAGTTCAAGGTCTACCAGGACGTAAAGAGTGCTTTCTTGAATGGGAAGCTTGAAGAAGAAATTTACGTCAGACAACCTCCAGGTTTCATTGATGACAAGCATCCACATTGGGTATATCGTCTGGACAAAGCGCTATATGGCCTCAGACAAGCCCCACGTGCCTGGTATGATACTCTGACTAAACATTTGTTGAAAAATATTTTAAACGAGGTGCAATTGACAATATCTTGTTCATTCTTCATGAGAAAGGTAATCTGTTAATGGTACAAATTTATGTTGATGATATAATTTTTGGGTCTACTGATGAAAACATGTGTCAGAAATTTTCAAAAATCATGTCCACTGAATATGAAATGAGTTTGATGGGTGAATTAACATATTTTCTTGGACTCCAGATTAAACAAAACAAAGATGGTATTTTTATTAATCAGGAAAAATATGTTAGAGATCTTTTAAAGAAATTTGATATGAATTCTTCACCATCTAAACCAACTCCTATTTCTGCACCACTGACACTGGACTCTGATCCAGATGGCAAACCAGTGAACACCACTGTCTATAGAGGCATGGTTGGTTCACTGATGTATTTAACTGCCAGTAGACCAGATATTATGTTTTCAACATGTTTATGTGCCAGATATCAGTCTAATCCAAAAGAATCTCATATGCTCGCTGTAAAGCGCATACTGAAGTACCTAAAAGGTGCTCCCAGTCTAGGTCTTTGGTACCCCAAAGGCTCTGGAATGGATCTAATGGGTTATTCAGATTCAGATCATGCAGGTTGTAAGATAGATAGGAAATCCACAACTGGTGGATGTCATTTCCTAGGTGGCAAACTGGTCAGCTGGACCAGTAAGAAGCAAACTTCAGTTTCATTATCCACTGCCGAAGCTGAATATGTGTCTGTAGCCAGTTGTTGTGCTCAGATACTCTGGATGAAGAACCAGTTGCTTGATTATGGTATTAAATATTCAAAGACTCCCATCTTTTGTGATAATACCAGTGCCATAGCTATCTCAAACAATCCAGTCATGCACTCCAGAACGAAGCACATCGATCTAAGGTATCATTTCATTCGTGATCATATTATGAAAAATAATATTGAACTCCATTTTATTCCCACTGACAAACAACTCGCTGACATTTTTACCAAACCACTGGATGTCAAAACTTTTGAATATCTTGTTGGTGAGTTGGGAATGCTAAATCCCTAAATCTGGTGATTGCTCAGATATTGAACGCCATTGTGTACTATCTTTGCAATTATTAGATTTCTGGAGCAACATTCCAGGGAAGACTTGAAAAATATTTTCTTTCAAAATGTATTAAGTTTAAGGGGAATTTATTTTCTCACTGGACAAATTCTTCAGAAAATATTACTGGTGCTTTGTAAATGTGTCCCTCTCACTGGTAAATGGATAGGTTGAAGTGCGTGTTTGAGTTGACTTTTGTCTTCTTGTAAATGTGTCCCTCTCATTTGTCTATATTAGTTGAAGTGCACGTTTGAGGTTACCAGTCTTTCAAAAATGGTATTCACTGGTACTTTACTGGAGTGTCCCTCCAGTGTACCATCAGTACATGTTCACTGGACTAATCCACCAGTGATACTGGAGCGTCTAGTCAACCTCCAGATGCACTGAAATTTCTCATAATATTTTTCTAAAAACTTGATCGTTGTATGTGCCACGTAAGTAAACTTTTTCGAAGATATTTATCTTAAATCCTACGTGGCATACAAATTTTTCAAAATAATGATGGTCTTTTTACATTGGGAAAACAAAAAGGTACAAGTTGTTCGTTTTTGTGGGCGGTGAACCATCACCCATTTATGGGTGATGTGATGTAATTAAATGCGGATCTCAAAACCCGATCAAAAGTTACATTTGATAAATTCAAATTAATATTTTGAGTTCCATATTATCTCTCCTATATATATACCCACTTTCACTTTCAATTTACATTTACTTCGAACATTTACTCCCAAATCTTCAAATTCCTTCATTAAATTTCTTCATTCATTTCATTTTCCAATCATAGTACTCTCATATTAACTTCATTCATTCAATTCTTCATCATAACCTTAACTATATATTCAATTTCATTTTTCATCTATTCTTATAATGGCACCTAGACAGTCACGAAATCTGCTTGCAAATGAGTTCGTTCCTTCTGATAATGTTGAAAGGGCACTACACATCACTCTTGAAGCAAGTGCTATTAGGATAAACATGAACAATTGGATGGCACGCCTTTCGTTGTCTAGTGTTCATGATGCTCAATCAATCATAGGAAGATTAAATTCTTTCTTTCTTTCATGCCCATTGTATGGTGCATTATCGTTGAATCCTGGTAGGATGTACCACGAGTACTTGTGCGAGTTCTAGTACACGGCCCAATATGACGATGAAACGTCATCAATCAATTATACTTTAAAGGGTGGTACAAGAAACCTTGGCTTCACTGTTAGTCTTCTCAGGTCTGTTCTACAGTTAAATTATCATGAACAGAATGAGTTGCCTATTGAACTCCCCACTGGTATAAATTTTAGAGAGGTATGCAGATTGATGGGACATACGGATATAATGGATGAGCATGGGCAGCTATCCAGAAAAGGAACCATTTATATGAGCAAGTTGTCAGATTCGTGGAGATACTTCTTCACGCATATCGTTGAGTGTCTTGGAGGAAGCTCTGGAGGATTGGACCAGATCAATCAAACACACCTCCAGATTGCTTATTGTCTTTGGTTTGGGCTAAGGGTTGATTTTGCCCAGATATTGTTTGACGACCTGGTTGAGCGCCTGAAGGTGAAAGGAAGGAAGCCTTTCATTCCTTACATTAGATTCCTTTCACTAATGTTCAAAAATGCATTAGGCAACCAGTTCGATTTTGAAACCACTCACTTCTCGATGAGTGAGTATATGAGGGACCTTGTTAATCTTAGGTCTCGAGTGGATGAGGTGGATATTCCTCAGTCCATGCTTACCTTCCAGAGGGAAGCAGTTGTAATGGGTCCAGATAGGGTTCAAGATGTTGAAGAACCATCTGGTGATGATGTGCAGGTTATAGAAGTTGTTCAGCCATTAAGGCAAGTGGCTCCAGAAAGCTCAAGTCAAGCAACTGTTGAGCTTTCCAGACGACCAAGAACTCATAGGCGTCTGACAAGAGGTGGAGTCCAGGTAAATCCATCAACCCATCCTGGTGATACTATTAATGTTGATGGATCTCCAATCTTTGAAGAACAAAATCCTGAATCTCTTGTACAATCTGAACAAAGAGTGGACACTGAAGTCCAGACTGTAGTACAAGGAGATGTTGCCCAGGTTGCAGAAGTTGGTGAAGATGTTCAAACTGAAGAACATGCTTCTGGAGAGCAAGAGGCTCAGATAGACTTAAATGTCCAGGCTGGTGAACAGACTGGTACAAATGTTGGTGATACTTTTTGGGATGAGGCTGATTCTCCCATTACTGAAGGGCAATTTGATGTTGATATGGAGTTTCTGGGTGAAGAAAATGTACAAACTGAAAGATCATCAGAAATGCCACCACCCTCACCAGAAACAAACTTACCACCACCAGAACCAGATATGCCACCACCAGAATCCACACAACCCCCTCCAGAATCAATGCCACCACCTCCACCACCTTCAATTCCAGAAAACACCCAATACTTCACACCAGCAACCAATCAACCTACAGAATCTCAACCTCCTCCTCGTGCGCCGGAGTCACCAGTTGCAGTGTCTGAAGCTGTAACTGAAGAGGACTGGGCACAAGTTCCTCTTATGACCAGATTACCCTCCTCACTGGAACCACCGACTGGTCTCTCCACTTCTTCTTCATCCGAGGTCCAAGGCCTTTTAATTAAGGTGGCGGACCTGGAGAGATCACTACACTCATCTTCCCAAGTTATTTCTGACTTCAAGTCATTGTTGACAACAAATCTTTCATCAGAAATGAACTTATTCGCTGGGAATGAGAAGTTAGTATTTGAGAAGCTGGATGAACTGGTACTGGCCACGAACACAAACACTGAAAAGATCAAAGGTGGCAGTCCAGGGCTTAGAGAACAGGTTGGTTAATTCTGTTCAGACTGCAGTGGAAAGTCAAGTTATTCAACCACTGGCAGGGCTGAAAGAAGAGGTTCAGAATTTGGTGTTCAGGGTAAGCTCTCTGGAGAGTAGGCCTACACTGGAACAAGGAGAAGTTGTAAGTGTGATCAGTGATGAGTGTACAAGGAAGTTCAGAAACAACATGCTGAAAGAGTTATGTGAAGAGGTTTCTGGGACTGTCCTTCGCAACATTCAAGATGGAGTGTTACCCCAGATTGAAAAGCTCCTGGAAGAAAAGATGCCAAAGCACTTGCCCCAACAAATTGATAATTTAAAGAAAGAAGTGCTGGTCCTAAAGAAGGGTTTGACTGGTTCCTTGCCAGAACAAGGAAGAACTTTTGGCTCACTGGATAGACTAATGATGGAAGATTTATGGAATGATCTGAAGTCAAGAACAGATCATTCCAAGGGGGAAAAATCGTCTGTTCCATCATCTGGTGACCAAACTCTGAAACAAATGGCACAACAAGCATATGGCACTGAAGCCGGGCTTACTGAACAAGCATATGGCACTGAAGCCGGGCTTACTGAAGAAGAGGCTGCTGGTACTGAAGCCGAGCCCCAGTTTGAAACCTTCCCAGACATTCCTACCACATTGAAAGCTGTTAAAGGTAAAGAAAAAGTGGTGTCTGGTGAAGAGGAAGATCAACCTGAAGATGTTGATAATGAGACTTCAAGGAAGTTAAATCAACAGTGCATCATGATAGAGATTTTCAAGACTAAACCAGAAAAATGAACTGCTGGCCCATCATAGGGATATGGCTAAACATGGGACTCTGGATTCCTATAATGCTGGAAGACTGGGCATAAACATTGAAGTATACAAAAGGATGAAAGAAGATCCCAGAGTTCAACAATGTCTTGATGCACTGAATGATGTACATATACGCTCGTTCTATGCAGAGGAAGAACAGGTATATGATTCTTTGATATATGGTGTGACCATTCCAGAGCTAATTAGACAAAGAAAGGAGGAGCTGGTAAGCCTCCAGAAGAAAATTAGAAGAAATGCTGGTGCACTGGAACTGGAATATAGGAAGAGAATGACTGGTCTGCCCAAGCTTACTGCCAAACAACTGAAGGCTATAAAAGATGGTGATCTTAGCACTTTTATTCCTCTGGATACAACTCTGAAGATCAATAGACAAGTACACCAGTCCACTGAAGGACAACAGAGTGGTGTATCCAGGGATACTGAAGAAATGGTTCACTTGGCTAAGCAGAAGGCAAAATATGAAGAAATGATGACGTTCAGGGCCAATGCAAGAAGGATAATAAATGCTGAAATCACACTGGCTGAACATCATCAAGGTATGACCAGGTTTAATGTAAAGTTGACCAGGGAGGGTAACTTTACTGACGAAAGGAAAGATACTTCAGTCCATGCCTTTGGATGGACTGAACTAAAGGAGATTGGAATGACTTTCAAAGGTAAGTCTGATATCTCTCCAGATGTGAAGGCCTTCATGAAAAGAATTGAGAAGATCTGGAAGAGGATACAACAAATGGAAGCTGTGTTGGGTCTGAGACCACCAGTGTCTGTTCCATCATCTCCATCTCCTAAGAGAAAGGCTACTGAAGATGCTCCAGAAAGGACGTCGAGAAGAAGGGCCTGAACTCTTATCATTATACTTGTTGTAATTATTGTTTATGAAAGTTGTAATTATTTTCCTTTTTGGTGAAAGTAATAATAGTTGCAAGTTTTTATTTTTTACAAGTAAATGACCAGATTTAGTCTAAGTTAGAACTTAAAAGATGAAACTGAAAACACTCATGATCTATAAAGTGTTTTCCAGTAACTTAGATTTTAGACTTAAATCGACCAAGTGTTTTCCAGACATACAAATTTGTATATCTATAAGTCTGAAAAATACTTGCATTATTTCTAAACAAATAGGGGGAATTTGTTAGGTCCAGATTTAGTCCAGACTTACTGAACTGGCTCCAGACTGGACTACTGGAATCTAATTGAAGATAAGTCAAGAAACATGTTTTGCTGGACTCGCTCCAGAACCGACTTCTGGAGCCTCACTGAAGATCTGACCAGAAAACGTGTTTGACTGGACCTACTCCAGACTTGGAATCTGGAGTCCCTCTGAAGATTTGTCCAGAAATAATTGAAGACTAGTGAGCAATACTTGTATAGGTAATCTGGAGCATTCTCCAGATTAGCTCACTGAAGACTTCACCCCAGTCCAGATCAACACTACTGAAGACATTCTGACTGAAGTCAAAGACTGAAGTCTGAAGGAAGAAGACTTAACAAATGGCGGAGTCCACTGGAAAGTCTTACCAGATCTGTACACTGGAGGATTGTTAGTGTTCTTGATCCTGCAAGTCTGAACACTAATATCAAGGATTGACTTATGCCTAACACACTTTCCAAGGAACAATCCACTTGTTCTTTAACAAAGTATACGTGTGTTGAGGTGGTTGGATAAAAGGATACACTTGCACTTGATGTGACTTTATCCTTATTCTTATCCAATACATTTAATGTTCTTGTCGGATCATTAAATGTATGCAACCATATTTGTACGGCACAAAATTCACTGGTGAATTTTGTTGCCTATAAATACTAAGTCATTTCCTTGAGAAAAATACTTTTAAGCATACACTTTGCATTTAAGTGAATTTGTCCAAATACTCTCGATCTTAAACAGGGATACTTCACAACTTTAAGTATCTCGATCCTAAAGAGTTATTTGACAAATATAGATCATATTGTAACTCATAGGTTGTTAGGATACACACTTAATTGTGTTATCTTGATTCCGCAACAACCTTGTATTTTATTTAAACATCAATAAATGAAATACCCATGAAACTACATAATGTTCCACTTTAAATTGTTTATTGCTTTAAGTCTTGTATTACTTTGTTTATATATCTTGCATATTTATTTACAAGTAATACTAGTCCATATCTAGTGATTATTAGACTTGTTGTATTTTACACATTCTAGGTTAACCATCTCGAGCTTATAAACGGGACTCACAATCCCCAACCTGAAAAATCATAAGATGGAATAGGGTTAGGAAGTGGTTGCTGCTCCTGGGGGGGCGAGTCTACCCTCTGTCTCAGTGCAGGCGGCTCCTGCTCCTCATCCGACTGTAACTCTCTCGGGTTAGTACCCTTCATCAGCTTCGCCTTCTTCATCTCCTTGGCGTCAATAAGAGAGGTGTCCAATCTAAGAGTAATCCCCGACCTACCCTCGGGTGTATCACAACCAAGCCTCTCCACCATCTGGGTCACAAAATGACCACACAAATACCTCTGCTCCCGAGACTTATACATATGTCTAGCCAATATATATGGAGCACACCCGAACCAACCAGAAGAAAGGAGCTCCTGAAACTGTCTCAGCAGCCATAGATCATCAGAAGTGACCTTATCGGTCGCATTTCCCCGATGGAGGAATGAATAGGTGATCATCTTATGGAGAATTCTAAGTCTCTTGGACCTAATGTCCGACACCTTGCTCACCCCTGAATAAAACTTCTCCTTCCCGGAAATGCTAAACCAATATGTGTCAAACGACACATCATCATCAAAGCAGGAGGTATAAAATATACTCCGGTTTACGAACGGATAAACCGACCCATCCTCAAAATCCGCTATCTCGAACATGCCACATAAATATCCAAACTCAGCAACAGTACAGTGGCGTTGCTTACCCCCCAACCGAAAATGGATCACCCGATCCTCTAAGAATTCCTGTATGGGTAAGTCCTGCACCTGAAGAGTAGAGTAGAACTCTTGACACCAATCTTTCACCACCGTCTTTCTCAATTCAAAGATCCTTTTCCACATTGGAATACGCACCATCCGACCCAACCTATCATCCATGAACTCGGTTAACATTCTTTGTTCGAAATAGCCCATGAGATCCGCCTCCCTAATCATCTGCCAATCCATGGTCCGAGGGGCGATCAATGCATAATCCTGAATTTCACACAACCTATTTGTATAAGCTTGACGTTCCCCTTTTTGAGCATTCGGGAACTTAAGCCAAGGGTGGGTTGGTGGTTTCAGCGTCTTAATTATGCTGCTCTGTCTTTCATTAGGAGTCGTGTAGGTTTCATCAACATAACCAAACTGATAATTTTGTGGCCATACCAACCCCTCATACCTTTGCACCACCTGTTGCCTCTGTCAAAACAACCAAAAACATACTAAATAAGTTAAGGAAAACACATTGGAGCATTAACGAGAGGCTAAGGCAAAGAAACAGCAAAAATGGGCAAACAGTAGAAATCCTCGCGTCGCGAGATACCCTGCTCGCGCCGCGACTAGTTCGCTCGAATTTTTTATTTTTATTTTTTTGGATTTTCTGGTGGGAATTAACTCTTAAACAACAATATAACAACAAATTTGAATTACAAGACTTAAAGATTAACTAAATCTTAGAAACCCCTAATTTGAATTATTATGAACCCTAATTAGGTTTTCAGAGATTATCACAAAATTAGTTAACTCTAAGTGGATTAAACAACAATGTAAACATAATTATACAATATACTAACATTAATTAAAAGGAAATTAAAGAAATAAATAAAACCCTAATTAAATTTGAAATAAAAATTAAAAAGAAAAGAGATGAGAATACATACCCCTCTTGACATGATGATGATGGAATGAGGATGAAGAGAAGAAGATCTTGAGAAGATGAGAAGAGAGAACACAAATATTCAAGTGTGTGTGTGTGAATGTCGTGTGTGTGTGTGGGTTTTTGGAGAAAAGAAAAGAAATAAGAGGGAAAGAAGTAGATGGATCGGTCCCTGTGTTTTACTTTTAATCCCATTTTTTTTCGGTTTTAATTAAAAAAAAGAGAAGAAACTTACCTGGCTGGACCCCCACTCGCGCCGCAAGGAAAATGGCTCGCGCACATCACGCCGCGACTTACCTTTCTCACGCCGGGAGAAATCCCTCTGATCTGATGGCTCAAAAATCACGCCACGACTAATGTTCCTCGCGCCGCGAGGTTGCTGATTTTTTATGTTTTCGACCCAGTCGCGCCGCGACCCACACAACTCGCTCCCACGATTTTATGTTCTGACCCTCATGCGGCCAAAATCGCGCCGTGATCCATACACCTCGCGCGGCGAGGTCTTCACAAAAAAACACTCCCGTCGCGATTTTTATTTCTCGAGTGCGCGAGAAAAAGTTCTGACCTCTACCCCTCCAAAATAGTGTCGCGACTAATGTTCCTCGCGCCGCGAGTGAGCTGTTCTTCATCAGATTTTTGTCCTAATGACACACGTTACACATACCGGTTCTCCCGAATTCATTTCTCACCTGTAATTCTCAACGAAAACATAAAAATAGAACAAAACTACATAAAGAAAATAAATAAAAACTATAAAACTCATGGGTTGCCTCCCGAGAAGCGCTTTATTTATTTACGAGTCATTAGCTTGACTCGATCAAACCTCGTTCTTTAAACAAAAAGTTGGAGCTTCTCGACCAAAGCTCCCTCCCCAACTTCTTCTTCATGATACAACTTCAAGCGGTGTCCATTCACACTGAACGAACTCCGATCCTCTCTATACAATCAACATATCCCGAGGGATATACATGCTTGATAACAAACGGCCTATTCCACCTAGATGTAAGCTTCGGTTGGTGGATTTTGAACTTAGAGAGAAATAACAATACCTTATCTCCAGCCTTAAAGTCTTTTCTCTTGAGCTTCTTTTCGTGCCACACTTTTGTTCTTTCTTTGTATAACAACGAATTATCATAGGCACCGTGTCTAAGCTCATCAAGCTCATGGAGTTGCAACATTCTAGTTTCACCGGCTTCTATCAAGTCCATGTTGCATTGCTTTAAGGCCCAATACACCTTGTGCTCAATCTCCACCGGCAAATGGCAAGTCTTTCCATAGAGAAGTCGATATGAAGTAGTGCCAATGGGAGTCTTGAAAGCGGTTCGAAACGCCCATAGGGCATTATCTAGCTTCTTTGACCATGACTTTGGATTCCCATCAACGGTCTTCTCCAATATTCTTTTCAAAGCACGATTGGTGTTCTCAACTTGCCCACTAGTTTGTGGGTGATATGAAGTTGAGAAACGATGAGTGACCCCATATCTCTTCAAAACCTTCTCCAATTGGTGGTTGGCAAAATGAGTGCCCCGGTCACTAATCAAGGCTCTTGGCATACCAAAGCGGCTAAATAAAGCCTTCAAGAAAGCAATCACAACTTTACCATCATTGGTTGGTAAGGCTTTTGCTTCAGCCCACTTCGAGACATAATCAACCGCAACCAAAATATAGAGACATTTGTTCGATGGCGGAAATGGGCCCATGAAGTCAATACCCCACACATCAAACACTTCACAAACTTGGATGGCTTGTTGGGGCATTTCATCTCTTTTGGTGATAGTGCCTTGCCTTTGACAAGCATCACATGTCTCAACTAGCGTTTGAGCTTCTTTGAAAATTGTGGGCCAATAGAAACCCGCATCAAACACTTTCTTTCCCGTCACCGATGGCCCATAATGCCCACCGGTAGGTCCATAGTGGCATTCATCCAAAATTCTTCTAGTCTCACCACCCGAAATGCATCTTCTTATCATGCCATCCGCACACACCTTGAACAAGTATGGGTCCTCCCAAAAATAATGCTTGATTTCGGAGAAGAATTTCTTTCTTTGTTGTGAAGACCATCCCTTGGGCAAAATTCCTGCACACAAATAATTAGCGATATCGGCGTACCAAGGTACTTCTTCATCCTCCACCTGCATCAAAAACTCATCGGGAAAAGAATCGTTAATCTCATGCTCTTTCAACTCCTCAAGGTGAGGGTTTTCGAGCCTACTCAAGTGGTCGGCGGCAACATTTTCAGCCCCACTTTTATCTTTGATCTCAATATCAAATTCTTGCAAAAGCAAGACCCAACGAAGCAAACAGGGTTTAGCATCTTGTTTCGAGAACAAGTACTTCAATGCCGAATGATCGGTGAACACAATGGTCTTATTCAACACCAAGTAAGGTCTAAACTTATCAAAGGCATACACCACCGCCAACAATTCCTTCTCGGTTACGGTATAGTTTTGTTTGGGCGGGGTTAAGGGTTTTGCTAGCAGAATAGATTGGACGAAAATGCTTCTCATCCCTTTGGCCAAGAATGGCCCCTAAAGCGAAATCACTAGCGTCACACATAAGTTCAAAGGGTAAAGACCAATTGGGTGAAGTCATTATTGGAGCATTTGTCAATTTGTCCTTCAAAAGAGAAAAAGCATGAAGACATTCATCATTAAACTCAAACGGGACATCTTTTTCCAACAATCTAGTCATAGGCCTTGTGATTTTCGAAAAATCTTTGATGAACCGCCGGTAAAACCCGGCATGACCTAGAAAACTTCTTACCGACTTCACATTGGTGGGTGGAGGTAATTTAGTCATGACATCAATCTTAGCCTTGTCAACCTCAAGTCCCGCCCTTGACACTTTGTGACCCAACACAATACCCTCTTTGACCATAAAATGACATTTTTCCCAATTAAGCACCAAATGTGCTTTTTCACATCTTGCAAGCATTTTATCCAAATTAGCCAAACAACTATCAAATGAATTACCAAATACCGAAAAATCATCCATGAAAACTTCCATGGAGGTTTCAATCATATCTTGGAAAATGGCCAACATGCATCTTTGAAAAGTGACCGGTGCATTACATAAACCAAAAGGCATGCTGCTATAAGCATAAGTTCCAAAAGCTTAAGTAAAAGTTGTTTTCTCTTGATCATTTGGATCAATGGGTATTTGGAAGTACCCGGAAAAACCATCTAGAAAACAAAAGAATTCATTACCCGCCAATCTTTCAAGCATTTGGTCCATGAAGGGTAAAGGGAAATGGTCCTTTTTGGTGGCCTCATTCAACTTACGGTAATCAATACAAACTCCCAACCGGTGACCATTCTAGTTGGAACCAATTCATTCTTTTCATTTGTGACAACGGTCATCCCTCCCTTCTTTGGTACTCAATGTACCGGGCTAACCCATGGACTATCCGATATTGGAAAGATAATACCCGCATCAAGTAACTTAACAATTTCCTTTCTTACAACATCTTTCATGTTAGGATTAAGCCTTCTTTGCCTTTGAATTACCGGTTTCACATTTTCAATTAGATTGATTTTGTGTTTGCAAAAATCGGGGCTTATCCCGGGTATATCGGATGTCTTCCATGCAAAGGCCTTTTTATGGGCCTTAAGTATGGTCATGAGCTTACCTTTCTCCTCACCCGAAAGTGATGAGGAGATAACAACGGGGAGTAGAGATGTACCTTCCAGAAATGCATACTCCAAGTGATCGGGCAATGGTTTGAGCTCTAAATCCGTAGGGGGATTATCGATGGAAGTGGGCAGCTTATTACTTGGAATTCGTTCAATTTCTTCAAACCCCTCTTCCTCCAATGGAGTGTCATCCATGCTTAGTTCCAAAATCTCTTCAATATCTTCAACTTGGTCACTAGTGACATCTCCCTCTCCAATGCTAGCCAAGCTATCATCATTTTCTTCACCATCAATTCCAATAAGCTCCAACATCTCCAATTCAACCGCATTATCTATAACATCAATCTTAAAACAAGTGTCATCGGAAGAATAAGAATGTTGCAAAGCTTTTTCAATTTTAAAAATAATTCGGTCTTCCCCGACACCCAAGGAAATTTCCTTGTCCTTTACCCGAATGATAGCATCCGCGGTATATAAGAATGGTCGGCCCAAAATGAGAGGCACCTTGGTGTCCTCCTCCATTTCCAAGATAACAAAATCGACCGGAAAGACAAATTGGCCTACTTGCACTAGCAAGTTTTCGGCCACCCCCAATGGGTATTGAAAAGAATGATCCGCAAGGCGGATGCTCATTTTAGTGGGCTTCAATTTCCCCAAAGAAAGCTTTCTAAAAATTGAATGTGGCATCAAGTTGATGCTTGCCCCAAGGTCGGCCAACGCCTTATAAGATAACTTTCTACAAAAAGTACAAGTGATAAAAAAACTCCCTGGATCCGAAAGCTTAGGTGGAAGCTTGTTTCGGATGACCATCGAGCATTCTTCATTGAGGAAGGTTTCCTTTGCTTCATCAAGCTTTTTTTTGTCCGTCACAAGTTCTTTGATGAACTTGGCATAGTTAGGCATGCCCAAAATGAGATCAACTAACGGCACATTGATTGTCACCGTTTTGATCATGTCAAAGAACTTGTTGTATTGTTCTTGAATCTTTTCCTTCCTCAAGCGTTGAGGAAAAGGAATCTTGGGCTTGTATGCCTTTACTTTGGGTTCCTTGGTTGGTGTGGCTTTAGGAACCGGAATGGTCACCACCGGCGGTGACTCCATCTCTACCTCTTCATCTAATTCTTCATCAAACTGTCCAACTTGAGGAGAAACATTAGAAACACAAGAATTATCAATAGGAGGAGTAATTACCTTCCCGGACCGTGTAGTGATGGCATTAACTGTTTCATTCCGGTGTTGGGGTCCTTTGTACTTGTCATCCCCATTCCTCCATGAGCCTTTCTCTTGATTCGGGTTTTGTTGGGTATTGCTTGGAAGAGTACCCGGTTGCCTTTGTTGATTCCCATTCTATCAATCCTCTTTTCCAAGTTGGAAATCAAAGCGTGGTTGTTGCGATTGCTAATGTCTATCTTGTCATGCAACCCCCCAATCTTGTCATTCAAAAGCTTGGAGTAGTTTTCCATTGAAGCATTTCGCTTCTCTTGAGCCTCCTCCCTTTTTTCTTGTTTATCGAGGAACTTGGCCATCATGGCCATGAGAGGTGATCCTTCCTCCCCATTGTCATCTTTCTTGGGAGGTGATGGTGGTTGTTGTTGAGGTGCACCGTGATGATCATCCTTTTGCCACCTATTTTGAAAATTGCCACCACGATTGTTAGAATAAGAATTAGAAGAGTTAGAAGAGTTACCTTGATATCGGCCTTGATAACTGCTACCCCGTTGAAAAAGAGGTTGATATTGGCCTTGACGTTGATTTTGAACAAAATTCACATCTTCTTGAGCTACCGAATCACACTCATCGGGATGGTGTGGCCCTCCACAATGAGTACATCCCCCGGCCATAATCTTCACATCCCGCTCTAGCCCACCAAAGTTGTTCTCCACCATAGAGAACCTTTCATCCATTCGGTTTGAAAGTGCCCGAATTTCAGAAATTACTTCGGATGTTTCTCCTTCATCAGCTCTAGCCACTACCCTACATGACCTCCTATCTCTATTCGATGACCTAGATACTTGAGCTTTTGCCATATCCTCAAACATTTTCCAAAGCTCACTTGAGGTTTTGTAACTAATACTACCCCCACAAGTCATCACCATCTTCTCATAGCTCTCCCTATTCATCCCATCCAAGAATATCCCCACAATCTCGGTGTCACTCACCCCATGCCCGGGGCATTCCCACAAAAGATCTTTCATTCTTAACCATGCTTCAACAATAGACTCATCCTCATCTTGCCTAAAAGATCGAATAACAAGTATAAGCTCTCTTTCCCGATTAGCCGGAAAGAATCTCTCAATCAAAGCTTCCCTAACCGCACCCCAAGTAATCAAACTATCCGGTGCTAAACCCTTTAACCATTTGTGAGCCTCTCCCATGAGAGACATAGGAAAAAGCTTCATCTTAACGTTGTCGCCTTGATTTTCCCCATAGTTGAATAGATTGCAAATCATCTCGAACTTGTCAAGATGTTCATGAGGATCTCTTTTATGCCTTCCGTCAAAGCACAAATCCTTAACCATTTGCAAATGGTTACCTTTCACCGTGAAAGTGTCAATTTCGGGCGCTCGGATGGCCGATTGGCGAGAAGTAGGTATAGATCGAGGAAGGTTCTCGATCTTGGTGTGAAAAAGGTCTGGTGGATTTTGTTGACCCGCCATGTTGACGGCCGGTTTTGGTGATTCGGGTGGAGTAGGTGTTTTGTCGGAAAGTGGTTCTTTTTCGGAATGGTAACCCCACTCGTTACTTCCCGACTCGTAATAAGTCTCGTGAAGTATGTGGTTGGATTTGGGTCTAGGAGTGGTGTCTATGTAAAATGGGTCGGATGTTGATGGTTGTGATGATTGTGTTTTGGTGCGCTTTTTAAGTTTTTCGGGATTAGATGTGGCCTTCACTAATGGTCTCCCTGAAGTTCGAGTGTTCATCCACTACCTGGAAATAATCTGCCAACACAACACAACAAACAAAAACCTTAATAGCACCTGAGGTACAATTAAAGCAAACTAAAGATAAAAATAAGCAAGTAACTTCTCCGTGCAAAGCACGAAAAAGGATCGATTCACAGAATCTCAACCAAAGTAATTAAAATCAATCCCCGGCAGCAGCGCCAAAAACTTGATGTGTGAAATCTAGTTTAAAATTTATAACAAGATCTACCGCTAACTGACTACAACACACTCACGGGCAGTGTACCCGTTCGTATGTAATATAGCTAACTGGCAAGACCAGGATCGAACACAAGGACTGATTGTTGTACTAAAGGTTGTAAAAAATGTGAAACAAGTAAAAAGTTTGGTGTGACCGAATTGTCACTTTGCGTTTCTGTAAGCTAAATGATTAACAAGTAAATTAAAGTACTCAACCGGTATCAGCGAGAGCACACGAAAAGAGTTTGAGTTGTAAACAAATAATTAAAAAGCCATCTATGTCGAATCCGTTCCACAAAAAAGTCTAGGTTGCATATGGGTTAAGCTCAAAATTCATATATGTTGGTGATAATAATCGTGATAAGACAAAAGCACAAACGGGTGCACCTAGTTTGTAAAATCGACTCAATCACCTAATCAATTCAATTTCTTGCAACAAGTGGTACCACCAACCCTATTACAATTCCTTGAACTAACTAGTTTGCTTGATTATTTAAATAACAATTTTATCCTAGTGAAAGAAACGTGGTACCACCAACCGTTAAATCCACTTAACAAAGTAATTTCTATTAGACTTGTATTCTTTACTATCATACCATGACCTAGCAAGAGTTATTCATAGACAAACAACTAAAATAATACTTGCATTCAACTAGTACCACTATCGAAGAACACAAATATCACCAAGCACACAAGTTTAAGTAGGAGAAATCACTTCATTAAGATCTTGACAAAATGTTAAGTAAAACCAACTTGAATTCAAAATATTATGCAACCATAACTAATTGTTTCACTTTCATCTTCATAGATGTATAAGGATTTAGCTACTCATAATGAAAAGAGCTAAAGATTCAAATAAAAAGAAAGGCATAATGTACCAAATATAGAGTAATAATCCAAATCGAGGTAACAAAGTAGCCACAATCACTAAACAAGAGCCAAAATTAATCTTCAAGTCTTCAAATGATGTTGGAGTAGTGAAAACCCTTAGAAAACCCTCAAGAACGGCAGGAGAAAAGTGTGTGAGCTCAAAGTGTCCAAGATTAGGTTAAGGGTTGATTGGTAGTTGGTATTTATACCCCAGGAGAGAGAAAGCTGTGATGTCAGCTCGATCTCGTGCCGCGACCACTTTTCCTCGCACCGCGATTTTAAGTTCTGAGCAAAACTGGTCCGAAAACCACAAAACTCTCCGCGATTGGCCGAGGTCGCGCTGTGACTGGGTTGGTTTACTGGCTCGCGCCGAGCCTCGCGCCGCGAGTTGCACCCTGGATCGTCGTTTCAGCTTCGTTTTTGACCATGCTTCATCCGTTAGTGCCTTTGGACCATTCCTAAGTCGTTTTCTACCATTTGTGAGTGATAAACTTGCTTTAGACCTGAAATCACTAGCAAATACCATAAAGCACTACAAAACGTGTATAAATGGCTATCAAACATGCATAAAACGTCCAAATAAGATGTGAAAAATATGTATATATTGAGACACATCATTCTCGCTTTTCCATCGCTATGTTATCCTATTGCTACGATAGACGGTTCCCGAGGTAATGTGCCTTTTCCCTAACTGAATTTAATAAACGTGTGATGTAACTTAGGTGTGAAGTAGCTGAGGTGAAGGGAAGTTGGAGAATTAGGTGAAATGGTATTCCATCAATGTTGTCTAGCCCATGAGGTTAGTGACAAGGATCGTAAGTGAAATGAGATGTTGTATGCGTGAAGAAGGTCGTGTGAATGAATTGGTGAAAAGAAGGTGATACACAAATGTGGTAACGAACATGCGTGTGAAAGGTATGGTCTAGAACATAATTGCAAGTGTATCACGACGTGAGCGTGTTTGTGTGGCCATGCTTGTGTTGACCGTTGTTCAAGGTAACGAAGTTAGAGAGATTTCTATGTATCGTATCTTTATGTGTTGAGAGTAAACACAGTGTTATAACTCTAGTGACATGGATGCCTGAGATGTGTGGAATTGTTTACTCACGGCGATGAAAGGCGTATTTATTGTTTCATTTCATGTGTTATATGCGCATACCCTATAGATGATGTCAAAGATGTGATGAAAGTGACATATATAAGTTAAGATATGATAAGAGTGGAATATATTTACCGCATGAATCTTATGAAAAGGAAATGAAGGTAATGTTCGTTGAGTATGTATGCAAAGTTTCCTTACATAGTGAATTTGATGCTAAGATGATTAACTAGTAATGATAATGTTGCATTAAGTTCATGAAGGATACTTCGGTTACTTCCCCTAGATTGAAGTTCGATCCTCCCTATTAATTCTATTTGCCTTCTACGCTAGGAGGAATGAATTGAAGCTGACGATGGAGTAATTGAAAGATGTTGATGTTGTTCTATGTTTTTATCAAATCATGAGTTTATGTGGAAGATGGTTTTATCTCTATTGACGCTTAATAAAGTATTATAGAAAGGTCATTTCCTTGACAACGATTCTTAAGTTTATTCTATCGATGAAATGTTATTTTCTCGCCTGTGTGAATGAATTCGCCTTTCGTTTCTAGTGTTGATATCGTTCATATATTATGACGCGTTTCCTGGGCTTGATCTTCTTTCTGACCGTGAGGTCAAGTTCTCGCCAAGGCACCTTATATGTCTTGCTCCTACAGAAATGAACGAGCTATTCTCTTTGATTCAATCATTGATTGATAAGGCTTTATTCGTCCGAGTTCCACGCCTTAGGGAGCTCCTATCTCGTTTGTAAAGAAGAAAGATGTATCTATGCGTGTGTGTATCTGTAACATCCCAAAACTTTTTGACGTTGACCGTTAACTTGTCGTTAGCGACCGTTAGTTACTATGTGTTTTATATATGCTTACGTGAATTAAATGATTTACGTGAGATATGTGTTAAAGTGATTTAAAGTAATGAAATTAAAGTTGATAATGATTAATAAAGTCAATTAATGTTCCCGATAAGATATAAGGGTCGATAAGTGTTTTCGTATGCGTTAAACGAGTCGTTAAGTGCCGAAACGAGTTATAACGAAGTGCGAGGGCCTAGATGTAAAGTTTTGAAAGTTCCCCCAGTATATAAGGGGCCCTATGCACGACCCTAATGCCTTTTGATCAGATATAAACCCTAGAAATTTCTCTCACACAAAGCCCTAGGTCAATCTTCAAGTTATAGTTGATTTCAGGGGATTTTGGAAGGGTTTTTGCATGGTTTTCAATCCGTTGATCAACCCTACAGGTATTATATCATCAATTGATTGTTGATTAAGTTTTAAAGTAGGTTTTGTCCCTGTAGATTCGACCTTGAGGGTTGGGGTTGTTTAAAGTTGATGTTTTCGGTTAAAAACGACGTTTTCGTGAGTAAAATCGTTAATTGAGTTGATTAACTATAGCAAGATGCAAACTTTAATGTTGAATTATGTTGTTTATATATAAATAAGTGAATCTCAGGTGTTTAATTAGATCCATGTGTGTTCAATTGTGTTTTTGTACAAAACGTTGCGGTTTCAAGTCGTTTTGATGATCAAAAAGGGGATTCATGTTTGCAATTGATTCAAGGATCAATTGATGTTTTCAAAGGTTCAATTAAGTCCTATTCAATGTTAATTTAATGGATAAAAGTCGTGGTTGGGGGTTGGGATTCGTTTGGAAGGAGTTTGAAGTGAAACGGAAAAGTCGTTGGCTGATCGCCCAGTTAGTGAGGCCCACTGGAATACTGGTGCGCCCCACTTATGGCCACGTTTGTGGACATAATGGTTTTAGTGCTGCCCACTGACTTTTTGGTGAGGCCCACTACCTGCACTTCACTAGTTTTGATCCGTTTGACTTATGTAATGGGTATATAAGTGTCCCGAAGTTAATGGATGGTTTTATAATCTAGTTATGGTGGGTTATACAAGTTTATTGACTATGAACTCGATATAGGTCACTCGGGATAATTGTGAAGGTTGTTAATTTGTGTTTGGTGTATCGTTGCGCGTTCGTGAGGTAAGATACATGACTTTTATCACGCCGGAGGCACAACAAAAGTAGTTTTCTTTAATTAACCTCTTAATCGGATTATCTTATGTGTGTTGGGTTATCCGGGTTATGCGGGAGGTTATATGGGAACATATGCATGTTGAAGTAGTTAATTATGTTGTGATGACGTTTAAAGTTGAAGTAATTATATGCATGTGTAGTATAATGCTTATGTTGATGTTGCTATGAATATGATATGTGTTATTGATTCATTTCGTTGATATGACTTAATGTTGATATGTGATGACTTATATGTGGCTCTTAAGCATGAAATGTCTAGTTCACTAGATACACGAAAGAAATGTTATGAGTCGTGCACGTTAGTGAGATTAAGCGTTGAAGTAGATGTGAAACTAATTAGGTAAGGAATATACCTAAAGCTAAAGTAAAGAAAGATGTATGTGATTAGTAGGTGAAAGTGTAGCCTAAGCTAATATAAAGGTAAAGTAAAGATGTTGATAAGTGATTAGTTAGGTGAAAGTGTAGCCTAAGCTAATAAAGATAAGAAGTCTCGAGCATAAGTTGTGTTAAGCTTAACCCGTGCTAGTTGAAAAGCTAGTGCGTACGTGGTCGCTTGAGTGGCTCCTTGCGGCATAGTCGTTGATCTAGTATTTTCGGGTGGAGTGACTAACCACCAATGTTAAAAGCATGACGGGATACAATAAGTGGTCGCTTGAGTGTTTTCTTGCGGCATAGTTGTTGATCTAGTATTCCCGGGTGGAGTGACTAACCACCAATGTTAAAAGCATAACGGGATGCTTAAAGTTGATTAAAGTTGATAAGTTGATAAGATGATAAGTTGACATGTTGATAAGTTAATACGTTGATTAAAGTTGATCAAAGTTGATAAGTTGATAAGATGATAAGTTGATAAGTTGATTAAGGTGCTTACATTGATTAAGTTGCTTATAAGTATGATTTATCGTTGATAGGCACAATTAGGAGTATGTACTCTACTTGTGTTAGTATGTATACGTGGGATATGTTTACGTGTGTTATGCTAAGTTGTGAGATGTTGATTATGTTGAAAGTATATGATGATATGATATGAGATGTTGACTAAGTTGTAAGATATGTTGATATGTTAAGAGATGTTCATTAAGTTGTATGTACTCGTTGATGTGATATAAAATGTGATGGAATGTGGGAAAAAGGAAAGTATGGGTTGATCTATGATAATTGTGGATGAAGTGTAATGTGATCATGTTTTAATAAGTAAAATATGAAGAACTTTTATGAAAGTAAAATGAAGAACGTTTTATCAAATTGTGTGTATCTTACTTAGCTAATTTATTAGCTAACACTTGCTTTTATGAAAATGTTGTGTCCTTCAGGATAAGCAGGTTTGAGCTAGAGAAAGGTTTAGCTCGTGAGATGGGTAGATGAAATAAAGAAGACTAGCATAGATTGTTGAATGCTTAGACTTCCCATAGCCTATGTATCGGCTACATTATCTATGTTTATGATACATGTAATAATGAATGGCATTTATGTTGGTGCCAAGACTTGGATTTCATTTATATTGTTTTGATGATGCACTTTAGTAACACCAAACTTTAATGAATGGTACCATCCGTTACGGATGGGCAGTTTTAAGTGATCCTTTTCCGCTTCGTTTAAACGCCGTTAGGCAAAGTTTTTGAAAATCCAGGCTTTAAAATGACGGGTGTTACAGTATCGACTACCAGGAGCTTAATAAGTGAACACTTAAGAACAAATATCCTCTTCCTCGCATCGATGACCTTTGTGATCACTTCAAGGTGCTTCTTATTTCTCAAAGATCGATTTACGTTCCGATTATCACCGGTTGAAAGTCGAGGAGAAAAGTGTAGTTAAGACAGCTTTCCGTACTCGTTATAGCTATTAGGAATTTCTAGTCATGCCTTTTGGTTCGACAAATGCGTAGGCTACTTTTATGGATCTTATGAATCATGTTTGTCGCCCATTCTTGGATCGTTTCATGAGTGTTTTTATTGATGATATCTTGGTATATTCAAAGATTGAAGCCGAACATCGTGAGCATTTAAGGGCTGTCCTTGAAGCCCTTAGAGAGAAGAAGCTTTATGTCAAATTCTCCAAATGCGAATTTTGCCTTAAGGAAGTTCATTTCCTTGGGCATGTTATTTCTTCTGAGGGAATTAAAGTCGACCTTCCAAGAATGAAGCTGTTTTGAAGTGGGAGCAGCCTAAGACTCCTACTGAGATCAAGAGTTTTCTTGGTTTAGCGTGTTACTACCGGAGATTTATTCAAGATTTCTTTAGGATTGCTAAGCCTATGACCGAACTGACAAAGAAAGGAGTGAATTTCTTGTGGGTTGATTCATAAGAAAGAGCTTTTCAGACGCTAAAAAGAAGTTATGTGAAGCTCCTATTCTATCCTTACCCGAGGGCACTGATGATTTGGTTGTGAATAGTGATGCTTCTCCTGCGGGTTTGGGTTGTGTTTTTATGCAGCAAGACAAAGTCATTGCTTATGTTTCACGTCAGTTGAAGCCTCATGAGAAGAATTATCCTACTCATGATTTAGAGCTTACTGCAGTTGTCTTTGCATTGAAGCTGTGGAGACATTATTTATATGGCACTAAGTGCACCTTATTTACCGATCATAAGAGCTTGCAATATGTGTTTTCTAAGAAAGATATAAATGTGAGGCAAAGAAGATGGATGGAACTTCTGAAGGATTATGATTGTGTGGTGGCAGATGCATTGAGTAGAAAAGTGCAGAATTTTTCTTGTAGATTGATGAGTATGGTTGTACAAGCAAAGTCTGGGCTACTTGACCGCATTAAGGAAGCCCAAGTTAAGGCTTTGATGAAGGATAACATTGACAAGGAAAGTATTGGGAAGAAGAAACGTCTTGTGATGGAAACGAACAGCCGTGGATTTCGCACATATAAGGGTCGAATTTGGGTACCATTGCTCGATGGTAACCGAGAGTTGATCCTTGAAGAAGCTCATAGATCTAGATATTCAGTTCACCCCGGTGCTACAAAGATGTATGCAGATTTGAAGCCTATTTATTGGTGGCCGAATATTAAGGGAGAAGTTGCACATTTTGTTGAAAGATGTTTGACTTGTGTACGTGTAAAAGCTGATCACAAGAAGCCATATGGATTGTTGCAACCGTTGGAGAGTCCGGAATGGAAATGGGATCATATTACTATGGATTTTGTGACCAAGCTACCTAGAACACCAAAGGGAAATGATATGGTATGGGTTATTGTGGATAGGTTGACGAAGAGTGCTCATTTCTTAGCAACACGACAAGATGTACCATTGACCAAGATGGTGAAGATGTACATAGATGAAATCGTCTCAAAGCATCGTGTTCCATTATCTATTGATTCAGATCGGGACACGAGGTATGTATCTAGTTTTTGGAAAAGTCTTCAACGGGCATTAGGTACTAAAGTAAACTTGAGCACCGCCTATCATCCTCAAACTGATGGGCAAAGTGAAAGAACAATTCAAACATTGGAGGATATGTTGAGGGCTTGTGTATTAGAGTATGGTGGAGCATGGAATGATCATTTGAAATTGATTGAATTTGCTTATAATAACAGCTATCATGCAAGTATTGGAATGCCACCGTTTGAAATGCTTTATGGTAGGAGATGTAGGACTCCAAGTTGTTGGTTGGAGCCCGGCGAGAAACAGTTTACGGGTCCTGAAATTATAGAGATCACTGCTGAAAGAGTTAATGTTGCAAAGGAAGCACTTCGTGTAGCTAGAGAACGACAGAAGACTTATGCCGACAAGAAAAGAAGGTCGGTTGAGTTTAAAGTTGGTGATATGGTGATGCTGAAAGTTTCTCCATGGAAAGGAGTGATTCGTTTTGGAAAGAAAGGAAAGCTAAGTCCACGTTTCATTGGACCTTTTAAGATTTTGAAGCGTATCAAAGACCTTGCATATCAGTTGGAATCGCCTCCAGAATTGGATGAAATTCACAACACATTTCATGTATCCTATTTGAGGAAGTGCTTGGCGGAAGAGTCTAGTGTCATTCCTATTGAAGATGTGAGTATTGATCCAAGGAAAAGAATGGTTGATGAACCGGTAGCAATACTTGGGAGAAAGCAAAAGAAGCTACGCCGGAAGTGATTGATCTTGTGTTGATCAAATGGAAGCATAACCATGGTGAAAGTCTAACTTGGGAAATCGAATCCGTGATGAAGGAGCAGTATCCAGAGTTGTTCATTTCTGATGAGATTCCGGGGACGGAATCCTTTTAAGGGGGAGGTAATTGTAACATTCCAAACTTTTTTAATTAACGGTTGACTTGAGTCGTTAAGTCAACACTACGTGTCCGTTAAGTCTCTAGGAGAATTAATGCTTATATGTGATTAATGTGCTATATGTGTGAGGCTTCAATACCTTAATGATGTATATGTTAATGAGTTTAAGATGTCAAAGATGATTAAATGTGTTGAATATGTCGAGAAGTATTCCCGTTAGGTTGTTTAAGCCTTAGATGTAAAGATGTAAAGTGGAGGGGCTTGAATGTAAGCTTAGAAACTTGTGTCCAGGTTTTAGGGGTTAATTAGATTAACCTAATTGACCATTATTCAGTTTCTAATCCCCTAATATCCTCTCCAAACCGTTCCCCCTCCTCTCCATTCGATTCCTTTGCAAAATCCTTCAAAACGTGTGATTCCGGGTGTGTTTGATCAAGTCTTTTGCATCCTTCTTGTAATCTACAGGTACTTGAGGTATTATTACATTGATTTCATGTCCTTTCAATCCCTTGATTCGTTTCATAATTGATCTAGGTCTTTAGAGGGTTGATTGGAGTCAAAAATCGTGAGTTTTAATCGATTCGGTAACCTAAAATGTTTGTTATTGTGATGCAAATCAAGTAAGGGTTAATCAATGATTTCATTGCATCATTATGGTCTTAAAATGATGAATTTTGAGGTACAAAAGTCGTTCATAGGGTTTGGGGTCGTTTGAGATGTGTTTGGTTAGGTTTTGGAGGTTAAATGGTTGTTTTTCACGTCTGGTCGTCGTAACTCCCGTTACGGTTGTGTAATTCCCATTAGCTGGGTAACTTGTGATAACACCTACACTGTAACTCCCGTTACAAATTTTCGTAACTCCCGTTAGGGACTGATTTTGTTAACATTTTTAAACGACCATAACTCCGTTTTTAACAAATAAGCTATCCACGGAATCGTGAGAGAGTCTACTTTCTAATGGTAATGATTTCAAAAGATGATTATGATGTCAAGTTTCCTGAAAGGTTAATTTAGTGAGTGAATGTCGAGTTCCGTCGAGTTATGCAAGCTCTAAAGTATTAAACAAACCTCCGATGCATCAAGCATTGTCGTGGGTCATATTTTTAGGTATTTAGACATGTTTCATGACCATAAGTAAGTGGGTTTTCGGTTAGCTCATTTATTGGTCGTTTAATGATTATAGGTAGTCGGGAATACTTGCAAGGCTCGGTAATTTACGTTATCGTTTGTTGTGCGCTTTTACGAGGTAAGATACACTACTGTGACATGCTGAGGGTTCAACAAAAACATGATTTTCAAATAATATCTTCCCAATTGTTATCTGGATTGCTTATGGGTAATCGGGATTACACGGGAGGTGATATGGGCTATGTAAATGACTATTGAGGCCTGAAATGCTATTCCAATGATATGAGATGTAATGATATGTTATGAAATGTTATGTAATGTCTTGAGATGTATTGAAATGTGATTATATGTTGATGAGAAATGAAATGTGCATGATTGTATGGCTTGTTCATCTAGTTCACTAGACTTATTAAGTTGCCATGACACGTGCACGTTTAAGGGCCCAAACGTTAAGATGTATATGTGATAATGTTTAGGTAATCTGAACACCTAAACTATATGAGATTTGAAATCGAGCTCGTAATTTAGATGTGAAAGTGTTAAGCTTAACCCGTACTTGCCCTTGCCCGGCTAAGTGCGTAGATGTGGTTGCTTGGGTGGCTCCTTGCAACATGGTTTGAGATGTGAAGAGTAATACGGGAGGTCTGACCAGCCCCATTTGTCTTGAACATACGGATTACTCTGGGATTGGCTTGCCATTCCTTAACGACATCGATGTACAGCCGTAAGGTTTGTCCATCTAGTCGGGTGGGACTTATGTCACACTTACAATGATGTATATGTTATATGAGATGTGTGACTTATGTCATAACTACAAAGATATTTAGATGTTATATGTGAGATGCAAAAGATGACTAGGCACATTTAGGATGACCCATCCTATATGAAAGATGTTATTAGATGTTATATGTGAGATGCAAAAGATGACTAGGCACATTTAGGATGACCCATCCTATATGAAAGATGTTTAATATAAGATGTGATATGATAGATGTGATGACTTGTGATGATATGTGCCTTAAAGATGAAATATGACTTTTCTATAATGATTAAATGGAGAAATGTTTTATTAATGATGTGTTATCTTACTTAGCTAATTCGTTAGCTAACACTTGTTCTTTTTAAATGTGTTGTGCCCTCAGGTCCAACATAGTGAGCAGATAGATGTGAGAAGATGTGAGGCATGGGTAGATGGTCTTGAAGTTGGCTTTAGTTTACCCATAGTTGCTTCTCATTAGACACTTGATGTTTATTTAGATGTTATTGACTATGTAGTTACCTTTGATGTCGGTTGTTTAATGTTGGGCAACCGTTGGATTTCTATTTGAACTATTTGTTATGACATTGCTAGTAACACCATTTAATAAATGAACCAAACACTTCCTTTTGGTTGGGTCATTTAAAGTTTACTTCCGCTATCTTTTGACGCCATTAGTGAAATTGTTTGGAAATCCATATTTTTAAACGACGGATGTTACAATTTCACTATCCATACATAGGACTAAATAAATTATGCGTAAATGAGTTCATTCTATGATAATGTGTCCTTCAGATAATGTATCCATAGGACTAAATAAATTTGTCTATCTACGTAATTTTTATTAACTGAATAATACTAAAGCCGAAATTACTACTTAAATCAAACTAATAATCATTAAGCTCATCAAATATGATTATGTCCTGCCTTACAAATAAGTTTTACTACTTGTCCAAAGATATTGATAGTTCTAAAATATTAAATGTTTATGATAAATAATGGGTAAATTTGTAAAGATGATGGTAATATAAAATGGCGCGTGGTATGGCGACCAGTGTTTTGGTAATCCGACCAGACTATTTGCAGCGACAGTCGCTGCAAATAGTCGTGTACGTTATCCGTACACTGTTGACTATGACAGTCAGTCAACAGTGCAATTTTGTCCATATTCAACTATTTGCAGCGACTATCGCTGAAAATAGTCGTGTACGTTATCCGTACACTGTTGACTAATAGTCAACAGTATAGTTTTGTCTTATCCACTATTTGCAGCGACAGTCGCTGCAAATAGTTGAATAAGGACAAAACTGCAGTTTGCTTTTACGTTATATATGTATACATATTCGCGTTGTAAGTTCGCTTTCATTTTCATTCTATCTCGCTTTCCTCTGCTTTCATTTTCATTCGTTCTCAATTCATCAGGTTATATATATATCTATATCAATTTACATATAGTAGGTATATATATATATATATATATATATATATATATATGGGTGGGATAATTTGAGTCCAGCTTAATTTTGAGTCCAAAAAGGACCTGTGTATTTTGTAACTTACACACCACCATCATCATCTACTACGATATACAAGACTTTTTTGTAAAAACACTAAGACTTTCCGGCGACGGGCCCACCGGAAATTCAATTTTAAGTTAACTTACACATGTGTAAGTTAACTTACACATGATTTTCCGGCGACGCGGTGGCCGGAAAGTCTTAGTGTTTTTACAAAAAAGTCTTGTATATCATAGTAGATGATCATGATGGTGTGTAAGTTACAAAATACACAGGTCCTTTTTGGACTCAAAATTAAGCTGGACTCATTTTATCTTTTCCCTATATATATATATATATATATATATATATGTGTGTGTGTGTGTGTGTGTGTGTGTGTGTGTGCGTGTTTACATATAGTATGTATATAGATATGTTTATTAATATTATTGATATTTTATGTTTCAGATGGATTCTTTTGAGAATATATGGGGAGATATGGTGCGGAAGATTTTGAGTTTCATTTAGAAGAACCTGATGAAGATTTTGAGATCCCGGAGGTGGCCCCTCATTTTGACTACGACGCTAGCAATTTCCACACCGAGGAGGTATAATTAAATGATGAAATTAACGTTTAAATGGAAAAATAATGAGTTTTCTTTGTTTTTGGCTCACTTTACTATTTTAGGTGTTCGTTTCACACGAAGAAGTGTTCAACTGGCCCAAAGAATAGCAAATGAGCTTCGTTATGTTTTAATCAAACGACGAACAAATTCCAACTCAGCTGGTGTCAAAAATAAAGTGACCATAGTCTGTAATCTTGCTGGGCAAAAAGATAAAAGGTCAATTGGGCTCATTAAAAAGACACTTAAATGTGAGTGCCCCTTTAGATTGGACGGCCGTTTGACAACAAATGGTGGTTGGAGGGTCACCGTTATAGACGAGAGACATAATCACTATCCAGCTAATAATCTGCAGGGTTACGCGTACGCAAGAAGGTTGAGTGAAGCTGAGAGATCATTTGTGGAAGCTGAATATCATCGCGGTACAGAGCCCCGTAAGATTGTAAAGCGGTTGAAAGAAGAATTTCCAGGAAACTTGACCCGCAATGAAGACATTTACAATTTTCAAAAAGCGTTACGGAAGAAGGCGGCCGAAAAACATGGGGACACTCCAATGCAGGTTACATATATAAAATATACATATTCTTTTATTTATTTACTATGATAGAGTATCTGAAACGACCTACGTACGCCATTTTGTTCCCGGCGCAGGTTATGTTCAGTTTGCTAAAGGAGCATAAATACTTGTATTATTATACCACAAATAGTGTATCTGGTCGGTTGGATAATCTGTTTTTTATACATCCGACATCATTTGAGTTGTGGCGTGTTGGGTTATCCAAATAGACGCCACGTACAAAATCAACTTGTACAACATGCCGTTGGTCGAGATTGTCGGTGTCACTTCAACAAACAGGACCTTCAGCATATCATACGCGTTTATCACAATTGAACAGGAGCATAATTATAGATGGGTGTTGGAGTGTTTGAAGTTGACCCTAGGTGAAGGGTTTGTTGTACGCGTCGTACTCACGGACAGGGATCTGGCCCTCAGGAAAGCATACAAAACCGTTATGCGGAAGCATACCATTTACTTTGTAGAGTCCACATATGGAGGAACATCGAAAAATTTAGCATGCCATCATTCAAAGCGGTAGGGAAATGGGGACCTTTTTACGGATGGTGGAAAAAACTTTATGAATCGCGCACACTAGAAGAGTACACCCAAAATGAAAAAGATTTAAAAGAGAAGATGGGAAAAGATTTAGACAGTATGTGAAGTGCACATGAAATTTTTTATTTTTTATTTTTGGTAAATCACATATATCCACACGTCCTAACCCAATGTTAATTTATAGAGGTTTACAAGTACCTGCAGAAGGAGTGGCTTTCCCCGTACAAGGAAAAGTTTGTGTCTTTTTGGGTCGATCAACATCTCAACTACCGTAACTACACTACCAACAGAGTTGAGGCTGATCATTCACTCCTGAAGTCCGAGTTGCGGGGGAGATGTACATTTCACAGAATAATTGAATGTGTTAATTCTATCCTCATCGGACAAGATACAGAAATCAAGGGACAACTGGAGGAGAGCAGGATTTATAGAGCTACTAAACACAACTACCCATGTTTGAAAGACCTGCTTTGTGTTGTATCTGTGACAGCTCTGGATATAATGGTCGACGAAATTGAACGATATAAAAATAAGATGGGTAAAGACTGGAGAAAGTGCGGGTGTAAGGTTCGGATTAGTTGTGGGCTTCCATGTGCTTGCCAACTAGCTTCGTACATGCATTACAGTAAGTATATCTGAATATAATTAATTGATGTTTTTTTTTGTAAATGCACAAATATTATACTTGATGTTTAAAAAATGTAGGCAAACGTGTTGAGGTGGATAAGATAGATGTCTTTTGGAAAAAGCTAGACTTAACACCGTCGACGTGCCTACCGGACAATGATCATCGAAAAGACTCCGACGATGACGAATATATCGACGATTTAGTAGAGGATGTTAAGGTACAGTTTAAGCAACAACCGAAGCCCAGAGGAAAAACTGGATATCAAAAATAAAAGACATCGTCTATCCGGGGAGAACCAAAATTAAGGACCCTTCCGTTATTAAAAATAAACGTGGAAGACCAATCGGGTCAAAGAAAAAAATACCTCAAGTACGTGCAATCATAATTCGAAGTATAATTAATTGATTTCTTATATGTAAGTGCACCCTATTTGTTATAAGGTTGATTAAATGGACATTTAATACTAAAAATATATATAAGCTTAAAAAGAGACACTTACATGTATTTCTTCAGCCATGGGGTGTTCCCATTTCTTATCAGCTTTTTTCTTGTGCTTTGTTTCGTACAAATCCACCAACTCTACTTCTTTGTTTTTATGAACCTGTAAACACATCAATTTATCATAAGAATATACATTCTTTAACCTATATTTTTAAACACAAGTATATATTTCATAACAATAACTGACCTTTTCTTGGTGGACGTACTGAGAGTAAGACTGTCGTCCATGGGTCCCCGCAAGAACTTGCTTTCCCCTGTTGGTCTTGTTTGTCTCCGACTTCTTCACCCGGTCTTCCCTCTGGTAGTATCTCAACAACGCCCTCCAGTCCTCCTGCGACAAATCCTCTGGAGGAACAGCTTGCTCAAACTGTGGAACACTTTTCAGGACCCCCTTTTTTGAAAAGTGGGCTCTCTTGAACTGGCTCTTTCGGAGCCGATACTGATAGGAGCAGTCAGCCTCGACACACAACTTGAATCCCTTCCTGATAGGGTCTTCGGGGTCAGGAATATCGATGAAGTGGTCCAATCTGAACCTAGTCTGCAATTTTAAAGTAGTAGTTAGCGAAATTAAAAATTTATACAAACATCAAACAAGAAATTAAAAATTATGAAGATTGTACGTTTAAAGTCGGGATGATAAACGCCTTTCTTTCGTCAGGCACATGGTCCCATGAGTCGTATGTCTGCGGGATGTGTCGGACCAGTGTGCCAATCAGGCTCTTGTACATGTCGGCGTTATCACCGATCGCCTGCCACGTGAGTAGATTGGTCGTGTCAAAGTCTATGCTGAGTCGACCTCTTTTCTTGAACTCTGCCTCTAAATTTAAGTTCTGACCGGGCCCCCTCCCCTTTCCCTTTCTTGGGCCTACAAAAAAAACAAAAAATTAATAAAAAACCCTTAAATTAAAAAAGGAACTATAAACAACCATTTTTCTTACACTTATTTTTATACTTATTTTTATCTATATTTTTTACACTTATTTTTTACATTTTTAATATTTTTTTATCAATTTTTATATACTTTTTAATACAAATATTTTTTATATTTACTTTTATACTTTTTTTTCTACGTAATTTATACTGCAAAATACAAAACAAATTATACACATTTTAAAAATACATACAACAAAATGATCAAGGTTAAGAAAGATCCAAAATTATCACATATTTATTTTTTGTAACTTATTTTTATACTTATTAACTTACTTTTTAGATTATTTTTATCTATATTTTTTTACACTTATTTTTTATACGTCATATTTAATACCTTTTTAACTTACTTTTAGATTATTTTTATCTATATTTTTTTACACTTATTTTTTATACGTTTTAAGTAGTTTCTTTTTATCAATTTTTTACATAATCTTTGATAATTACTTCTATACATATATTTTTATGGTTATAGTTTTATATACTTTTTAAAACTTGTATTATGCTTATATGAATTTTTTAAACCTTTTAAATGTCGTTTTTGTATATACTTTTTATAAAAACTTGTTTATTTAGTTTTATACTTATTTTTATCTATATTTTTTTACTTATTTTTATAATACTTTTTAAAATTTTGTTAATAATTGTTTTTTATTTACTTATATGTTTTTTCTACGTAATCTTTAATATTTTTTTAAGTTACTTTTTACACTTATTTTTATATATATTTTCTTACACTTAATTTTGTACTAGAGACATAATTATCTACGTAATCTTTCATCTAACAATATAAATATTCTAACAAATCACTAACTTATCAACAAAACTAATACTAACAATACAAACAAACTTATTAAAATCGAAAAATTAACTATCAATCCTAACAAAACAAATAAAACCAATAACAAACTTATTAAAATCGAAAAATTAACTATCAATCCTAACAAAACTAATACTAACAATACAAACAAACTTATTAAAATCGAAAAATTAACTATCAATTAAACTAATACTAACAATACAAACAAACTTATTAAAATCGAAAAATTAACTATCAATCCTAACAAAACTAATAAAACCAATAACAACACTAACATATCAATATTATCAATTAACTATCAAAAACACAAATAATAACAATCAAAAAGGGATAATATGGCCGGAAAATACATACCAAAATATGAGATGGCCGGAAAAGTCGGGGGAGGAGAGCCGGAAAAATCGAACCGCGGCGGCTATGTAATGGCCGAAATAGTGGGCTGCTGAAAGTCCAGATGTCGCTGCTAATAGTTTGCCGTAAAAGTGGCCGAAAAACTGGTCGGAAAATTCAAACCCGTGGCGGTGGTGGGCGAAAAAAGATCCAGAAAGTCCAGATAGGTCGATTCTAATACGTCGTCGGGAAAATGAACGGAATATTGGTTGACCGGATTGTTAAAATGGGAGAAAATTTGGTGGTTGGCCGGAGTTTTTAGTCTTGGTCGGGATACTAATTATTCCCTGGTCGGGATACGGGCTGCGTATAAAATAATGTGGGATACTAATTTTCCTGGTCGGAGTTTTTAGTCTTGGTCGGGATACTATATATTCCCTGGTCGGGATACGGGCTGCGTATAAAATACACACGATGGTCCAATGTTTAGTGTCACGTGTTAAGAAGATGGTTTTCAAATAACACCATAAACTTGATGTTCATATAGATAGTTCGTCTTGACCAGAACGGGTCTAACCAAGAACCCATCATATACCATGTAAAAAATATTCCTATTAGTAAAATCGGCATATGTTGCTTTAAATTTTGCCCTGATGATTTTTGAAGAACAATTTGCTCGTTGGAGCGGATTTGGCTCTGAATACCATATTGTGATGTGAATTGTTCTTAATATTATTGAATAAATGAAGGGCTTTATATAGCCAATGTACATTACATTAATATGGAAACAATACTAAATCTAAGACATAACTTGATGAACAAGAATATAATCAACTAATATACATAGTTTCCTTAATACGCCCCCGCAAGATGGCTGACCCGTCAGGGAAGCCCATCTTGGACTAGAACTCGAAATCTTGTAAACAACTTCATTAATACGCCCTCGCAAGATGATTGTGTTGGAATAAACATGATTTGTATTGTAAATATAATGAAAACATGATAATAATAATACCTGACAAACCTGTGGAACCTGTAAGATGATTAAGCATACTTGCCAGTTATGTCGGGTTCCCAAAACGAGATGATTGTATGATGATGTGATGATGTTTACGGCTAGGAGTGAGAGCCATGAGGGGTAAAACACACACAAGAGTTTTTAGTTTAAGATTAGGGTTAAAATGGTTGTAAATGACTCTCTATTTATAAAGAGAGCATTTACAAGCCCCTGTAGTTCCAATCATCTAATGGGAAACCCTATAGTATGTCTTTAAGAGTAAATACACCCATCGTATAGTTACTAGACATAGGGATTTCAGTTATCGTCAATTATCATATCACGAATGATAAACGATCACTGACGGTCACATTTAACGTGGTTCCAACATTCTCCCACTTGACCAAGCGATCATTTATCTTTGAGTATTCAATAAGTCCGGCCGGGATAATACTTGTTTTGTTTTAAACTGAAATCATAGTCAATAAGTACAGTCGTAGAGAAGAACATCAACTCAAGGACCCCCACTAGTCAAACTATGACTCAAATTTAAAACTAATAAGCAATGATCAATTGACTAAGACAAATTTTGTTATAATAATGTCTATACACCATTATGAGCTCAAAGTGTAGCTAATAGACAAACAAAATCTGAATATAGAGGAAATTTTTTTTATTAAGATAATAATAATGACCAATAAGTACAACATGCTATTATAATAGGTCATTTAGTAAGCCTCAACTTCAACACGTGTCCTATGAAGATTTTAGGAGGTAGACCTTTGGTCATTGGATCCACTAGCATATTATGTGTACTTATGTACTCAATACAAAGAACATTTTCCTCAATCCATTCGCGTACAAACAGATACTTTGTATCGAGATACAACTCAGTGCCATTTGAACTGTTACTGTTCAAGAAGTTATGGCAGCTGAGTTATCACAGTAAAGCTTCAATGGTCTGGAAATAGACTTGACGATTTTGAGTCCACTGATCAGGTTCTTTAACACCATCTCACGACAATGTATACAACCATCATGGTGGACGTTGTAGTCAGTTTTTGTTTATGACTCCGTCAAGAGATAGGTGTGCAACTAATCGTAAATATATATTCAGAAGTAGATTTCTTATTGGAATTAAAACATCCTACTACTTCTAAGTTGTCACTTCTTCTATAAGTTAATGTGTAGTATTTGGTCCTTTTTGCAGATATTGTAAAACCTTTTATCTGGACGAGCACAGACCTGAGTAATGCTCCCGACTACTTATGAGTAAGGTATCATCCTCATTTGCTCCTTTTCAATCTCAATGCTCGGATTTTGGAAACAATCACATACGTCTCCTTTTACTACTAGAGCTATAGTGGGTGTGTAGTGCTGCATGTTATAGGGTTCTAAGATGTGTTCAATATAAGCCTTTTGAGAAAGACCCAGAACATCATTACGCCTGTCCCGATGTATTTCGATACCTATGACATAAGAGGCATTACTGAGATCTTTCATATCGAAATTATGCGAAAGTATATGCTTCGACTCATGCAACATATCCAAGTTGTTACTTGTAAGTAGAATATCATCCACGTACAAAACAAGGATTGTAAAGTTACTCCCACTGATCTTGAGATAGGTGCATTGATCCACTTGATTCTTTAGGAAGTCTTGTTCTTTTATGACTTCATCAAACTTAAGGTACCATTTTAGTGATGCTTGCTTCAACCCATATATGGACTAATTCAACTTGCAGACCATGTGCCCTTTACCTTCTGGAATAAATCTTTCAGGATGTCGCATGTATACGTCTTATTGCAAGTTTCCATTCAAGAAAGTGGTCTTGACATCCATCTGATGTAACTCTAAATCATAATGAGCTACGAATGTCATGACGATCCTTAAGGAATCTTTATGAGAAATAGGAGAAAAGATCTCTTGATAATCGTTTCCATCCTTTTGAGTAAGCCCTTCGCAACCAGTTTGGCCTTATAATGTTTGACGTTTCCATTCGGGTCTAATTTGGTTTTGAAGATCCAATTACAACTTATAGGTTTGGATTCTTCAGGAAATTCAACCAAGTCCCAAACATCATTATGCTACATGGAATTAAGCTCTTAAATCATGGCTTCATTCCACTAAGTGGCCCGATTGAAATTAATGGCTTCTCAGTAAGAGGTAGGATCAGTAAGCTTTCCAATGTCCTCAACTTCAGTGAAATAAGTTATGAAATCATCAAAGTTTGTGGCCCTGCATAACCTAGATGATCTCCTGAGTTGATTTTTAGGTTTAGTAAGGAAGATGCTTTAGCATTAGTAGTATCCTGATTAGGAGGATTTTGATTAGGAGAAGGTGGATCAGTGATATTAGGAGCAGCGATGGGTACAAGAGGAATTATTGGAGGAGTAATTATAACCGACGAGTGGTTCCCCCCGCTTCTTGTACTTCTTGCAAATCCTAAGTTATGATTTGTCGTGTTCCACTAATCTCTTAGTTCTCGAGAAACGTGGCATGCTGTGTGTAACTAATGCAAGTAGTGTGGGAAGGACGGTAAAAAACGATAACCTTTTATGAGTAGTTATCAGGATAACCAACAAAGAAACATGTAAGAGTTTTAGGATACAGTTTCTTTAAGTTAGGGTTATAGACTTATGCTTTGGCAGGACAACCTCATACTTTCATATATTTTAGACTCAGTTTCCTACCTGTCTAGATCTAATAAGGAGTTTTAGGGACAGATTTTGATGAAACCATATTGAGTATATGAACGACTGTTTTTAAGGCGTCAGTCCAAAGAAAAGTAGGTAAGTTAGTGTTGGCAAGCATACTTTCACCATGTCCATTAAGGTTCTATTTCTCCTTTTAGCAACACAATTTTGTTGAGGAGAACCAGACATGGTGTATTGGATAATTATGCCATGTTCCTTGCAAAATTTATGGAAAGGACTAGGAGCGTGACCAATATCAGTATGTCTATAACATTTACCTCCTTAATCTGATCTCACAACTTTTATTTTACGATCAAGTTGGTTTCAAACCAAAATTTTAAGATCAATAAAAGTTTGTAAGGATTCAGATCAAACATAGGTGCATATAACGTGAATAATCGTCAATGAATATAATAAATGATGTACGTCATGTGATGGATACGGGATAAGGACCACTAATATTAGTGTGAATTATTTCCAACAAGCTGGAACTTTTAGTTGCTCCTTTCTTATTCCCTTTACCCATTTTGCCTTTGAGGCACTAAATACATGTTTCAAAATCACGAAAGTCAAGAGAAGGTAAGATTCCATCCTTTACGAGTCATGTTATGCGATCTCGTGAGATGTGGCCAAGTCGTTTATGCCACAACATTGAGGAATTCTCTAATCGTTTAGGTGATTTTTGTCTTTGATATAGTTACGTCATCAATATTAAGAGACAACAAAGACTGTGAGAAATTATGACCCAGAGTCACCATGTATTAAATGGAACATTAGACGTAAAAGAATCAAATACTACATAAAGTAAGTTACCTTTCTTAGCTAGCCATTTCTTGATATTAGGGCAATCTTTCTAACTGTGCCCTTTGACTCAATAGAATTTACAGTTAGGATTGCTCGTCAAGAATTTAGAGCTAGAGGCAACTGCACCATGATTATCTTTTTGAACTTTATTTGCAGTCTTATTACCGTTATTAATTACCCTTCCTCTTATTGGAATTAGCAATGGTAGTAAGGTGAACAACTTCAGGTTGGCCCAACTGAGGCGACTCCTTTCTTGGACACACATTTTGATTGGTTCACTCATCGACGGTTAATCCTTCATAGCATTATAGTTATATTTGAAGGTATCGAAACGAGCAAGCAATGTAAATATTATGAAGTGCACAAGAAAATCGTCAGAGACTTTTATTTTAGGGCTCTTAAACTTATGAGCCATGTTAGTCATCTTCATTATGTGTTCACGAACACTGCTACTTCTTTTGTATTTAAGCTACTCTCGTGCATCTTAGACGTTTACTTGAAGTGATAGCTCATCGGATACTGAGATTAATCGAGTTCTTGACCATCATTAGTGACAAGCGATTCGCCTTATCCCACTTTTCAAAATTCAATTTCTGAGTTGCGTAAGAGTTTGCAGTAATAACAGTGGGTTCATTATGGCGAATGGCATAGTCAAGGTATAGCATCTCCAGAGTTAGAGGTAATTAATCTTTTCATGAAGCAAAGTTTGCACCAGTAAGTGGCTCAATGCCTAAGTTAGGTACTAGAGTGGAGATAGGGAGGATATAAATTTATGATACAAGCAATAGAAGATTATTATAGTATTGCCTAAAATAAGTAGGCCTAATAGTAATGAAATTATAGTGACATGATTAGCTATCTAAGGCAGACTAAGTAATGTCTCTTAATAGTAATGGAACTAAAGTAATGCCTAAAATGAGTAAGTGCAATAGTAATATTCCTTAGAATAATGAGACTATGACCATTATAGTAATGAAGCTAGTGATAGGGTAAGCATATTGTAAACACCAAAACAATATGCTAAAATAAGGCTCTACTTAGATGTTACATCACCTTTGGGCAGAAGTAACTAATATCTAAGTGAATATGAGCATTAGGGTCATGCAACACAACACTTATCTTTTGACCTTTGGGCACAAAATTAAGAATCATGTATATTATGCATGCAAATAGTCCTTTTGGCACACAAAGCATATTAAATCACCTTTGGGCAGAATTAATATACTTAATGTTCATTATGCAAAAGGAAAAAAGAGCATAACATGAGAATCACATTTGACTTTTGTGCACAAATGATGAGACCATGTACATTAGTGCGAAGCCCCTAAATTACGGGGATCCGGGGTAGCGCCCCTGGCGACTAAATCAAACTTCATTATTGAATTTTTATTTATTTATTTATTATACCCCTTTAAGTGTTATGTAAAAAATGTCTCAGAAAAAATTATTTTTGAAATTTGAGGGACAATTTTTTTCCATAAAAATTTAAGGTGAAGTTGTATTCGACAGTTAAGGAAAACTCAACAAGTAAGTCGAATTCAACAATAAAGAAGAACTTGACAAGTTAGTAAGATTCAACAATTATAAGAACTTGACAAGGTAAGTCGAATTCAACATAAAAGGTTAATAAGTGAGTCGAACTCAATAAATAAATCAAAGTTCGATAAATAAGTCGAACTTCAATAAAATAAATCGATCTCGACATGTTATGACATGTAAGGTCTAGTTAGACATGTTTCAGGTCGAAATAAACTAGCTTTAGGTCGAACTCAATCTTGAAATAAAGTCAAATTCAATAAAGACTAAATCAAATTCAACTTAAAATAAGATCGAATTCAATAAAGACTAAATCAAAATCTTAAAATGAGGTTGAATTCACTAAAGTCTAAATCAAAATCAACTTAAAATAAGGTTGAATTCAATAAAGACTAAATCAAAATCTTAAAATGAGGTCGAATTCAATAATTAAATAAGGTCGAATTCAATAAAGTCTAAATCAAAATCAACTTAAAATAAGGTTGAATTCAATAAAGACTAAATCAAAATCTTAAAATAGGTCGAATTCAATAATTAAATAAGGTCGAATTCAATAAAGTCTAAATCAAAATCAACTTAAAATAAGGTTGAATTCAATAAAGACTAAATCAAAATCTTAAAATGAGGTCGAATTCAATAATTAAATAAGGTCGAATTCAATAAAGTCTAAATCAAAATCGACTTAAAATAAGGTCGAATTCAATAAAGTCTGAATTAAAATCAACTTAAAATAAGGTCGAATTCAATAAAAACTAAATCAAAATCGACAATTAAGGTCGAATTCAATAATTAAATAAGGTCGAATTCAATAAAGTCTAAATCAAAATCAACTTAAAATAAGGTTGAATTCAATAAAGACTAAATCAAAATCTTAAAATGAGGTCGAATTCAATAATTAAATAAGGTCGAATTCAATAAAGTCTAAATCAAAATCGACTTAAAATAAGGTCGAATTCAATAAAGTCTGAATTAAAATCAACTTAAAATAAGGTCGAATTCAATAAAAACTAAATCAAAATCGACAATTAAGGTCGAATTCAATAAAGACTAAATCAAAATCTTAAAATAAGGTCGAATTCAATAAAGACTAAATCAAAATCGATAACGTCGAATTCAATAAAGACTAAATCAAAATCGACAATTAAGGTTGAATTCAATAAAGACTAAATCAAAATCGACAATTATGGTCGAATTCAATAAAGACTAAATCAAAATCGATAACGTCGAATTCAATAAAGACTAAATCAAAATCGACAATTAAGGTCGAATTCAATAAAGTTTAAATCAAATTCAAATATAAAAATTTAAGATCTAACCAGATTTGAGGTCGACATAAAATGAGGTCGACAAAGAGTAATATAATTATTTTCGGCGGCTTCAAAAATGAAACCAACATATTCATCCATTAATTACACAAAATGATAGAAACGAATTGACATTGGTTTTATATTATGTGGCGGCAGCTTCATAGTAAAGAAACAAAAAACAATTGGTTTCGCCGATTCGGATTTTCATTTTCAACAACCGTCAAAACCGTAAATAATTATTTTAGAGGTTTGAGATCAACAAGGAGTTTGCACATGCCGACAAAGAGTTTAATAATAAATTGGTTTGTTAATGTTTTCGTAGATCTGACCGAAAAACCAAATATTAGAGGTTTCGTTTATGGCGGCAGCAAACAAAACGGATACATTCATTTGCAAAATCATATTTTCGGTTTTTAAAACAATACAAATCATTAGATCGATTAAGAACCATTTGGCTCATGATACCACATGTTGGAATAAACATGATTCGTATTGTAAATACAAGGAAAACATGATAATAATAATACCTGACAAACCTGTGGAACCTGTAAGATGATTAAGCATACTTGTCAGTTATGTCGGGTTCCCAAAACGAGATGATTGTATGATGATGGGATGGTGTTTATGGCTAGGAGTGCGAGTCATGAGGGGTAAAACACACACAAGAGTTTTTAGTTTAAGATTAGGGTTAAAATGGTTGTAAATGACTCTCTATTTATAAAGAGAGCATTTACAACTTAGCCCCTGGTGTTTAATGTGTGCAATATAAGCCCCCGTAGTTCCAATCATCTAATGGGAAACCCTATAGTATGTCTTTAAGAGTAAATACGTCCATCGTATAGTTACTAGACATAGAGATTTCAGTTATCGTCAATTATCATATCACGATAAACTATCACTGACGGTCACATTTAACGTGGTTCCAACAGATTGACCACATCTTGGACTTGAACTTGAAACATTGATCTTTGGCTACCGATTTTGTTTTTGAGGTAACGAAGAACCCGATTGAGGTACTAAAAATTTGATGAAAAAAATAGGTTGCTCGTTGGAGTAAAGAGAGAAAAAAAATAGGTTGCTCGTTGGAGCGAAAAGAAAAAAAATAGGTTTGCTTCTTGGAGCAAAAAGAAAAAAACAAGGTTTTTGAATCGGAATGCTCGTTGGAGCTCGATTGTTGGAAACTGAAATCTGTGGAAAAGGAAAGTTGTTGCACATTATGTGTAAGCTAACGAAAAATAAAAATAAAAATTGTACGAACTGAAATGTAACACCCGCCAATTTGACCGGTCAACGCTAGGGAACTCGTAAAACGAAAATTAGTTAAATTGAAGTAAATAAACTTTTGTAATGAAAAGGTAAGCATGTGAATAGTCATTAGAAGCGTAATTCCAAAATATGTTTGATTTTGTCAACGAACAATTTGAACGAGTCTCGTGTTAGAAATCTTAACGAAATGAATCATTTCTCAGGAGAAACCGGAACTAGTCGCGAGAGTGCAAGAGGGGAACAAAACCCCTCCCCACCTCTCATTTCTCCCTTATCTCTTCACACACAAAAACACACTTTCTCTCTTTTCTCTCTAAAACACAAGAACACACACACACAAACACCATTTTCTTCCTCCTCCTTCTTGGATCCGAAAATTTAGGGTTTTGTAGCATCAAATTGTTAATTAATCATTGTATAATAATAATCTCTTGCAAAACTTCAAGATTTTTGGGTTATGTGAGTGTTCATCTTCTCCAAGAGCTTCAAAACCGGATTTTTAGCTTCGGGTCAAATTGGTAAGTGTTCTTTAGCTCAAAATGTTTCCCTTAACTAGTAGAATACTTCCTTGTTATAGATCTAAGCGATTTGTGGTCGATTCGAGTGTAAAATGGTTGTTTTTGCTTAAAAACGGGTTTTGGATTAGTTCTTGAAATTTAGGAAGTGGGTTTTGTTTAAGAGTTGATTTTTACACTTGTTTATACTTGAAATATGTTGTGTTAAAGTTTGAAGCTTTGATTTTGACGTTTGGTGGGTCGATTTGAGGTCTAAAACGCGTTTTTTCTGCATTCTGAAGCATATCGCGTCGCGAGTCTGGTTTGTCGCGTCGTGAGTCTTGCTTAATCTTGGAAAATTGGGTTCAGATCAAAATATCGCGCCGAGATATCAAAATATCGCGCCGCGATGTCAAAATATCGCGCCGTCAAATCAATTTATCGCGCCGTGATACTTTGCAGGAAAGTCATTTTCAAACGTCAATAACTTTTAAACCGTAAGTCCGTTTTTGACGATTCCAGCGGCCACGGATGCGTAATTGAGTCTACTTTCTAATGGTATATGCCTCGGAGTCCAAAACTGTTAGAAATCCAAAAATAGTGATAAATTGTAATTTAGATTAGAGGACTTTCTGGTTGTTAAGTCATAGATTAGTGATTACTAAGGTTGAGGGGCTAATTGTGATAATTAGCATAATTGTATAGTTAGACTATAAATAACCCCTCACACCTTAGAAATCATAACAACACCCATAACACAAATTAGATTTGTAACTTTTCACACACACATTAATTCCAATCTTCCAGTTTCATTCTTAATTTCTCTCTCAAAACACACACAAACACCAAGAACACACACTAACAAACCGCCATTGATGAATTGAGTTCAGTGATAGAAATCGTGTTTTAACAAGTGGTATCAGAGCAAAACATCATTCTGATGACGATCCATAACTGAATTCATTCACAATTTCATCAAAATCAAAATTATTCACATTTTTTGTTCGTCTTTTTCACCTACAGGTTCTTCAAAATTCACACTTCAAATCACATAAAATCACAGTTATTTGTTCACCAATAGATTCGTGATAGTTGTAAACATAATCCTGTCAAGTTTCATGTTCCAATTCAATCTAATTCTCGAGATTGAATTTTGAGTTTTTGGCGCGTATATTGAGGGATTTGAATCTGTTGTGTTTGGTGTTGAATTTTGTTCGTGAATCTGTTGCGGACAAGAACACAATCAGTTTGCAAGTAATTTCGTGATCTAACTCCCAATAATTCAACAGATATTGAAGCTTTTAAAATCATTAATGGAGTTTCCATGGAAAACTGATGAGATGAAGAAGATGAACCTAAAACGATCTTCACTAGGACGATCTTCCTAAGATCGTTTTGGTATTTGAAAGTTAATTTTAATACCATTGCTGTGTGGCTTGTTGTGTTGTGAATTATTTGTTTTTGGCTAACTAATCCAGAAGGATTGGTTTGGTCAATTCAAATTCTTGAAAAGAAAACAAGACGATCTTCACCAAGATCGTCTCATTTTTCTGGAACTAAGACGATCTTCAACAAGATCGTCTCATCACTTTGAAGTTAAGACGATCTTCACCAAGATCGTCTCATTTCTTCTGAACCTAAGACGATCTTCACCAAGATCGTCTCATTTTTTGGAACTAAGACGATCTTCACCAAGATCGTCTCATTTTTCTGGAACTAAGACGATCTTCACCAAGATCGTCTCATTTTTTTTGAAGTTAAGACGATCTTCACCAAGATCGTTTCATATTTCATACTTAGCCAAATTTCACCTTAAATCCTAGAACGATCTCACCTAGGACGATCTTGCCCAAGACGATCTCACTTAAGACGATCTCACCCAAGACGATCTTCTCAAGATCGTTTCATTTTCTGGTTCTTCAATTCTTAATTCATTTCAATCTTTTCAACTCAAATCAATTTCAAATGGCTTCTCGTGAAGCATTGGCATTGGGTTCAGATACAAGACCTCCAGTTCTCTACCGTGGTTCATACGGACTATGGAAGAAAAGATTCATGGACTATGTGGAAAGTCAAACAAATGGTCATATGATGAAAGATTCCATTCTTAATGGACTTGCTGTTCATCGCCATCCCACTACTGATGCAATTATTCTAACTCATGATCTTTTGAATGCTGAACAAAAGGATCAAACAGCTGCAGATAACAGAGCTAGGTCATGTTTATACAGAGCTCTACCGGATGAAATCTATGGCTCTGTTGATTCTTATGATATAGCCAAGGAGATATGGGATGAGGTGGCTAGACAGATGGAAGGAGCTGACGTGACTTCGACAATAAGATTGACCAATATCTTGACTGAGTTTGACAACTTCTCCAAAATGCCAAATGAATCTCTTGAGGCAGTCTACTACAGATTCTGCAATGTCATAAATGAACTAAGGAAGAACAATGTCAAGAAAACCGAGATTGAGTTAAACATCAAATTCATCAAAGCCCTTGGTCCAGAATGGGAAGATTTTGGAACCCAAATCAAGCAACATCAAAACCTGACCAAGTTCACCATTCATACTCTTTATGAATCCTTCAAACTCAATGAAAACCAAGTCCTAAGCAAAGCTTCATCAAGCAAAATGCCAGAAGTTGTATCTACTGATCCTTTGGCATTAATTGTTGAGAAAAAGATTTCTGAGGCTCTTAAAGAGGCAAATGGTAGTTGTTTCTTCATCTGATGAGGAGGGAGATGATCTGATGGCTACAAGAGATGGTGTTTCAGATGAACTATATCAAGCTCTTGCCGCGGTAACAAAGCATTTCAAAAGAAAATTTTACAAAGCGAGGCCAACAAACAACAATCTCCGCACTTCGTCTACAAGTGCATTTCCCAAGAAGGAACACTATCATCCGAAGAGTAATGAGCAAGGAGAAGCTAAGGGATTCAACCATGGTGAAAAGAAGGAAGCTTATGAGAAACAAGTTGTTGAGAAGGGGAAGTCATCTGACAAAAAGTGCTACAATTGTGGTATTCCTGGACATTTTGCCGTTGATTGCAGACAACCTCGAAAGCGGAATTATGAGTATTACAAGCAGAAGATGCTGTTAGCCAAACAAGTTGAAGCAGGACATGCATTGCTTGCTGAAGATGACAAATGGCTGTTACTCACAGATGATGAAGATCAAGATCTCTCCGCAAATGTTTGCTTTATGGCAAGGTTGGCCAAGGACAAAGTCTTTGAGGCAGAAAGCACTGGTGGTGAATACCCAGATGATGAGGAAATAACCATCTGTGTTTGGATACTCGATTCCGGGTGTTCGAAGCACATGACTGGAAATAAATCTTTGCTGAAGAATTTTGTTGAACGATTCATGGGAACTGTTCGCTTTGGAAACAACAATTTCGCTCCTATCTTAGGTTATGGAGACATTGAACGAAATGGGATTATCATCAAGAAAGTTCACTATGTTGAAGGATTAAGTCACAACTTGTTCAGTGTTGGACAATTCTGTGATAATAATCTTCAAGTTCTTTTTCGAAAATCTCTTTGCAAAGTTCAAACCTTAGATGGAGTTGATATTCTTTGTGGTGATCGTGACGATAATCTTTTTACCGTCAATCTCGATGATAACCAACCAACCGATAATATTTGTCTCATTTCAAAGGCTACTTCAAAGTATGAAAGTGAGCATGTCTGTCCTTCTTGTGCTGTTGGGAAGATTAAAAGGGTTTCTCATAAACCGAAGAAATCTCCAAATTCTTTAGCACCTCTTCATTTGCTTCACATGGATCTTTGTGGGCCGATGAAAGTACAAAGTCGAAATGGGAAGAAATACATCTTGGTTATTGTTGATGATTATTCAAGATATACTTGGGTTAAGTTCCTAGCATCCAAAGATGAAACAACTCAGATGTTGATAGATTTCATCACAAATACTCAAGTAAATCTTCAACTTCCAGTTCGTTACATCCGTTCGGATAACGGTACTGAATTCAAGAATGCTGTTTTTGATGAATTTTGCAAATCCAAAGGTATTACTCATCAATTCTCAGCAGTTCGAACCCCACAACAAAACGGTGTTGTTGAAAGGAGAAATCGATCGCTGGTGGAAGCAGCAAGGACAATGCTTGCTTATTCCAAATTGCCATCCAATATGTGGGTTGAAGCTGTTGACACTGCTTGTCACACTCAGAATCGGTCCATCATCAATCAGCGTTTCGAAAAGACTCCTTATGAGGTTGTTAACAAACGTAAACCCAACATCAACTACTTTCATATATTTGGGTGTGTTTGTTACACATTGAATGATCGGGAGAATCTTGGAAAGTTCGAGAAGAAAGGTGATGAAGGATATTTTGTTGGTTATTCCAAAACATCAATTGCCTACCGAATCTATAATCGTCGAACAAACACAATTCAAGAGACGATGAATGTTTGGTTTGATGAGATGTCAGGCATGATTTTTGAGCAAGAAAGCTTGCTACCAACAAGTATTGATCCAAGTGCTTCAAGTACTTCAACAAGGAACTCTACCTTAGCTTCTAAATTCAAGAAGTTTCCAACTCCAACAAGTGATGAATTAGATATTCTTTTTGAAGAATTCTATAATTCAAAACCGATTCATGATCAAGAACCTCAAGACATCGTTGAACCAATTCAAAACAATGAACCTCTTCATAACAACGATCCAGTTCCTGACAACACTCATGAATCATCATCAAGTTCTTCTGAGCAAGAATCTCTTCTAATGATTCTATTCCACCATCCTCTCCTGATAATTCTTCTCAAGTGAATGTTCAAGAACAACCTTCTCAATTCACTCAGACAACAAATCCATTGAACACTCCAAGTGTGTATGTACCACTTGACTTTGATCATCCAGCATATGAGGAAAGAGTTATACCGAGTTATGATTCTATCTCTCAACAAAACTCAAGTTTCAATGATGGTGATGTTGATCTTCAACAACAAGATCCTCTACCTCATGCTCAAAAGTGGGTACGTATGCAGAAAAACCACCCTACTGATCAAATAATTGGAGATCCACAAGCAGGAGTAACTACTCGTACTTCAGTAAATGAGTGTCTTGTTGCACTTTCTCTTAGCAATATCGAACCCAAAACAGTATCTGAAGCTCTTCGTGATCCAGAGTGGGTTAAGGCAATGCAAGAAGAACTCGCACAATTTGAAAGACTGAAGGTATGGAGATTAGTTCCAAATCCTAGAAAAGATGATCCAATCGGAACAAAGTGGATTTTCAAAAACAAAAAGGATGAGAATGGAGTGGTAGTAAGGAATAAAGCTCGACTTGTTGCAAAGGGTTATTGCCAACAACCTGTGTTGATTTCGACGAAACTTTTGCTCCAGTTGCAAGAATGGAGGCCATTCGAATATTCTTAGCTTATGCCGCATTCCGAAACTTTACTGTGTTTCAAATGGATGTGAAGACTGCTTTCCTGAATGGTGACCTCAAAGAAGAAGTTTACGTTGATCAACCAGAAGGTTTTGTTGATCCTCAAAGGCCAAACCATGTCTACAGGTTAGACAAGGCTCTCTACGGTCTTAAGCAAGCACCCCGAGCATGGTATGATTCTTTAACTACTTTCTTACTAAGAGGTGGATTTACCAAAGGCACAATTGACCCTACCTTGTTCATTCGCAAACAAGGTAAGCATGTTCTACTTGTTCAAATATATGTTGATGACATTATATTTGGGTCGACCAGTCAAACATTTTGCCGAAACTTTTCATCTCTAATGGTCAATCATTTTGAAATGAGCATGATTGGGGAAATGAATTACTTTTTAGGTCTTCAAATCAAACAATTACCAACTGGTATTTTTATATCACAAGGTAAATACATAAATGACATGTTGAAAAAGTTTGATATGACTACATGTTCTTCAATTTCTACTCCAATGGCTGCTCGAACAACCATTAATACTGATACAAATGGGAAACCATTTGACCAAAAGAGATATAGAAGTATGATTGGTTCGTTGTTGTACCTAACAGCATCTCGCCCAGATATAATGTTTGCAACATGTATGTGTGCTAGATATCAAGCTGCTCCAACTGATTTACATTATCAAGCTGTGAAATGAATCTTTCGTTATCTGAAGGGTACACCCGATTTAGGTCTCTGGTATCCAAGGGATACTGGATTCAATCTAACTGCTTATTCAGATGCAGATCATGCAGGTTGTAAACTTGATCGCAAAAGCACTTCCGGTACTTTACAATTTTTAGGAGATAAAATTGTGAGTTGGTCTTCCAAGAAACAGAACTGTGTTTCACTATCAACGGCTGAAGCTGAATATGTGGCTGCGGCTAGTTGTTGTGCTCAAGTTCTATGGATGAAGACACAACTAACTGATTATGGTCTGACGTATGATCATATTCCTATCTATTGTGATTCTCAGAGTGCCATTGCCATTGCAGTCAACTCAGTAAACCACTCTCGATCAAAGCATATTGATGTTAGATATCATTTTCTCAAAGATCATATTGAGAAAGGTGACATCGAACTCTACTTTGTGGGTACTGAATTTCAACTTGCAGATTTGTTCACAAAACCATTGGATGAAAAGAGGTTTAATTTTCTTATCTCCAAGCTTGGTATGTTAAATCTTAAACCTTAATTCTTTTTCCATTTGAAGAATTCTTGATACATTCCAGAAAAACAAAATACAAAATTTCAAAAAATAAAAAAAAAATTTAATGGCTTGCATATACTATGTATGCAACCCGTTCTTAAATGATATATTTATTTTTAAAAGCATTGTTATTATACATATAAATTGATATAAGAAAACAAGGAATCGAACGCCTTTGTGTACTTCCAAGTGTTCTTATATGAATATGTATGTGTAATAGCAATCAAGTTTTTTTTAATAAAACTTTCAAACTCTCAATTGTTGATATGAGAAGCGAAGGATCGAACGCCTTTGTGTACTCCCTTGTTCTCTCATATTGAACCATTGATTGGATTTTCATTTTGCTTAAATGTTTTAATTGCCTCCAACTTGTTGATGTAAGATGCGACGGATTGAACGCCTTTGTGTACTCCTTAGCTGTCTTACTATGAACATTGTTGTTGATGCAAAACTTTGTTTCTCAAATGAATAATCATATTCTGTTTGATCTCACAAAAACCAATTTTTGCTCCACCTTTCTATGAAAACCATTTTGATTTATTCTTGCATAGATTAAGGAGGAGTTTGTGATTTCAAAATCTTTCAAACTTCAAATGTGTTTCAAATAATTTTTCATTCACACATTTGATGTTTTTACAATGTTTTTTTCATCAAACGAAGTTCGGTGATTAGTTTGCACATGAGCGATAAGTTTTTCTCAAAATTCACTCCATGAATTTCATCATCGCCGATGAGTTCTAACCCGGAGTATTCACTTCTTTCATTAGATAGTGAGGGTATTTTGAGTGATGTTGATTTTGTGCAACTAGAATGGAGGGAGTAAAGTCGAAAAGTGAGAGGTTACGGTGAATTAATGATGTGAGAAAGGGCTAAAAGAAACAAAAGTCCTACCCAAAATCTCAAAAGCCGGGTAAAACACGTTTCTATCGGATGTCATTTGTTGATATCTCGGTATTGAAGAAGTCTTCATGGACCCAGTGAAGCAATGCACATCATTCCTAACCACTCAAGTATTTCTTAACAAATGCTTGTTTCATTTCTCACGGAGATTTTCACATTTCTATTGACTCTTCATTTGGAAGATGTTGATATTGAAAAAGGGCGACATTCTGCTCCAGTCCCCGACTTCATTTGATCACGTTGTGTCTAGAGCTATTTTGATTGGTCATTAATTTGATCATCATTCATTTTTCTTAGAACACATTCGAGTCATATCTTTGTGATATTATTGCTTATCTTTGTGATATAAGCCGGAACATTCGTAGTGATATCTTAATTGATATTCCATGATGATCGAATGGAAATCCTACCAATGCTAACATCTTTTCCAACGTTGAAAGTAGGTCTCATGATTACATTTATGTGATTATTGAGTTAACGAAAAGTCTAAGTGACTTCGGTTTTTCCCTAAAAGTCTTTAAGGATAATAGATTGTGGTTATCGAAAGCTTCGGCTGACCTAACCATGATTTATATTCTTTGAAGCAATCTCGTGGTTGAAAAGCCGCAGACCAAACTATGTTAGAGACTTACTTTGTATATCTCAATGATACATAGGAAATCCGGAAAATGTTATACATTTCTTTCGGTCATTTCATTAATCCTTTCGATTTTTGACTATGCTAACGGATCATTCTTATCCGGTTTCATTTCTTATCACACAAACTCAGATTACACCAACACCATAATACAATATTTCTCCAAGTGCAAGATTTCTAAGCTTTAGGTCATGTTATTCCTTTTAACATTTAATCAATCGAAATTAACATAATGACATTGATTCACAAGTTTGTCATTATGAGGGGGAGAGAATATAGTGATTGATTATTTAGTGATTGTTAAGGAAAACAAGGAGAAAAGTTTGTGGTTGGTCGTTTCAATAGGTTCAAGGATTATCGAAGTTTGTGTATAGGGAAAGAAAATTCTTGATGATGTATCAATAGTCCCTTGTGTTCAGAAGGATTTTCACTAAAGACGCTTCAAAAAGTGTTTATACTCATGGATTGAGGGGGAGCATGATTACTTCATAAGAATTTCATCCAAACTTCATTCAAATGCTTACTCTCCAAAGTGTTCAAGTTGATGTGAAAAAGATCAAAGCTTCAAAAAGTTGAAAGATTGGTTCGAAGATTCAAGTCAAAAGAGTCTTCATCAAACACACTTCATTCAAGATCTTCAATTCATACAACAAACATTTTATCAAGAAATTCTAATGCATACATCAAGGGGGAGAGTACATATTCATGAAATTTTGTTTCAAGAAGTTGAATTTCATTCAAGAATCGAAGATTGAAGAATCAAAACCAAGATTCATCTCTTCTGCATTTCAAAAGACAACTCTGATTCATGATTCATCAATTCTCGAAGATTCAAGCCAAACACGCCTTCATTATTCTCTGTTCAAAATGAACATTGAGAATCTTCATATGATTTAACTTCAAGAAGTCCAAGACCAAGACTGAATCAAGTTTTTCCAAAGACAAAAGAAAAAGCTTTGAAGACTTGTTTCTACACATCAATTGTCTTCACCACCGGGCTCATCAAATTCATTCCTACAAGACAAGATAACACGTACTTCATTCATTACAATATATCACTAAGGGGGAGAATGTTAGAAATCCAAAAATAGTGATAAATTGTAATTTAGATTAGAGGACTTTCTGGTTGTTAAGTCATAGATAAGTGATTACTAAGGTTGAGGGGCTAATTGTGATAATTAGCATAATTGTATAGTTAGACTATAAATAACCCCTCACACCTTAGAAATCATAACAACACCCATAACACAAATTAGATTTGTAACTTTTCACACACACATTAATTCCAATCTTCCAGTTTCATTCCTAATTTCTCTCTCAAAACACACACAAACACCAAGAACACACACTAACAAACCGCCATTGATGAATTGAGTTCAGTGATAGAAATCGTGTTTTAACAAAAACATAGTTTGAAAATTCAAAAGTTTTGATTAAGAAACAGTGGTCATTTCCCGACTAGTCATTGTGAAACAAAACGTAATGATTTTACCTCGGTTGGATCAAAGCCTTATAAAATGGACATAATAAAGCTTTTATAGTAATATTAGGTCAATATTGATAGGACCTTACCTCTTGCTATGCTTTAGGATTAATGTGATACGTGTATGATATGTTTCAGCTATCGTGGACGTCGGTTCTACTTCCTTTCATCTTAGGCTTGCTATTGCTCGTCACAGGTGAGTTCCGTAGCTCCCTACTCAATTGAGATTCGGGCTGAAAAGTGTACACATACGTGCTTGTTTGATTGTTTGATTGTTTGGATTGACGACTTATTGATTGACTAATTGATTGTTTGATTGATTGTTTGATTGATGGATGGTTTTGATTGATTGTTGATTGATGGATGGTTTTGATTGATCGTTGGATGGTTCACGCATATGAATATGATATTATGATTATTTAGGATAGACGTACCTACATGGAAGTCGGTTATACCTTCAAAGGGTTTTAGATGTGGTGGGAAGGCTGCGGGTGACCCTATATATAAGCATCTGGGACTCGTTGAAAGTAGAATCCTCCAAAGTGTATGTACGTATAGTTTTGGTTGGTTTGATGGTTGATGATTGATGGATTTGTGATTGAGGTAAACATGCATTTGTAATGATGTGGTTATTGATGAGACGTACGCACCCCAATCTATGGGAAACGTGAGCGGGAACGTACGCACCCCTTTTGTATGGGAAACGTGTGCGAGAACGTTCGCTCCCCGGGAAACATGTGCGCTATTGATGAATAAGTACATCCGAGTGTATAGACGTATACACTTGTGTTGAGTTGATGACTTGATGGTCACACTTATGATATGCATTATGACATTGATTTGCATACGACACATATATTGATAATGACTTCCCCGGTGCATACTCATTTCACGCATATGATTGCACTTTGGTTATTGACATGCATTTAGCATACTTCTTGACATTGACACGCATATGGTACACTCTTTTATTGATATCACTTGTATGATTTCTTGTGTATGATGAGGTTTTGCCATGAGCAAACCTATGTTTCGTGACATGGTTGTATAAGGGCTACATGTAAGTTATTACTTGCCCTTACCATGTTCATAATGTGTTTATTGTTGATGGTTCCTTGTGATCCATTACTACGAACTCACCAACCTAGTGTTGACTTTGTTTAGTACACTTTTCAGGTAATCAAGTGAATCCAAGTGGTGATGGTTGATTGATGCATGTGCTAGAACTTGGGTTGGACTTACATGGATCCAGGATTCATTTGCCCCTTATTTTGTATTATGTATTATGTACCTGTTTGTTGATGTTGGATTCACCGAATCCCTTTTATTCATATAGTTCATGTTCTACGATAATCCCATGCATACGCTATATCTTTTCAGTAATATTCTGAGCCTAGCTCAGGGTGTTACAGAATGGTGGCCCATGGGTTCGTAGAGAATTAGGCAGTTTGACCTAGACTACGGATTAAGTTAAAACTCTTCATATAGCATGCATGGTTAGGAATTTTGTGTACAACGTGAAATTGTTTGAACCCTGAAAATTATGCATTGTGAGTTCGTAGACAGGACCATTTATGTGATGATGTGAGTACAATTGGACAACGTGTTGTTTTGTGATGTGTACAAGGTGGACAATGTGTTGTGTGTGATGAGTACAATGTGATTAATGTGTACATTGATTTGAGCTTGATTGTGGTTGAGATGGATTGTTGTTGTTGATTGGTGTTAATTGATGATTTGGGGCAAAATGAAGTTATGGCGTTAACTTGATGTAACACTGTGGCAACCGTAAAAGAGCCTGATCAACTATTTTATGGTTACCCGGTGTTATAACAAGTTAATGACATCACGGATTGCACGCGCTTGGCTTAGGGTATAATAAGGAACCGACATGCTTTATGGAAGTTGATTGGGTGGAGGGTTAGCCGTTGGTACACCCTGTATACAAACCCGGTCAATAACTAGAAAGCATGTCGAATTCAGATTATACTTTGAACCATTCGTGTTAGTTACTTAGATTGTATAATGTGGTGAATATGAGTACTTGATTTTGATAGTGGACAGTTGTTGTGAACTTGACATGAGAACTTTGGTATATTGTCTTTAGCGTTGTGATATGAGACATGTATGATATGTTGGTATGATAGCATGATATATGACAGTTTACTTGGGGACATTTATATGTTGGCCTTAGTGAAAAGACATTAAACATGTGTAGTGTGTTGGCATGAAAGTACTAACTACTAGTGTGGCTAACATGAGAACAATTGTGAAGTTAATCTCCGGGTCATAAACTTTAAGGCTATTGCTATGGTTGGAGATTTGATGATGGAATGACATGTTGTTTCGTATGATTGAGTAACATGTATGTTATGCATGTGTGATGTGTATGTATGTATGGCCCGTAGTGGTCAAGTTGATGTTGTAAATGCTTTTGTTGTGATTCGACTTAAACGTGTTCATAGACGGTTAGGATACAATGTGATGAATGTGTTGATATGCACCCTTAGAGAGAGTCAATGTTGTAAGTACCCTAATTCTCATATATTATAAACGGTTGATATCCCAACACTAACGATGTTAATTTTAATCGGTGGGCAATGGGGATATGCTGCTTAATGGTATGTGAACTTAAACATGTATGAGACATTGTTAAACTTGGTTGTATGCAGGATATGAGATATTTGGTAATGCATGCGTAAAATGTATTAATCAACGGAGAATTATATGAATCGATTTAACATATTAGTTATATGGCAAAAGTATGAGAAACTATGTTGTTAAGCGTGATTTTTATGCATGATGTAACAGAAATAGATAATGCATGTGTAGGTGTGTTAATCAACGAACACTTTCATGAAAGGATTGGTTTACTAGTTTGATAGTTTGGCATGTATAAACTATGTTGTTAGGCTAAATTGTATATATGAGATAAGCGAATACGGTGATGTATGTATAAATATGTAATCAATGGACAATTAGAAACGGTGGACATGTTTAAAATTTGAGTATGCCTAAACTTTATTTCTTAACTTAGTTATAAGAACAAATCGGTAATAATTGAAAAATCATGCATAGTTGTATTTAACGTATGAGAAACCGTAAGTATGACTTGATTTGCAGGATTAGTTGATAGAACATGCAAAAATCTTACCCCCTACTTGATTATGTGGATGAATTGTTAGGAGATGCGATAGAACAAATGTGGTTGTCATGATATTCTAATTGTTGATTATGCTTAAATTTCGTCGCCTAACTAATTTGGTGAGATAAATCGTTAGGACTTGGTAATACATGCGTAAAGGTAATTGAAATCTTGGACAATTGTGTGTATAGGTTGCCATGCTAGCCTAATTATTTGAATATGTCGGAATCTTGTTGCCTAACTTGCCTATTGAATATGTAGTTAGGAATTGAAGGTGCATGCATAGATATAAATGGTCTTGCGAGCAATTGTATGTATAATTGTGTTAGAAATCCAAAAATAGTGATAAATTGTAATTTAGATTAGAGGACTTTCTTGTTTTTAAGTCATAGGTAAATGATCACTAAGGTTGAGGGGCTAATTGTGATAATTAGCATAATTGTATAGGTAGCCTATAAATACCCCTCTCATACCTTTGGGATTAGAATCCTTGCATAACCTTACACCCTCAATTAATACCAATCAGCAACTTTTACACGCACACACTTTCTCTCTCAAAACACACACACAAACACCAAGAACACACACTCACCAAAACCGCCATTGATGACGTGAATTCGGTGATAGAAATCGTGTTATAACATGTGGTATCAGAGAAAAACATCATTCTGATATCGATCCATAACTGAATTCAGTCACAAATTCATCAAAAATCAAAAATATTTACATTTTTGTTCGTCTTTTTCATCTACTGTTTCATCAAAATTCACCTCTCAAATCGCATAAAATCACAGTTATTTGTTCATCAATAGATTCGTGGTAGTTAAAAACATAATCCTGTCAAGTTTCAAGTTTCAATTCGATCTAAATCTCGAGTTTGAATTTTTGCATTTTAGCGCGAAATTTGGGATTCGAATCTGTTGTGTTTTGTGTTGAATTTTGTTAATCGGTGTGTTGCTAAGGTGAAAACAAACAGTTTGCAAGTGATTTCATGTTCTAACTCCTAGTAATTCGAAAGTTATTGAAGCTTTATGAAGTCGTTAATGGAGTTTTTGTATAAAACTGTTTTGCTGATGAAGAAGATGCTTTCAGAACGATTTTGGCTAGGACGATCTCAGCAAGATCGTCTCAGTCTTTGAACTATCATTTTTTATTCTTGTACTTGGTAGCTTGTAGGATGATCCTCACAAGATCGTTCTGACAAGTGGTGTGTGGTGAAGTGTTTGTTTGTGGCTAATTAATCCGTAAGGATTGGTTTGGTCAATTCAAATACTTGGAAAGTATTTTATACTTGAAAGTTTTTGGGAAAGAAATCTAAGACGATCTCATCAAGATCGTCCCAGCACACTGACCTTAGGACGATCCTGTCAAGATCGTCCCAGTTCCTTTGAACATTGGTGTGTTTTGATTGAACATTTGAAGTTGTTGTGATTGGGAATCATACTCTTCTTGGGTAACTGATCTTATAGATTGGTTTTGCTCAAATTTCATTCCTTTCCATTACATTCTGACAAGACCTTTTCATTTCCATAAGATCGTTTCATCTCTCAATCATCAAAACGATCTTGACAAGACCGTTTCATTTTCATGTACAAAACGATCTTCTTTCATTCGTTTCATTTCCTAAACTTCAATCCAAAACAAACTTCAATTTCAGTTTCATTTCTCACTTAACCAACTTTCCCTAGATACTTCAAAACAATCTCTTTCAAATCGTTTTCTTTTATTCTAAGACGATCTCCTCTAGGATGATCTCCTCTAAGACGATCTTCTCTAGGACGATCTTCCCTAGATCGTTTCATTTCCTAATTTTTTTTCAACTCTTAATTCGATTCAATTTTTCAAATCAAATCAATTTCAAATGGCTTCTCGTGAAGCATTGGCATTAGGTTCAGATACAAGACCTCCAGTTCTCTACCGTGGTTCCTATGGACTATGGAAGAAAAGATTTATGGACTATGTGGAAAGTCAAACAAATGGTCATATGATGAAAGATTCCATCCTTAATGGACTTGCCGTTCATCGCCATCCCACTACTGATGCAATTCTAACTCATGATCTTTTGAATGCTGAACAAAAAGATCAAACAGCTGCAGATAACAGAGCTAGATCATGCTTATACAAAGCACTACCAGATGAAATCTATGGCTCAGTTGATTCTTATGATACAACCAAGGAAATATGGGATGAGGTGGCTAGACAGATGGAAGGAGCTGACGTGACTTCAACGATAAGATTGACCAATGTTTTGACTGAGTTTGACAACTTCACAAAATTTCCAAATGAAACTCTTGAGGCTGTCTACTACAGATTCTGCAATGTCATAAATGAACTGAGGAAGAACAATGTCAAGAAAACAGAGATTGAGTTAAACATCAAATTCATCAAAGCTCTTGGTCCAGAATGGGAAGATTTTGGAACACATATCAAGCAACATCAAAATCTAACCAAGTTCACCATTCATACTCTTTATGAATCTTTCAAACTCAATGAAAACCAAGTCCTAAACAAAGCTTCATCAAGCAAAATGCCAGAAGTTGTATCTACTGATCCTTTGGCATTGATAGTTGAGAAGAAGATTTCTGAAGCTCTTAAGAGGCAAATGGTAGTTGTTTCTTCATCTGATGAGGATGGAGATGATCTGATGGCTACAAGAGATGGTGTTTCAGATGAACTATATCAAGCTCTTGCCGCGGTAACAAAGCATTTCAAGAGAAAATTTTACAAAGCGAGGCCAACAAACAACAATCTCCGCACTGCTTCTACAAGTGCATTTCCCAAGAAGGAACATTATCATCCTAAGAGTAATGAGCAAGGTGAAGCTAGTGGATCAAAACATGGTGAAAAGAAGGAAGCTTATGAGAAACAAGTTGTTGAGAAGGGTAAGGCATCAGACAAAAAGTGCTACAATTGTGGTATTCCTGGACATTTTGCTGTTGATTGCAAACAACCTCGAAAGCGGAATTATGAGTATTACAAGCAGAAGATGCTGTTAGCCAAACAAGTTGAAGCAGGACATGCATTGCTCGCTGAAGATGACAAATGGCTACTACTCTCAGATGATGAAGATCAAGATCTCTCTGCTAATGTTTGCTTTATGGCAAGGTTGGCAAAGGACAAAGTTTTTGAAGCAGAAAGCACTGATGATGAATACCCAGATGATGAGGTAACTCTCGACTCTACCTTTTCTTTGATTAAGGATAAAGAGTCATGTAGATTAGCTTTATCAAATTTGACAACTCATATCAAATCTTTAGCCAACAAAAACAAAAAGTTGAGAAATAGTATTTCATTTTCTAAAAGTGAATTTTCAAAACTTCTTGAAGAACATTCAAAATTACTTTTTGAACATGATGCTATTAAACAAAATTTTCAAGCATACAAATATGAAATGTTGGTTAAAGAATGTGAGTTGAATGTCTCTCCTGATTCTAAGTTATTACAAAAATCTCACAATCTTGAAAAGACCATTCATGATCTTGAAAAGGCCAATCAAGATCTTGAAATTCAAAAGACCAATGAATGGCTTCGGGAAAATGCTAGACAAATGGATGTTGATATTCTTAATAAAAAGCTCCAAGAAGCTAAACCAAACAATGTTGAACTCGAAAGGAAGATTTCTGATTTAAATCATAATTGTTTTCTAAAAGGCATTGAGATTGAGAATCTTGAAAAACAAGTTGAGGAATTTAAAAAGAATATACTTTTCTATCAAGAAAAGTTATATAAAGTTGAACAAAATCCTCTCTTGGATTTCACTGCCTATTTCAACAAGTCAAAAATTGACAAAACGGATCTTCTTCTCGGGTTGGGATTTGAGAATATCACACCATTACAAAAAGCCAAAGAGGAAATTGAACCCTTGTATGATGAAAAATTTCTACGACTTGGTATGATACAACAATTTATTCGTCCATTGGATGACGAATTTGAGACTGATAAAGTTGAGAGAATACCAAAACATGAATTTTTGGTTAATTATGATGCAATAAATGATTCATACAAAACTAAAGAATCTTCAATTTCAAATTGGAAGAAATTGAATCAAATTTTCAAAACCAAGAATCTGTCGGTACTCCACCTAAACCAACTAAAATGTATTTTCCAACCACATTTTTGGAAAAACAAGTAGAAGGTTTACAACAAAAGGTGGAATCTCAACAAAAAGTAATTAATCACCTCAAGTCTCAAAGTCCGAATTCAGAGGATAAATGTATTGTTGTTGATACTAAGAAAGTTTGTGAGAATGTTTCTACTCAAACTGACCAAAGTGCTTTAGTAGACAATTCTACTCAAACTACTTGTGATTCATCTACCAATACCTCTACTCAGACCTTGACTGATTCTCTTGAATGTACTTGTCAACATACTGCTACATTTATAGCTGATAATTATGTGCAATCTGATTTATCTGATGAAGAACTTGCACATAGTTTAGTTTTGATATGGTACTTCTATAGGTTTTTCACATGCAATACTGTTGATGAGTTAGTTGTTCACCCTAAGCCTAGTGCTAGTATAGGTGTTGATACTTCTACTCAATTTTCTTGTGAGACCAAAGATGTGTCAGTTCAAGTTGAACTAATTTCCGAGACTATCCATGATGTGAAGTTGGACACCAAGATTCCTGATTTTTCAAAACTTTCAAATGAATTTGAAACCAATCAATCTCCATTGAAATTTTCTTTTTCAAAAGATGTCACACAAGATGATTTTGATAAATTCATGGAGGGAGAATATGTTTTTAATTCAGAAACTGAGAAAAAGATTGAATCTACCAAAATCAAAGTTGAAACAAAAGTGGAATCTCAAAAACCATTGTCCAAAGCTCCAACTTCATATTATTCAAAGAAACGAGTTAAGACCAAACTCGTCAAGACTGAACCAAAGACCATTGAGTTAGAAACCTTTGTTTCTACCCCAGTGAAACATGTCAAAAAGGAACAAGCTGAGACCCCACTCAGGACAAAGTACACCAAAGTGAAACTTCCGAAAGACTATCCTAATGCTTCTCAATCTAGCTCTCAATCTAGCTCTATACCTAAGGTGTCTAAGTCTAGCTCAGTTTCGCTAACTATGGATACATCAAATGGTACAACTAGATATAGGGATAGATATGGATGGTTTTCACATGATAAACCAAAGAAGCAAGAAGTTTCCTCACCTCCAAAAGATTCCAAAAAGATGAAAGTGTTTAAAACACCTCGTTCTAATCTTCTTAGTTTCAATTCAACAGGTGGAAAGAGCATAAATAGTGGTGCTAAATGGGTTGCTAATATATTAGTACCTAAGATCACTAGTAATCAAAAGGATGTTGAGAAAAATAAGAAAAGAAGGAGGAGGAAGGGTGTTCCTGTTAATCAAAACAATTCTTCTTTGTTAAATAATGTTGAATATGCCAAGGCTAGACCTTGTGAGCTTGTAAACAATTTTAATTCCCGTAATTGTGTGGTTGATGTTGATGCTTGTAAACATGTTACTTTTAATTCTCATGTGAATGTTCATACTTTTTATTCAAATGTGTTTGTTGATGATGTGCTTGTTAATGCTTATGTTGATTCGAAAACATGTTTGAATGCATTTCCTAAGTTATATACCCTGCCTGTTTTAACTAACCATAAAGGACCCGTCTTCAAGTGGGTACCTAAAAACGGTTAAATTTCTTTGATTGCAGGAATAACCATCTGTGTTTGGATACTCGATTCCGGGTGTTCGAAGCACATGACTGGAAATAAATCTTTGCTCAGGAATTTTGTTGAACGATTCATGGGAACAGTTCACTTTGGAAACAACAATTTCGCTCCTATCTTAGGTTATGGAGACATTGAACGAAATGGAATTGTCATTAAGAAAGTTCACTATGTTGAAGGATTAAGTCATAACTTGTTCAGTGTGGACAATTCTGTGACAACAATCTTCAAGTTCTTTTTCGACAATCTCTGTGTAAAGTCCAAACTCTAGATGGAGTTGATATTCTTTGCGGTGATCATGATGATAATCTTTTTACCGTCAATCTCGATGATAACCAACCAACCGATAATATTTGTCTCATTTCAAAGGCTACTTCAAAGAATTCTTGGTTATGGCATAGAAGGCTTTCTCATCTGAATTTCCAAACCATCAATACTTTGGTCAACAAGCATCTTGTTGAAGGCTTACCTGACTATAAGTATGAAAGTGAGCATGTTTGTCCTTCTTGTGCTGTTGGGAAGATTAAGAGAGCTTCTCATAAACCGAAGAAATCTCCAAATTCTTTAGCACACCTCTTCATTTGCTTCACATGGATCTTTGTGGGCCGATGAAAGTACAAAGCCGAAATGGGAAGAAATACATCTTGGTTATTGTTGATGATTATTCAAGATATACTTGGGTCAAGTTCCTTGCATCTAAAGATGAAACAACTCAGATGTTGATAGATTTCATCACTACTACTCAAGTAAATCTTCAACTTCCAGTTTGTTACATCCGTTCGGATAACGGTACTGAGTTCAAGAATGCTGTTTTTGATGAATTCTGCAAATCTAAAGGTATTACTCATCAATTCTCAGCAGTTCGCACCCCACAACAAAATGGTGTTGTTGAAAGGAGAAATCGATCGCTAGTGGAAGCAGCAAGGACAATGCTTGCTTATTCCAAATTGCCATCCAATATGTGGGCTGAAGCTGTTGACACTGCTTGTCACACTCAGAATCGGTCCATTATCAATCAGCGTTTCGAAAGGACTCCTTATGAGGTTGTTAACAAACGCAAACCCAACATCAACTACTTTCATATATTTGGGTGTGTTTGTTACACTTTGAATGATCGGGAGAATCTTGGAAAGTTCGAGAAGAAGGTGATGAAGGATATTTTGTTGGTTATTCCAAAACATCAATTGCCTACCGAATCTATAATCGTCAAACAAACACAATTCAAGAAACAATGAATGTTTGGTTTGATGAGATGTCAGGCATGATTTTTGAGCAAGAAAGTTTGCTACCAACAAGTAATGATCCAAGTACTTCAAGTACTTCTACAAGGAATTCTACCTTAGCTTCTAAATTCAAGAAGTTTCCAACTCCAACAAGTGATGAATTAGATATTCTTTTTGAAGAATTCTATAATTCAAAACCGATTCATGATCAAGAACCTCAAGTCATCGTTGAACCAATTCAAAACAATGAACCTCTTCATAACAACGATCCAGTTCCTGACAACATTCATGAATCATCATCAAGTTCTTCAGAACAAGGATCCTCTTCTAATGATTCTTCTTCACCATCCTCTCCTGATAATGCTTCTCAAGTGAATGTTCAAGAACAACCTTCTCGATTTACTCAGACAACAAATCCTTTGAACACTCCAAATGTGTATGTACCACTTGACTTTGATCATCCAGCTTATAAGGAAAGAGTTCTACCAAGTTATGATTCCATCTCTCAACAAAACTCAAGTTTTAATGATGGTGATGTTGATTTTCAACAACAAGATCCTCTTCCTCATGCTCACAAGTGGACACGTATGCAGAAATACCATCCTACTAATCAAATAATTGGAGATCCACAAGCAGGAGTAACTACTCGTACTTCAGTAAATGAGTGTCTTGTTGCACTTTCTCTTAGCAATACGAACCCAAAACAGTATCTGAAGCTCTTCGTGATCCAGAGTGGGTTAAGGCAATGCAAGATGAACTCGCACAATTTGAAAGACTGAAGGTATGGAGATTAGTTCCAAATCCTAGAAAAGATGATCCAATCGGCACAAAGTGGATATTCAAAAACAAAAAGGATGAGAATGGAGTGGTAGTAAGGAATAAAGCTCGACTTGTTACAAAGGGTTATTGCCAACAACCTGGTGTTGACTTCGACGAAACTTTTGCTCCAGTTGCAAGAATGGAGGCCATTCGAATATTCTTAGCTTATGCCGCATTCCAAAACTTTACTGTGTTTCAAATGGATGTGAAGACTGCTTTCTTGAATGGTGACCTCAAAGAAGAAGTTTACGTTGATCAACCAGAAGGTTTTATTGATCCTCAAAGGCCAAACCATGTCTACAGGTTAGACAAGGCTCTCTACGGTCTTAAGCAAGCACCCCGAGCATGGTATGATTCTTTAACTACTTTCTTACTAAGAGGTGCTTTACCAAAGGCACAATTGACCCTACCTTGTTCATTCGCAAACAAGGTAAGCATGTTCTACTTATTCAAATATATGTTGATGACATTATCTTTGGGTCGACCAGTCAAACATTTTGCCGAAACTTTTCATCTCTTATGGTTAATCATTTTGAAATGAGCATGATTGGGGAAATGAATTACTTTTTGGGTCTTCAAATCAAACAACTACCAACTGGTATTTTTATATCACAAGGTAAATACATAAATGACATGTTGAAAAAGTTTGATATGACTTCATGTTCTTCAATTTCTACCCCAATGGTTGCTCGAACAAACATAAATGCTGATAAAAATGGGAAACCATTTGACCAAAAGAGATATCGAAGTATGATTGGTTCGTTGTTGTATCTAACAGCATCTCGCCCAGATATAATGTTTGCAACATGTATGTGTGCTAGGTATCAAGCTGCTCCAACTGATTTACATTATCAAGCTGTGAAACGAATCTTTCGTTATCTGAAGGGTACACCCAATTTAGGTCTCTGGTATCCAAGGGATACTGGATTCAATCTAACTGCATTTTCAGATGCAGATCATGCTGGTTGTAAACTTGATCGCAAGAGCACTTCCGGTACTTTACAATTTTTAGGTGATAAAATTGTGAGTTGGTCTTCCAAGAAACAGAATTGTGTGTCACTCTCAACGGCTGAAGCTGAATATGTGGCTGCGGCTAGTTGTTGTGCTCAAGTTTTATGGATGAAGACACAACTAACTGATTATGGTCTGAAATATGATCATATCCCTATCTATTGTGATTCTCAGAGTGCCATTGCCATTGCAGTCAACTCAGTAAACCACTCTCGATCAAAGCATATTGATGTTAGATATCATTTTCTCAAAGATCATATTGAGAAAGGTGACATCGAGCTCTACTTTGTGGGTACTGACTTTCAACTTGCAGATTTGTTCACAAACCATTGGATGAAAAGAGGTTTAACTTTCTTATCTCCAAGCTTGGTATGTTAAATCTTGAACCTTAACTCTTTTTCCCTTTGAAGGAATTCTTGACACATTCCAGAAAAACAAAATACAAAATTGAAAAGAGAAAATCAAATAAAAAATTGCAAATTTTCAAAAATAAACAAAAAGATATTTATTTCAAGTGGCTTGCATATACTATGTATGTAACCCGTTCTTAAATGATATATTTATTTTAGAGTGTTTATACATTCTAAGATCTTGTTATTATACATATAGATTGATATAAGATAACAAGGAATCGAACGCCTTTGTGTACTTCCAATTGTTCTTATATGAATATGTATGTGTAATAGCAGTTAAGTTTTTCAAATAAAATTTTCAAACTCTCAATTGTTGAAATGAGAAACGAAGGATCGAACGCCTTTGTGTACTCCCTTGTTGTCTCATCTTGAACAATTGATTGGGTTAACATTTGCTTAAATGTTTTAATTGCCTCCAACTTGTTGATGTAAGATGCGACGGATTGAACGCCTTTGTGTACTCCCTAGCTGTCTTACTATCAACATTGTTGTTGAAGCAAAAAATTTGTGTTTCTCAAATAAAAATCTTGTTTACAATAGACTCTCAAATTTTCCGAAAATATCACTACAAAGATTTTACTCATTTTGATCTCACAAAAACAATTTTTGCTCCACCTTTCTATGGAAAACATTTTGATCTATTCTTGCATAGATTAAGGAGGAGTTTGTGATTTCAAAAACTTTCAAAACTTCAAATGTGTTTCAAATTTTTTCATTCACACATTTGATGTTTTTCCAATGATTTTCAATCAAAAGGAGTTCGGTGATTAGTTTGCACATGAGCGATAAGTTTTTTCTCAAAATTTACTCCATGAACTTCATCATCGCCGATGAGTTCTAACCCCGGAGTATTCACTTCTTTCATTAGATAGTGAGGGTATTTTGAGTGATGTTGTTTTCGTGCAAATAGGATGGAGGGAGTAAAGTCGAAAAGTGAGAGGTTAAGGTGATATGTTGTGAGAAAAGGGTTAAAAGAAATGAAACCCTTCCCAAAATTCTCAAATAGCCGGGTAAAACACGTTTCTATCGGATGTCATTTGTTGATATCTCGATATTGAAGAAGTCTTCATGGACCCAGTGAAGCGATGCACATCTTTCCCTAACCACTCAAGTGTTTCTTAACAAATACTTGTTTCATTTCTCACGGAGATTTTCACATTTCTATTGACTCTTCATTTGGAAGATGTTGATATTGAAAAAGGGCGACATTCTGCTCTAGTCCCCGACTTCATTTGATCACGCTGTGTCTAGAGCTATCTTGATTGGTCATTAATTTGATCTTCATTCATTTTTTTTGGGACACATTCGAGTCATATCTTTGTGATATTATTGCTTATCTTTGTGATATAGCCGGAACATTTGTAGTGATATCATATTTTTGATATTCCACGATGATCGAATGGAAATCCTACCAATGCTAACATCTTTTCCAACGTTGAACGTAGGTCTCACATTTTCAATTTATGAATTTGTTGAGTAAACGAGAAGTCTATGTGACCTCGGATGTTATTTCCCAAAAGTCTTTGAGGATAGTAAGACATGGTCATCGAACGCCTTTGTGACACTGACCATGAATTACATTCTTTAAAGCAATCTATCGGTTGAAAAGCCATAGACCAAACCATTTAGAGATAAGCTTTGTGCATTTCTCAATAATAATGGGAAGTCCTAAAAATAGTAATCGTATTTTTAGGCCACACTATTAATCCTTTCGATTCTTGATTGTGTTAACGGATCATTCTTATCCGGTTTCATTTCTCATCACACAAACACAGACAACACCAACACCATGATATAACGTTTGTACCAACAACTTCAACTTACATTTTAGTCACTCCTAGGATTTCTTGGGTTGGGCTAATGGTTTGGGTTGATGTTTTGATGGTTGACATTTCTCCATGTGCACGATTTCTAAGCTTTAGATCATGTTATTCCTTTTGACATTTAATCAATCAATGTGTACATAATGACATTGGTTCCCAACTTTGTCATTATGAGGGGGAGAAAATATTATGATTGATTGAGTGATTGATGAAGAAATAAGAATGATTGATAAGGAAAACAAGGAGAAAAGTTTGTATTTGTTTGTTTCAAACGGTTTTTAGGCTTATCAAAGTTTGTGTTTGATTGTTCCAAAAGTTTAAGGTTTAGGGGGAGAAAATTCTTCATGATGTCAAAGATTTTCACTATATTTCAGTCTATTGAGCTCAGATTTTCACTAGATCTTAGTTGATTGAGATCTTGGCTTTAAAAAAAAGAAGGGAAATCTGAATTGACTTCAAAGATAAGAATGAGACCGAAAATGAAAGGATTTTCACTCAAGATGTTACAAAAGTTCAAAGATGCTCCAAAAATGTTTATACTCATGGATTGAGGGGAGCATGATTACTTCATAAGAAATTCATCCAAACTTCATTCAAATGCTTACTCTCCAAAGTGTTCAAGATGATGTGACAAAGATCAAAGCTTCAAAAAGGTTGAAAGATTGGTTAGAAGATTCAAGTCAAAGAAGTAAAACTTCAAAAGAGTCTTCATCAAACACACTTCATTCAAGATCTTCAATTCATACAACAACATTTTATCAAGAAACTCCAATGCATACATCAAGGGGGAGAGTACATATTCATGAAACTTTATTTCAAGAAGATGAAATTCACTCAAGAATCAAAGAATGAAGAATCAAAAAGTTGAATTTTACTCAAGAATCGAAGATTGATAAATCAAAACCAAGATTCATACCTTCCGCATTTCAAAAGACAACTCTGATTCATGATTCAACAATTCTCGAAGATTCAAGACACACAGCACTCATTATTCTCTGTTCAAAAAGAACATTGAGAATCAGCACATGATTTAACTTCAAGAAGTCCAAGACCAAGACTGAATCAAGTTCTCCAAAGACAAAAGAGAAATCTTTGAAGACTTGTTTCAACACACCAATTGTCTTCACCACCGGGCTCATCAAATTCATTCCTACAAGACAAGATAACACGTACTTCATTGATTACAATATATCACTAAGGGGGAGAATGTTAGAAATCCAAAAATAGTGATAAATTGTAATTTAGATTAGAGGACTTTCTTGTTTTTAAGTCATAGGTAAATGATCACTAAGGTTGAGGGGCTAATTGTGATAATTAGCATAATTGTATAGGTAGCCTATAAATACCCTCTCATACCTTTGGGATTATAATCCTTGCATAACCTTACACCCTCAATTAATACCAATCAGCAACTTTTACACACACACACTTTCTCTCTCAAAACACACACACAAACACCAAGAACACACACTCACCAAAACCGCCATTGATGACGTGAATTCGGTGATAGAAATCGTGTTATAACATGTGGTATGACGATTAAAAATTTCTTAGCTAAGTTATCCCCCCTTGTTTAGTTTATGACTTAGTCAGTAGCGTGAAGATTATAAGTATAGTTGTATTATGATTATGAGAACCTCGTTGTGTTATACACCTTTAGGATTGAACCTTAGGACAACGCCTGAGTAACTATGGTGAGTTGATGAGAATAAATGAATAACAAGGGAGTTAACTGCGAAGTCAATTACGATGGCGACAATGAGACATAATGATTTATTTTGAGCCTTTATACAACTATAAACTTTGTTGAGTGAGGAGGAACGACCTGGGTTAGGCTAACCATAAATTTGAACAAATAAATTGAAATCTAAAAGTCTATCCAACACGTAAAATTTCACAAACACGAACGTCGCAGAGATGGAGTTGAGGTGTAAACGGTATTGGGTGGTACATACACATGAATCCGATTGGTGAAAGTTGATCTAATTGAACGCCTAGCTTAACGCGGAACCTAGAGTTCATAGGCATGAGAACGATGAACAAGTTGAGTGTAACACCCCAACAATGGCGGAATCATGGGATGTCTAGAAATATCACATATGAGCATGGAAATTACATAGAGCAACGCTAAATGAACCTATATCACTTGTCAATAAGACATATGGTTGTTATTACAAATTCAACATACAAATAGAACAATCTTTTAAACTAATTAACTCGTCCCAAATGGGAACATGCGGTCAAATCCAACGTGGATATAGTCAATCAAGGAAAGTGCCCAAAGATGCGCATATTCCCTGATCAGTCCAAAGCTAGCATCCAATTGTCCATGAATTATAACATTTTCTTGGTTACCTAAAAAGTGTACTAGCAAGTGTCAACACAAGGTTGGTGAGTTCGTAGGAATCAGATAATAAGATCAAGTATGCCAATACATCAAATACTTGTACAATATCATAAGGCAATAACAATACTTACAGTAAGCTTTGGTGTTAGACATATGTTCACACGATAACCATTTATTCAATACGACAATCAAACAAATATGCCAACAAGTACCAATGATATCAATTTAAACTTATCATTATCAACATATATCACACAAGGTTCCCTCCAAAACGGGGTGCGTACTTCACTATCCACTATCGCACAAGTTTCCCTTCAAATGGGGTGCGTACATCACGTGGCGACTTACATATATTTCAAATGCGTCCTATCAACAGGGCGACTTACATATATTTCAAATGCGCCATAAAACGGGGCGACTTACATATATTTCAAATGTGTCATATCAATACCAATATCATCAATAACATCATATCAACAATAATATCAAACACAATAACCAAATCAAGGTGCTGGGATCAATTCCCATAAACATTCACATAAACAGTCATCTATTGCAGCTCTAACACAGTGTCTTCAAGATCATGAATCCTGAAATGCGCTCCCGCCATCTCACTTTCCAGTGCGACTATCGTGCTACCCTGGTCTTCCACATGTGTCCGCAGTATGTTGGTTCTTTCTCTCAACTCAGCAATACACCTTTCTGCTCGGAGTGTGCGTAAGACCAAAGTAGGGACAGTGTCATGTAGGGGTTCCATAGTTAGTGCAGGAATATTGGTTGGACCAACGGCTATTCTTAACTGGTTGGAGTTAAGGAGTCCTTCCTCAAATCTCCATTCCGCCAAGAATCTTGGTATTTCGTTTAAGTTGCTGGATCGTCGCAGTCGTTGAGCAGGTGGTTCAGTATGGATAGGTCGAAGGCGCCGTGACTGGGGGCGGTTAAAAACCGGGTATCTCCAGGAGTTCGGAGCCTTCGTAGCAAAGAGTGGGGTGGCCTTGATGAAACTTCCCCTGATGAGTTTGGAATAGTAACAATAGGCGTAGTGACAGCAAGGACATTGGTGACGACAGTAGTGGATGTGATATTCGATACAGGGACAAGTGCGTTATTATATTCTTCTCCAGAATGATCGGTCTCCTCCATAGGTAGATTTTGTACATGTCGAGGAGAGTCGGAGGATTCAGGTACAGGTGAAGTAATCTCTTCCTCATTAAATCCGGACATTATTCTTGAAGGTATATGTAAGGTATTTGAAATATACCGAAATACTAGTAGCAAAAACAAAATAGAATGATATGATGTTTAAATCACCGGTTGAGAAAGCGATCACAATAAAGGAAACTTTTGAGTTTCACAGCCTAAGAATCCTTCAACAGTTTTGCTTTGAACTAACCGAACAGACTATTTTTATTTTCTCTCAGTCGTGTGTGTGTGTAAGTATGGGTTACTCTTATCTTGTTATATTCAACGAAGAGATATGACTCTCTATTTATAGAATCATATTAGTTCAGACGTCGTGATCTCAAAGGCATTTTTGAACAGTAGACATGGACCACTTGATCACGGGCATATGAGTGCAAGCATTGTTATTAATCTACTTTTAAATAGATGTGATATTTGTAGTTGTAGACATCAAAATCTTGAGTGTACATGAATATTTCCAATAATTATGTTGTCATATATAAGGATATACATAACCAATTATTGATTTTTGCATGTCTATTTCCCTATTTAATTTGTTGCGAAATATGTTCGTAGTCAATACTTTTATTATCGCTCATATTAAGATAGTCTGATAAAGTTATCATACTTTATCTCGTTCCATCAAGATCCGGATATCTTATTTATTGTCGGCCATTTTGAAAAATTATTTTCATTTGACGTCATTGCTTACGTTATATAAGTGAATAGTACCTTTCAGTAAAATCATGTATTCTTACTCTAGGTATAAGTCCAATATAAGATGAAATCTACGGGACTTGATTCCTGCATATAATCACTTAAGTTCATAATCTTCTACTACTATCATGTTTGCTCTTTTCTAGCCATTTCCTTGAACATATTTGTTAAATTATTAACTCAAGCTCAACGTTCGTACAAACGCCTCTTAACACACTATATCACATAATATTTCATAATATCTTAATCATAGTCTCCAAAAATCTTGGCTTATTCTATCAATAAATCGTAATTATAAGTATGAACTAAGTCTGTAGTTTATAATGAGTCCTTGGTCTACAATTATAATTTATAAGCATCTTAATAACCAGGTATTCTAAATCTTATTCTCATACTGTTATTTCAACAATGACTAGTAAATGTAGACAATTATAAGTAATATAGCTTGACATGGGTCATCCTAGATACATTGCTAACCCATCTAAAATATTCCTTGCCTGTACTACCTTTTCAATTAACACAGATTTCAAGTCCACACAAATTCATACAAGTTCAAACTCATATCACATCAATCAAGCTCAGATTTATGATATACCGTTTTAATTCAAATTCATGACATACTGTTTAAATTCAAGTTCATAACATATCATTCAATATTCAAGTTCTCAACACATTATACAATCTAAGCAACTAAAACAAGTCAACTAAAACAAGTGGTTTAAAGTATAATCCGAATTCGATATGCCCTCTAGTTATTGACCGGGTATGTATACAGGGTGTACCAGCGGCTAACCCTCCACCCAATCAACTCTCATTAAGCATATCGGTTCCTTATTATACTCCAAGCCAAACGGGTGCAATCCGTGATGTCATTAACTTGTTATAATACCGGGTAACCATAAAATAGTTGATCAGGCTTTTAGGGTTGCCACAATATTATATCAAGTTAACACCATAACTTCATTTTGCCCTAAATCATCAAACTATTATCAATCAATAACAACAATCCATCTTAATCATAATCAAGTTCAATCAATGCATAAGTTGACCACATTGTACTCATCATATATACTCAATTTCACATCCTACAAACATCACCAGTGTACACTTCCAGGATTTAATACGTTCAAGTTCATTAAGTCCAAATTCACTATCCATAGAGTATTAAATTCTAGTTTACCGCATGTTATCTTTATCCTAACATCAAAATCTTAGCTTTGAGAATTACCAACATGCGTTTTTAAAGTATTCACATACGTTTCATATACACTTTAAAAGTTCACATACGTTTCATGTTGCACATAATTTCCTATCATGCATGCTATATGAGGTTTTTCTTAGGTTATAGTCTAGGTCAATCCACCTAATTCTCTATAACCACGGCTCTGATACCATTCTGTAACACCCCAACAATGGCGGAATCATGGGATGTCTAGAAATAGCACATATGAGCATGGAAATTACATAGAGCAACGCTAAATGAACCTATATCACTTGTCAATAAGACATATGGTTGTTATTACAAATTCAACATACAAATAGAACAATCTTTTAAACTAATTAACTCGTCCCAAATGGGAACATGCGGTCAAATCCAACGTGGATATAGTCAATCAAGGAAAGTGCCCAAAGATGCGCATATTCCCTGATCAGTCCAAAGCTAGCATCCAATTGTCCATGAATTATAACATTTTTCTTGGTTACCTGAAAAGTGTACTAGCAAGTGTCAACACAAGGTTGGTGAGTTCGTAGGAATCAGATAATAAGATCAAGTATGCCAATACATCAAATACTTGTACAATATCATAAGGCAATAACAATACTTACAGTAAGCTTTGGTGTTAGACATATGTTCACACGATAACCATTTATTCAATACGACAATCAAACAAATATGCCAACAAGTACCAATGATATCAATTTAAACTTATCATTATCAACATATATCACACAAGGTTCCCTCCAAAACGGGGTGCGTACTTCACTATCCACTATCGCACAAGTTTCCCTTCAAATGGGGTGCGTACATCACGTGGCGACTTACATATATTTCAAATGCGTCCTATCAACGGGGCGACTTACATATATTTCAAATGCGTCATACAACGGGGCGACTTACATATATTTCAAATGCGTCATATCAATACCAATATCATCAACAACATCATATCAACAATAATATCAAACACAATAACCAAATCAAGGTGCTGGGATCAATTCCCATAAACATTCACATAAACAGTCATCAATATATATATATATATAAACATTACATAAAAGCACATATATATATATATATCAAAGCATAAAATCGGTTTTAGGATCTAAAAGACTAGGACAGGCTCATGTTTTTGTGGCAAAGATAAGTCCACGTTATTTTATGAGAACCCGCTTAGGTGAAGAAAATAAAATTTGGTTTTATGTTTTAATATTAAAAATGGAATTGGTTGATTTTTAGTCAAAATTAAACCACGGTTTGTTTTGTTCATTTTTTGGTATATGTCTTTATCATGCATTTACTTTATGATTAAATAAGTTAGTTTTCGTTTTCATGTTATTAAAAAAGGGATATATGACTATCATATGAAAAGGAAATAAGGATTAATGGAAAAAGACTAAGAGATAGGAACTTTAATAATCATTGATTTCAATACATCAACTTCGACGCTCAAAAAACTTGAATTTTTGAATCTTGAATACAAAGAAAAGTTTGATAAGAATAATATATATCTAGAAAATTATAAAGTTAATTGTAAGTTTAATAATAGTTTTAGACATAGTTTACATACAGATAATATACACTTAAACGGTGTAACAGATTTAATAATAAATTTAGGAATAAATTTAGAAAAACAGTCTAACAATACAATACATACCTTAGAAAGATTAACAAGATATATTTATAAAACAGAAACACCAATTAAAATATTAGAAAACTTATCATACATTAAAGAACAAAATAATCAAATTATAAAAGAATTAAGAGATATTAAGAAAAACATTCCTAGTAAACAAGAAATACAACAGTTAAGTTATTTGTTAGAAAATAATAAACCAACAGCTATAATAAATAAGATAGAAAAACAGGTTACAAATCAAGTAGAATTATTAGAAACAGTTAAAAAGATAGTTGAAAGTTAAAAAACTGGATTTAGTAGAATATAAAAAAGCTTTAGAAGACGCTAATAAATATAAACCAATAGAAAATACAGAAGAAATTACAGGCTTTACCAAGTATTCGGGAACAGGTAAAAGTGATAAAATATATCCAAGTTTGTTTAATTTTATAATTAGTTTATTATTACAGACTATTGAAAAGTTAAATAAATTACTTTATAAAGATAATCAAATAATTGAAAGATTAGACAAATTAGTTAAAAACAAGGAAACTAGACAAGAATTAGATAGTGAAGTTGATAAACTCACAAACGCATTAAATAAATTAAAAATTAACGATATTAAAATAGAGAAAAAGCAACAGCCCTATAAACATTGGTTACCAAGGAAATGAATAATAATAGATCTTTTTTAGGAAGAAGTCGTACAATACAGGAAGCTAGAGCTTCAACTAGTAATATACAGGATACTATTTCATCATCATTGATAAATAGAATTATTAGAAGAGGATCAAATTCAAACAGTAATCAAAATATTGTACAATTAGAAGAAGAAATAGATTTAGACAGAAATATTAATCTATATAATCAACATCAATTATAAATACTAAATCCAAGAGTATTATATCAAATAGGAAGGCTACAAATTAATACATCATTAATAAAAAGCTCTAGAGAAGAAAGTTTGAGAGTAATTGACAGGACAGTTACTATAGATTTGTTTGCTCCAGATACTATACAAAAAATAAAACAGTCAGGAAAACATTTTTCACATATAGGATTAGTAGTTATAGGAGTAAAAGCTTTGGGTAGAAAAAATTTAGGAACAAAATTATTAGCATTATTATTAGATAAAAGTTGGACAACAGATTTAAAAAAGGCAATAATTTCAGGAATGGAAGTAGATCTTAGCCAAAATACAGCATTATTTTATTGTGCACCAGATATATTAAAAAATATAAAAGATTTACAGAAACCTTTAGTTTGTAAAGCTATTTTAATATTCTGTAAATCTTTTATATTTTTTAATATATCTGGTGCACAATAAAATAATGCTGTATTTTGGCTAAGATCTACTTCCATTCCTGAAATTATTGCCTTTTTTAAATCTGTTGTCCAACTTTTATCTAATAATAATGCTAATAATTTTGTTCCTAAATTTTTTCTACCCAAAGCTTTTACTCCTATAACTACTAATCCTATATGTGAAAAATGTTTTCCTGACTGTTTTATTTTTTGTATAGTATCTGGAGCAAACAAATCTATAGTAACTGTCCTGTCCATTACTCTCAAACTTTCTTCTCTAGAGCTTTTTATTAATGATGTATTAATTTGTAGCCTTCCTATTTGATATAATACTCTTGGATTTAGTATTTCTAATTGATGTTGATTATATAGATTAATATTTCTGTCTAAATCTATTTCTTCTTCTAATTGTACAATATTTTGATTACTGTTTGAACTTGATCCTCTTCTAATAATTCTATTTATCAATGATTCTGATGAAATAGTATCCTGTATATTACTAGTTGAAGCTCTAGCTTCCTGTATTGTACGACTTCTTCCTAAAAAAGATCTATTATTATTCATTTCCTTGGTAACCAATGTTTATAGGGCTGTTGCTTTTTCTCTATTTTAATATCGTTAATTTTTAATTTATTTAATGCGTTTGTGAGTTTATCAACTTCACTATCTAATTCTTGTCTAGTTTCCTTGTTTTTAACTAATTTGTCTAATCTTTCAATTATTTGATTATCTTTATAAAGTAATTTATTTAACTTTTCAATAATCTGTAATAATAAACTAATTATAAAATTAAACAAACTTGGATATATTTTATCACTTTTACCTGTTCCCGAATACTTGGTAAAGCCTGTAATTTCTTCTGTATTTTCTATTGGTTTATATTTATTAGCGTCTTCTAAAGCTTTTTTATATTCTACTAAATCCAGTTTTTTAACTTTCAACTATCTTTTTAACTGTTTCTAATAATTCTACTTGATTTGTAACCTGTTTTTCTATCTTATTTATTATAGCTGTTGGTTTATTATTTTCTAACAAATAACTTAACTGTTGTATTTCTTGTTTACTAGGAATGTTTTTCTTAATATCTCTTAATTCTTTTATAATTTGATTATTTTGTTCTTTAATGTATGATAAGTTTTCTAATATTTTAATTGGTGTTTCTGTTTTATAAATATATTTTGTTAATCTTTCTAAGGTATGTATTGTATTGTTAGACTGTTTTTCTAAATTTATTCCTAAATTTATTATTAAATCTGTTACACCGTTTAAGTGTATATTTTCTGTATGTAAACTATGTCTAAAATTATTATTAAACTTACAATTAACTTTATAATTTTCTAGATATATATTATCCTTATCAAACTTTTCTTTGTATTCAAGATTCAAAAATTCAAGTTTTTTGAGCGTCGAAGTTGATGTATTGAAATCAATGATTATTAAAGTTCCTATCTCTTAGTCTTTTTCCATTAATCCTTATTTCCTTTTCATATGATAGTCATATATCCCTTTTTTAATAACATGAAAACGAAAACTAAATTATTTAATCATAAAGTAAATGCATGATAAAGACATATACCAAAAAATGAACAAAACAAACCGTGGTTTAATTTTGACTAAAAATCAACCAATTCATTTTTAATATTAAAACATAAAACCAAATTTTATTTTCTTCACCTAAGCGGGTTCTCATAAAATAACGTGGACTTATTTTTTGCCACAAAACATGAGCCTATCCAAATCTCTTAGTTCAAACCCGATTTATGCTCTTATACCAAATCAAGGTACTGGGATCATTTCCCATAAACACTCACATAAGCAGTCATCTATATATATATATATATATATACATATATATATATAAGTACACATATAAAAGTACACTTTTCAGCCCGAATCTCAATTGAGTAGGGTACTACGAAACTCACCTGAAATGCCTGTCAAACAGTAGGAGGTATGTAACAGTCTGAAATGTACCCGAATAGCCCAAACGTATTAGTCTTCAGTAAAGGAAACTGTATAGAATAACCCATTTTAATAGTCATCAGTTTAGTAAGAAACTGACGGACGAAGGACTAAAACTGTAAAGAGTTTAACGGTTCAGGACTGAAACTGTCAGAAAATCTAACGGTTTAGGACTGAAACTGTCAGAAAATCTAACGGTTTAGGACTGAAACTGTCAGAAAATCTAACGGTATTTAACGGTCGTCAGAAAAATGGACCTGTTTTGTAAGATTTAATGGTCGTCAGAAAATTGGACTTGTTTTGTAATAGATTTTATAACGGTCGTTAATGGCAGTTAAGTATATACTTAGTTTGTATAAATCTTTTATATACATATATATATATTTATGCACATCTATATATATATACTATACACACGCTATATATATATATTACACACGCTATATATATATATTACACACACACTTCACACACCCCAGAACACACACACGCATACGCTTTATATACATAACCATTTCACGTATTTGATTAACCAAATTCTAGCATGCTCACATCAAAACATGTTTAATATGAACTCGGTTTTTGACAACGCTAAGTGTAGATTTTAAAAGATAGTATATGGACCATTAACAATCCGAAGAACCCATCTCTAACTTTGTGAGTCTTAGTCATCTCTGTGTACAATTAAAGGTAACTTAAAGATTTTGAAAGAAGCTTACCAAGGGCTGTGAAGATCGAGTCTAAAGGGCCGTTTCTCGGGTCTCAGCTGCTGCTACAGTTCGTGGTGGTGTTTGTACTAAGAACTGAGCAGTAGCAGCAGTAGTGGCGAATAGTTGCAAGGGTTTGGAGGAGGCTGGTTCGGTGGCAGCAGCACCAAACGGACAGCAGCAGTAGTTGTTTCGTTGTACTAAAAACGAGCAGTAGTAGTAATACAACCATAACAGCGGCAACTAGCAGCCGTAGGGAGAAGATGATGAACAGTAGTATAATAGCAGCAGCAGCAGGAGGTTCGTGAGGTGGTGTTAGCAATCAAAACCGAGTAGCAGCAAGTAGCTGTTGCAGTAAAAAGGCAGCAGTAGTACACGAGCAGCAATTCTAGTAGCAGCAGTTCGGTATGTGGTGGTTGTAATGGTGATGAACCGTGGGGTGGTGCTGAAAAATAACGAGCAGCAGCAGTGGTTGCTGAGCAGCGGCAGCAGCGATCAAGTAATGCTTCGGTGATGATGATTTGCGGAGTAGCTAGTTCGTGGTGGTGATTAAACCGTGGTGTATGGTCGATGGTGTTGGAACCGTGGATTGTTTAAGGTGATGTCGTGAGGTTGCATGAACAGGTGGTAGTTCTCGTGGTGTTGCAGGCCGAGAATGATGAAGAAGATGGTTTTCTAAAAGTGATGTAGGTTTGAAGGTGGTGATTAGTTTATTTCTATATGTATGTATATATATTATAATATATATGCGCATAGACTAATTGCCCTGTTGTGTCACGAGGGAAATGAAAAACAAAAGTATATCACTGATTGAGTCTTATTAAATCACGAGAGAAAGAAAGAAAGTGATTTGGTCTTTTATGCTCAATTATATCGATTATATCAGTATCCATATCTATATTATAATATAGATTTTATTGTTCATGATTAGCAGGATTTACAAGGAAATCGTTGTGCAATCAAAATCAACTTTTGAACTATAATTGCTCAGAACACTCACCTCTATATGTATATAATATAATATTGTACTGTTTTTGTTTCTGTTTCGTTCAAATCTTCACTAGAATTCTATTATGAATTCACTCCTTACAAATTTCATTCACTGATATTTCCTTGTCTCCTCCTTTTGTCCATTCATAATTATTTCTAAATATGTCGGCATAATAATTAATAATCATTGTTTGCTAAGTGTTTAACCTGTGTTTTAATCTAAATAATTGACATTATAATGTCAAACTTTATATGTGATTCTACTAAGGTTTTAGACATAATACCTTATGATTTTTATATCCTTCATTAATCGTCTTTTAAATTTATAAAGTAAGATGTATCGTTGATTCGTAATTGTATATTTTTATACAATTAGATATCCATAAATTTTCTATAAATCGAAAAATAAATATTTTTATTTCTTATTATTTAATAAGTTATTTCAAAGTGTTTCTGTGAAAAATTAATAATTTCACGCACGTTAAATATTTGAAAAAAATATATATCAACATATATTATATAAAAGAACCTATACATTAAATTTGATCTTTCTAGAATTTTACCGGAAATAATAAAATAAATTCTAAATTTATCCGGATTTTTTCCAGTTGTTACATTGAGTGTCATAGTGCGAGTCACACGTAAGATGTAAGAAGCTCGAGTGGTTATAGTATTTATAGTGCGCGATTCTCAAATCTTCTCGACCTTAAACGGATCGCTAGATCGTTGCCCATCAAGCGAATGAGGTGCCGTCAGGATTGGATGTCGTGGACATGAACCCTCCCATTGTCAGACAGAGGGCCAGAAGTGGGAGCAAACACGTGATTTCAGCGAATGAGCCGCCGACCAATGGGTGAAACACGTCACGAGTGCGCTGACTATAAGTCAAATCGTCATAATAAGTGTTACCTGTTTACAACTAATTGCACTTAATGTTAACCGCGATATATATATAATAATAATAAATAATAAATTACTGGAAGTTGGCAATAAACTCGTTTGAGAAAATGGAATTATAACCCGGAGATCGATGAGTCATGGCGAAAGATTTTAACACTTGGTATGAAGGATGCGCATGTAACACCCCAACTAAGGCGGAACAATGGGATGTACAGAAAGTCGAGTATTCAAAACAAAGGATAATAGATAAACACTCACCATAGCTTTATTTAATAAAAGAATTTACAATGCACAAGCATGTGAACCAATCCCCAAGTACAATGCGTCCACCGTACTTGGATATTGAGTCCACGAAACAAATAACAAATACATGAGGTGATATACTACAATGATCAGGGCGGATTCCATTGCCCATCACAAGGTTTGATCTTTGACTCCAAAGTGCAATGCAAACAATCATGATGCATATAATTCCTCAAAGCTTATGCTAAATCCTGAAAAGCATGAAGAAAAAGTGTCAACTACGAAAACGTAGTTGGTGAGTGCATAGGTTTGCAAGTAAATCTCGTTACATATCCATTTCAAAACTTAGAAAACATATTATTTCATATCAATTCACCTAAACCACATGACCGACAAAAATTCCCATATCAAACCATCAAGTTTTCAAAATACCATAACGTCATTTCAAAGAGTTGAGAATCCATGGTAAATTATAAAGTTCTCATTTGTCAAATTTATCGAGAGAAAATATATCAATCGATTAATCATACATCATACCAAAACCATTCGGTCATCAATACTTCAATATCGCCAATTTCAACAACTTTCAAGATTCCATATAAGGTCCAATACCCAAATCGTATGTTCAATCCATAATATCCAACCATAAATAATATCAATAATATTTAGCCAAAGGCATAATTTGATGAGTTTGTGCTTGAGCCACTACTAAGACCGGTTATGTCCCAATAATCAATATATAATGTCCCAAATGATAAGATGATGATAAGCACATGTTGTCAATCACGTGCAATAAAGATAACCAAGGGGTCGTGCCATGGAGACGACCAATAATATATAAGTAGATTAGAGCACCCCTAGGCAGACCGGAGATGAGGGCGGCCACAAAGGCGGCCAGTCAACCCGCTGCCATCTTGGTGAGTGAGGGGACGAATCCTAGTTGTGCAACCCTCTAACTACAGGCCTCAATGAGTTAATAGTAGTGTACAGGGGACCACCGTTTTACAGTACTCAAGCTCATCATATAACATATAACACGTTGAACATACAATATAATTCCCATATCATTATCATTATTTCAAAGAATCATTTCATAAGATAAAGTCATTTTATTTAATCATGCTTTTCACCCCGCAAGTAAAACATATAAAAGAGTTTGGAAAGGGGGCTATGACTCACCTTGATATGCCGCATATTATATTCACTTATCCAAAATGGGTACTTCCCATCTATCGCTTCCTTGATCATATATCCGTCATATTCCTCAATCACATTTCAAGCCAAGACTATCCCTACGAGAGGACTAATATACGTAAGTTCCTATCTTAAGCCATCACTTAGAAATGCCACTTTCATTATGTTGTCATACATTTTGGGATCCAAGTGTATTGCTAATATTCGCATCTTTTTGGTTGTAGGGATTGATGGTGAAAAAGGTCACTTTCAATATACATGTAGTTATAAGTTGTTAGAATTTCGGTAACTTACCTTCATTTGTGGTTTCGTTTGGCATCTTGGGTTATCATATAGAAATGCCGTATTAAGTTATATTATCCTTATTCATCATTTGATGTGTAACCGATTCTAGCACGAATTAGCATTTGTGATATCAATTTATAGTTTGGTTAACGTAATTACTTATGTCCATTCCACTTAATTATCTTTTGTGTTACTTTGATTTCGTTTATCTTTCAAACTCACATACTTCTCGATATGTCTTATGATTATCCGGGTTTATGAAATTCGTTTAAGGGTCATCACCATTGGGCCTAAGTGTCATGGGCTTCATTTAGTTATTGGGCTTAACCTTATTTGGGCTAGATGCTTAATGGGTTATATTGGTTATTGGGCTACATTGTTTATTGGTCCAAGTGGGCCTACTGATTTATGGTTCAATGGGTTCATTATTTGGGCCGGGTTAGCCCATTATGGTCCTTAGTGTATCTTTTAGCCCATTACACAAATTATTGGTTTACTTCAGAATTTTCTGTTTTTACTTCACATTTTTATGAAATGTTGGCTACTGTTTTGGGGTTAAACCGAATTATTTGGACCCTCCTGATTTTTATACAATAACCTATATGTGTCCACTTGTTTTGTGAATTTTGGCTTAATTTATAAAGAACGTTTACTACCTCTAAATATTTTTATAAATGGAAGTGGTCAAAACAGTCACTGTTTTGCATACTCGAAAGTTTTATAAAAGTTCTTTGGGTTTTGCTCTTAATAAAAATTCCATGATTTTATTTTAGGTTTAGGACACATTGGACTTACTTTCCACCAAGTATGGCCTCCTGGAACCTTATGGATTAGGAGATTAAAATTGTTAAATTTGATAAAATATTCAGGCAAAAATGCAGTTTTGACCAGTTTTAGTAGAAAAATCATATCTTTTGTTTGGTTCAGTACTTTTGAGTGGTTCCAGTTGGTGGTTAAACTTAACTCGTTCATCTACAACTTTTATTTTGAACGTTTTTCTTGAATCTGTCCTCACATGCTCCGTTCATCCGTCCCAAGACAGAAAACTGATTCTGTCAGATTTGTTTTTGATTATATCAACTCACCAATGACCTTTCTTGCTTTATTAACACTTAAGTTTATCATTTACAAGATTAACACTCCTTTTGTATCACTTTAACATCAATATTACTGATTATAATTCTTTTAAATTCCATTAATCATCATCCAAAGATCCATCTCAAATCCAAACTCCTAACAAGAGCAAACTAGTACAAATCTAATGCATGCATGTTAAGATCTAACCATTATACATATAAATAAGCTATAACCTTTAATCTTCTTTTTGAAAACATCAATTTGATGAAAAAATCCAGAAGTATAAACATATTTATTTTGATAGAAAATCATTTTAGTGAGACCCATTTAACCATTTTATAACAAATCTTGCAACAACTAACTCTTGGGTCTTGTTTGGGTTGAATCCTTGAGTCCTTCCTCTAGATCTTTACATGCATGAGCATGTGAGGTAAGGATCTATCAACTTTGCCCTCATTGAGTATAAATCAAGAAGAAAATGATAATAATGTTTAAGAAAACATTTGGGTTTTGAAAGAACAAGATTAACTAAAGATTTATTAAGTGAAGGGATGTTGTTAACAACCTTTTTGGGTCGAGTTGGGGGCTGTTTTGACGGCTGGAAAATGGGCAGAAAATTCGGCCAAGATGCACCAAAATGAGCTCCATAACTTGCTTCAACACACCCTTGAATGATCTAGCATGAACCCTTATTGTTATAGTTGATTATGTTAAGATTTAATCTTCATTTTAGGCTTGCATAATCACGAAAAAGAAGAGAAGAAGGGAAGGAGAAAGTGCAGAATTTTTGAGAGAGTTGGAGAGAGTGTTTGGAGATGTGTGTGTGTTGTTTTGAGAGAGAAATCTGAAAATGAGAGAGGGAGGGGCATACCCACGTGATTTAGGAGGAGGAAAGAAGTTGGGGGCAAGCTTATTGGCTAGTGGGAGTGGTGGAGTGATATCCATTGGCTAGGAGGTGTGGTGTGGTGTTGGGTGGTTCCAAATGTAGTCTAGATTCAAAATGAGGGTAGTTTTAATCAAGTTATGTAGTAATGGTTTGATTATGTAAATTTAAATTATACAAGATTTGTAATTATATGTGTATGCATAGATATAAATATGTACTTGTGTTAAGTGCAAATGTTAGCTCTTGTAAGATATAAGTATATGTATGTATGTCGTGTATATATATATATGTATTGGCACTAAATTTTATAAAATTTTCTTGATGTACCTTCTATATTTGAGTTGTTGATTATATTTTGGATGCATAGAGACTTGTTTGTTGGATTGAATACTTATAAACTTGTTGTTACTTTACATATTCTTGAAGTTGATTTGATTGATTATGGTTACATACTTATAAGATTGTCATTATTTCTTTACTTTGAGATTGTCTCATGTTTTGGCATTTCTAAGATAACTAGCTATCTTTGGGCATTCCATTGAACTAGAGAGAAAGTATCACTATGCTTTAATGCCTATAAGGCAGATTCTCTTAATAATCCTCTAGAATTAAATGTCTAGATAAGTCTAAGTAAATTGTCCTAGTCGAAATTTGAGGGATGTTACAGCGCACTCACCCGGTTTTAAATAATCTAACGAGTTATAAACTAACAACTTGTTGCGTAATACGGCTCCTATAATCGTATAAATTTTGCTAATATAATAGTAAGATGTTTTGGGTCATACAAGTTGGATTAGTAAAGTAAAGTTCGGAAGTGAAGGGGAATTCTTTTAACTGGGGAATTCCCCAAGGAGTCAAAGTAAGATCTTGGTCTGAGGAGGTTCTCTTCTAACTGGGGAATCAACCATGGCGTGCGTGAGGAGAAACGATTTGGAGTGAACGACATGTGAGTGGAATCTTAGACTCACACGTGATAGAAAACGGGAGCACATATTACAATGATTAGGCGATCTTTGGATGTTGCATATAGTACTTGTTGTATTCCTTAATTGTGTGGATGGAAACTTGGGACGAGTTCCCGTTTTGGTGCTTGATACCTCCGTAGGATTGGTGTTCCGTGGCGACTTGTGAGTTTGGCGATCAATGTGGTTGTGACCCTGGGAAGTTAAACCTTGTCGAGAGCGAGAATTGTTGTAATTTCGAGGACAAAATTCTTTTAACTGGGGAATGATGTAACACCCGCCAATTTGACCGGTCAACGCTAGCGAACTTGTAAAACGAAAATTAGTTAAATTGAAGTAAATAAACTTTTGTAATGAAAAGGTAAGCATGTGAATAGTCATTAGAAGCGTAATTCCAAAATATGTTTGATTTTGTCAACGAACAATTTGAACGAGTCTCGTGTTAGAAATCTTAACGAAATGAATCATTTCTCAAGAGAAACCGGAACTAGTCGCGAGAGTGCAAGAGGGGAACAAAACCCCTCCCCACCTCTCATTTCTCCCTTATCTCTTCACACACAAAAACACACACTCTCTCTTTTCTCTCTAAAACACAAGAACACACACACACAAACACCATTTTCTTCCTCCTCCTTCTTGGATCCGAAAATTTAGGGTTTTGTAGCATCAAATTGTTAATTAATCATTGTATAATAATAATCTCTTGCAAAACTTCAAGATTTTTGGGTTATGTGAGTGTTCATCTTCTCCAAGAGCTTCAAAACCGGATTTTTAGCTTCGGGTCAAATTGGTAAGTGTTCTTTAGCTCAAAATGTTTCCCTTAACTAGTAGAATACTTCCTTGTTATAGATCTAAGCGATTTGTGGTCGATTCGAGTGTAAAATGGTTGTTTTTGCTTAAAAACGGGTTTTGGATTAGTTCTTGAAATTTAGGAAGTGGGTTTTGTTTAAGAGTTGATTTTTACACTTGTTTATACTTGAAATATGTTGTGTTAAAGTTTGAAGCATTGATTTTGACGTTTGGTGGGTCGATTTGAGGTCTAAAACGCGTTTTTTCTGCATTTTGAAGCATATCGCGTCGCGAGGCTGGTTTGTCGCATCGTGAGTCTTGCCTAATCTTGAAAATTGGGTTCAGGTCAAAATATCGCGCCGAGATATCAAAATATCGCGCCGCGATGTCAAAATATCGCGCCGTCAAATCAATTTATCGCGCCGTGATACTTTGCAGGAAAGTCATTTTCAAACGTCAATAACTTTTAAACCGTAAGTCCGTTTTTGACGATTCCAGCAGCCACGGATGCGTAATTGAGTCTACTTTCTAATGGTATATGCCTCTGATTCCAAAACATAGTTTGAACAATTCAAAAGTTTTGATTAAGAAACAGTGGTCATTTCCCGACTAGTCATTGTGAAACAAAACGTAATGATTTTACCCCGGTTGGATCAAAGCCTTATAAAATGGACATAATAAAGCTTTTATAGTAATATTAGGTCAATATTGATAGGACCTTACCTCTTGCTATGCTTTAGGATTAATGTGATACGTGTATGATATGTTTCAGCTATCGTGGACGTCGGTTCTACTTCCTTTCATCTTAGGCTTGCTATTGCTCGTCACAGGTGAGTTCCGTAGCTCCCTACTCAATTGAGATTCGGGCTGAAAAGTGTACACATACGTGCTTGTTTGATTGTTTGGTTGATTTGATTGACGACTTATTGATTGACTAATTGATTGTTTGATTGATTGTTTGATTGATTGTTGATTGATGGATGGTTTTGATTGATTGTTGATTGATGGATGGTTTTGATTGATTGTTTGGTTGATGGATGGTTTTGATTGATCGTTGGATGGTTCACGCATATGAATATGATATTATGATTATTTAGGATAGACGTACCTACATGGAAGTCGGTTATACCTTCAAAGGGTTTTAGATGTGGTGGGAAGGTTGCGGGTGACCCTATATATAAGCATCTGGGACTCGTTGAAAGTAGAATCCTCCAAAGTGTATGTACGTATAGTTTTGGTTGGTTTGATGGTTGATGATTGATGGATTTGTGATTGAGGTAAACATGCATTTGTAATGATGTGGTTATTGATGAGACGTACGCACCCCAATCTATGGGAAACGTGAGCGGGAACGTACGCACCCCTTTTGTATGGGAAACGTGTGCGAGAACGTTCGCTCCCCGGGAAACATGTGCGCTATTGATGAATAAGTACATCCGAGTGTATAGACGTATACACTTGTGTTGAATTGATGACTTGATGGTCACACTTATGATATGCATTATGACATTGATTTGCATACGACACATATATTGATAATGACTTCCCCGGTGCATACTCATTTCACGCATATGATTGCACTTTGGTTATTGACATGCATTTAGCATACTTCTTGACATTGACACGCATATGGTACACTCTTTTATTGATATCACTTGTATGATTTCTTGTGTATGATGAGGTTTTGCCATGAGCAAACTGATCGTTGTCGTTGAGCCGATCAAAAATAAAACTAATTACCACTAATTAGCTAGGGTAAGTAGAGTATCGTATCCACAAGGAATTATGGGAAAGTGTTGAACAAGTCACAAAAGTTATTTAAACTAGAAATTAGGGTTTTTTTAAGTCTAAGTTCGTATGTGAAAATATAACCCCCAAAGTTAATTAAAACCCTTAAAATTCGTAAACTGTTTAAACCAACCACCGTCTGGGACGGTGGTGTGTACCGTCTCAGACGGTTCCTTCAACTGGCCCACCGTCTCAGACGGTGGGTTCTAACGTTCCAGACGGTAGTAGAAAATCATGCAGAAACCTTTACGCCAATTGAGCGTTCCAGACGGTAACAGAATTTGGCCCACCGTCTAAGATGGTGGGTCTTGGCGTCTGGCACGGTGGTCCAGAAAAGTCAGTTTTCCAGATTTGACTTCTGTTGACTTGTTTGACTTCCTTCTTGACCCGATTAGCTCCAATTTATTACCTAAGACCTGAAACACTTAAACAAACATAAAAAACGCCCTACTCGTCTATTAACAAGCACAAAGTGGTCCAATTTTATCCATTAAGATCATGTCTTTTAGGCGTTTATCACATTCCCCAACTTAATCCTTTTTCGTCCCGAAAAAGACATTCATTATGTGACAAGCTAATTTACAATCCTATAATACTTCCTATCACCAAAGAAACACTATATAGAAGTTATATCAGTTATACATACTTGTAAAACTCAACCCTCAAGTAATCTTCAAAGTACACTTGGGCGAAACCAAGCAATGCAAACCAAACCACATAACACAACCAACTCATGAGACTTACAACTATCAAAAGATTTACGACTAGCAAATAGAAATATATAAATGTGCAATTAAACCTAATAAACCTCAAGTTTGCCACAATACATGCATCACACTCTCACAATGTGCACTCCCCTCGGTTCATATTTTGGGTGAATTAGCAAAAGATGTGCCAATATATCTATATGAAGCTCACAACTCATTATTGCACACTAAAAGTCATAGGCTAGTACACAAATCGAACCAAGACCTCATAACTCAAACTATCACTTCGGTTTTCATACAAGATTGATGGAAATATGGAATGAAACACGGTAATGATTCTCATTTGGGCGATTTACTAGAATGATTTTGGAACATTTCACTTTGGCTCTTTTTGATCAACTTACATGGATAATTGAATTGGTTTTCATTTATGATCATATACTTTGACTTTTTCAACCGGATTTTTGCAATTTTGACTTTGATTTTGTTCTTTCTTTCAATTCATCATAAACAACACAACTTTGAACAATTATCGGATTTCATGACGAGGTGAGGTGAAATATGGATTGAATTGTATGATTGTTTTCATCATTTTAAGCACATAACTTGGGTTAGAGGTCTCGACACGGTAAGTGCACTAGTTCTAACCTAGTGTACAATAATGGTTCACACAATATGATCATCATGAGAATTCAAGCTACGCTAACAATCTAATCAATCATTGACGAGGCTTTTTCTCTCATTAAATTGAAGGATATAACGGATATATAAGTGTGATACATGCATGATGACTCACAATTGGCATATTACCCTTATTTGCACGTTTCTATGTTTTTACTTGCTAACAACTCTATCAAGATGCTCATAAGTCAACCATGTCATGCAATCTAATCTACACTACCTAGCCCCACTTACATGTACAAATCCAATCACAAGAAAATCTCATTTTACAAACATGTATAGCTAATATAACTCGAATATTTTGTCTCTTTGATTCAATTCCGCATCACAAGAAGGTAAATCAACATCTAACTAAAAACATAAATGAAATCAACAAGAAAATGAAATCTACCTACGAAATTGAAAATGCAAAAACACAAAATCACATAGTCACACAATAAAACAGAAAGATAAATGGAAGGTACCATCACTGGGGTGGATCTTGCCGTCCAAAAATCGACTCCATCATACTCTGGTACAAAGAACGGCCATCAAATGGATCAGAGGCTGCTGGTGGTGGATCATTCGAGCTCCCCTCAACCCGTCCAACACAAGAATGTCTCGGGAACCACTCAGAATCGTGGCTCTGAGGATAATGTGGATGGGCGGTGGGAACATAAGGCTGCCTATAATCATATGCAGGAGGAGTCTCCACATAATCAAGACCTGCAATGTGGTCCTGGTGGTGGCGTACTTGCTCAAAATAATCAAACTGCTGTCTCTTATCCTGTTCATGAGCATAAGCCATACCCAACTCATAGCTCCTCCGCTGCACCCCCTGCTGAGCAGTCATATCCCACATGCTCCTCTCATATGATGTCCATTGACCATAATCAAACTGCTGTCTCTTATCCTGTTCATGAGCATAAGCCATACCCAACTCATAGCTCCTCCGCTGCACCCCCTGCTGAGCAGTCATATCCCACATGCTCCTCTCATATGATGTCCATTGACCATAATCACTGGGCTGCTCATAGCCAAAACTCGGCCCAGTGCCTCCAAATCCAGAACCTAATAAACCATCCCTCCTTGGTGGCTCTCTTTCCTCCTCAAACTCTCTAGTACCACTTGCTTCTCCTCTCATATTTCCACCCATGGGCTCCAGCTGAGCCATTGCCTCTTCTCTAGTAAACCCTTCCTTAGGGGCTATCAACAACCCCTTTGACTTCACATCCCTCAAAATTCTGCATTGGGGTCTTTCCTCTAACTTAAACTCTTGACTTTGCAACAACCGCTTCATGTTAAACACCACCTGATTAACCCTAACTGTTGGTGTGTTACGAGTAGCGGCTTTTTGACTCAAAATGAGGCGAGAGATCAGCCTCGGGTAAGGAATGATTGTCTTCAATCTCTTGTTTCGGGTATCCCACACATTGGTCATAATAATCTGCCTAAGTGACAAGGCTAGCCTCTCCGTTACCAAAGCATACAGAACTAAAACTTCTTGAAATCTAACGGCCGCCTTATCACTACTTCTCGGACAAACATTCCAATTCAAAATATTCATAATCAATCTAGGAAGTGGTTTCAAGTAAAAATGCTCTAACTTGAGGTTCAAGTTCAAAGCGTCTCTAGGGTAAGTAAACAACTCGGCTAACATCTCTATCCAATTCTCACCCTTTTCCACCCCAGTCAAAATGTTCTCCGGCAAATAATCAAATCCCCTTCCCGAACTAGCACCCGAATCAAACTTGATAATCCTATCTAGGGTAACAAACGACATAGTTACCTTTTTGCCATCAACCGTTCCTACCAACTTAGTGCTCTCGGGAGGGTTATTACCAACATGCCTTTCCAAAGTACCCATCCATTCAACAATTCCCTCTAAATTCACATCAACCTCATCATTATTATTCCAAACCAATGCATTTTTCCATCCCATATTTTCAAATGCCTCAACAAAACCAAACCCTCTAAATTCCTGCCAAGCGGTTTTCCTTTCACCCAATAATTGTTTTTTCATAATTTCCGCCTCTCCCATTTTATCTCTAAACAATTCTAATTGCCATTTACGGGGGAAAGAGTGTAAAGGAGTACCGTGTTTCCATTCGGGTTTTTCTTCTTCATCAACTTCCATCTCTTCCTGTTGAGATGCTATTTCCTCTTCTTCCTCTTCTTCAATAATCACTTGTCTTCTCTTTCTTTTTGGTTAACTAGAAGATGACGGCTCGGTTGACTTGGCCAACTTCTTCATCAACTTTCCGGCTACTTTCTTCATCCTATCAGCAAAAACTAACCAAAAACAACAAACCTTATCAATGGTTAATAATTAAAGCAAAAAGAAGGAAAAATTTCAAAATATTCGGTTTTTTTTTAACTTACACAAATCGCACAAACGAGGCTGAAATCTAACAAATAAAGATAGGGGTTTTGTAGCCCTTGAAAAATTATGCACTTTAGCCTCAAGAATCGATTGATTTCGATAAGAATTGAAGAAGTTATGGTTAATTGAAGATTTAGGGTTTTATGGAAAATAATTGGGGAAGAAACTTGAGAGAGAAAGAAGGAGATAGATAGATGTTCAGATATATGGTGAAAGAGAGTCCTGGTCTTTTGTGGTTGTAATTAAAAAAAAAACATTTTTGATTTTTAAAATAAAATAAACAAAAATCTGAAGTCCCGACCTACCGTCCCAGACGGTAGTACATATTGGCCTACCGTCTCAGACGGTCCATCCCACCGTTTGAGACGGTGGCTTGCATTTTGCCTTTTCACCGTTTTGTGCACCGTAAAACAGAAGGTCTTACCGTCTAGCTACCGTAAAGCTTTATTGAACGATCCACGCCACCGTCTCAGACGGTGGGTTTACCGTTTCAGACGGTCAAATTTTTTTTTATTTTTTTTTATTTTTTTTCAACTACAGCCACAAAACTGATTTCAAAACTTGCAATTTCATTCAAATTAAACTCCCTTCCCCAACTTAAAGGTACATTGTCCCCAATGTACACCCGAAATTAGAAATGAGTTAATCGGCTCGAAAAATTGCAAAAACGACTCACTTTTTCACCCAACCGACCTTCCCCAACTTAATTCTCAAGCATAAGTGCTGAGAATTAAGTTCCTTGTGTGATTATGCAACAAAAACAACTAAACAAAATTGAAACGAAAATGAAAACGTACCGAATTTGAAGCTATAAACAAACAAACAACGGGTTGCCTCCCGTTTAGCGCTAAGTTTATTGTCCTCAGCCCGACATTACCTCGATTTGGTTCAAGCAACCTCATAAGATGGTGGACTTGAGATGAAGTTCACCATTTCCTTTGTAGCTCCATTGATGTCGGTTGCATCCAAATACGGCTTCAACCGGTGTCCATTGACCATTTGCTTCACACCATCCTTCGGATCTTCAATTTCAATTTCTCCAAACTTTCCGACTCTTGTGATGACATATGGACCCATCCACTTGCTTCTGAGCTTTCCCGAAAAGAACTTGAGTCTTGAATTGTAAAGCCAAACCTTTTGGCCAACTTCGAACACCTTTTTCTTCAATTTGGCATCATGAACCGCTTTCATCTTGTCTTTATAAGTTGATGCACATTCATATGCCTCATTCCTTAATTCTTCCAATTCGCACAATTACAACTTTCTTTCTTTGCCTGCATTCTCAAAATCCATGTTAACGGTCTTAACGGCCCATAATGCCCTATGTGCTAGTTCCATTGGAAGATGACAACCCTTCCCATAAACCAACCGGTAATGAGTAGTGCCAATAGGTGTTTTGAAAGCGGTACGGTAAGCCCATAAAGCATCATTAAGTTTGGTTGACCAATCTTTTCTATCGGGTCTTACCATCTTTTGCAAAATCTCTTTGATTTGCCTATTGGACACTTCAACTTGCCCACTTGTTTGTGGGTGATATGGAGTGGCAATCCGGTGGTTTATGCCATACCGTTTGAGAAGTTTTCCAAACTGAAAATTTTTGAAATGAGATCCCCCATCGCTTATGATCACACGAGGGATTCCAAATCTTGAGAAAATGTTACTTTGGACAAACTTACACACAACGGTGTGGTCATTGGTCTTGGTGGCTATGGCTTCTACCCATTTCGACACATAATCTACGGCCACTAAGATATAGTAATTACCAAAGGAATTAGGGAAAGGACCCATGAAATCAATGCCCCACACATCAAAAATATTAACAACTAAAATGGGTTGCATGGGCATTTCATTCCTTTTGGTTATACTACCTAGTTGTTGACATCTAACACATTTCTTAACAAATTCAGCGGCATCCTTAAAAATGCTAGGCCAAAATAAACCACACATTAAAACCTTATAACCTGTCTTTTGACCGCTGAAGTGACCTCCACATGCAAATGAGTGTGCATGAGTCAACACCTCTTGAATCTCCTCATCCGGAACACATCTTCTCACCAATTGATCCGGGCCAACTTTGAACAAATCCGGCTCATCCCAAATGTATTGTTTGGCTTGTGCAAGAAATTGCTGCTTCTTTCTCTTGGCCCAATGCTCCGGTAGCTTACCTGCGGACAGAAAATTAACAATGTTTGCATACCAAGGAACAATAGACACGGTTAGTAAATGTTCATCCGGAAGGTCTCATTGATCTCCTTGGTTGATCCATCATCCATAACTTGAATTCTTGACAAGTGGTCCGCCACCACGTTCTCACTTCCTTTCTTGTCTCTGATTTCCAAATCAAACTCTTGTAGTAGCAATACCCACCTAATTAGCCTTGGTTTTGCATCCTTCTTCTCCATCAAATACTTCACCGCGCTATGATCTGTATACACTATGACTTTGCTACCACACATGTAAGAACGAAACTTGTCAAGAGCATAAACAACCGCAAGCAATTCCTTTTCGGTGGTGGTATAATTCAATTGGGCATCCGATAAAGTCTTGCTTGCATAATAAATCACGACGGGTTTCTTGTCCACCCGTTGTCCCAAAACAGCCCCAATGGTAAAGTCACTTGCATCACACATGATTTCAAAAGGCATGGACCAATTAGGTGATTGCAAAATGGGGGCTTCAACCAATTTTTCCTTTAAAGTTTCAAAGGCTTTCAAACATTCATCATTAAACACAAAAGGTACATCTTTTAGCAACAAATTACACAAAGGTTTTGTTATGACACTAAATCCCTTGATGAACCTTCTATAAAATCCGGCGTGTCCAAGAAAAGAACGGACACCCTTAACATTGGTTGGAGGGGGTAAAGTAGAAATGACTTTGATTTTGGCCCGGTCAACTTCCATGCCTTTCTTTGAAATCACATGACCCAAAACTGTCCCCTCTTGAACCATAAAGTGGCTCTTTTCCCAACTTAAGACCAAATTCGTTTCAACACATCTTTTCAAAACTTTGGTTAGCTCATTAAGACAATTATCAAAGGTTTGACCAAAAATTGAAAAATCATCCATAAAAATCTCTAACGAATCACCGACCATATCCGAAAAGATACTCATCATGCACCTTTGGAAGGTGGCTGGAGCATTACATAACCCGAATGGCATTCGCCTAAAGGCAAAAGTTCCATAGGGACATGTAAATGTGGTCTTATGTTGGTCATCGGGATGAATAGCAATTTGATTATAACCTGAATAACCATCTAGAAAACAATAAAATTGCTGACCTGCAAGCTTTTCGATGATTTGATCAATGAATGGCAATGGGAAATGATCCTTGGAAGTAGCGGTGTTCAACTTTCGGTAGTCAATGCAAACCCTCCACCCGGTGATGGGTCGGGTAGCAATTTGCTCACCACTATCTCCTTTAACCACTTGAATTCCAGATTTCTTAGGTACCGTTTGTGTTGGACTTACCCATGTACTATCTGAAATAGGGTAAATAATTCCAGCATCCAACCACTTAAGCACCTCTTTCTTCACTACTTCACGCATATGAGGATTCAATCTCCTTTGAGCATCACGTGAAGGTCTTGCTTCAGCATCGGTGATTATCTTATGCATCACAATTGATGGACTAATGCCTTTCAAATCGGCAATTGTCCATCCAATGGCCGCCTTGTATTTCTTGAGCACCTTAAGTAATGCTCTTTCTTGCACTTCTTCCAAATTTGATGCAATGATCACCGGCAAAGTTTGTTCATCTCCCAAAAATGCATACTTCAAATGAGATGGGAGCTCTTTCAACTCAACTTGTGGTGGACTTTCAATGGATGGCTTGAGACGAGTATCAATATGATCCGGTAGACTTTCCACCAAATGAGTCCATGGTGGTCTACCTTCTTGAATTGCCATAATTTCCCAATCCTTTGCCTCCTTCTTCAATGTTTCACTATGCTCCATGATTAACCTGTCAACCAAAGCACAATTCTCCCGTGTGTCTTCCTCATTTACATGAGAAATGCACTCATCAATGACGTCTGCCATAAAGCATTCGTCACTAACTACGGGGTTAGGAACACTAGCAAAAACATTCAATCTAATCTTACGGTTGCCAAAAGTCATCTCAACCGTACCCTTTCTACAATCAATTAATGCATTAGCGGTGGCCAAAAAGGGTCTACCCATGATGACATTAGGTTGCCTAACATTACCGCTTGGTGCAAAATCAAGTACCAAAAAGTCTACGAGGTAATAAAATTCCTCCACCTTAACAATCACATCTCGGACAATTCCTCTAGGAAGTTTAAGGGACAAATCAGCCATCACCAAGGTGGTGTCGACTTTTTCTAAAGGTCCAAAGTCATATTGGTCATACAAACCTCCCGGAAGAATGCTCACACCCGCCCCCATATCCAAAAGTGCCTTATTCATTTTAAAATCACCAACTTGAATTGTAATTAAAGGCGCTCCCGGATCTTGGAGTTTAGGTGGGAGTATACCCATCACAACGGCACTAACTTCCTCATTTAAAACAATTTTCTTTGGAAGCTTATGATGCCGTTTTTGGGTACACAAATCCTTAAGATACTTAGCATAAGCCGGAACTTGCTTGATTATGTCAATAAGAGGTATATTGATTTTAACTTGTTTAAAAATTTTCCACATTTCTTCCTCATGGGGACCTCTTTTCTTAAGTGTAGGCCTAAGTTTTGGATCAATCAAAGCCAAAGGAAAAGGAATGGTATTACCCTCCATATCCTTTCCTTGTTTTTCAGAAAATTTATCATTAGACCTATTGTTTTCTACCTCTTTAAAAGACACTTTTTTACTTGATTTAGGTAAAACAAGTTCAGTTCATGCTCACTATCTTCATTTTCATCAACATCCTCCACCACACCATCAACAAATGGTGGTGGAGGGACAACATTATTATCATAAGTCTTACCACTACGAAGAGTACTTACATTGTTGATTTCCACATTTTTGACATTCTTGGAACCGCCACTTTGATGTTGTGGATTGATCTTCGTATCACTTGGTAGCTTCCCCGGACTCTTCCTCAATTCCGATACATCCTCCGCCAACTGCCCAACTTGCTTTTGCAAACTCTCAACCGTTTTATCCCGAATCTCATTCTTCCTATCCATTTCTTTCAAGTAATCCATAATCTCCCGGGTTGACACATCATTACCTCCCAAAGACCCACCTTGGTTATTACCTTGTTGATAGTTCCTTGGGTAGCCTCTATTGAACCCTCCTTGATTTTGACCACCTTGGTAATTCCCTTGGTTGTAATTTTGGCCTTGAAATGGTTGAGATGGTGCCCCACCGTTTTGGTTATTTCCTTGAAAGTTCGGGTTGAGTTGGTTTGAAGAATTGCCATATCTAAAATTTGGATGATTTCTCATCCCCGGATGATAAGTGTTGGAGTTCATGTCATATTGCTTCTTCTCTCCATACACTTGATTCACTTCTTCCATTTGCTCCAAGTCTAATGGGCATTGCAAAGCCGAATGTCCCAACTCATCACACCTTTCACAAATCGGATAGTCTTGAGATACTTGATAAACACCCCGATTTTCAGCCTTCCCCAACTTAGCAAACTTTTGCTCCAATGCTTCAAGTCTATCTTTGTAGCTTGATCACTAGTTGATGAAGATGATATTAGACGTCTTGCTCTCCTATTCGATTGAGCTAGCCTTTTTGAGTTCACACTCATCTTTTCTAAGAACTCCCAATCAACATCTTCGGGATTAGTCAAGAAAGTGCCATTGCTAATCGAATTCACATCCCTTTTCTCTTCCGATAGCAAACCATCATAGAAAGCCGTGATCAATTCCCATTTAGCAATTCCATGGTGAGGGCATACTCTCAACAACTCATTAAACCTCTTAAAAGCTTCATAAAATGTTTCACCCGATTGTTGCTGAAAAGTTCTTATCGAATTCCTTGCATCACTAGTCTTTTGCATGGTGTAGTATTCATCCAAAAATTGTTGTTGCATTTCAGCCCATGAAAAGATACTACCCGATGGCAATGTCAAGAACCATTGCTTCGCCTTATCCTTCAAAGTAAACTGAAAAAGAACTAGCTTAACCTCATCCGGTGAAAATCCTTGGCCTCCAATAGTACCACAAATCGCCTCAAACTCCGATAAGTGCAAGTAAGGCTCTTCCGCCGCCATCCCATGAAAACTTGGCAAAATACTCAAACATTGAGGTCTAACCTCAAATGCTCTACCCCTCAACACCGGTGGTACTATAGGTGAAGCATTAACGGCTATGGTGGGTCAAAAATGACTATCAACTCCTTGTGGTGGAGGTTGATAGTTCATATGTTGATTGACACGGTTATGTGGTTGGTAATTCGGTTGATTTTGGTAGTTTGGTTGAGCTACACGATGGTTAAGACGATGTGGTGGACCTTGAGGACGAACCCTTGGTCCTTGGTTTGGGTATTGAAGTTGGTTATATTGGGGTTGGTTGTATTGAGGATATTGACGGTTTTGTGGTTGCTCATAATCTCCCCCATGGTTCCAATCATACCCATCCGAATTATTATCAAACCTCCCGTCATCCCAAAGATTCACCCTATCATGAAGCCTATCATAAAACGACCCATCCACATCCCGTGATGCATCTCCAATATGAGTTGGTGTTCTAGGTCGGTTTTGAGTTGTGTGACCACTCCTCATTGATGGGGTTGGGTTTCGTGGTGGAGTTTGATCTCGGTTATTTGGTTCAGGGTTGGTTTGTTCTTGAACTATGGGTTGGACGGTTGGTTGTGGATTTGATTGATCACTCATGTTTGCACGGTGAAGTTTCCTATTCCTTCTAGCTGTTTTCTCAATTTCCGGATCAAACAACAAAGGTGATGTTTTCTTGGAATACCTCGTATGCATACACTACTTGAAATCTGCACAATCAACACACCTCGTGTAATACTGAACTACAAGAATGAAAAATGAAACAAACAAGAACTGAAACAAAACAAAACTAAACTAAATATTTTTTTGGATTTTTCTGAAAATTTCAAGTAAACTAATTGAAAACAAAATTTCAACACTTTGCACACCGATTCCCCGGCAGCGGCGCCAAAATTTGATCGTTGTCGTTGAGCCGATCAAAAATAAAACTAATTACCACTAATTAGCTAGGGTAAGTAGAGTATCGTATCCACAAGGAATCATGGGAAAGTGTTGAACAAGTCACAAAAGTTATTTAAACTAGACATAAACTTAAAATCGAATTTTGGATTGATTTGATTAAACTAAAAATGATTGTAAACTTAACAATAGAATTTAATAATAAAAAGGTAAGACCATTCTTATGATCCCAATTATGCTTTCAAAAGTATAACCTAACTTATATCCGTTGGAAATCACATAGACATGATTCGTTATAAAGCTTGGAATGAATGAACGTTAAGGACTAATTGATTAGGTTGTGATGATTCACGATAATGAAAACCGAGTAATTGACACAACTAAATTATTTATCCATTAACAAGATTACCATTTCATAAGAGATTATTCCAATAATTAATGATTAACAATAAATTGAAACCAAAAGATAGATGGAAATCATTCAAGGTTATAAATAAATAATCATTCATTCAAATCCAAACAACATTAGATGCAAAACACAATTAAGAATTAAACATCTAATCCAACATAAATATAAGAAAGGTTGAATACAATTGTCTTACATAATTGTTCACATAAGAATGATCTAAAGAGAGTTAGCCTTCCATATTCATCAATGAATCTTCACTTTGGATTGTCATCTCCATGATCTTGTGATTGAATGATGATTTGATGATGATTTTGGGGCTTGAGAGAAGTTGGTTGCTGCTCTAGATCTCAGAAATTAGGGTTTTTTTAAGTCTAAGTTCGTATGTGAAAATATAACCCCCAAAGTTAATTAAAACCCTTAAAATTCGTAAACTGTTTAAACCAAGTGTGTACCGTCTCAGACGGTTCCTTCAACTGGCCCACCGTCTCAGACGGTGGGTTCTAACGTTCCAGACGGTAGTAGAAAATCATGCAGAAACCTTTACGCCAATTGAGCGTTCCAGACGGTAACAGAATTTGGCCCACCGTCTAAGATGGTGGGTCTTGGCGTCTGGCACGGTGGTCCAGAAAAGCAGTTTTCCATATTTGACTTCTGTTGACTTGTTTGACTTCCTTCTTGACCCGATTAGCTCCAAATTATTACCTAAGACCTGAAACACTTAAACAAACATAAAAAACGCCCTACTCGTCTATTAACAAGCACAAAGTGGTCCAATTTTATCCATTAAGATCATGTCTTTTAGGCGTTTATCACAAACCTATGTTTCGTGACATGGTTGTATAAGGGCTACATGTAAGTTATTACTTGCCCTTACCATGTTCATACTGTGTTTATTGTTGATGGTTCCTTGTGATCCATTACTACGAACTCACCAACCTAGTGTTGACTTTGTTTAGTACACTTTTCAGGTAATCAAGTGAATCCAAGTTGTGATGGTTGATTGATGCATGTGCTAGAACTTGGGTTGGACTTACATGGATCCAGGATTCATTTGCCCCTTATTTTGTATTATGTATTATGTACCTGTTTGTTGATGTTGGATTCACCGAATCCCTTTTATTCATATAGTTCATGTTCTACGATAATCCCATGCATACGCTATATCTTTTCAGTAATATTCTGAGCCTAGCTCGGGGTGTTACATGAAACCGGCCACTACGGTATGGGCTTTGATTGAGGCTGCTGCACATTGTTTGAAGGCAGCAAGCCGAAGAAACCGACCACTACGGTATGGACATTGAATGAGATTGCTCGTTGGAGCTGATGATAGTTGGAGCTTTGGAAAAAGCTGTAAAGTGAAGTTGCTGCACATTATTGGAAGGCAACAAACTGAAGAAACCGGCCACTACGGTATGGGCTGTGAGAGGCTACTGCGCATTATGGAAGACAGTAAGCTGTAAAAAAAAGGGTGTGGTATTTTTGACTACCACGAATTAAAACCGGCCATTACGGTGCGGGTTAAGAGAAAAAGAAAAACTCTTGCTTTGTTGTTGTTGTTGATATTATTTATTTCTTGATCGAACTAATAAAAAAATATATCTTGGAAAAAATAATTGTTTTGTTGGCCGAAGAGCAAAGTAAACAAATTGTTTTGAAGTCTGCTTTCTTTTATGTTTGTTGGTTGCGAAAAAACAAAAAAGAAGATGAAAAGTGATTTTTGTGATTGGACCAATTGTTAAATGGAGAATAGTTTGATTGGTTGGAATTCATAGATTGCAAAAGAAAAAAGAAGGTTTGGTTGTTCGTAGATTGCAGAACAATAAAATTTGCTAGGTTTTGTTTTGGGTTTGTTGGTCGACTTTTTTTTTGTGATTTTTAAGAACAATTTGCTCGTTGGAGCGGATTTGGCTCTGAATACCATATTGTGATGTGAATTGTTCTTAATATTATTGAATGAATGAAGGGCTTTATATAGCCAATGTACATTACATTAATATGGAAACAATACTAAATCTAAGACATAACTTGATGAACAAGAATATAATTAACTAATATACATAGTTTTCTTAATAGTTTTCACCATTGGGACTTTGGGAGCTCCCTAACTAGTTATGAAGTAACTTAAAGCAATAAGCACCAGTAACCGTGCACAGGTATAAATGGACAAATTTTAAGTTTTCTTTCTATGTGAAACGTGGTTTTGCATGAGGAATTGAGTTGTACTACCTGCACACATGAATCTGTTGGAACCCCGTTAAATGTGACCGTCACTGATCGTTTATCATTCGTGATATGATAATTGACGATAACTGAAATCCCTATGTCTGGTAAATATACGATGGACGTATTTACTCTTAAAGACATATTATAGGGTTTCCCATTAGATGATTGGAACTACAGGGACTTATATTGCACATACTAAACACCAGGGGCTAAAGTTGTAAATGCTCTCTCTATAAATAGAGAGCCATTTACACATTTTTAACCCTAATCTTCCACCCTTCTTGTGTGTGCATTTCTCTCCCCAAAACTCATACCCATCTACATACAATCATCTTGTTTTGGGAACCCGCAATCAATGACAAATATGCCAAGCGTTCTTACAGGTTCTACATGTTTGTCAGGTGGGTTTATTATTATCATATTTTAATTATTTATCAAATACGAATTATATTAATTCCAACATGTGATATCATGAGCCAATGGTTCATATTCAATATGTTGATTCGTATTTGTTTGATTTAAAAAAAACCGAAAATATGACATGCGAATGAATGAATTGTTGCTGCCAATTTTGGTACATATTCTTTTTTGTTGGCTGCTGACATGACAAAAAAGAAAGAAAAGTTTTCTAATTTATTGCTTTTGATTAGCCGAAACAAACAAGAAAATGTTCAACCTTTTCTTTCGGTTAGACTTACAACGAAAGCAAAACAATTTTAATTTATGTTTAACATTAACTTGATGTGTTTTTTTTCAATGATATGTCGGCAATATCAATTTTAATCTATCCGCAGTACACATCAAAACAAGAGAATCTTTATTTTTGGTTCAATATCTTGTTCACGCATTACATATATGTCGACCACTAATAGTCGGATTTGGATCTTAATTTTATTTTTAATTGTTGATTTTGATTTAGTCTTTATTGAATTCGACATTATTTTAAGTTGATTTTGATTTAGTCTTTATTGAATTCGACATTATTTCAAGTCGATTTTGATTTAGTCTTTATTGAATGCAACCTTATTTTAAGTCGATTTTGATTTAGTCTTTATTGAATTCGACCTTATTTCATTATTGAATTCGACATTATTTTAAGTTGATTTTGATTTAGTCTTTATTGAATTCGACAATATTTCAAGTCGATTTTGATTTAGTCTTTATTGAATTCGACATTATTTTAAGTCGATTTTGATTTAGTCTTTATTGAATTCGACCTTATTTCATTATTGAATTCGACCTTATTTTAAGATTTTGATTTAGTCTTTATTGAATTCGACATTATTTCAAGTCGATTTTGATTTATTATTTATTGAATTCGACCTTATTTCATTATTGTATCTGACCTTAATTGTTGATTTTAATTTAGTCTTTATTAAATTCGACATTATTTTAAGTCGAATTTTCATTTAGTCTTTATTAAATTCGACCTTATTTTAAGATTTTGATTTAGTCTTTACTAGATTTTAGACCCGTGTCAAATATACGGGCTTACAATTTTATCAATATTAGATGTTAGTTTATTATGATTTAAAATTTAATTTACAATTTTTAGTAATAAAAAATTGATCTATATTATAAAACTTTGAGTTTTATAGTGAAATATTTTTTAAAATATGTTTATCGAAGTTGTTTACTGTGACATACATAACGATATTTGAATATTACAAAATCATAATATGTCTATCAAAGTTGTAGATTGTGACATACTTAGAAATATTTGAATATTAAAAAATTATAATAGGTCACTATCATTTTATTTTATTTATTGTTACACAGGGTGATATTACATTCTTATTTTATATTTTAAAAAATTGTATCTTATTTTTAGATGAAACATATTCTAAATATTTCAATTAGAATATGACAATGTTATATGTGTTTCCTATAAAGATTACATTTTTACATGCTTTATTTTTCGTATATGTGTCATGACAATTACTAAAAAAACTTCAAAAAAAGAATAATAGTACAATTACTTTTAAAATCTTAATATATTTACATTAAATTTTATTTATTTTTTAGTAATTAATTTTATATTTATATGATAGAACGTATAATTATGATATATAATAGCTATTATTCTATTGAATATATATTATCTATTATTCTATTGGATATGTATTAGCTATTATTCTTTATCTATTATATTGGAATTAATGGTTAAAAAGTGTAAATTTGTAATTGAAAACAAAAAAAGTGTAAATTAAAGTCAAAATTGAAAACAAAAGTCAACTTTAAGAAATCGAGAGTTGTGATTGGTCAATAAGTTTTTAGAGCAACTGCCTTTTAGTATATTAAAAGAAAAGATTTTATGGAAGAAAAAAATTAGAAATAAAATGTTGAATTTCTAATTAATTGAATGATGAAAATCTAAAACAAAATTCTCATAACTACAAATTGTAATAATTCTAAATTAAGTATTTAGTGAGGGTTGATAACTACAAATATTAATAAATATAATATACTAATATATTTGGATAATGATTATTAGGATTTTTGATTTATTATTAAATTAATAATGACATCATCAATTTCCAATTTGATAAAATCGAGAGCTATGATTGGTTAATAAGCTATTAGGTCAGTTGTCTTTTAGTATATATAAAGATTGAATTCGACCTTATTTTAAGTTGAATTTGATTTAACCTTTATTGAATTCGACGTTATTTCAAGATTGAGTTCGAACTAAAGCTAGTCTATTTTGACCTGAATCATGTCTAACTAGACCTTACATGTCATAACATGTCGAGATTGATTTATTTTATTGAAGTTCGACTTATTTATCGAACCTTGATTATTTATTGAGTTTGACTCACTTATCAACCTCTTATGTTGAATTCAACTTACCTTGTCAATTTCTTCTAATTGTTGAATCTTACTTACTTGTTGAGTTCTTCTTAATTGTCGAGTACGATTTCACCTTAAAATTTATGGAAATATTTGTCCCTCAAATTTCGAAAATAATTTTTTCTGAGACATTTTTTTTACCATAACACTTAAAGGGAAATATAAAAATAAATAAATTAATAAATAATAAAAAATTCAATAATGAAGTTTGATTTAGTCGCCAGGGGCTGCCGCCCCTTAGACCCCGTAACTTAGGGGCTTCACACTAATGTACATGGTCTCATCATTTGTGCCCAAAGGTCAAATGTGATTCTCATGTTGCGTTTTTTTTTCCTTATGCATAATGAACACTAAGTATATTAATTCTGCCCAAAGGTGATTTAATATGCTTTGTGTGCTAAAAGGACTGTTTGCATGCATAATATACATGATTATTAATTTTGTGCCCAAAGGTCAAAAGATAAGCGTTGTGTTGCATGACCCTAATGCTAATATACACTTAGATATTAGTTACTTCTGCCCAAAGGTGATGTAACATCTAAGTAGAGCCTTATTTTAGCATATTGTTTTGGTGTTTACAATAGGCTTACCTATCACTAGCTTCATTACTATAATAATGGTCATAGTCTCATTACTATAAGGAACATTACTTAGACCTACTTATTTTAGGTATTACTTTAGTTCCATTACTTTAAGAGACATTACTTAGTCTGCTTTAGATAGTTAATCATGTCACTATAAAAACATTACTATTAGGCCTACTTATTTTAGGCAATACTATAATAATCTTCTATTGTTTGTATCATAAATTTATATCCTCCCTATCTCCACTCTAGTACCTAACTTAGGCATTGAGCCACTTACCGGTGCAAACTTTGCTTCATGAAAAGATTATTTACCTCTAACTCTGGAGATGCTAGACCTTGACTATGCCATTCGCCATAATGAACCCACTGCTATTACTGCAAACTCTTCCGCTCAGAAAGCGAATTTTTAAAAGTGGGATAGGGCGAATTGCTTGTCACTAACGATGGTCAAGAACTCCATTAATCTCAGTATCCGAGAAGCTATCACTTCAAGTAAACGTCTAAGAGGAAATAGCAGTGTTCGTGAACACATAATGAATATGACTGACATGACTCATAAGCTTAAGAGTCCTAAAAATGGAAGTCTCTGACAGTTTTCTTGTGCACTTTATAATGACCTCATTGCTTACTCGTTTCGACACCTTCAAAATTAACTATAACTCTATGAAGGATAAACCGTCGATGAGTGAACTAATCGCAATGTGTGTGCAATAAAAGGGCCACCTCAAGTTGGGACAACCATAAAGTTGTTCACCTAACTATCACTGCTAATTTCAATAAGAGAAAGGGTAATAACAGTAATAAGACTGCGAATAAAGTTCAAAAGACTTATCATGGTGCAGTTGCCTCTAGCTCTAAGTTCTTGACGAGCAATCCTAACTGTAAATTCTGTTGTGTCAAAGGGCACAGTCAGAACGATTGCCATAATATCAAGAAATGGCTAGCTAAGAATGGTAACTTACTTAATGTAATATTTGATTCCTTTACTATTGATGTTCTAACTAATACATGGTGGGATAACTCTTGGTCATAATTTCTCACAGTCTTTGTTGTCTCCTAATATTGATGACATAACTAAAACAAAGACAAAATCACCTAAGCAATTAGAGAATTCCTCCATGTTGTGGCATAAATGTTTGGCCACATCTCACGAGTTCCATGATACGACTCATAAAGAATGGAATATTACATTCTCTTGACTTTAGTGATTTTGAAACATGTATTCAATGCATCAAAGGAGAATTGGCTAAAGGGAATAAAAAAGGAGCCATTAGAAGTTCCAACTTGTTGGAAATAATTCGCACTGATATTAGTGGCTCCTATCCCGCATCCATCACAGGACATACATCATTTATTACATTCATTGACGATTATTTACGTTATATGCACCTATATCTGATCTTAATCTTTACAAACTTTTATTGATCTTAAAGTTTTGGTTTAAAACCAAATTTGATCGTAAAATAAAAGTTGTGAGATCAGATATAGGAGGTGAGTATTATGGTAGACATACTGGTATTGGTCAAGCTCTTGGTCCTTTCCATAACTTTTGCAAGGAACATGGCATAATTATCCAATACACCATGTCTGGTTCTCCTCAACAAAATTGTGTTGCTAAAAGGAGAAATAAAACCTTAATGGACATGGTGAAAAGTATGCTTGCCAACACTAACTTACCTACTTTCCTTTGGACTGGGGCCTTAAAAACAGTCGTTCATATACTCAATATGGTTTCATCAAAATCTGTCCCTAAAACTCCTCATTAGATCTGGACAGGTAGGAAACTGAGTCTAAAATATATGAAAGTATAAGGTTGTCCTGCCAAAGCATAAGTCTATAACCCTAACCTAAAGAAACTGTATCCTAAAGCTCTTACATGTTTCTTTATCGGTTATCCTGATAACTCAAAAGGTTATCGGTTTTACTGTCCTTCTCACACTACTAGCATTATTAAAACGCATCATGCCACGTTTCTCGAGAACTCAGATATCAGTGGGAGCACGACAAATCATAAATTAGATTTGCAAGAAGTACAAGAAGAAGGGGGGAACCACTCGTCGGTTATTATTACTCCTCCTATAATTCCTCTTGTACCCAACGCTGCTCCTAATATCACTTATCCACCTTCTCCTAATTAAAATTCTCTTAATATGGATACTACTAATGCAGAAGCATCTTCCTTATTGAACCTGTAAATCCACTCAGGAGATCATCTAGGTCATACAAGACCACAAATATTGATGATTTCATAACTTATTTCACTGAAGTTGAGGACATTGGAAAGCTTACTGATCCTTCCCTCTTATTGAGAAGCCATTAATAGCGATCAAGCCACTTAGTGGAATGAAGTATGATTTAAGAGCTTAATTCCATGCAGCATAATGACGTTTAGGATTTGGTTGAATTTCCTGAAGCATCCAAACCTGTAGGTTGTAAATGGATCTTCAAAACCAAATTAGACCTGAATGGAAACGTCAAACGTTATAAGGCCAAACTGGTTGCGAATGGTTTTAATCAAAAGGAAGGAATCGATTATCAAGAGACTTTTTCTCTTGTCTCTCATAAAGATTCCTTAAGGATCGTCATGGAATTCGTAGCTCATTATGATTTAGAGTTACATCAAATGGATGTCAATACCACTTTCCTTAATGGAAACTTGCAATAAGACGTATACATGCGGCAACCTTAAAGATTCATTCCAGAAGGTAAAAAGCACATGGTCTGAAAGTTGAATAAGTCCATATACAGGTTGAAGCAAGCATCACTAAAATGGTACCTTAAGTTTGATGAAGTCATAAAAGGACAAGACTTCCTAAAGAATCAAGTGGATCAATGCACCTATCTCAAGATCAGTTGGAGTAACGTTACAATTCTTTATTTTGTACGTGGATGATATTCTACTTACAAGTAACAACTTGGATATGTTGCATGAGTCGAAGTGCATACTTTCACATAATTGCGACATGAAAGATCTCGATGATGCCTCTTATGTCATAGGTATCGAAATACATCGGGACAAGCGTAATGATGTTCTGGGTCTTTCTCAAAAGGCTTTTATTGAACAGTAACAGTTCAACTGGCACTGAGTTGTATCTCGATACAAGTATCTGTTTCTACGCGAACGGATTCAGGAAAATGTTATTTGTATTGAGTACATAAGTACACATAATATGCTATTGGATCCAATGACCAAAGGTCTTTCTCCTAAAATCTTCGTAGGACGCGTGTCGAAGATGAGGCTTACTAAAGGACCTAATATAATAGCATGTTGTACTTATTGGTCATTATTATTATCTTAATAAAAAATTTCCTCTATATTCAGATTTTGTTTGTCTATTAATTACACTTTGAGTACTCATAACGGTGTATAGACATTATTATAACAAAATTTGTCTTAGTCAATTGATCATTGCTTATTAGTTTTAAATTTGAGTCATAGTTTGACTAGTGGAGGTCCTGAGTTGATGTTCTTCTCTACGACTGTACTTATTGACTATGATTTCAGTTTAAAACAAAATGAGTATTATCCTGGCCGGACTTATTGAATACTCATAGATAAATGATCGCTTGGTCAAGTGGGAGAATGTTGGAACCACGTTAAATGTGACTGTCACTGATCGTTTATCATTCGTGATATGATAATTGACGATAACTGAAATCCCTATGTCTGGTAAATATATGATGGACGTATTTACTCTTAAAGACATATTATAGGGTTTCCATTAGATGATTGGAACTACGGGGACTTATATTGCACATACTAAACACCAGGGGGTAAAGTTGTAAATGCCCTATCTATAAATAGAGAGCCATTTACACATTTCTAACCCTAATCTTCCACCCTTCTTGTTGTGTGTGCATTTCTCCCCCAAACCTGTAGGTTGTAAATGGATCTTCAAAACCAAATTAGACCTGAATGGAAACGTCAAACGTTATAAGGCCAAACTGGTTGCGAATGGTTTTAATCAAAAGGAAGGAATCGATTATCAAGAGACTTTTTCTCTTGTCTCTCATAAAGATTCCTTAAGGATCGTCATGGAATTCGTAGCTCATTATGATTTAGAGTTACATCAAATGGATGTCAATACCACTTTCCTTAATGGAAACTTGCAATAAGACGTATACATGCGGCAACCTTAAAGATTCATTCCAGAAGGTAAAAAGCACATGGTCTGATTCCGATAAGAAATCTACTTCTGGGTATACTTTTATGATTAGCTGGCAGATCTGTCTCTTGACAGAGTCATAAACAGAAACTGACCACAACCTTCACCATGATAGTTGAATATGTTGTCATTTATAATACCATATCACGGGATGTTGTTAAAGAACCTGGTCAGTGGACTCAAAATCGTCAACTCTATTTCAGACCATTGAAGCTTTACTGTGATAACTCAGTTGTCGTAACTTTATTGAACAGTAACAGTTCAACTGGCACTGAGTTGTATCTCGATACAATGTATCTGTTTCTACGCGAACGGATTCAGGAAAATGTTATTTGTATTGAGTACATAAGTACACATAATATGCTATTGGATCCAATGACCAAAGGTCTTTCTCCTAAAATCTTCGTAGGACGCGTGTCGAAGATGAGGCTTACTAAAGGACCTAATATAATAGCATGTTGTACTTATTGGTCATTATTATTATCTTAATAAAAAATTTCCTCTATATTCAGATTTTGTTTGTCTATTAATTACACTTTGAGTACTCATAACGGTGTATAGACATTATTATAACAAAATTTGTCTTAGTCAATTGATCATTGCTTATTAGTTTTAAATTTGAGTCATAGTTTGACTAGTGGAGGTCCTGAGTTGATGTTCTTCTCTACGACTGTACTTATTGACTATGATTTCAGTTTAAAACAAAATGAGTATTATCCTGGCCGGACTTATTGAATACTCATAGATAAATGATCGCTTGGTCAAGTGGGAGAATGTTGGAACCACGTTAAATGTGACTGTCACTGATCGTTTATCATTCGTGATATGATAATTGACGATAACTGAAATCCCTGTGTCTGGTAAATATATGATGGACGTATTTACTCTTAAAGACATATTATAGGGTTTCCATTAGATGATTGGAACTACGGGGACTTATATTGCACATACTAAACACCAGGGGGTAAAGTTGTAAATGCCCTATCTATAAATAGAGAGCCATTTACACATTTCTAACCCTAATCTTCCACCCTTCTTGTGTGTGCATTTCTCTCCCCAAAAACTCATACCCATCTACATACAATCATCTTGTTTTGGTAACCCGCAATCAATGACAAATATGCCAAACGTTCTTACAGGTTCCACAGGTTTGTCAGGTGGGTTTATTATTATCATATTTTCATTATTTATCAAATACAAATCATATTAATTCCAACAGAATCAACTTAAAGTTCATCAACTCTAAACCCAACATAATTCATGTTCTATAAATGAATTTGGGAATTTCTGCGTGATATTATAAAATGGGAACATAAAATGTATTACCCAATTATTAAATTTACATTAGGTCCCAGTATACATGCATTGACAAGTGTCTTTTCTAATAAAACTATCCAAAATATGAAGATACATTTTGACATGATAATTAGACAAAACAATTCATTGTAAAGTGTTGTACCACATACTCAATTATTCTTCTAATTACACCTAATTACCTATAAATGGGTTAGGGCAACATATATGACCCGTAAATATCGTACTATACTCAAATATCGTCTTATGACCCTTTATTCCTATTGATAAGATTTGCCCTATTTGTCGGATAACGTGTTTAGATTTCTTTGGGGAGTATGCGGTTCACTATAAACAGCTCATGAAGTTCAAATACGTACATACACAATTTAGCTAGGGATGTTCTCTTTGTCATTTTTAGGCGGGTTGGGATTTGTACACTTCTTGACTAACCCGTTAGAAGGATGTGTAAGTCCTAACTCGAGAGATGGTACTACTGAAGACACCTCTATGTCAATGGTGAGTTAACTTTGCAATACGTTCACTGATCTGGAGACGACCAGTTGCAGTGAACAGTATACCAGGTTATCTGGAGGATTACTTATTTAGGTGACAATACAAATAAGTAAATAACAATGCAATAAGTAAATACAATAAAGTAAATCTGGTGAGACCAAGTTGTAATTTTTCAAGTGTAATTTATTTATTATCTTAAATAAATTACAGGTTGTTGCGGAACCAAGATAATACAAAGATGTAAATATCCTAACAACCTATGAAATACAATTGATCTAATACTTGGAAATTCTCTTGTCAATCGAAACACTTAAAGTTGTGAAATGTTCCTTTTTGCGATTGAGAGAATATTGCACAAGTTCACCAAGAATATTGCAAAGCAGATTATGCAAAGGTTGTATTCTTGTTGTGCAAAGACCTCTATTTATAGGCAAAGGTTGACATTGGGATGTCAAACTTGCCGTACAAATATGGTTGAGAGCATTTAAGGAATTGCATTTAATTCCTTGAACATGCTTGATAAAGTAAGACATAAAGTCACTTTATCCAACCTGCTTTATGCACTTTTGTACTTTAATCATAGACAAATGCTATTGTCCGGATAATAGTACATAAAGCAAAAAGGTCTTCCTCGTAATCAGTGTAAAGCTTTGTAAGTACTTTACACTGATGCTCTCCAGTCTTGATCTGGGTAAAACATTCACTGGGCTTCGCTGCCATGAATGTTTCCTATCTTCCACTTGTTGTCTTCGACTTCAACTGGAATGACTTCAGGTCTTGGTCAGATCTCAACTGGAGTGAAGTCTTCAGTGACATCAACTGTCACTGGCCACTGGACTTCTAATATTTCTGGATAAATCTTCTTGTCTTCAGATGCAACTGGAGATGTTCCAGTTTTCAGCGAAACTGGACCTAACAGGATGATCAACTCTTAGACCAGCTAACATTTTACTTTGATTGGATTTAATTAGGGATACTCTCCTTGACATTTTTATTTGGTGGCAAACAAGTTTTTTTTTCCTTTTGACTTTAACTCAACAAAAAATATAAAAATAAATTAAACTTCCAATTTTTTTAGGGATATTCTCACTATAGGATTGGTCAAACTAAAATTTAAACTAGGCCCATTTTTTACTTTCACGAAATACGAAGTAATAAAATATTTAAAAAAGTTGAAAAGTATATTGTTAGGGATGGTCAAACTTCAGAATCAAACTAGGTCTATTTTTTAAAAAATCTTTTACATGTTGTCATTTTTGTAGAATTTTGTCAATAAAGGCTCTCTTTCTTATAGTGAAACCAAATAACTACTAATACTAAAAACTCAAAATTACCAAAGCTTATTTCTTGCTAGAGAGTAAGTTGCGCTTTGAGTTTTAGGATCATCATCATTTTCTACTACTTCCTTCTCGTGTTTCCAAGAGTTTAAATCTAATATAGCTTTCACGCTTTAAACATAATTATCCCGAAGAGATGTGCCGAGTGAGTCGTTATTGTAACATCGCACTTACCATGAACACAATATTGTCATCTCAGTTTGAGCATGCTTAATCCCAAAGTTCTCATTGACTTGGTATATATGTTAAGTTGTAGCCCAAAACACATTGTATTATGTACGGAGATTTCCTATTTATGAACTCAAGAATCACTTCCGTCCACGGCCGATATTAATATACTTGTGTAAGAAAATGATAGCATACTACCTGCATAAAGTATAGAAAATAATGTTCCGATAAATTTAATTTGTTAAATATATTATTGAATAAGATAATTGTATAAATATTTTTTGATTAAACGAATAAAAAAGTTATAATTAATAAATTAATTTTTGATATCTTTGTTAAACATCCGAGAATGAGGATAAGTTTGACCCATAATTGTACTTTGGATAATTTTGACCCATAGTACCTAAAAGGCTAAAACATTAAAACAAGCCCATTGAGATGGGTCCACAGTTTATAAACAGCCTAATAGGTCAAAGTGAGAGACTACTCTAGATATAATATGTTTCTAATTTTTGAACATATCTTTGACAATTGACATGCACATTAGATCAACGTTAGGTAAAAGTATGACAAAAAAAAGCTAAAAAGATATAAATAAAGTACGATACGCAACAACATATCAGTTATGATAATTAAAAAACGAATTTATATATAGTAGCCTGCCTGCTTGTTTCACTATTCCTAAGGACGTCTGTTGTTAGATCTGCCTAAGGCCTTGCAAACCTCGTCTTTGATGAGGTTTGACCCCACCATCCCGAACAGATGAGGAGTGGCTTTTGTTTATCAGTTTTGTAACATTATTCCGCCTATCGTAAAGAAAATCTCGTCTGCTTTGCCCACGGGATCACAACTTTGTTATTGAAAACCAAACGAAGACTTCTAAGGAGGTCATCCATCCTGGATCTATTTTCACTTGAGCACGCTTACCTCCTAAGGTCTCATGGGAACGCATTGTGTCATGTAGGGAGATTTCTTACTTATGAACCCAAAAATTACTCTAGTTCACGATGGATGTGGAATTTGCCTAACATAAAAGCTTGTAACCCTATACAAGTGTACAGTGACACATTGCGATCATGTTGCATGGTCAATTAACATATATCGCAAGTGGTGTTAGATTAACAAAAACCATTTGATCAACAAAGCATTCCAATTGTCAAGAAAAGCTTCTTGCATTATCGCATAACTCATTCATGGTTGAACAAGTCTAGTTTCGTCAACGAGGGTTCATCACAATTCACAAGTAGCTAGATTCTTTAATACCGTTGACATTTGAAATCAACTTGTCAAAAATTGTAGTTTCTTGGCAATGACAACTAAAGCTTATAATGATTAAAAGCGATTTATTTAGGTTACTAAAATAAACAAGCTAGGTGTTTAGAGATGAAACTAATTAAAAATGAAATAATAATGAAAGAGGGATTAGTTAGCCTATACTAAAATGCATTGATATAATATTGTCTCTTTGAATGGCTCATAAAAGTTGACTTACTCTCCTACGCTTGGTGATAGCGTAAACATATAGCGTTTAATTGCTAAAAGCGAGTAATTTGACATGTTTATAAACATGTTTAAAAAAAATGGTACTTACATATGAATGATCCTAGAAGATTAAGAGAGAATGTGAAGAATACATATCCATTGAAACTTTAATCTGTTATGAATTATTAAAGTAGCAGACATATGGGTCCACATGGTCCCACCATCATTTGTATTTACTTATGAATTATTTTCATAAGGTCCCATATGATTTGTTTTACTCTAGATATTTTGTATATAAATATGGATCGATCGATTGATTGAAATTCAACAGAAACAATAGAAATGAAATATAAGAAATTCTCTCTACATATTCTTCTCTTCTAATTTCTAGTTTTTATAACACGTTATCAGCACGAGAAGCTCTCACAACTCGATCTTGAATACATGAATTCATCATCCATAAAAACTTCTGCTTGTTATGAAAACAAATAGATTCTGAAACTGCTACCCGATCCTCTTCCTGCATCTCGGTGAACATTTCATGCATTTTAGATATCTCCGCTTACTACATCCTGGTAACATCATCTAAATCTATTTTTTTTCTTTCATAGTGAATTACTGAAATCATCATTATATATATATGAAATCATCATTGTATGTGGGAACTAACATGGAAATTTCGTCAGCTAGCAATCCAAGGCCTCATTTGTATTTCCAACTACCTCAATATGCGTCTAGACTTCACAAGCCGTGATAATTCACAATATTTTCAAATAAAGTCTACATCAAAATAATTGAACTAAATTCAATAGTATTTCTAATTTTATCAAAATACTTTAAGAATTAGCTATTTATATTTATATAAGTTTTATTATCTTTAACATGGTTACAGACCTTAGTATGTTATAAAACATATATTAAAATAATAAAGTTCACCGGCTGTCTGATTTTCTTTCTAGTACGTATGTATGCGGGAAAAACCATTTCAAAGGTTGACGATATGTTACAATATACAATTAAATAATAGTACGTATGGTTTAATGAGATGATTAATCGTTTAGCTAATGATCAAGTTAAACTCCTTTTATATATAACATCTCGTTTCTTATTAGACTCAAATCGAAAGAGGAACTCTTGTTTTATGACATCACCGAAAAGTTTTCGTTTCTGTTGTGGGAGTTTGAATCAATATAACTACATCAATATACATAGTTTGATTTCTACGAAAATATTAATATGCCTTTAAGTTTCTATTAAGGTAATTTTACCAGCTTTTAACAAAATTTAAGTTCCTGATTTTGTCACATTAACGGTAAATTTTAATTATGAAAACGAATGCTAGAGACTTTAGTAGACTTAACAAAACAATTACAAGATAAATATTCGAACGAGTTGATCTAAATATACCTCCGGGCATTCGTGACGAACTCGAAACAAGCTCCAACAAGATATCGAAACAAACTATAGAAAACCAATATGGGATGACCTCCGAACGAATATATGTATATAGCTTAACCCGAAGCAGATCTAGCTACGAACTTCCTGCAGGTTTAATTACTCTCGATCTATCACAAACTCTTGTTACTAACTTTGATTAATATATTACGGATCTATGGTTAATGAAAGAATGAGACGTGCGGGTGGTTTAGTTGTGAATGGTGAAGACATGGTGAATTATAAAATAGCCTAATGGAGTGAAATGGAAGAATACCAATCCGATTAGTAAGCTCCACCGGTTCCACCATTAAATTAATTTATTTATTTGTTATTGCAAACTATAACAACCAAACAAAACAACAACTTTTGGCCAGCTATATTTTTATTTTCTTTGTATTCGACATGAACTAGAAAACAATAGACAACCAAATTGTTTTGACTTTCTTTTCCTCTTTGATGGGTTGGGGCGCACATTGATTTTTTTTTAATTTTTGTTTTCTTTCTAGCACATAAAACACCAAATGAGATTATTTTTTTTGTTCACGGGCAACACTAAAAGTTTTGTAAAATGTTTTTGACCTTAAATGATATGTAATTAGATTTACCATATCCACTAGCTACCACCTAACACTCAAACTCTCTAGTTACATAGTTAAACATGGAAACTTCATCTAACTCCATTTAACGGCCTCTAACTTATTAATCAAATAACCACCTCGAATAATTTCATTTAAAACATCTAGCATTAATGCCATTTAAAACACACATGAAGACTAATAGCTAAGTCATCGATGCGATAAAATTATTTTCGGATGTTAGAGAAAACACTAAAGAAAGACTGGTAATATAAGAAATAATTTTGAATGCATCATCAAATATATTATCATCACAATGATAATATATACTTATTGACTTGTTTATATAACTACTCATCGGTTTATATAATTAGACTAGATGAGAAAATTATTCATAAGAAAATGTTAAATAAGTTTTATATGCTCCTGAAGTAGCAGTATTATTAAATAATATAAGATTTGAAACGATCACAATGAAAGATGTGTAGCCTAATCAATTTTCTTGAAGTAGATATGATGATGTAATGTCTATGTAAATGTCATGATTATATACTTAACCAAGGAAATTATAATGAAGCTCATATTATAATTATGAGATCGACTATGAAATTGACTACAAGAAGTGGCACACTAAGGGAGTGAATATACGAGAATAAATATGAAAAAGGTGTTATGTTTGAGATAACAATACATTATTCTCTGGTATTAAACAAACATAAATGCAAGTAAATAATATACAATCATAAACTAGATAAAAGTTTATTGATCATGGCCACTTAATAAATTGGCATGACTAGTTAAACCACACCGAATCAATATAAACAAGGGAAAAGCTAAATTACCTAATGGTAGAAAACTTTTAATAGAGGACGCTCTATTTTAAGTTTTTAATAGAGGACGCTCTATTTTTACCCAAAATCAACAAGAAAATTGTTGATTATATAATGGTTATGATACTCAGTCAAGAACTGATGAAAGTGATAATTATTTACATATTGTAAAGAAAGATCATATATTGATGAAACTGCCTAAGATCCATTTTTGGTTTGTATTATATAAATGTGCCTCATGCACATATGGCAGTCATAGAAAAATATGATGATGGCATGACCGGTTGGACCATCCCGAGTCAATGATGATGCGAAATATGTAAAAGAACAACGATGTTCTTCAATTGATTATTGGATTTGTACTTATGCTCTATAACAAAGTATATGCCAAGTATAATAAGGATTGAATTCCTTAAATTAATGGAACATATGCAAAGAAGATGTAAGTAGGCCTATACATCGTCCGAAAAGACCATTTAGTGTTTAAATCGATGCATCGTCTAAATGGGTCATCAAAATCGCAACATGAAGTTTGCATTATTAATTGCTCATCTTATAAGATTGCGAGCACGTTCCATATTGTAATGGCAATAATGATTAATTTTACAAAGATCATTAGAGAGCAAAACGAATGACTTGTAGTTTTGGGGCCATGTTATTTAACATGCAGTAATTTGAATTCGCATCATGCCAATAATTTATTGTATTTCCTCCCCAAATGAAATTGGTTTATGGTCACAAAGATGAGACCACAAAGAATGTTGGATATAATGTTGGAAAAACATCGATAAATGAAGTGCCCTAGAAATGCGTAGGCTTATGCTTTGATTCAGTTTGAACCTGTCAGCTTAATCGACAGTAGTATGACTGTTTTGGGTGTGAGTTGAAACATGTAAAATGTATATGTTTTACCAACATTAGGGGGAGATGTTCCCAACATTAAGGGAAAGATGAAATGCAGCTGAAATGATTAAAAATGAATTATCAAAGATCCTCACATCAATGAATATAAACTTAAAGTTTGTGAGATAATTCATTCAGAACATTAAGTAATTGCCAGCAATGTTAACTGAAAATAAGCTGCTTATGCTCCAATTGTGAGATAATTCATTCAGAACATTAAGTAATTGCCAGCAATGTTAACTGAAAATAAGCTGCTTATGCTCCAATTGATAATGAGTGATAGAAAAGTCGATTCCAAAATAAAAAGCCTCGAATGAAAAGGAGCATTAAATTAATATGGTCAGAGTCGAGGTATAAAGACCCCATAGAGATTGATGATCAGAAACTAGACAAAGGTTTTTGAGAAACCCCGGGTACCTGGAATAATGAAATCTCAATAAATTGTGACATGTCTAGAGACTTGTGGAATCGAAAATAAATAAAAATGACGTCGAGATTAATTGAATATGATAGCGCTAAGAGTATGTATAATTATGAGGATCTTGAAAGCATGCATGCACATAAAATTGATATGATATGATATGGATGATTGGCCAAAGATGAAAAGACGCTAGTATTTTGGGACATGAAGTCCAAACACTTGAAAGTGCATAAATTATATGATGTAAATCAGTTTATGTTCAAATATTGAATTGAAGTATGGCACATAGATTGTTGAACATACATTATATTGATTATGGGTAAGAAATGTCATATAGTGGAAGCAACTATTGATCTATTGAAAGTCTAGCAAGATAAGATATTTGATTTGCATATGAATAGAGCTCGTTTAATATTGAGATTCCATGAGGAATATAAAATGCATGAAGCATTTCTCGTGATTTAAAGAGTGAAACCTTCCCACAGAAGGAGTGAATGATAAAACCTTCCCTCAGGAAGTAAACAATATGATGTTGAAGGGACCTCCTCAACTTCTAAAGATAATGATCACAATATTGATTTAAAAGTGTCATTAAAGCATTGATAGTCCATGTTGGTCATGAAATAATACATCATTTCACTTGAAGCTATTGGTAAAGCGTAACTTATGTAGTATGTGTATGTACTCGAATGGAATATATGATGTATGATATGTGGATCACATGTGGAGAAAAATAGCAAGTTTGTTTACGCTATAATCGAATTGATCTAGACACTTACTATGATAAAGTCAAAGATATTGGTTTGCGATATTGGGTTATGCCAACCAACGAATTTAAGTAATGTGATCATGAGGGGGAGAAGATACGCGTTGCACTCTTTTTCCCTTAACCATGGTTTTTGTCCCATTGGGTTTTTCCTGGTAAGGTTTTTAATGAGGCAATATCTCTAAGCGTATCAAAAGACTTATGTACTCTTTTTCCTTCATTAGATTTTTGTCCCATCGGGTTTTTTTTAATAAGGTTTTAACGAGGCATAATCTTTCACATGAACACCCAAAGATGAATGTTATACAACATGTTCATGGATCTTGTAGTATTTCTTCAAGGAACAATGCTCCAACAATTATGTATAAAGACAATGCTTCTTGCATAGCTCAGATCAAAAAGAGCTGCATCAAAGGTGATTGAATAGAGCATATCTCATCAAAGTCCTTCTCAACACATAATCTACAAAAGGAAGAACAAATCAACAAGCAGCTTCGAGCAATTATCAAACAAGATCAAGCTTTGAAGATTAGAAGATGTTTGACTGAATTCAGGGGGAGCATTACAAGTTGCACTCTTTTTCCCTTAACTAAGTTTTTGTCCCACTGGGTTTTCTTAGTAAGGTTTTTAATGAGGCAACATAATCGATCCAGAAGTATCAGAAGAGATAACACATGCTGCACTCTTTTTCCCTTAGCTATGGTTTTGTCCCACTGGGTTTTACTAGCAAGGTTTTTAACGAGGCAGTAGTTCAGAGAGAAACATCAAAGTTGAAAATTATCATTCAACATGAACATATGAATTATTGATAAAGCAAATGATAGTCATATGTCTGAGGGGGAGTGTTATGAATTATTAAAGTAGCAGACATATGGGTCCACATGGTCCCACCATCATTTGTATTTACTTATGAATTATTTTCATAAGGTCCCATATGATTTGTTTTACTCTAGATATTTTGTATATAAATATGGATCGATCGATTGATTGAAATTCAACAGAAACAATAGAAATGAAATATAAGAAATTCTCTCTACATATTTTCTCTTCTCTTTTCTAGTTTTTATAACACGTTAATCATATTTTTGGCCATATTTTATTATTCTATTAATTATAAAATAAAAGGGAAAAGTAGATATAAGGTTGTCTGGTACCTAAGCTTAGATGTGGAACTCCTCACATACTAATTTTTTAATACTTTTTTGTTAATGAATAAATGTTTGGGCCCCATGAATTTTATGGATTAAAAAATTATATGTGAGTGTTCCACATCTAAGTTAGTTACCTAACAGCCTTATATAACTATCCCTTAAATAAAAGTATATATATTTCCATATATATGGAGCTCCTTGCTAGACATGTCACATCATATTCCCTCCATGGCTACCATCACCCACCCAAACCCTCTTTAAAACGCTGAATTAGTATGTCTTGTGCATTTTAACAATTTAGCAAAATCATAATTTAGTTCCATAACATTCACACCAAAATTCAAATGATGTCCTTTATATGGGAAAAAAAGTTCCAACAATTTTCATTGGATGCATTACAAACGGCTACCAACTACTTCAACGAGTCGAATTTTATTGGAAAAGGAGGTTTCGGAAGTGTGTATAAGGGTGAGCTTGATGACGGATCTGCTACAACCCTTGTGGCAGTAAAACGTTTGAATGAAGGATCAAAACAAGGCATTGGCGAGTTTGAAACGGAGATCAAGATGCTTTCTAAGTGCAAACATTGCCATGTTGTCGAACTCATGGGCTATTGCAACACCAATGAACAGATGATCTTGGTGTACGAATATATGTCTCATGGGTCACTTGCAGATCATCTTTACAAAAGTCAAGATTCCTTGTTGACATGGGAGAAACGTCTCAAGATATGCATTGGGTCTGCACGTGGGTTAGATTATCTCGACACTGGCACGAGCTTATCAGATATGGTCATTCACCTTGATATAAAAAGTGCAAATATTTTATTAGACGAAAATTTGGAAGCCAAAATTGCAGATTTTGGATTATCAAAGATAGGACCTGCAAACCAACCATGTTCCGAAGTGATGACTGATCATATCCATGGTACTCGTGGATACATAGATCCTCAATACCTCAAGTACCGCAAAATTTCTAGAAAATCAGATGTATATGCTTTTGGGGTGGTGCTATTGGAAGTATTATGTGGGAAACGTCCCATGGATGGTGACCGGGAGGTCTCTGATTTAGCAAAGTGGATCCAACAACATATAAGCAATAGAACCCTTAATCAAATCATTGACCGAAGGGTATTAGGCACAATTAAACCAGAATGTCTACAACACTTTTCAAACACAATAAGTACGGCTTTGCAGCAAGAACCTAAGAAACGACCATCAATGTCAGAAGTGGTTGCTCAGCTTGTATCTGCATTGGATTATCAAACAGGCATAAATTCATTAACATCTATAGTCGATGGAGATCTTTATCAGCATTTTAATGCGGTCAGCAACCAGACGCGTTCATATGCAACCTTAGAAAGTGTCAGTGACAATAAAGATGCCTTGAAAAATCATGATGACTCTACTGAATCAGAAGCAGAAACCTCCATCGACTTGGAGGATTCAGCAATTTGGCGGAGCATGGGAATTTCCATGTCCGAATATTTAGGTGATGCTAATTTCATTGTTTGCATTTAATATATAACTTATTCATTACATGTCTATTTTATTGGCTTTCATGAAACAGTAAAATTTCCATGGCGGGTGTTGATATGAAATCATGTGATGTTTTGGTTAGCAGAAAATGAGAAAATGATTTGAAAATGGAAATGGCTAGCTTAAGCAAAATCCCTAAGATTTCAAATCTTTTCTAATTTCTACAAACCAAAAACATAACAGAACCTGCACGCTATGAGGTTAAATAGTACTCGTTCCTCTATATATAGAACTATAGAAGAAAGTTGACTTACTCTAAATATATCTCTGAATATATAAAAGATGTGATTGGAGTGAGTTTTATCTCCTCTATGATATGTTTGGAGAGGAGTCATCGGACTTATATCTGTCATAGTTTGTAATTAGTTGCGTAATTTCAAAACAAGTCATACGAAAATCAATCAATTTGTCCTACACATATACCTGAAACTATATATACCATTTCTTCCTTGTATGATCTAATGCAATTTATGTTTTTATATGCTACGGTCAATTACCAAATTAGGTAAGGCGAAAAACATATTTGGTGAACCAATCAGGAACAAAGCAATGTTGGAAAAGGGGCTCAACCCAACCCGTGAAAACAAGGCACAAGTTGCCTATAAGATGATGAACCAGGGTAACAAATATGATATCGCCTTGCGTTTTGTAAGAGGCCTTAAGGCACAATGGGGCAATGGGATTACAGCTCTTTGTCTGCTTTACAACGCAACAGGTGAAACTCTAACATATACGACAAGCCGCAACTGGTTTGGTGATATTGGGCCATCACCATACCCAGCAGTCATTATGAATGGTCAATGGGGTGCATATCTACACACAAAGATACCAAAGATGCCAAGTGGATCTGTAGCCGCAGTAGTATATCGTGGCAGATATTCTGACAATGCTTTCTGCGACTATATGATTACTTGGTCTATTCCTTGGCAAAGATTCACCCAAGACAATGCGGTAAGTAGATGGAATGATTTACTTCATTAGTTGGGCTTCATACTTTAATAAAAGGGTGTCAATTGAGAAATCTATTTGCTTTGCAGGCATATTGCGAGATCAATCAAGTTGGACACTTTGATGGTGCGGCTTGGGATGCAATTTATCGCAAAACACCATTAGCAGGGAGAGAGAGCAGTGCGGAATGGAAGGATTGCTATACAAGGGTCAAGGTCGAGAGCGACACTTCCCCTATATTTAAAGCCATTCTCACACATGTTAATGTCGAAGTAACATCTGTTTAGACTCACTTAACATTTAGTGAATGTTGAGTTGCGTATATGCATTCATAGTGGAACTCATCCCGGAATGTGAAATCTTTTACATTGCAAGTTTAAGTTACTATCTTAATCTGAGTAAATTAGTCATGTTTGTGAGTGGAAATAAACTGAACTTTGCAGGCTTTATTGTGTTAAAGCGTCAAGGATCAGAATGAAGTGCTATTTAAGCTCTGTATAAATGTTAATGTGGTCATTATGTTAACGTTAATGGTCTGCATAATTGACTAATTGTTACTTTGCCATTGCTGGTAATATATTTATGATTTATAAAGCTAAGATTATTTCTGCATTCCTTCTTTCACACGGACTATAATTCATGAAAAACTACTAGTCATACTAAAGGAGTTAATTTCATTACATGCCTCTGGGTATACCATATATCATATTTCATCCCTCTATTTTTTTTTAAAAGGTGACTTTTTGTGTCATTTTTTCATTACATACCACTCCGTTTCACGCTAATTTACATGTATATATCCACGGTACCCACCATTCCCCCCAAAAATTCTTCCCCAAAATTCCTTTTCTCCCCCTTTCTTTCTCGCAATTTTAGTTAGAGGTTTAAAATTCTCTCCTTCCATCATGGTTTTTTTTGTTCGTGTGAAAATCTAGCAATTGTTCTAACATCATGAACCCAATTCAGATGGAAGGTTTTATCTTGTTCAAGCAAAGTTAGTATGTTCGACAAATTTATTTCTGTTCACACAGCCAGCTCAACAATTAGTGGGGTTAAGCAATCGTTTTAGGCCCCTAAAAATTTAAGGCCTCAACTTTTTGTATAACGAGAGATAGTGCCCGCGCGTTGCGGAGGTGAGATGGTAGGGGTGATAGGTCAAGTCATAGAGTATGATTGACAAATGCCTTAGCCGTACGGGCTCCGCCCTCGAATTTAAAAATTCGTCGAAAGTATATCGAATGACATCTCTAATGAAAGAGCATGAAATTTTAAGAACACCCATACAATTTTTATAATTTATCGATATACGGTTTTTGAGATAAAATATTTTGAATGAATTAGAGGAATAAAATGATTTATGGATGAGAGAGAAAAAATGAGTGGTTGAGATTTGAGGAGAGAGAAAAAATGAGTGGTTGAGATTTAAGGTTATTATAGGTATATTAGATAGAGATGTTTAAATTGGTGAATAAAGAATATGAATATTTTGGGTAGTTCAAATCATCTTTTCTTAAAAAAAAAGGTCAAAATGTTTTATAAGATAATATTAGATAGGCTTGGTGTTTGAACTTTGAGTTATGTATCATTATATAATTTGCATTGCATTAACAACCTTATTGGTTTTTGTATCAACTTCTACCCATTTTTTTTATTAGTTCAACAACATAAGAAGCTATCTTTTTTTTCTTGCGTTTTTTTTATACTTTAATTAGTATATGCTAATGAAATAGGTCTTCAAATTTGATCTCGGTTAAGGCCACCAAAAACCTTAAACCGACACTGGTTGTTCAAGCAAAATATATATTAACACATATGATCACTCTTAAAATGTAAGCAATCGGGCAACATGATTGGATTAAGTGGTCAACATCCTTAATCATAGCTTGATTCAAAGCAAAAAGTCAAATTTGAATTTTAGGTTTTTGGCTTGAATTATGACCGTTTAGTCAGTCTCACCCAACCAGTCACATAAGGGTAGAGATCCTTTAAAATTGATTCAATTTTAAAGTTGGATCAACTTTTAACTTTTGGATTAAAATGAATAATAAATATTTAAACATCAAATTTTAATCTTAATCATTAACTTTAATCCAATAGTTAAAGTTTATCCAACTTTATCTATAAAGTTTCGTCACATAATCCGTTCTTGATTCGACGGGTGTTGGTCGGCCCGATCCGGTTTCTATAAAATATTACTAGCATGGTACCCGAGCAATGCGGCGGCGGTGACGGCGACGGCGGTTTAGTGGTGTCGGTAACGGGTGGTGATGACATCGACATTTGGTGTCGAGTGGTGTAACCGTGTAAGTTGATGTAATGGTGATAGTGGAAATATTTTAGAAGATAAGGACTTAGAGTGTAAATTAGCAAGATAAAAATTTAAAGTGTAAATTTAATTCATTAAGGGCAAATTTTGTAATCTTTAATAATCTTTTCCATAGGAGTGTTTATTAAGGGTAATTTAGTACTTTTGCATCTAACCATTTTCTAAAGCTTTGTTATAATTATTACAAAGAAGCCTAAGTAGATATAAAAACCTGAGGAGAAAAAAAAGTCTTTCAAATTCAATCCCTTTCTCCCAAAAAAATTTTCAGTTCAGCACGCCAAAACATCGCCACTCTGAATCAAAACAACCCTCAAATGTCTAATAACTTATTCCAAGGCCTCCCTCCTCCTTCTGCCCCACCGCCACCACCACCACCACCTCCGGCCGACCAACCATCGTCCGGTGATCCTCCCGCCGCCAATGTTTCTCCAAACCCACCTCTCAAAAGCGCCCTTAAACGCCCTAAACCCTCCCTCGATTCCCAACCTCAAGGTATCATTATTCTTATTCTTATTATTTATTAATTATATTAATACCATTTATTATACTAATTTGCTTTTAAATCTTGACCCCCACCCCATAATTAAATTCAGTTTTAAGTATTGTTACATTTGTTACCTATATTTAATTAGTACATACATGCCCCAATTATATCTATATCTATACTATATCTATATCTATATCTATACTAATATTATAAAGAGGAAAGATTTGTTTGTTTGTAAATTGTTTGGTTTGTTTATTCAGAAACTGCCCCAAAGAAAAGTGCGAGGTTTAAAACGATTGCGGATACCTTGGAAACGAAAGTCATAGATGCAATGAAAAAGATAGGTTCGCATATAAATAAGGTTTCGAAGTTCAGTAAAGCATCAAAGCTTGCTTTACAGCTCATTCAGGCAGGAAGCGTTAAACCGAGTAATAGTGATTATTTTTTTGCTATTCTTGAAGCTGCAATGTTGTCGTTAACCACTTGTAATGATCCTTCGGTTAGGGCGGATTATCATGCATTGTTCTCCGCTGCACAAGACTTGAGTGAAGTACGCGTTCCTTGTTTTTTCTGACTTTTTTTTTTAATAGTCGGTAGTGTGTTTACCTCATGTTTTTATGATCATGAATCGGGGACAAGTGCATAAATGTCTAATATTCTTGATGGATTTCTTTTGTAGTGTTTTACTGAGAAGCAGAGAAAGCATTTGGGCGTATGGACTATTAGAGCCGTTTTGGCAAATGATCTATTTACCGATGACAGTTTTGTGGTAAGCCCTTTTCTTCAAATGAATTCGATACACAAATATAACGTGCTTCTGTATTTTATTGTCAAGTATGTCGCTGGAAAATATTCACACTCGTACTCACGTAACAATCGTCTATTATGGAAATTAAATGTTTTGCCACAATGTTTCTTGATTGGATTTGGTGTTAATATCTGATGGTCTATTGATATGAGTAGATATATATTGTTATGCATATGTATTAGTCATACCGAAAAGAATGCATTCTATTCTTGCTATAAAGTTCAAACTTATTTAAGCAGACTAAATATTCTCCCATTAGATAAACTTTCTGATTGAATATTTTGTTTGTTGTTTACTACTCTAAGTGAGTTTATATAATTAGTAAAAGTCTTGTGACATGAAACTTATAGCAGCTTAGGCGCCAACATGTACAATGGGTGATCTATATAAGACGTGTAAGAGTATATAAGCAATGGTAAACTTCAATAATAGGCAAGTACTCCCTTAGTCCCTTAAGAAACATTAGAAACACTAAGTAGGGCACACAAGGTACTTGCTTCCTCAAATTGTGATGTCTAAACACTCAATAACCATGTATTAAATAGCAGTCAAGAAGGCACCCATCCTAATTTGTTTGATTTAACTTACAACATTGACATCGTAAAGATGAGAAAGGCAAATCAGTGATTGCACATTTTTTAATCAATAATCAAGATTTAAAGGTAACCTGGAAGCACACTAACGAGATACATATGTGATAAGGGAGATAAACGAACACCTCATGGTCAAGAAATGGTCCTTGTATCTATTTTTGAGCGAGACATAGAATGAAGGTACAGTTGCTTAGTTAGATAGCATCACTGCTCAAATACTTTAGGAGGATCAGTCATCACAACTGTTGTCTCATTGTTCTTCAATTGTGTCCTATTTCTATAAGTACTTATTCATCTTCATAATCTAGCCTAAGTTTTTGAAGTTTTGCATAATATATGCTTTCAGAACTACTTTCAATCTTGTTGCCTTGTTAGTATCTAAGGTTATGCATTTTTGGTTTTGTTTGGGCACTTGTAACTCTCATGCTCCGCTATTTTCTTTGGGGAAGTCATAATATCAAAGCCAAGAGTTGAGGCCCTTCTAAAAAAATGCTTCATCCATAATCGTTGTCACTTTGAATTTGTTACAAATAGTGACAGTTTGAAAGTACCAAACACACCATTTGGATGTACTAGATCTGCTTTGAGAGTTGTTTCTATTAATTTGATACAAGTACCTGAATGGCTTATTTTGGCTTCATGGTCACTAATGAGTGTGTAGTGTCTAGCTTCGTTGCCACTTTTTTTTTGAGCTACACATAAGAGATGCAAAGTGCAGTACCAATCTCAAATTACATGACTAGACGTTATATTTCAATCTCTATCATGATGTTGGCTTTTAAAAAAAAGGACTTCTGTCATATATTTAGTATACCGAAGGGGTACTGAATCATAGGACTTAATGCTTTGATATGTTAAAGTTTCTTTTTTGAACTATGCCGGATGCCCTTAAGTATGTTCTGTCAAATTCCACTATTACGCTAGGTTGGACTTTGGAGATTAAACAAGATATAACATCTAACACCATGATATAAGCTACTTAAGAAACAAAGTGCTTCAGTCGTCATATACCAAAGATCTTACTGTAATTTGTTATGGACTTTTTGTAGATGAAGTCCTGAAGATTTGGACATAAGCTGTAGTTTAGAAACTGAAACTGAATCTGGGCAGAAGTAATTGTTTGTATCATTTTTTTTTTGTAATGAGGATGTGGTGACATACCGACATAAGTTAAAAATAAGTATTGGGTTAGCGGATGAGAAACAGGACTGCCATGTACAAGTATATTAAGTTGTAGTTAAGCATTAATTTATTTTCATTTATCATGTTTTCTCTAGTAGATGTAGATCCATGGTGTATTAGATACCCAATATCTAGTAGTTAAGTAGGCGATTTTGCTTTAGGGATCAATTGCTATGCTGAATATGGGAAATGGCGATAGTAAATGGAAACATGAAAAAAAGAAGCTATATGTCAATAAACCAACACAGAGTATCTTGGTTAGCTTGGATTATTGATGGCAAAAAACAACTAACCTAAGAGGTCCTTTAGCAATATATTTATACTTAGGCTCAATATGACAAAAGAAAAAGGCACTAGTCTCATCACCCAATGGAATGGAAGTGCTATTGTCTTGGCAATTTTATTGATCGTGCTATGAAAGAATGGTTTAAGCTAACATCCCTAGTCAATGAAGGGAATAATGTATCGAGTAAACTTAAAGATATGACCAATCTGATGGCCTGTCCAAACATTCTCCTAATACCATGGCCTTAATATAAACTGTTTACATGTGAATGTTTTCAAGACCTTGGTCCATAAACAAAGATTCAACTGTTGATGCACAATAGTGGGTCTTAAAATCAATGCTACAGAAGACTAGTAAGATAAAAAGCTAATAGGGTCTGAGAAGGAAGAATGGATTCTTTTTTTCTTTGATGAGCTTGATTTGAACACTTGGATGATGATGCGTCTACTAGTAGTCTAGTACACTCGATGCACAACAGCATCTAGCTTCTTCTGGTAATGCAGGGCTGTAAGATTATAATTGTAAAGCATATATTCTTCGTCTGCTGATAAGCCATAAACTTTCTTAGTGAACTAAGTCAGCATGGTATTGACTTTTATAGGTAGAAACACCGGGGAAGACCTTTTTGCACTCTGCAGTACTATGTATGAGCAATGAACCCAGAAGAATCACAATTCTGACCACCAGTGCCCAAGCATAAAATGTACCTGGAGCTAAAAAGTTAATCATGAGAAGTCTTTCACAGTGTTTTTTGTTGCCTTATGGTTTACCGTGTCTATTGCAAAATGATGTTCAGATTACTTTGCCACTAGATGGACCGACACAAATCTGTTGTGTGTTTTTCGTGCGTCTTAGGTAGTTATTCTAAAATGTGAAAGCATGGAATGTGAACTTGTTTATCACAATTGAGATTTAATATAAATTTGGCAGTAGGCATTGTCACTTACTCACTTTTAACATGCGTTAAGATTGCACGTGCCAAGAAGCCAAATAAGGTAGCGACACGTAGTTTAACAGTTTTCTTATATTAATTTTGCGTTTGTGCAAGGCTGAGGAGCTTAAGAGTATCTCTCACCTTTAAGATGCTTCCCTAAGTCTCGTTTGGTTACGTCATGTGTACTTTGTGGTATACTTCATAGAAAAATATAAAGACTATTATTTGCTTCTCTATTCACATTTTGTTTGTTCTGAAAACAGAATTTGAATCTTATCTGATAAAATCAGATAGATATGTTTGTGGAACATTTACCTGTTTAAAAAGGTTGAAAATTATTATCTGATTCCAATGACTTTTGAAGCTCAACCTGGTTAAATGTCAAAGCCAGTGCCTGCTCCTTTTGGCAAAACAGTTTCTCTCTGGTGAAATTAGCTAAATTTAGCGTACTACATATAATTGTGATTTACACAATTTTATAAATCGTTACCGAGTTTTTGAAAACATAAACATTTTCAGAACACCAATATCTGTTAGCTTATACTTCACTTAGAGCTCTTTCCTTGAAATTTTGTAACCAAGTGAGTGTAGAATGTAGATAAAGAGTGCCAGAGTTGGATATCGAGATGGGTCTGTTACTAATCTTATAAATCGTTAACGAGTTTTTGAAAACATAAACATTTTCAGAACACCAATATCTGTTAGCTTATACTTCACTCAGAGCTCTTTTCTTGAAGTTTTGGAACCAAGTGAGTGTAGAATGTAGATAAAGAGTGATGGAGTTGGATATCGAGATGGGCCTGTTACTAGTTTTACTTTTTCTTTTTTACAACGGGAAACTCAGTCTCGCAGACACCCTACGTATACCTTTGTTCTAAGTAGGACTTGAAACCCCAACCACTTGGGTGAGAGGCACCTTATCAACACCCTATCAGTTTTACTCGGTTATTCAAGTGGCTGACCTATAGGTCTCTCAAACTATTGATTGCTTGTCTTAGTATTGTGAACTGGTCAATAATTAATATTCCAAGCTCAAGATAATAAATATTTTTTACTTCTGTTAGGTATTGTATTCTGATCACTTCGGATATTTGCAAATAAATCTCTATCTGTTATCACCTTAAACATTTTATAGCATTTTTAGTACATAACATCCAAAAGATTGTTTAACGATTTTTTCATTTTGTTGTCTCTTTAGTTTTCAAAGGCTTGTGGGAGAATCAAAGAGGCTATCTCAAATCTTCCCGTAGCAACAAAAGATGATGACATAGAAGAAGCTGCTGCCTTAAATGATGAATCAGAAAAAGTAGATGCTAAATGTCAAACAGAAGAACAGGCTTCCTTGAATCCTATACCTGAATCAAGTGTCAAAGAAGAGTCTGATCCTTTTGGACTAGATGCTCTGATTCCTAATGTTTTAAAAAAGGATGAAAAAGTAAAAGCAAAATTAGATGCTGAAGCAACAGCGTTTAAAATAAGAAAGGAAGAAGATGAAGAAGCAAAGAGATTCTTGAAATCAGAACGAGAAGCATTGATTCTCTGTTTAGAGATTGCTGCAAAGCGCTATAAAATACCATGGTTAGATCTATTTCTTAATTAATTTTCTAATTGAGTTCTGCAGCCAATATATGTCTTTTAAACCAACTCCAATATATGCATAGAAACACCAAGATCGGTGTAAATTATAGCCAACACCAAAATGGTTCAATCTTTTGATGCAACACTAACTATACCATTTTTCACCAAATTTGGTTCAAATCTATTCAAAATACCAGGTTTTCATAAATCACATATTACTTTAAAGTTTCTGCGTAAAAAGTAAAGATTAATTGTTAAACAATATACCTATGTATTATTAAGACAATCTTCTCAAGACTTTTTAAGTGATTGCAATATCAGATATGGTTATTAGTTTTCTTTTACTATCTGTAATAGTTTCATTGTTACTTCCTTCTCCAAAAAGGTGGTCCCCCAAAAGCTAAAAACGAAAATAAGTTTAAGATACATACATAAATGCTGCTTTTAATTCCCAGTATTTACCTATGTAGTTAAGTTATCATTTGACAAATTTGCAAACTTAATAACCAGGGTAAAGTGGAAAGTTACGAAGTAAAACTTTCTTAATGTATTTTTACCAATAATTGACAATTTTTAAATAGAAAGGAGGGCTATTAGTTTTTGTACAGAGGGGGTATTCGGGTAATGCAAGTTTGGCTCAAAGAATATCCCAAGAATATGTTCTTTTTACATCAAAAGTGTGTAAATGTTTGGTGCAGACGTTGGATGTGCTCTTAGCCTCGAAAATTTATGCATTATTTACGCAACTATTAATTATTTCACTATTTTATTGTAAACTACATTCTTATAGAGTCAGGGAATGGGTGGGTCAGGAGGGTTGGGTAACAGTTGAAATGAGTCCAGGTAAAAATGATTTTTTTTTGTTCGTTTGAGTTAGGTTGGCTTCATCTGAAACAAATTATTCTTCGAACACTGAACCACCTTCATAAACAGCTACTGGTCAAATATGATCAGAAAGTTTAGTGTTTCAGTAACGACTAAATCTTTTTACAAGGTTTTAGGCATTAAAATTACGCTGGGTGACTAGTGGCTATCAACTTGCTCAACCGATATGGCCCGTTTGCTTTTTTGCTAATGGGTTGAACTTGCCATCTGTGTTTTTGAAAATGGAAATTAATCTTTCACCTCAGAAGTCAATTCTTCTCGTATATTTATCTTTCCCTCCTTGTTAGGGATGGCACCCGCGGGTAACGGGTGCGGATATCTCTTTTCCATTACCATGTCCGCGGGTTTTTCTTGATCCGTCAATTCGCGGATATCCACCAACGGGTTAAATATTTGATCCATGCATATTATCCGCGGTTATACAAGCTTGCGGGTAGATCCGCGGGTTATCATTAAAAAAAATAATATTTCTAAGTTTACTAGATTTGAATTGAAAACTGAAAACAATTTATATATATATGTATATTAGTGAGCTATAAAATCGGAATTAAGCATAACAATCAGAACATATTTATAAATTGAAAGTGTAAAACATTATATATATATGTATATATATATATAGATATATATATATATATATATATATATATAGTATATATATATATAGATTTAAAGTTCACCAATATCCTTATCACATATATACATATAAATTTTATTTAAACTAAAAAATAGTATGCGGGTTTGACGGGTATCTTATGAATATATTCGCGGATCTCTCAAATGGGTATCGCGGGTTTGCATGACGGATATGGTATATCCATTATCCGTCCGCTACCCGCAAACGGGTACAAATTTATATCCGTTACGTATCCATGGGTAAAATCTATTGAAATTACCCGTCCATGACGGGTGGGTATTTGCGGATCGCAGTTTTTTACCCGTCCGTTGCCATCCCTACTCCTTGTAGGCCATACAGATGTGGTGCTTCCAATTATGTGATTTTACTACCAGCATGGTTAATCGAGTTGTTTCTTCTTTTTCTTCTCAGGTGCCAAACAGTGATAGACATTACTGTGAAACATGCATTTGACAATGTTAGAAGATTTACCTCTAAGCAGAGGAATGCTATTGAGAAACTGTGGGCTTCTGTGAGAGAGCAACAAACTCGAAGGAAGCAAGGGAAATCGGTATCTGGGAAACTTGATGTGAATGGTTTCGAGTGGCTACAGCAGAAGTACTCAACTGAAAAAATAAGTATACGCCATTCTGTTGGTGGTAATACTCGCCGTGCTGAACAATGGCTTGGCTGATTACATGGTATTTGTTTTCGAGTCTCTGTACTATGTCAAAAATAGATTCAAGTACAAAGAGTTAGAACTAGATAGTTTAAAACAAAACCAACCTAATTGTATGTTTAATTGTGTACATTCAAGTATTCAACATGCCCATGGCTGTTTCTTTTATGAAAGTGTCCTGATGAGCACCAAGTGTATGGTATCCTTACGAAAATCTTTGATCTGTTTATTCTTATTTCCCACCAATAATATCTTTCGGGTAGATGGATGATCATTGGATTTGCAACAAAAATCTCAGGGATCTGAGATGTTACTTAGGTGGCTTGACGGTAGTTCACCAAAAATGAATGGTTTTGGTCTTTAGGCAATGACAGGGAGGTACCCGGGTGGGGTGGGGTTCAAAAACGGTTGGCGATGATAGCTGGAGGACGTTGACTTAGGTATAGGTTCTTTTGCTGTGTGAAGATGTTCTAGAAACAGTGAAGAATTGATTCACTGTGTGTAAAGGGGTTCACCATGGTTGGGTAAATCTTTTTCGTTGGTTAAACTTGGGTGAATTTAACAGAAGTAGGGTAACTCATGATGTAATGTTCCAAGACATCAACAAGCATCAACAGGAGACATGGAATGAGGTAGTTTGGACAATCACATATAAATTCTCTGAGGGCCGTCACCCTTGGGGTAGAGGCAAAAGGTGACAGGAATGTGGTTTAGGGAATTGAGGCAAAGAGATATGACTATATGAGATATGGCTGTTGGACAGTAGCTATGATTATGGCAGCCGTCGAACAGGAGCTATGATTATAGTGGTCGTGGTGTACATTGGCAGAGGTAAGGGTTGAGCAAGACATGCATCGTTCTTCGTTGATAAGGGTAATGTTATAATATAAGATGAAGAGTAATCTGATTCATATGTTGGCGTGTCACTGGAGCAAAACGAGAGAGAAAACAAGAGTAAGACAACCGTCACTCAAGAGGTATTATGCGAGGGAGAGTGCAATGCTGCTTGTGGTACAATGACCGGTTGTGTCATGGGCGACGTGGGTGTTTGAAACCGAGAATATATGAAAGTTCAGATATTCAAAATTTTGGATACTTAATTTTGATATATCCATATCCAAAATTTCACTTGGGATACACATATCGATCGGATTATCTTAAAATCAACAAAATCTATAACTTGTAAAGCTTTAACAAAACAAAACAACATGATTAAATATCTTAAGGTAACTCATTTCATAAAGTTGGAGAGAAACAATCTCTAGATATCAAGTTCTTTTATATATTTCGGGAAGGAGCAAGGCCATCGAGAAAAACAACTATGTGACATATTATTTAGGTAAATTTCTGAAAAGAATAATATATTTACTTACTTTTTCTAACAAGAGGAATGTAAAATGATTTTGAATAAACAATCTGAAACTTTAAATATTGCCAAAAATAAAAAAACAAAAAAAACTAATTCAATAGTTTTTAAATAAGTAATTTACTATCCAAAATGTTTTTAATAGAAGATAACAAATATAAAATTTTCTAATTGAGAAACCAATGGTGTTAACAAAAGAAAATTTTACTTCTTTATCTTAATTGTCATTTTATAAACTTATGCCCCTTATTTGTTTTAAAAGATTGAATGTTTCCTTGAAAAAAAATTTATGTAATATTTTTACAGTTTATTCCACCATTATAAATCATGTAATCGTTGACCTCTTGCTAATTGATTCTTAGGGCTTGTTTGTTTTTTTAGTCATTAAGTGACTGAATTGATAAAGTGACTGAATGGATAAATAGTGTCTGTATGGATTAAGTCAATACATTTATTTTTTGTTTATTAAGTCAAAAAAATAAACACTTTCGATGACTTAATAGATTAAGTATTTTTTATTAAGTCACAACTTATTTATTAAGTCACTAAAAACAAACACCACCTTAGTCGCTTTATAGTAGTGGTACTAGAACTCAGAATTTTAAAAGTTAAACACATTATAAATGGATTACCGATGTTCACAAAGTGAACATTGAGAATTGCTGAAACTAAACTTGAAAAACGACTTCAATTTTAATTGGGCTCAATTACATGGTGGGTCCTTTTCGCGATCAATCCAAGTTACAAATCCATATAAACTTTAACGTTCATCTTTCAATATTATCGCAACCTAATGAATGCATAGACAAAATTTTATCATATGTTCAATGGAGGTGAACATGCCTCTTGGTTTTCTTGAATCTACAAATCGTCTTAGGAGTAGGGGTGTCCCTGGATAGATATGGATTAGATCATGATCCAACAATTAGTGATTCACTTAAATGAATTATGATCCAATCTATGATCCAACATAATGGATCGTGATCCGATCCATATCTAAATAGTTTTAGACAGATGGATCATTATCCGGATCGATCAATATTTTTTTTACATAAACATAAGTGCTCTGTAATTTACATTGAAACATATCTTAGTTTTGGAGATATTCTTTTTATGATTAATTATTTAAAAGGGTTAAGTGCAAAAATCGTCCATGTGGTTTGTCTGTTTTGCAGCTTTCATCCCTCCGTTAACTTTTTGGCCAAATTCATCTCAGTGGTTTGCACTTCGTCCCTACTTCTGTTAAGCCCCCCCGTGCAAGTCACGTGAGGGGCATTTTTGTCATTTCACTTCCACTTTTCTCCTTTAAAATCACCTTTGTGGTTTGTTGTTTTTGCAATTTTCATCCCTTGTTAATTATTTTTTTTAATTAGACATTTAATCAAACACATTGTTGCATAATCTTTTATTATATATATATAGTTGTGAATGTTAACATATTTATAAACAACAACTCTTATTTAAAGAAGCAGAGTCATGGTTTGCTCTGCCGGATAAAAAGGCTTGTTGACATCAAATTTCAAATTCTCATCGGTACTCAAAGTATCTAATGGATACACAGGTTGATATTGTAGAACAAAGTATCAGAAACAAATGGTTGACAATATTTTTGTTTTTTTACTTCCAAACAAAGTATCAAAAACATATTTTTTTAACCACTCATTTATGATACTTCGTTTGTCTTACAACCTCAACCTGTTTATTCATTCGGTTCTTTTAGTGCCAATGATGACTTGAAATTTGATATTAACAAGCCTCCTTATCTAGCAGAGCAAAACCAAAACTCTGCTTTTTTAAATGAGAATTGTTGTTTATACATATCATAACATTCACAACTATATATGCATATAAATAAACAATTATGCAGACAACGTGTTTGATAAAATGTCCGGATTAAAAATTTTTACAGCAGAGATGGAAATTGCAAAAACAACAAACCACAGGGGGTGATTTTAAAGAAGTGAAAAGTGTTAAGTCAAGGATTCGCTGACAACACTTGGTCGCAGGTAAGATGTCATCAGCGAGTCCCGTGACTCTGTGCCAACAAAACATTCTTATCCAATTTGTTTGTCAAGGCGGGAAGAATTTGAATAAGAAGAAGACAAGAGTCACATGGTGGTTGTTCCAACTGTCATGAACCTTGTATGGCAAAGATGCAGTTGGATTAAAAGAGAAGGGTTTCTCTCTCATACCCGATTTGGTAAAGAAGACAAAGGGCACCTGTCAAGTACTTTAACCCAATGGTATCTCGACAACCACCATCCATCTCTATCAAAGTAAAGTTGTGTTGCCCTAATTCCTCCCCTATATAAAGCAACACAGCCGCAACTTAAACACTTTGTGTTTGTCACCACAAGTGTGTGTCACTTATATTTCTCTCTTATAATTGCTTAAGTTTCAAGTTAGTCTAAACTTAACAATTGTATGTTCATTTATTTTCTTGTAAGACAAGTTGTAATATCGACCATGTATTCACTGTTTAATCAATGATACATATGATTAGACTTGCATAGATTCTTGTATTTGAACTTTACTCTTGTTCTTGTTCTTTACTTATTGTTCTTTATATTATTGTCTAGTTTGTTAAATATAAGATTAAGCAAGTTGTGGACTGTCAAGTGGTATCAGAGCCAGGTTTCTAACTTATTGAAACAAGATCTGTTTGCTTACTTATTTTTCTTAGTTCTGTACTGTTTCATTTCTTTTCTTTCTTCTCCAAAATTTTCTTATCTTTCTCTTAAAACAAAAGTATGATTGCTGTACCCACTCTTGTGAACACACGTGACTTTGGTTATGTGTCAATTCCACCAAGATTCGAGTCTGCTGACTTTGGATCTTGGAAGGAAAGAATGTTACTACACATAGTGGGTGTAGAACCATATCTTATGACCATCTTGACTAAAGGTCCATATGTACCCACTCTTGTGAACACACGTGACTTTGGTTATGTGTCAATTCCACCAAGATTCGAGTCTGCTGACTTTGGATCTTGGAAGGAAAGAATGTTACTACACATAGTGGGTGTAGAACCATATCTTATGACCATCTTGACTAAAGGTCCATATGTACCCACTCTGGTATAAAGAACACCAGGAGCAACTGCTGATGCTCCTGAGATTGTGATTGACATGGTCAAACCAGAGGTACAGTGGACTGATGATGAAAGAAGGCTAGTAAATCTTGATGCTAGGCTTAAAAACATGATTTTCACCTCTCTTCCTACTGACATCATGAAACTCATCATTAAATACCCTTCTTCAAAACAAGTTTGGGATAGATTGTGCAGCATGTATGAAGGTACAGCTGACACAATTGCTACTAAAAGAATTGATCTGAAACGTGCTTATGAAAACTTCTTTTCTAGACCCGATGAAAGTCTTGACAGCACATATACCCGGTTCAAAGGGTTGCTGAATGATATGACAAACATTGGTATTACCCATGATACTTTTGAGGTATGCCATAAGTTCATTGATAGTCTTCCTATCAAATGGCAAGGGTTAAGACAAATCTTAAGAACCACCAAGCAGATGCAAACTCTTGACTTAGAGTCTCTCTTTGGCATGCTTCAATTTGAAGAAAGAGGTCTTGCTCAAAACCTAAGAGCCGCTGCTGATGTACGACGCAGTGCTGGTTCTTCCTCGTCTACTATTTCTTTTGCTTACTGTCACTGACCCCCTTGCCCTTGTATCTGCTGAACCAATTAATCTTAATACTGGTCCCAGCCTTTCTTATCTTCCACCCTCTATTCAATCTCTTGTTAATGATCTTGATGCTGAAGAGAAACAAGAGATGTTCAGTGACTTTATGGAGTTTGCTCTAGTCGCTGGAAAGAAGTACTCCAGAAGGTGGAACAACCGAAAGTCGGTTACTGCCTACAAGCCTCTTGTTGATAAATCTCAAGAAAAGTGCTGGAGATGTGGTAGGAAGGGTCACTACCAAAAGGAATGCAGAGTTGCTATTCCAACTCCTGCTACTCCTAAACCTAACCCTTCTAAAACTGCTGATGAGTACAGGAACAAGTACTACCAGCTCAAGGCTAAAGTGGCTGAAATGGAGGAAGCCAAAACTCCAGCAAAAGGGCTGGTCGCTGAAGAGCATGACTGGGCCGAGTCAGATGACTCAGACAGTGAAAAGTATGTTGATGCCATGTGCCTTATGGCACTTGCTGATGGCGATGCACTGACAAAAGACCAAGTCTCCTCCAGTCAGTGGGTAAACCTCACCATCAAGAAGGTATGTGCTCACTCAGCAGCCACTGATGAAGATAAAATTAAAATCTTTGAATCTTTATCATGTGATATTCAGTTTGTTGAATCTATTCGAGCTGAACTCCAATCTAAACTTGACTCTGTCTGCTTAGAGTTAAGTGAAAAATCTGATAAACTCAATGAGTTGAGGAATGTTCATGTTGAACTCCAATCTCATGAGTTTCTGGAAAAAAGACTTCAAATTGAGAATGAAAAACTCAAGCTTGAAGTCACTAACCTAAAGTCGATTGTGACATCTTGGTCAAAAGCTTCTAGGTTTCATCATAAATGCTTAAATGAACAAGTCCCTTCCCAAGTCCAGGCAGTCATAGGAGGTGACTTTGAGGCCGCTGCCATACTCTCTAACTTGTTCGCTGATGATGTGAAACATGAGATTGCCATCCCTCTGTCAACAGTTATGTCTCTTGAGGAGATGAAGAAATGGTACTTCATTAAGGGTCTTAATGATTAGCACACTGAAATGGACGCTGGTTCAACTTCTTCTTCTTCCAGCGACCCCTCAGCCTCAGCTGAGGTAAATGGTGCAAGCTCTTCAGCAAGCACCAGTAACCCCTATCCTCATCTTCTCATTATTGGCATGATGCCAAATGAAGGAAGAGTTCAATACTCTTCTGGGGAATCCTTTGAAGGTAATATTTCCAGCGATTATTTAAACCTATCGCTCCTCAGCAACTAACCATCAAGGCTACTGAACCTTTCAAAAGAAGTAAGGTTGCTGTTCCTTATGACTATAGCACGCCTCAGTGGGCTAATTCTGTCAGTCAGCAACTTCAACAAGATGTCTCTCAACCTTCTTCTTCTTCTCAGCTAGCTCCTTCCCATGCTGACAGTAAATCTGATCAGCATGAGCGTCTAATGAAAAGACGCGTCAGGTTCAGCGATGCTCGATATCAGCAAGTAGGACCTTCTCAGGTCAGACCTGCTGATAGGCAGCTCCATCAGCAGGCACCTCAGTTTATGCATGTTCCTTCTAAAATGAGGCACAGTACTCCTCAAAGGGGAAGAATGCCTCATTCTCAAAATAGGTCTACAACCCCACAAAGAGGATACTTGCCACATCAGCAACTAAGATCTATCACTCCTCAAACAGGACACTTGCCTCATCAGCAAGTCAAATCCACTACTCCCAAAAGGGAATATCTACCTCATAGGCAAATGAGGTCAGCAACTCCCATTCAGCAACCTAGAACTGTCACTTCCAAAAGAGTGCATCAATCTCTGCAGCAGGGTACTTCTTCTCATTCTACTGTCAAGCAAGCATGGAGTGTAGTCAAGGGATCCCAAAATCCCTCTACCTCTCAGTCTCAGGAACCAAATGGTAAGTCCATCTTGGGTCCTGCTCCTAAGATGCCTCAGTTGACACTTAAGCATAAGCATAAGTCCAAGCAAAAGAACAAGGCATCTTCTTCCTCCTCTGACCCTCAAATTAACGAGTTTACTCAGCGAGTTAATGATCTTTCTTCTCAACTTAGGGAATTTCTCATTCAGAATCAAAAAGGCAGTACATCTGGTAAAAAATGCTACTTATGTGGCAGCAGAGGTCACGTTGCATCTGAATGTGATGAAGACAATGCCAGGGATGCTCCTGAAGTTGTTATTCAACCCAATCCTCCTTCCTCAACTGATGCGTCTTCTTCCGCTATGGTCAGCGAAAGCCCTCTCTCTGCTGAACCAGAATACAGTGTAGGAAATGTAATGGCTCTTACTGAGGAAAACATTGCTGACTTCATTTCAGCACAACATGTATCCATTCCACATTCAAAAAGGGTTATACCCAATGAATTTGGTGAACCAGCTATCATAGTTGAGTTCAATGATACAAATGTTGTCAGCAACATGGTCTTTCTTGATAGTGGCAGCACCACTACACCTTTCTCTGGTGATCAAGAATCTTTTAGCACCTTTGCTGTTGATTCTCTACCTCCTTACCCTTCTATACTAGCTGATGTTGAAAATTCTGAAGCTATTCCTTCTACCTCTGCTGATGAATCTGTCAGCGAGGCTAACAAATAATCCATCTAAATCCTTCTGTTATATCCATGCAGGGCTCGTTGGGAAAAGGAGTGTGGTATTTGGACAGTGGTTGTTCAAAACACATGATTGGCTCTAAGACCCTGCTGGATAACTATGTAGAGGCTGCTGGCCCTACTTTAGTGTTTGGTGACAATTCCACTTGACAAACGGAAGGTTATGTACTTCTTTCAAATGGTCTCATTAAGTTCACCAAGGTTGCTTATATAAATGGTTTGAAACATAACCTTATAAGCATAAGTCAACTATGTGATGCTGACTACAAAGTGATTCTTGATAAACATCAAGGCACTGTTGTCAATGTATACAATGAAGTCGTCTTGGTTGCTCCAAGAAAAGGATATGTCTATCTTGTTGACTTCACTCCTGTCAAGACTGACAGTGAGACTTGTTTCTTTGCTAAGTCAGCAGCTGAACTAAATTGGTTGTGGCACAAACGTATGTCGCATGTGAACTTCAAAACAATCAACTCACTGGCCAAAAAGAATCTTGTTCATGGCCTTCCTCGTCTCTCTTTTGAAAAAGATAGACTCTGTGGTGCTTGTGAAAAAAGGTAAAAGACATAGATCTACATTCAAAACAAAGCAAGCCAATTCCATTATGGGCTGCTTTCATCTTCTTCACATGGACCTATTTGGTCCAGTAAATGACCAAAGTCTAAAGGGTAGCAGATACACTTTGGTAATTGTGGATGAATATTCACGATATACTTGGACTATCTTTCTTCATTCCAAGAGTGATGTTGCTGAAGAGATTATTAATTTCATTAACAAAATGGAAAATCTCAACAGCATAAGGGTTAAAGAACTCAGAAGTGATCATGGCACTGAGTTCAGAAACCACACTCTTGAATCATTCTGTGCTGATCAAGGGATCTCACAAAATTTCTCTTATGTAAGAACTCCTGAGCAAAATGGTGTTGCTGAAAGAAGAAAGAAAACTCTTATTGAGGCAGCACGTACCATGCCCAGTGAATCTTCTCTGCCTAGCAAATTCTGGGCAGAAGCTATCAGCACTGCTTGTCATACTCAAAATAGATGTCTTATTGTCAAAAGGCATAACAAGACAACATATGAGGTTTTAAAAGGCAAGAAACCTCAAATAAATTACTTCCATGTCTTTGGATGTCCTGTTTTTATCCTAAATAACAATGATCACTTAGGCAAATTTGATCCTAAAGCTGATGATGGCTATTTTCTTGGCTATTCATCCATCAGCAAGGCCTTCAGAGTGTTTAATACTCGCCTTCAGAGAGTGGATGAATCCATTCATGTTACTTTTGATGAAAGTTCATCTGCTCTTAAGGACATTCAGTCCTCTTCTTCATCTGAAGTCATTTTCAATGAGCTCACTGACCCTCTTTCTGAGGAGGTTGACTCATTCGTTGATGCTTCTTGCTCGCTGCCTGGAAATAATCAGCATACCAATCAGGACAAATCAGCTGATGCTGACCAGGAGCAAGTTGTTGCTCATATTTATTCAATTGAGCCGGTTGAGCCTATCTTAAGATCAATCCATGCTGCCTCAGCCAAAACTAGATCACTGACTAAGAACGAGCATGCTGATGACTCTGCTGAGGAAGAGTTTCATGATGCATCAGCAAATGCTGATGATATGGAGTCAGCTGATGACCCCAACATCAATGGTAACTCAACTCAGTCGAATGGCTCAACTGATCATACACCTTCTGAACCCATTCTTACCATTGACTTCTCTTCTTATAATGATCTCTCCGCTGTTCCCATCTCCCAGACTTCTACTGACACTCAATTAGGTTCATCAAGTGTTCCTGCACTAAAATGGACATCTAGTCATCCAGCTCACCAAGTCATTGGTGATCCTAACCAAGGGATCATTACTCGATCAGCGACAAGAAACACATGTCTCTATGTAAATTTCTTGTCCATGATCACTCCCAAGCATATAGGAGAATCAATGGCTGATCCATCTTGGGTTGAAGCCATGCAAGAGGAACTTACTCAGTTTCAACGACAGCATGTTTGGTTTCTTGTTCCTCTTCCTCCTGGCAAAGAACCCATTGGAACCAAATGGGTTTATAGAAATAAAATGGACGAAGATGGTGTTATTACACGTAACAAGGCTAGGCTGGTTGCACAAGGATACCTTTAGGAATAAGGTGTCGATTATGATGAAACATTTGCACCAGTGGCCCGTCTAGAAGCAATTCGCCTATTCTTGGCACATGCTGCCTATAAAAACTTCACTGTATATTAAATGGATGTAAAGAGTCCTTTCCTAAATGGAAAACTAGATGAGGAAGTTTATGTTAAGCAGCCACCTGGTTTTGAGGATCCAGCCAAGCCACACCATGTCTATCATCTTTATAAGGCTCTCTATGGTCTTAAACAGGCTCCTAGAGCCTGGTATAACACTCTCTCTGACTTTCTCCATTCAAATAAGTTTCAGCGAGGAACCATTGATAACACCCTCTTCATCTATAGAAAGGGTGCTGATGTCCTCTATGTTCAAATCTATGTGGATGACATCATTTTTGGATCCTCCAGCAAGAAACTTTGTACCAAGTTCAGCTCACTGATGTCATCTCACTTTGAGATGAGCATGATGGGTGAGCTGACCTTCTTTCTTGGTCTTCAAATTCGCCAACTCCCAAATGGCATCTTCATCAATCAGGAGAAATACATTCGAGCATGCTGGCTAAGTTTGACATGTCCAATGTCACTCCTAAAGCTACTCCTATGTCTCCATCGAACAATTTCCATGCTGATCCTGAAGGTAAGCATGTGAACCCCACTCACTACCGGGGAATGATTGGCTCGCTGATGTATCTCACAACGAGTCGTCCTGATATCATGTTTGCTACTTGCTTTTGTGCAAGATATCAAGCCTCTCCTAGGGATCCTCATCTTCTTGCTATTAAGAGGATCTTTAAGTATCTAAAAGGTACTCCCTCGCTGGGTCTTTGGTATCCCAAAGACTCCAGTTTTGACCTAGTTGCATACTCTGACTCTGACTATGCTGGTTGCATGTTAGATAGGAAAAGCACCAGTGGAGGATGTCAACTGTTGGGGGGGGGGGAAGCTGACTAGTTGGTCTAGTAAGAAACAACACACAGTGTCCATCTCCACTGCTAAAGCAGAGTATGTGATTGTACACCAAACTGAGATTAGGTTTAGAAAAGGGGACGATGGATGTTTTTGGTTTATTTGTTGGCGATTCTCCGAAGGTAGGGTTCGTACCTCTTTACGCCAATCAAATATCTATGAGTGTTAGATCTGATCGATCGTATTGAGTTGATCGTGTGTCGTGATGAGTATATGAATGAATGCCTTTTAAGGTCTTATGAGTCTCCTTTTATAGGGAGAAATATTCTTGGAGAGAAAGTCAAGCTTCCTAGGGTTTCCTTGGTTTAAGGCCAGGAATATCATTTCCATAATTACCGGCCTTTCGTGATAAGGACAAATCCCGACTTTGTAGGTGATATGTCGTATTTTATACCCATTTCCCACAACGTACTTAGTTGATTCTGCATGGTTTATGAGTCGTTTTTGTATACATTTGGTGCGTTTATGGTATTTGTTAGTGTTTCAGGTTACTGACAGGTATTTAAGCGCAAATCTGGAGAAAACAACATTGTTGAGGAGAATCAAGTGCTAATGGAAGATTTCGGAAGCATTTGGATGAAGATTGCAGGAAGTCAACTAAAGTCAATGCAGAAAAGGGCCAGTTGCGCCGCAACTCTCATTGCGCCGCAACCCAATTCCAGAAAGATAGATTGCGCCGCAACTCTTCCTTGTTGCGCCGCAACACCCTTCCTTCCTGGCCAGCCACGAGTCAACATAAGTCGAAAGTCAACGCTAATTACGCCGCAACTCTTCATTGCGCCGCAACCTAGAAGCAGAGAGATAAGTTGCGCCGCAACGTCTTCCAGCTGCGCCGCAATGGGTCCAAGTCCAAGCCAGTTTGGTCAACAAAGTCAAAGTCAAAGCTTAAAGTCAAACCCCAGTTGCGTCGCAATGCATAGCTGCGCCGCAACTGGGCGCGGATCTGGCAGCCTTTGGGGATCGATATAAATAGCTTGAAAATTATGCAAAAACACTTCTTCTTTTTTTTAGCAGCCGTGTGAAACCCTATTTTGGAGATAATTTCAGATCTTCATCAATTTCTAGGTTTTCAAACACGATTTGATCGTTTTCGTTCGTAGCTTTCGATTATTATCAATTAGGTAACAATGAATTCTTCTTATTTCAATTGTTATTCTTCTTTTAATATGAGTGGCTAATCACTTCATCATCCATCTTGATGGAGTGAGACATTATGTAAAGATTGCACAATTTTATTAATTCAATGTTGATTTCAATTAACGTTATATCGAGATCTTAGCGTATTTCTTCCTTATTATTTATCTTGAATTGATTGGTGATTTATGTGTGTCTTTAATGGTAGTTATGGATTTCATATATTTAATTTTGATTGTTTGGGTACAAATGATTGGATCTATGACGGGTACGGTATATAATCATTCATGATAATAGGGAGAAATGTGTTAACAGTTGGGTACAATCGATAGGTATAATTGTTATCTAAATAACCAAACCAATTGTTTGATTAAGGAAGTTATAAAAGATGTCTTGGGGTACCGGTCTTTGTAACAAAACTAGTTAAAGCAAGAGAGTCAAATGATGTCTTCAACTTGACGGGTACGGGGTTGGTGCTTTGTTTGAGTCTCGGTTATTTAATCAACTAATTTGGGTTTGAACTTCATTTACGTGCAATCTGAACATGTGTTGAGCGAAGTCAAGATGGATGACTTTTAAATTATTGTTTAAAACAATTTCTCTTTGCGATTAATCCTTTGGGATTACTAATTATTAACTGACTTTTGCAACGTGACAATTCGGTCACAAAACCCCCTTTTTACTTGAATTACTTAATGTCTTCAATTACTTAGTTTTAGTCCCTGTGTTCGATCCTGGACTTACCTTTCAGCTATACTATATACGAACGGGTCCACTGCCCGCAAGTGTGTAGTAGTCAGTTTTAGGGTATTTCTTGTTTATAATTTTAAACTCGATTTTACACATCAAGTTTTTGGCGCCGCTGCCGGGGACTAATTTTAAGTAGTTGTTTATTTTGTAGTTCGATCCTTTTTCACATTCATTTGTGAGAAAGTTATTGCTTTATTAGATAGTTGTATTTCATTTTATTTCAATTATATCACAGGTGCGGTTGACGGTTTGTTTGTGGTGAGTGTGCAGGTTCTTGTTAGTTGATGAACACAAGAGCTTCTGGCCGACCTTTGCTTAGCCCATTGTCTAATCCAGGGAAGGTCAGACGTCGACTTGTGTCAATAGATAACCAGGAACCATTCACACCAGTAAAAATAGATTTAGAAACCGAAACCAGTGTCCCACCCATTCAGGATTTAGAAGATCAGTTGGTTAATAAGTTGAAAGAAGCAGGTAGTGTATTTGGGAGTGGAGAAAACTCAGACTCAGAAGAAGAAGAGAAAATTCAAACTCCTGAACCAAGTACTATTGTCATACCTCGAACCAACCTTAATTTTAACCAACAACCTAGGGGTAGAAGAATGGGTGATGAACAACCGGTAGATCCTAATGCCCGTCCTTACGGGGAAAGGAGAAGAAATATACCGGCGGACCGGGGCACAGCTATTCGCCCTCCGGTTATTTCAGTGGACTTCTCGTTGAAAGGGAATCATCTCAAGAGTGTGGAAGAAGATAAGTTTGATGGGATTAGAAGAAATGACCCATATGCACATCTTGAGAGGTTTGAGAAGATATGTAGGCTTTATCAATATGGTACAGGGCAAGCGGAAGCCGTTAAGTTGGAATTATTTCCTATGACTCTAATTGGAGATGCATCTTCATGGTTTAAAGAGTTACCCAAAAACTCATTTACCACTTGGGCCGAACTACGGGAAGGCTTTATTGATGAGTTTTATTCGGTTAGAACTCAAAGGCAATTAGAGAACAAAATCCGAGGTTTTTCTCAAGAACCGGGTGAAGATGTTGTTGATGCATGGAAAAGGTTCAAAGAAATGCTTAGAAATTGCCCCGGACATAGTATGGGCACCGAAGAAAGCTTCGAGATTTTCTATGATGGTTTGGATAGGAAAACCAAAAGGGAGCTCGGATATGCATTTGGGGGAAGTCTAAACAACATCTCCCCAAATGAAGGATATAAGATTCTCGAGGATATGGCTAGGGAGTTTTCTACAAGAGATGAGGATCGAGATAAGAGGTCAAGTAGATCCACCGTGGCTAAGGTGGAGAGTAGTGAGGACTCTAAGCTCATTACCGAAGTCAAGGCTCTCTCAAAGCAAATGAATGAGAGATTTGATAGTCAAGATACTAGATTTAAGAGCCTTGAGAGAGATGTTAAGGTTATGGCCGATGGATGTGAGCATTGTGGAGAATTGCATTATGCGGAGGATTGCCCGGATAAACCCGTGCAAGATGTTAGCTATGTCCAGAATCAAGGGAACTTCCAACAAAATACCGGTTATCAAAACCGGACATCAGGTAGTTCTTACCCTTCTTCTTCTTTTGTTAATGCTAAAACTTCTGGTTATGGTGGTAATAGGTTTAGTAGGTTCACCAATCAACGAGGTGCGGATCCAGAATTAAGAGACATAGTGAAGGAGTTCATAAGTGCCCAGAAAGCAACTAATGAACATGTTGCTGAAGAATCCAAGAAGGTTTTTTTTGTGTTGGATGCGTTGACTACTCGTTTGGATGGATTGGGGCATAAGCTGGATCAAAACGCGAAAAACCATCAAGCTACCATTAAGGATTTGGAAGTGAAGCTTGAAAGGCTAGGAAATTCTAATAGGCAGTCCGGTACTCTACCGAGCAACACTCAGCAGAACGCTAAGCCTCAGTCTAATAATCAAGGATCAGGACAGAATTATACCCCTTCTAATGCTCGAAATGAGCAAGTGAATGCAATCACTACGAGGGCAGGTAAGACTTATAATTCTGCAAATCCTTTACCTAATGATTCTACCCCGCTTGTGCAGTTCGATGAAGCTGATGAAACTGTAGATGATGAAATTGAGATGGAGCCGAACCCAGCCGTGCAGATACCGGCCGTTCCATCCAAACCAGCTAAAAAACCGGAAGTGAAGCCTTACAAGCCCAAGATCCAATTTCCTCAGAGATTAGCGAAAGATAAGCTGAAGGAGCAAATGGAGAAATTTGTAAGTCATCTAAGTAAATTGCATATCAATATTCCATTTTTAGATGCAATTGTGCAGATGCCAGGTTATGCAAAGTGTTTGAGACAAATTTTGATGAACAAGAAAAATCTGGCGGGGGTGGCAACTACAGTGTTGGAGGATGTTTGTTCAGCAGCAGTGACAGGTAGGTTACCCGAGAAACGCGGGGATCCAGGTAGTTTTACCATCCCTTGTAAGATTGGTAATTTATCTGTAAAACGTGCCTTAAATGATTCGGGAGCAAGTATTAATCTGATGCCTTCATCGATTTATTCTAAGTTGAATTTAGGAGAACCGAAACTGATTAAAATGAAAATCCATTTGGCCGATAAATCTGAAATTAAACCAATGGGGATTTTGGAAGATGTGTTAGTCAAGGTGGGTGGTTTGGTTTTTCCTGTAGATTTTGTCATTATTGATGTAGATGAAGCATTAGATGTGCCCCTTATTCTAGGAAGACCGTTCCTTGCTACTGCCGATGCTAACATTGAGGTTGGTCGTGGTAAGCTTACATTGAGAGCAGGAAATGAGTCAGTGACATTCTTGAATACTTGTTCTATTTCTTTACCTAATGCCGCTAACTCTGTTGAGATTGCATGTGTTAGCTCTATAGATTTGCAGATTGATGCATGGTTAGACAAGAAGCTGGGGGAAAAGGAAGTTGAGGTGAAGTCAACAGCAGTGCCTGTTTCTAAACAAACGGATAGCCCGTGTGCTAAGATCCGTAAACTTTACAGTCGTTTGAAGTCTGCTGTTTCTCATGGTAATGTTAAGTTGTCTAAAGAGTTGTGCTCGAATTTATCAACAAAGGAGAAAGAGGAGTTGATGATGGTTGTTGATACTTCTGGGCGAGCGAATGATTGGATTTCTGAAAAGGTGAAAGGTAACTGTTTCTCTCCTTTCAAGGGTAGACCGCCCAACACTTTAAGTGTAACACCCCAACATGGCGGAATCATGGGGTATCACTTAGAAAAGCACAGCACGACATGGGAATTATGTAGAGTCAAACTATATGCATTCATAGGATTGAAACAATCCACAAACTCACTCAAATGTATACAATAATCAACATATATCAAAGATACACACTCAATCAATATTAAATGGAAATGTTTAAATGATAGTAGTTGATCCTAAGCATAACCCGTTAAAGGGAAATAAGGATCACGGATCCAGAAAGTCCAAAGCAAGTCCAATCTTAGCAATGCAAGCATATAATCATCCATTTTGTCTCTGATTAACCTGATTACCTGAAAAGTGTACTAAAATACGTCAACATAAAGTTGGTGAGTTCGTAGGGACAAGTAACAAGGAATAACCGGGTCGGATACAACCGTTAACAATAAGTGAGGATTAGGAGAACTAATCACATCCAAGGAAAACCTATAAGGTTTCACATTATCACAATTCAATACAAGTCAACGTTCAACAACAATGATTCCATATAACTTTCAACAACGTTCCATAACAATCAATAACGTTCAACAACGGTGCGACTTACATAGTTAATAATTAACAATGCGCTAACGGTGCGACTTATATAATGAATAATGCGCTAACGGTGCGACTTATATAATGAATAATGCGCTAACATGTCCACATCAACAATTCAATCATACAATCAATCAAATCAACAATCAACAGTTAAACAAACATGTACACTTTTCAGCCCGAATCTCAATTGAGTAGGGAGGGTTTACAAAACTCACCTTAGTTGTAGTGGCAAATCAGAACAGCAGATAATCCTCGTGACAAGTTAATCTTAGTACAGCTCAAAAAATTTTGCAAAGTACTTTACTATGCTCAAAATGTACTACCGGGTACCTAGAACAAGTATAAGATCAACTTTTAAGCTACCACAAAGCCTAAGTGCAAAATAAGGAAATTTCAGCATGTTCCCAGCTTTGCGCTATCTACTTGACAACGACTTTGGGAAGTCAGGAAGACCAGATACAACAAAACTTAGTTCTAGACATTTTTTGGGCACTCAAAGGCCTTTTCAAAAATGTAAGGTTTGGCTCTTGAAGATCTTTAATAAAAGAGTTATGATTTTTACAATAACAAACCTGTAGCCTCGTCAGAAATTAGACCAGTTCTGAAAATCGTCGTTTTTGGCACTCTTCTGAGCAAAACCAGAAGAAACTTTGTTCTTATCAAATTTTACTAACACTTGGACCTTTCCAAAAATATAAGATTCTTCTCCTAATTCGTCCAGATGAATCTTCTATGATGTTTGCAAGATGACTGAAAGTTTCAGTCCTATAGAGTCCTTAAATTCAACTTGAAACTTCAAGTGATGAACCCAAGACTTTATGGACTTGATTGTTTTGTGTTATGAATGTGAAAGAGAGAGAAAAGAGCAGAGATGGATGATAGAATGATCATCAAATGCTTGCTTATATAGCCCAAGAGTTGCAACTAAGTGCCAAGAACACACACCTTGGCCATGAGGTGTTCATCATGTGTTTACAACTCATCCTTGAGTGTAATGGCTGAAACTTTGGCCTTAAAACAAACTAGAATTCAGTAGGAACATGTTCATTGCATGATTATAAGCTATAATCCAAGTCTTGGTTAGTTTGTGTGGGGTTTATGTCAAGAACACAAGCTTGACTTGACTAATTGACTTTGGTTGACTCTAAACTTTGATTCTTGATTATTATTTGTGTATTTTAAGTGTAGTAACTAGTTTATATAAGTATAATTACTTTTATCTATGTGGTTATAAATCAATTACATGTATTTATATATTTATTAGTTATCTAATTCAAGTACACAATTGCATATTTATTTTACTAGTATGTACAATATATCTAGCTAGTTAATTGATTCCGAAATTAATAACACAAACAAAATATTCATGAGCGTACAACTTTTATAAATTATTATAAATCCATAATATGGATAAATCATTTCATATAATATAAAGGTTGTGTCGGTTTTTGTCCTATTAATGGAATTATCATCTAACCACCGACACTGTTCCACCGACACTGTTCCACCGACACTGTTCCACCGACACTGTTCCACCGACACTGTTTCACCGACACTGTTCCACCGACACTGTTGGAACCGTACATTATACTTAAGGTTTCGTATATACGTTTTTTTTCTGTTACCACAGTTATTCAATTATCATCTATCATATAATTTCCATAACATGTACTGGGCCAATTTCATAGTCTGCTAATATGGTCCTAATTCTAGAAGTTCAAATATGACATTATAATTGGCCCAATTTACAGATAAATGTACACAATTATGTCCAAATTTCCGTTTATTGAAATAGTTAATCAAATTACATGCACAGTCAAACGGTAAAAATCATGAATGTTACATTCTTCCCCCGTTAAAGAATTTCGTCCCGAAATTCAACAAACACTAATTACTAAACAAGTGTGAGTATTTAGACTTCATGTGGTCCTCGCGTTCCCAAGTAAACTCAGGTCCACATTTAGCTTGCCATCTCACTTTGACAATCGTATATCGGGTATTCTTTAGTTTTCTAGTTTGTCGATCTAGAATTTCTATTGGTTCTTCCACAAACTTCAACGTTTTATCAACACGGATTTCTTCGAGGGGTACGTGAAGTGTTGGATCGGTCAAACACTTCCTAAGATTACAAACATGGAAAACATTATGAACTCCACTCAAATTTTGAGGAAGTTCTAATCGATAAGCTATCGGACCAATACGCTCCAAGATCTTGAACGGGCCAATGTACCGTGGCCCCAACTTGCCACGTTTCACAAAACGAACCACACCTTTCCACGGGGATACTTTCAATAAAACATAATCACCAATTTCAAATTCGAGGGGTCGTCGTCTAACATTAGCATATTTCAATTGTCGTTCTCGGGCCACTCTTAACTTTTCTTTGATTTGTGAGATCACTTTCGTCGTTTCAATAACAATTTCGGGCCCAATGAGTTTGCTTTCACCAATTTCTGACCAAGCTAGCGGTGACCTACAATCTCTCCCATATAATGCTCTAAATGGGGCCATTCCAATGCTAGCATGATAGCTATTATTGTAGGAGAATTCAACCAAAGGAAGATGCACATCCCAGTTACCACCAAAATCAATAGCACAAGCTCTTAACATGTCTTCCAATGTTTGGATCGTTCTTTCACTTTGACCATCAGTTTGTGGGTGGAACGCCGTACTCATGCCGAGATGAGTACCCATAGATTTCTGGAACGCCTTCCAAAATTTTGAAGTAAATCGGGCATCCCGATCGGATATCACGGAAATCGGCACTCCATGCTTGGATATCACCTCTTTGATGTACAAACGTGCCATGGTGTCAAATTTATCGTCCTCCCGGATGGCTAAGAAGTGATCCGACTTAGTCAACCGGTCAATTATCACCCAAATAGTGTCCCGACCACTACTCGTCCTAGGTAACTTCGTGATGAAGTCCATAGCAATTTCTTCCCATTTCCACACCGGTGTTACTGGTTGGACTAGTAAACCCGGTGGTTTCTTGTGGTCGGCTTTCACTTGCAAACAAGTGAGGCATTCACTAACATATTTTGCAATGTCATTCTTCATTCCCGGCCACCAATACAAATCTCTCAATCCAAAGTACATTTTATCAGAACCCGGGTGAACCGAGTAGGCTGACTTATGAGCTTCATCCATCAATTTCAACCGCCATCCTCCAAGAACGGGAATCCACAATCGATCAACGAAATACAAACCATTATCATTCTTTCTATCAAATTGTTCTTCTAGACCGTTTAAGGTTTCATTGATGAAGTTTTTCGGTCTAGTTGCCAATTCTTGTGCTTCAATAATGGAGTCACGAACACTCCTTAACACGGTAAAGCTCATGGCTTTAACTCTTCTTGGTTTTATACGTTCTTTTCAACTTAAGGCATCGGCTACCACATTTGCTTTACCCGGGTTATACCGGATAACACAACCATAATCACTTAACAGTTCAAGCCATCTTCTTTGCCTCATGTTCAGATCGCTTTGATTGAAGATATGTTGAAGGCTTTTGTGATCGGTATAGATCACGCTCTTGGTGCCATACAAGTAATGCCTCCAACATTTCAAAGCAAATACCACTGCTCCCAATTCTAAGTTATGAGTCGGATAATTCTTCTCATGCACCTTCAATTGTCTGGATGCATATGCTATCACCTTATCCCGTTGCATTAAGACACAACCCAATCCTTTCCCGGACGCATCACAATATACAACAAAATCATCGGCCCCATTGGGCAAGCTCAAGATGGGTGCATCACCCAATTTGTCTTTCAACAATTGGAATGCTTGTTCTTGCTTTTCACCCCAATCAAACCTTCTTTTCCGTTGAGTCAACAGAGTCAAAGGTTGGGCAATTTTTGAAAAGCCTTCAATAAATCGTCTATAGTAACCCGCCAACCCAAGAAATTGGCGAATTTCGGTCGGTGTTTCAGGTCGTCTCCAATTCTTTACTGCTTCAACTTTACTTGGGTCCACATGAATTCCTTCTTTGCTCACTACGTGACCAAGAAACTGGACCTCTTCAAGACAAAATTCACATTTGGAGAACTTGGCATAAAGCTTTTCTTTCTGGAGTAACTCTAAGACTTGTTTCAAATGTTCCAAATGATCTTCTTTGGTCCTGGAATAGATGAGAATGTCATCGATGATAACAATGACGAATTGGTCCAAGTAGGGCTGACACACTCGGTTCATCAAGTCCATGAACACAGCTGGTGCGTTAGTCAACCCAAAAGGCATCACCGTAAATTCAAAGTGTCCATATCTCGTTCGAAAGGCGGTTTTTGGAATGTCGTCTTCATGAACACGTAATTGTTGATAACCCGACCTCAAATCAATTTTGGAAAAGAAACGAGCACCTTGGAGTTGGTCGAATAAATCGTCAATCCTAGGAAGAGGATAACGATTCTTTACCGTTAGTTTGTTCAATTCTCTATAATCGATACACATTCGGAATGTGCCATCTTTCTTTTTAACAAACAAAACCGGTGCGCCCCAAGGCGATTGACTAGGGCGAATGAAACCCTTGTCTTGAAGCTCTTTGAGTTGGGCGGCCAACTCTTGTAATTCGGTCATGGCTAAGCGATAAGGTGCTTTGGCCACGGGAGAAGCGTTAGGAATAAGTTCAATACGGAAGTCAAGTTCACGAGATGGAGGCAAACCCGGTAGGTCATCCGGAAATACATCAGTAAAGTCTTTAACTACGGGCACAGTTTTCAATTCAATCTTTGTGATCTTAACACTATATACATTCCCATCCCATAGTTCGGTCATTTCGCCTTGAACCACTAATTCTTCCCTATTTTCTAACGGAATCCTCACAGTTCGACTACCACAATTAATTACCGCGTTCACGGCCGATAACCAATCCATACCCACAATCACGTCAAAACTACCGATATCAAAAGGCATTAAGTCAATGTAAAATGGGTGATCACATAAATCTAACACACAATCACGAACAACTTGACTAATCCTAGACAATGCACCATTTACCATTTCAAGTTCAAAACAATAGGACAACGGGCTAGGATTAGCATCGATCAACGGAATAAAATCATTGGAAATGAGACTATAATCGGCTCCAGAATCAAATAACACGGTAGCATATTGGTGATTGAGGAGAAAGGTACCTGCTACGACATTAGGATCACCACGAGCCTCGGCCGCATTCACGGCAAAAGCTCTTCCACGGGGGGCCAAATGTTGGCGAGGAGCTTGAGGAGGTTGTTGTTGTTGTCCTTGATTTCCTCGGTTTTGATTCGGACCGGCAATTTGCAACTGGTTAGGATGTACGGTCACTTGGACTTGTTGGCCAATAAGATTTGGGCACCGGTTGCGGTAGTGGTCTTGGCTACCACATTCATAACAAGAACCCGGGACCATCGGGGGACGCATAGTATTAAGGGAGCAACATTTAAAGGACCATTCCGGGGGTTAGTTGGACAAAATCTTGAGGTGTGTCCCTGTTGGTTACAATGAAAACAAGCATCACACCTCACGGTAGGCCAATGATGGCAATTACACCTAGGGCATAAAGGACTACCCCCTGTGTAACCAACCCGTTGAGGACCCTTTGTTGGTACTACCGCCGCAAAAACCTTTCCACCACGACCATGGCGCTTATTATCGCGCCGATCATCTTTCTTGGTGCCGCTTGACTCGGCAACATCCTTCCTTTTATTGTCATTCTTGTTATCGTTCTTATTTAACTTACCACCTCTAATGAGTTCCAAGGTTATACTAGCGGTACGGGTGGTTGCCTCTTTGTAAGTCAAAGGCATGGTGGGGTGAGAGACAAGCACTCTCACTTCATGTGGCAATCCCGCAACATACTTCTCAATCTTAACCTCTTGGGGTCTCACATAATGAGGAATGAGTCTAGAGAGTTGGCCAAAACGACGTGTGTAACTCTCGTAGTCTCCTCTCTTCATGGCAAGTTTAGAAAATTACACTTGCAATCTCCTCAGTTCATGGGCCGGGCAATACTTAGTAGTTATCATATTCTTGAACTCTCCCCATAAAAGATTATTAGCCGCATCAATCCCTAATTCATCAACTTCTTCGTTCCACCACTCAAGAGCCCCACCTTTCAACATACCGGAAGCATAAGTGATTCTTTGGTGGTAGGCACAACCACTTCGAGCAATGATAGATTCAATGCTCTCTAACCATTCCAAGCAACCCGTAGCACCACTTTCTCCATTAAATTCCGGGGCTCCACAAAGTTTGAAGTCTTTAAACAAGCATCCTGGTTGACGAACATCATAATCCGGTCTAGGTAAAACTTCTCCTACACCTACACCGTTTACATTTACGTTTTCTTGTTAATTTTGTACGGGAACCGCTTCATCTTCTGGTTCTTCTTGTCCGTTTACATTTCTCATGGCCGTTTGAATTCGAGCCACAAGATCCGGCATGAGATCATTTAAAGCTTGTGTGACAACCTCGGCGGTTATCGGGGGATTAGGATTACCCAGACCACCTCTGCCACCACGACCTCCACGGTTATCTCTACCTCCACGACCACCTCTACCACTACGTCCACCTATAATTTCTTCTTGAACTATCGGCTCCTCTTGCTCATTTTGACGCCTATAGTTAGTGTTAGCTCTTCTTGGTCTAACCATCTTTCCTGAACACACGTATTATATTAACAAGTTAAGTCTCACAATTCACACTCGAATATCAAAATTTACTTCAAGTAATACACAATTTCCAAATCAAGTCCTTCTAAATCATTGCATGAATATAGTTATCTCCACGGGGAATAATCTAAGGCTTCACCAATCGTACAATTTACAATTAACAATACAATCACGAACCATTCGACACAATATAAATGGGTCAAGTCATAACAAGGTGGGTAAAGTATAGTCCGGATCTTAACATCAACATTCGACACATTAAAAGTGTTTGTATACAGGGTGTACCATCGGCTAACCCTCCACACCGTTAATATATTGAATGGATGTCAAGACTCGGTTCCGATATGTTCTCTAAGTGTTGGCCGGGTATGTATACAGGGTGTACCAGCGGCTAACCCTCTACCTAACCAACACTCATTAAGCATATCGGGTTAACTAAGATCTAATTCGACGACTCACGTCTTCATTGGTAACTAATCACCTTTGGGCGGAAGCATGGTAACAAAAAGAAGAACGAACGTCAGCCTTGAGGGTCTTCTAACCGGTGGTAGAGGCCGAATCAATAACCGCACTTGTCATGCTTTTAATCCTCCAAGCTACCAACAAATGAACTATACCATTTAATCCCTATATCAGCCAAAAATTGTACTAAAATACATCATACAGGGATTTTACCACGAATCCTTTGATTCTATATGATTTATTATATTACTACCCCTTTACCACTACTATACTTTATCCACGAGGCGCAATCCACGAGATCATTTTGCTGGGGGGGACAAATAATAAATACTTCCAAGATTCCACATATCAACGTTTATCACAATAATTCCACAATTCACGGTGTATCCCGACACTATCATATACGTCCATCAAGTTGTGGCAATGACTTATCTTTAAATGGGTAATGCATTTGATGTGAATCAAAAGTTTATGTATGAAGACTCATGCAAATCTTCATAACATAATGTTTAATAAAATTTATTTTTATAGTCTTAGTAACACAAGAGAGCTCGGTAGCTCCATTTGAACGCACAAAGAAGCGCAAGGGCAAAGGTTTGCGAAGGACGCAATTAAAAACCCGCCCTTTTTGGAGGCTAGCGCACTCCGACTTATACCTCTCTTAGAGTTTGTTCAAATGGGTGAGCCGGTGTATCTCAAGGTTGTAAGACTCCAATTTTTATTAAAGAAATCTCTATTTCGATAGTTCTTAGTCAACTTTATTCTTTTCTATGAGTAACCTACGAACTCAGTTTAAACCATTTTTATGCATCATACAGTTCACGTTGCACACAAAATTTCCTATCATGCATGCTAATATAAAATGTGGGTGTAATGGCTATAGACTAGGTCAATCCACCTAGCTCTCTACAACCACGTCTCTGATACCATTCTGTAACACCCCAACATGGCGGAATCATGGGGTATCACTTAGAAAAGCACAACACGACATGAGAATTATGTAGAGTCAAACTATATGCATTCATAGGATTGAAACAATCCACAAACTCACTCAAATGTATACAATAATCAACATCTATCAAAGATACACACTCAATCAATATTAAATGGAAATGTTTAAATGATAGTAGTTGATCCTAAGCATAACCCGTTAAAGGGAAATAAGGATCACGGATCCAAAAAGTCCAAAGCAAGTCCAATCTTAGCAATGCAAGCATATAATCATCCATTTTGTCTCTGATTAACCTGATTACCTGAAAAGTGTACTAAAATACGTCAACATAAAGTTGGTGAGTTCGTAGGGACAAGTAACAAGGAATAACCGTGTCGGATACAACCGTTAACAATAAGTGAGGATTAGGAGAACTAATCACATCCAAGGAAAACCTATAAGGTTTCACATTATCACAATTCAATACAAGTCAACGTTCAACAACAACGATTCCATATAACTTTCAACAACGTTCCATAACAATCAATAACGTTCAACAACGGTGCGGCTTACATAGTTAATAATTAACAATGCGCTAACGGTGCGACTTATATAATGAATAATGCGCTAACGGTGCGACTTATATAATGAATAATGCGCTAACATGTCCACATCAACAATTCAATCATACAATCAATCAAATCAACAATCAACAGTTAAACAAACATGTACACTTTTCAGCCCGAATCTCAATTGAGTAGGGAGGGTTTACGAAACTCACCTTAGTTGTAATGGCAAATCAGAACAGCAGATAATCCTCGTGACAAGTTAATCTTAGTACAGCTCAAAACACTTTGCAAAGTACTTTACTATGCTCAAAATGTACTACCGGGTACCTAGAACAAGTATAAGATCAACTTTTAAGCTACCACAATGCCTAAGTGCAAAATAAGGAAATTTCAGCATGTTCCCAGCTTTGCGCTATCTACTTGGCAACGACTTTGGGAAGTCAGGAAGACCAGATACAATAAAACTTAGTTCTAGACATTTTTTGGGCACTCAAAGGCCTTTTCAAAAATGTAAGGTTTGGCTCTTGAAGAGCTTTAATAAAAGAGTTATGATTTTTACAAAAACAAACCTGTAGCCTCGTCAGAAATTAGACCAGTTCTGAAAATCGTCGTTTTTGGCACTCTTCTGAGCAAAACCAGAAGAAACTTTGTTCTTATCAAATTTTACTGACACTTGGACCTTTCCAAAAATATAAGATTCGTCTCCTAATTCATCTAGATGAATCTTCTATGATGTTTGCAAGATGACTGAAAATTTCAGTCCTATAGAGTCCTTAAATTCAACTTGAAACTTCAAGTGATGAACCCAAGACTTTATGGACTTGATTGTTTTGTGTTATGAATGTGAAAGAGAGAGAAAAGAGCAGAGATGGATGATATAATGATCATCAAATGCTTGCTTATATAGCCCAAGAGTTGCAGCTAAGTGCCAAGAACACACACCTTGGCCATGAGGTGTTCATCATGTGTTTACAACTCATCCTTGAGTGTAATGGCTGAAACTTTGGCCTTAAAACAAACTAGAACTCAGTAGGAACATGTTCATTGCATGATTACAAGCTATAATCCAAGTCTTGGTTAGTTTTTGTGGGGTTTATGTCAAGAACACAAGCTTGACTTGACTAATTGACTTTGGTTGACTCTAAACTTTGATTCTTGATTATTATTTGTGTATTTTAAGTGTAGTAACTAGTTTATATAAGTATAATTACTTTTATCTATGTGGTTATAAATCAATTACATGTATTTATATATTTATTAGTTATCTAATTCAAGTACACAATTGCATATTTATTTTACTAGTATGTACAATATATCTAGCTAGTTAATTGATTTCGAAATTAATAACACAAACAAAATATTCATGAGCGTACAACTTTTATAAATTATTATAAATCCATAATATGGATAAATCATTTCATATAATATAAAGGTTGTGTCGGTTTTTGTCCTATTAATGGAATTATCATCTAACCACCGACACTGTTCCACCGACACTATTTCACCGACACTGTTGGAACCGTACATTATTCTTAAGGTTTCGTATATACGTTTTTTTTCTGTTACCACAGTTATTCAATTATCATCTATCATATAATTTCCATAACATGTACTGGGCCAATTTCATAGTCTGCTAATATGGTCCTAATTCTAGAAGTTCAAATATGACATTATAATTGGCCCAATTTACAGATAAATGTACACAATTATGTCCAAATTTCCGTTTATTGAAATAGTTAATCAAATTACATGCACAGTCAAACGGTAAAAATCATGAATGTTACATTCTTCCCCCGTTAAAGAATTTCGTCCCGAAATTCAACAAACACTAATTACTAAACAAGTGTGGGTATTTAGACTTCATGTGGTCCTCGCGTTCCCAAGTAAACTCGGGTCCACGTCTAGCTTGCCATCTCACTTTGACAATCGTATATCGGGTATTCTTTAGTTTTCTAGTTTGTCGATCTAGAATTTCTATTGGTTCTTCCACAAACTTCAACGTTTTATCAACACGGATTTCTTCGAGGGGTACGTGAAGTGTTGGATCGGTCAAACACTTCCTAAGATTACAAACATGGAAAACATTATGAACTCCACTCAAATTTTGAGGAAGTTCTAATCGATAAGCTACCGGACCAATACGCTCCAAGATCTTGAACGGGCCAATGTACCGTGGCCCCAACTTGCCACGTTTCACAAAATGAACCACACCTTTCCACGGGGATACTTTCAATAAAACATAATCACCAATTTCAAATTCGAGGGGTCGTCGTCTAACATTAGCATATTTCAATTGTCGTTCTCGGGCCACTCTTAACTTTTCTTTGATTTGTGAGATCACTTTCGTCGTTTCAATAACAATTTCGGGCCCAATGAGTTGGCTTTCACCAATTTCTGCCCAAGCTAGCGGTGACCTACAATCTCTCCCATATAATGCTTTAAATGGGGCCATTCCAATGCTAGCATGATAGCTATTATTGTAGGAGAATTCAACCAAAGGAAGATGCACATCCCAGTTACCACCAAAATCAATAGCACAAGCTCTTAACATGTCTTCCAATGTTTGGATCGTTCTTTCACTTTGACCATCAGTTTGTGGGTGGAACGCCGTACTCATGCCGAGACGAGTACCCATAGATTTCTGGAACGCCTTCCAAAATTTTCAAGTAAATCGGGCATCCCGATCGGATATCACGGAAATCTGCACTCCATGCTTGGATATCACCTCTTTGATGTACAAACGTGCCATGGTGTCAAATTTATCGTCCTCCCGGATGGCTAAGAAGTGAGCCAACTTAGTCAACCGGTCAATTATCACCCAAATAGTGTCCCGACCTCTACTCGTCCTAGGTAACTTCGTGATGAAGTCCATAGCAATTTCTTCCCATTTCCACACCGGTGTTACTGGTTGGACTAGTAAACCCAGTGGTTTCTTGTAGTCGGCTTTCACTTGCAAACAAGTGAGGCATTCACTAACATATTTTGCAATGTCATTCTTCATTCCCGGCCACCAATACAAATCTCTCAATCCAAAGTACATTTTTATAACCAACAAAAAGGATTATAATGTTATACTTTTTAGGTTGGCAAGTTCGTTTTAAGCCAACATGGTTAGAATTGGTTGATTGAGTTGTGTAAGGTCATACACCACAATGGTGTCGGTTTTAATCGTCTATCGGGGGTATTGTCTGGACAACTTCTCGGGTTTTGGACCGTTGGCAACTAATGACATGGGATTGTTTATGGATTAGACTATTATGTAAAACTTTGTTAAATGTTGCGTTATTTGTTTTTAACACCATTTGTTTACCCAAATTTCCATACCCTATTTAAATACCTTGTTTAGCCTCAGAGTTCATTACAACCCTTAAAGTCCTCTTCTGATAGACGTTATAAGGTGCTTGCGCCTTGGCGATGAAGGAATGATTCTAGTACAAGCCTATGGTAAAAAGATTATGCATCACGACTAGGCATTGAGTGATTATTCAAATATTCAATTCCAAAAGTAAGTTAGATGGAGTAGGATAGATGAGATATCATTGCTTCGATTCTTTTGTGCTTAGTCGTGTTATTGAGGCTTGTGTATCAGTCAAGTATTGTCAAACATTCCAGTTTTCATTTAAGATTAAAACTGCCTAACCATCTCGTTTCATTTTCAATGATGGTTTAGCTTCTTTTTGATTACGGTAATGTTATTCCATTTGTGCCAAGGTAAATTGAGTTTTGAAGTTTGGAATTGCTTGAGGACAAGCAAAGCTTAAGTGTGGGGGGATTTGATATGTCGTATTTTATACCCATTTCCCACAACGTATTTAGTTGATTCTGCATGGTTTATGAGTCGTTTTTGTATACATTTGGTGCGTTTATGGTATTTGTTAGTGTTTCAGGTTACTGACAGGTATTTAAGCGCAAATCTGGAGAAAACGACATTGTTGAGGAGAATCAAGTGCTAACGGAAGATTTCGGAAGCATTTGGATGAAGATTGCAGGAAGTCAACTAAAGTCAATGCAGAAAAGGGCCAGTTGCGCCGCAACTCTCATTGCGCCGCAACCCAATTCCGAATAATGCGCCGCAACTCTCATTGCGCCGCAACTCTCATTGCGCCGCAACTCTCATTGCGCCGCAACTCTCATTGCGCCGCAACTCTCATTGCGCCGTAACTCTCATTGCGCCGCAACTCTCATTGCGCCGCAACTCTCATTGCGCCGCAACTCTCATTGCGCCGCAACTCTCATTGCGCCGCAACTCTCATTGCGCCGCAACTCTCATTGCGCCGTAACTCTCATTGCGCCGCAACTCTCATTGCGCCGCAACTCTCATTGCGCCGCAACTCTCATTGCGCCGCAACTCTCAATTGCGCCGCAACTCTCATTGCGCCGCAACTCTCATTGCGCCGTAACTCTCATTGCGCCGCAACTCTCATTGCGCCGCAACTCTCATTGCGCCGCAACTCTCATTGCGCCGCAACTCTCATTGCGCCGCAACTCTCATTGCGCCGCAACTCTCATTGCGCCGCAACTCTCATTGCGCCGCAACTCTCATTGCGCCGCAACTCTCATTGCGCCGCAACTCTCATTGCGCCGCAACTCTCATTGCGCCGCAACTCTCATTGCGCCGCAACTCTCATTGCGCCGCAACTCTCATTGCGCCGCAACTCTCATTGCGCCGCAACTCTCATTGCGCCGCAACTCTCATTGCGCCGCAACTCTCATTGCGCCGCAACTCTCATTGCGCCGTAACTCTCATTGCGCCGCAACTCTCATTGCGCCGCAACTCTCATTGCGCCGCAACTCTCATTGCGCCGCAACTCTCATTGCGCCGCAACTCTCATTGCGCCGCAACTCTCATTGCGCCGCAACTCTCATTGCGCCGCAACTCTCATTGCGCCGCAACTCTCATTGCGCCGCAACTCTCATTGCGCCGTAACTCTCATTGCGCCGCAACTCTCATTGCGCCGCAACTCTCATTGCGCCGCAACTCTCATTGCGCCGCAACTCTCATTGCGCCGCAACTCTCATTGCGCCGCAACTCTCATTGCGCCGCAACTCTCATTGCGCCGCAACTCTCATTGCGCCGCAACTCTCATTGCGCCGCAACTCTCATTGCGCCGCAACTCTCATTGCGCCGCAACTCTCATTGCGCCGCAACTCTCATTGCGCCGCAACTCTCATTGCGCCGCAACTCTCATTGCGCCGCAACTCTCATTGCGCCGTAACTCTCATTGCGCCGCAACTCTCATTGCGCCGCAACTCTCATTGCGCCGCAACTCTCATTGCGCCGCAACTCTCATTGCGCCGCAACTCTCATTGCGCCGTAACTCTCATTGCGCCGCAACTCTCATTGCGCCGCAACTCTCATTGCGCCGCAACTCTCATTGCGCCGCAACTCTCATTGCGCCGCAACTCTCATTGCGCCGCAACTCTCATTGCGCCGCAACTCTCATTGCGCCGCAACTCTCATTGCGCCGCAACTCTCATTGCGCCGCAACTCTCATTGCGCCGCAACTCTCATTGCGCCGTAACTCTCATTGCGCCGCAACTCTCATTGCGCCGCAACTCTCATTGCGCCGCAACTCTCATTGCGCCGCAACTCTCAATTGCGCCGCAACTCTCATTGCGCCGCAACTCTCATTGCGCCGCAACCTCATTGCGCCGCAACTCTCATTGCGCCGCAACTCTCATTGCGCCGCAACTCTCATTGCGCCGTAACTCTCATTGCGCCGCAACTCTCATTGCGCCGCAACTCTCATTGCGCCGCAACTCTCATTGCGCCGCAACCCAATTCCAAAAGATAAGATTGCGCCGCAACTCTCATTGCGCCGCAACTCTCATTGCGCCGCAACTCTCATTGCGCCGCAACTCTCATTGCGCCGCAACTCTCATTGCGCCGCAACTCTCATTGCGCCGCAACTCTCATTCGCCGCAACGCTAATTGCGCCGCAACTCTTCATTGCGCCGCAACCTAGAAGCAGAGAGATAAGTTGCGCCGCAACGTCTTCCAGCTGCGCCGCAATGGGTCCAAGTCCAAGCCAGTTTGGTCAACGAAGTCAAAGTCAAAGCTTAAAGTCAAACCCCAGTTGCGCCGCAATGCATAGCTGCGCCGCAACTGGGCGCGGATCTGGCAGCCTTTGGGGATCGATATAAATAGCTTGAAAATTATGCAAAAACACTTCTTCTTTTTTTTAGCGTATTTCTTCCTTATTAATTATCTTGAATTGATTGGTGATTTATGTGTGTCTTTAATGGTAGTTATGGATTTCATATATTTAATTTTGATTGTTTGGGTACAAACGATTGGATCTATGACGGGTACGGTAGATAATCGTTCATGATAATAGGGAGAAATGTGTTAACGGTTGGGTACAATCGATAGATATAATTGTTATCTAAATAACCAAACCAATTGTTTGATTAAGGAAGTTATAAAAGATGTCTTGGGGTACCGGTCTTTGTAACGAAACTAGTTAAAGCAAGAGAGTCAAATGATGTCTTCAACTTGACGGGTACGGGGTTGGTGCTTTGTTTGAGTCTCGGTTATTTAATCAACTAATTTGGGTTTGAACTTCATTTATGTGCAATCTGAACATGTGTTGAGCGAAGTCAAGATGGATGACTTTTAAATTATTGTTTAAAACAATTTCTCTTTGCGATTAATCCTTTGGGATTACTAATTATTAACTGACTTTTGCAACGTGACAATTCGGTCACAAAACCCCCTTTTTACTTGAATTACTTAATGTCTTCAATTACTTAGTTTTAGTCCCTGTGTTCGATCCTGGACTTACCTTTCAGCTATACTATATACGAACGGGTCCACTGCCCGCAAGTGTGTAGTAGTCAGTTTTAGGGTATTTCTTATTTATAAATTTTAAACTCGATTTTGCACATCAGTAGGGGAACAATCCTTATCTCTTTTATCTCCAGCGCGAGCTTTCATCACAGAGAACCTTTGTATCATAGTGTGCTGTTAACCCTTCGCGTGACAGGTACTGCGTGACGCTAGGAGGGTATTTCATCATGCCCCCCAGTCCAAGGGGATGGTTTTTGCCAAATAAGCATTGCCTTGGCCTATTACTGCCAGCTTACTAACTCCTTGGGGGGGGGATGTTGCAATTTCTAGAATCCAAAAAGTCTTTTGTGTCAGTGCGCGTATCTCGAGGCGTGTTATCGACGGTTAGGGTTTTGTTGTTGAACGTCTATAAAAAGCGCGTCGCCGCCTCTTTATTTTCTTATTTATTTTTCTGCAACTGTCGCCATCTACTTTCTGTGAGTCGTCTGTCTTTCTTTTCCTTTGTTGAATACTGTCATCATTTACTATTCCCTTTTCATATTGTGACTTTATGTATTCAGATCTTTCTACTGTGAAAAGAATGTCATCCAAGAGGAAGGTTGCTGATATCGGGTCTTCTGATGCTCCTGTGGATGACGCCGTCGTTGCGAAGAAGGGAAAAGGCCCTGCTGATATATCCCCGGTTTCCTTTTTTGGTACTACTGCTCGCAGATTTATGGAAGATGAGCTGCTTTGATAAGATATGGGTGACCAGAAGAATCTCTTGATTCGTTGCTTGTGTCGGGAGTACGGGTATTCTCAAGATATGTTGAAGGAGTCTCAACTTGTTGTTGGGAGTTTGTTTGACAGGATTGCAGATCTGGAAAAGCGATTGACAGGACAAGATGTTGAGGTGAAGGCTCTTCGCACAGGGTTGGGGAAGCGCCATGACGAACTTCTGCAGAAGGATCTCAAAAACGTTGAACTCCGAGAGAAGGTGAATGGTCTGGTGAATAAGGTCATCCCTCATGTGTGTGAGACGCTTACCATAGGCACACAGGCAGTTAGTTTGATTGATTATGTGGTGAATGCTACCAAGAAGAAAGGTGCGTTGTCCGCTACTCATTCTGAACATTCTCCCGAGTATGTGAAGACGAAAGAAATTTTTGACCAGGCCATCCTAAAATTGGCAAGTTATCACAGTAACTATATTTATGACATTACTCATCTTCGCAATCCCGGGGTGTACGACTTTTTGGTCGTAAAGCCCCGTTTTGATTAGGTTTTGCTATGAACTGATGTTATGGGGTTTATGTATCAAACTCTATCATCCTTATGCTATGTTATTTTATGTATATTTGTTCGCGTACATTGGGGTGTTTGTTCAGGCGTCCCTGTCAGTTTGTTCCCTCTTGGTCGCGTTTTTGCATTTACTGAGGTGGCGACCCTCTTATTGAATATTGGAGCATTCCTTGGCCTATTACTGCCAGCTTACTAACTCCTTGGGGGGGGGGGGGGGGGGGGGGGGGGGGGGGGGGGGGGGGGGGGGGGGGGGGGGGGGGGGGGGGGGGGGGGGGGGGGGGGGGGGGGGGGGGGGGGGGGGGGGGGGGGGGGGGGGGGGGGGGGGGGGGGGGGGGGGGGGGGGGGGGGGGGGGGGGGGGGGGGGGGGGGGGGGGGGGGGGGGGGGGGGGGGGGGGGGGGGGGGGGGGGGGGGGGGGGGGGGGGGGGGGGGGGGGGGGGGGGGGGGGGGGGGGGGGGGGGGGGGGGGGGGGGGGGGGGGGGGGGGGGGGGGGGGGGGGGGGGGGGGGGGGGGGGGGGGGGGGGGGGGGGGGGGGGGGGGGGGGGGGGGGGGGGGGGGGGGGGGGGGGGGGGGGGGGGGGGGGGGGGGGGGGGGGGGGGGGGGGGGGGGGGGGGGGGGGGGGGGGGGGGGGGGGGGGGGGGGGGGGGGGGGGGGGGGGGGGGGGGGGGGGGGGGGGGGGGGGGGGGGGGGGGGGGGGGGGGGGGGGGGGGGGGGGGGGGGGGGGGGGGGGGGGGGGGGGGGGGGGGGGGGGGGGGGGGGGGGGGGGGGGGGGGGGGGGGGGGGGGGGGGGGGGGGGGGGGGGGGGGGGGGGGGGGGGGGGGGGGGGGGGGGGGGGGGGGGGGGGGGGGGGGGGGGGGGGGGGGGGGGGGGGGGGGGGGGGGGGGGGGGGGGGGGGGGGGGGGGGGGGGGGGGGGGGGGGGGGGGGGGGGGGGGGGGGGGGGGGGGGGGGGGGGGGGGGGGGGGGGGGGGGGGGGGGGGGGGGGGGGGGGGGGGGGGGGGGGGGGGGGGGGGGGGGGGGGGGGGGGGGGGGGGGGGGGGGGGGGGGGGGGGGGGGGGGGGGGGGGGGGGGGGGGGGGGGGGGGGGGGGGGGGGGGGGGGGGGGGGGGGGGGGGGGGGGGGGGGGGGGGGGGGGGGGGGGGGGGGGGGGGGGGGGGGGGGGGGGGGGGGGGGGGGGGGGGGGGGGGGGGGGGGGGGGGGGGGGGGGGGGGGGGGGGGGGGGGGGGGGGGGGGGGGGGGGGGGGGGGGGGGGGGGGGGGGGGGGGGGGGGGGGGGGGGGGGGGGGGGGGGGGGGGGGGGGGGGGGGGGGGGGGGGGGGGGGGGGGGGGGGGGGGGGGGGGGGGGGGGGGGGGGGGGGGGGGGGGGGGGGGGGGGGGGGGGGGGGGGGGGGGGGGGGGGGACTGTTCCAAGTTCTATCCACCGGGGGCCCTTCGGGTGTCTCCAATTTATATGCTCCGTTTCCGAAGGCCATCTTCACCCTATATGGGCCTTCCCATGTTGGCCCTAGCTTCCCGGTGTACTCTTTTTCGCTTGCACTATTCACCGTAACACATAGTCTCCGGTTTTAAACGTTGTTGGGTTCACTCTTTTATTGTAGTACCCCTCAATCTTCTTTTTAAACGCAGCTTCTCTGATGGCTGCAATCTCTCGTCGCTCCTCCAGCAAGTCCAGATCTATTCTTAATTCTTCTGAATTTCCCTCCGTATTTAACATCCTGTGGGTGGTGTAACACCCGTCGTTTAAAAATATGGGTTTTCAAAACTTTTCACCTAACGGTGTTAAATTGCGGAAGTAAAGACTGTAAAAGTCAAAACCGATAAAAACATTTCGGTTTCTGCATTTATTTAGTGTTACATGCCATTTCAAACAATAGTTCAAATGAAAACCCAACGGTTGCCCAACATAAAACAACCGTTCACAAGTCACAACATAAATTCGACATTAAGTACGAAATGTAAATAAATGTCTAAGCAAAGAATCGTCTATGGATAACTAAGGCTCCTTCAATGAATCTACCCAAGCTCACACATCCTTCATCTAATTCCATCAAGCTAAACCTGAGGGAACAACCACATTAAAGAAGCAAGTGTTAGCTATAAGAATAGCTAAGTAAGATAACACTTAATTAAAAGCATTTGTCCAATTAAAACAATCTTCATTATTAGACAAGTTTTATTAGGCACAACACACATCACACGTTCACACATATACTATATTTCGACTTCATATTAATTAGGATAATCATCCTAAATGTGCCTATCCTGCATTAGTTCACACATTGTCACACGTATCTTTGTTAACTGCATATAAGTGTGCCCTGCATCACACCCGACTGGATGATCAGTCAAAAGACTACTCATCTTACGTCGTTAAGGAGTGGCAAGCCAATCCAAGAGTAATCCGTATGTGGAGGTTGGTCAAACCTCTCGTATTACTCGCCCTGCGTTATAAAGACCATGTTGCGAGGAGCCACCCAAGCAACAACTGCATCAACGCACTCATCCGGCTAAGACAAGTACGGGTTAAGCTTAACACTTTCCCTGCATTAGTTTTATGAGCTCAATTTCACACATATAGATTGGGTCCCTGCATTCCCAAACATTCACACACATATAGTCTAGGTAACACACATTCCTAGACATTCACACACTTTAACTTCATTACATTTGGATCCTTAAACGTGCAAGTGACATAGTAACCTAGCAAGTCTAGTGAACTAGGCGTACAAGTCAAGCATGCATATCACACATCAACTTCATTTCTATATATCATGCATATCAAGATACTTCATTAAACTACATCAACTGCATAGCTACGTACTACATTAAGCAATACTACATTACACTACAATAGGGACTGCATCTCAGGTCTCATGGTCAACTGCATAACCTATAATACCTCCCAAGTAACCCATATGCCCACATGCAATATAAAGATACCGAATGGAAGTGTTTACGATTTGAAACCAGCTTTTAGTTGATCCCCCAGCGTGTCAAAGTAGTGTATCTTACCTGGTAGTAGTGTACGCGCGCAAACAAATAGCTAATAGTGCTTATCAGTAATCCCCGACACCTATCGTACATTAACATATGAAATATAAGTCATTTGGGACTCAAACGAACTTAACAAACCTCACGAACTTAGTCTGGAAAATCCTTCTTACGAACTTAGCTACAGTGCTTACGAAGATAGTTTGTTCTTACGAAGATAGTTTGTTCTTACAAAGATAGTTTGTTCTTACGAAGATAGTGACTGCGTACGAAAATAGAAGCCTTACGAAGGTTATCTTCGTTCGAAGTGCAGAAACGTGTTTTTCGACCTTTTTCCAGAAAATGACCCCAAAACTTTTTAAGTACCGATCGAATTGACACAAAAACATTAATCTTTGATCATCAAAACATCTCTTATCAATCCAAATCGTTAAAACATCGTTTACAATCGTTTTAGGCCAAATACTTGATTAAAACACATAAATTAACCAAGAACACAATGAAACCCTAATTCCTTTACAAACCCCTTTTCAATCAGATTTGATTCAACACACACGACTCATGATCTGAAAATACGATCAATGAATTGATTATTACCTGCAAATGACAAATAGAATGCAAATACTCTTGACAATGACCACCAATTCACACACAAAACGACTTTTCGGCTTGAGATTTGATGAGAGAAGACTATGGAATGACTTAGGATCAGTTAGAGCTTGTTTAGAAGAAGTGAGATCTGCAAATAACCTCCTAATGACAGCCTCTAAGCTACTAATACCGTTTTTGACTTTCCACACATGTCAAAACTAGTCCCTAGGCTTCCTAATCCTTCATTACTGGTCACAAACTTCTTTATTGCCCATATACAACATTAACCCTTCATTAAATGTCACTACATAGACATAATTTCTTCATATTTCACACATTTATACTACATTAACATTTAGGTTTTCAAACCTCACACATAACACACATTAACTACGTATATGCATATATTCACACTAGACTTAACGACACACATGAGGTTGACTTAACAGCGTTAGTCAAATCTTAAAGAAAAGTTTGGGATGTTACAGATGGATACCTGGAATTCTGTCGGTGCCACTGCTTCCGTTCCGAATGCTAAACTGAATGGGGTTTCCCCGTTGCTTCGCTTTCGGGTCATTCTGTTGGCCCAGAGAACTAATGGAAATTCATCTACCCATCCCTTGTGGCTCCGTCCCAGCCGTTTTTCTAATCCCTTGATTATTTCTCTGTTGGTTACCTCCACTTATCCATTTCCTTGAGGATGGTATACGGATGTGAATGATTGCTTGATTTGTAACTGCTTGCAAAATTCAGGAGAGACTCCTTTGGCAAATTGTGGTCCATTATCGGATACTATCGTTTGTGGTATCCCGAATCTACATATGATGTGTTCCCATACGAACTTCTTCATCTGATCCCCGTTCGTCGTGGCGAGCGGTTTCGCCTCTACCCACTTAGTGAAATAGTCAATGGCTACTACTAAGAAATTTTTCTTGTTTGGGGCTTCGGGGAGTGGCCCGACGAGATCAATTCCCCATTGTATGAAGGGCCATGCTGAAATTACCGAAGTCATATCATTTTTAGGCTGTCTCGGGATGTTAGCATGTAGCTGGCATGCTTCGCAATTTTTCAGCAATGCTGCAGAGTCTTGATGCATGGTTGGCCAAAAATATCCTAGCCTCATAGCCTTCGTAGGGACAGACCTTTCTCCCGAATTTGATTCGTAGATTCCTTCGTGTATCTCCCGGATAATCATTTCCGCTTTTTTAGGCCCTGCGCACCGTAGCCATGGCGTGACGAACCCCTTTTTATACAGTTTTTTATCCAAGATCTTGTATTGTGGGGCTTTAATTCTTATCTTTCGGGCTTCATCTTTATCTGCTGGGAGTATTCCGCTTACTAGGAACTCATAGATAGGATACATCCAATTCTTGTCTTCTTCTTCCACCAGATCCGATACCTGTTTCTCTTCAATTGACCTTTCTTTCAAACTTCCACTAGCACCTGTTTTTCCAGGTGACCGAACGTGAGGGAGGCTAACTTACTCAGGGCATCTGCTTTCTTGTTTTGGCTTCTTCGGATGTGTTCTATTTCGAAGTGGCTGAAACATTCCATCAGTTCTTGCACTTTTCGCAGGTACAGCTTCGTTGTTTCTTGTTTCGCTTCATATTCTCCTTTCACTTGGCATGCCACTAATTGGGAATCAACGTACACTCGTATATTTCGAATTTTCATATCTCTTGCGATCCGAAGTCCTGCTAGTAATGCTTCGTATTCAGCTTCGTTGTTTGTTACCTCGAACTCGAATCTCAATGCATAAGTGAATTCTTTGTCTTCTGGGTTGATCAGCATAAGGCCAGCTCCACAACCATCTGAGCTTGCAGCTCCATCAGTGTAAAATCTCCAGATATCACTTTCAATAGTTCCTGTTACCTCTAGTGACGTAAAGTGCGTTAATGAATTTTTACCTTCGTGTACCTCACTGATGAAATCGGCCAAGACTTGTCCCTTAATTGTATGTCTAGCTCTGAATTCTATATCGTGCTCCCCTAGTTGGATGGCCCACTTGGCCACCCTTCCTGGCTACTCTGGTCTCAATAGTATCTGTTTTATTGGCTTATCGGATAGCACGACGATCGGGTATGCTTGAAAATACCTTCGTAACCTTCGTGTTGCATGGACCAAAGCTAGGGCGAGTTTTTCCAGTTCTGGGTAATTGGCTTCGGCACCTTGTAGAACCCTTCTTACAAAGTAGATTGGTACTTGTTGCCTATCCCTTTCGGATACCAACACAGCGCTAACACATTCAGGCGAAGCTGCCAGATATACAAAGAGTGTTTCTTTTGGTTTCGGCGCTGTTAGTGTCGGTAGGTCCGCAACATATTCCTTCATATGTTCCAGAGCTTTGTTTGCTTCGTCTGTCCATACAAAGTCCTTTTTCTTGATGCAGCCCTTTAGTGTTTTGAAGAAGGGAAGCTGTCTGTCACCCCCTCGGGAGAGAAAACGGTTGAGCGCGGCAAGCTTGCCGTTCAAACTCTAGACTTCCTTGATCGTCTTCGGTGCTGAGACTTGTCTAAGTTTGTTTACTTTAGAGGGATTCTCATGTATGCCTTTATTGCTAATATAATATCCCAAGAATTTTCCTCTTCTACGCCAAAAGAGCATTTTTTGGGGTTGAGCTTCATATTGATTCTCCGAAGGTTTCCGAAGGTCTCACGGATGTCTTCTATGAAGCCCTCTTCGTCCCTACTTTTGATGACCATATCATCAACGTACGCCTCTAGGTTCCTTTCTATCTGTGTGGCGAATGCCTTATCAACCAGCCTTTGTACGTAGCCCCTGCGTTCTTCAGACCGAACGACATTTTTCGGTAGCAATAAGTTCCTTTGCTCGTGTAGAAGGTTGTCTTATCTTCATCTTCCTCTGCCATTTGTATCTGATGGTAACCTTTGTATGCGTCTAAGAAACACTTCAGTTTGTGTTCTGCCAATGATTCTACCTTCCAGTCGATTTCTGGGAGGAGGTAGCAATCTTTGGGACATGCCTTGTTGATATTCGTAAAGTCAACACACATCCGCCACCCCCCGTCTCCTTTTTTCACCATCACCGGGTTCGCAATCCAGATTGGGTAGGCGGATTCTCTTATTATCCCCGCCTTCAGCAGTTCCTCTACTTCTTTCCTAGCAGCTTCGTCTCTGTCGGCGGAGAGGCTGCGTTTTTTCTGGTGAACAGGTTCTATATGCTTTCGTTCGTTCAGGCGGTGCTCCATCACAAATGATTTCTATATTGGATTGTTGTAGCTTCTGTTAGGGTCCTGGGGACCCTTGTCATATCTGCGTATTCCCATGCGAAGATTTCTATATTGGATTGTAGTAGCTTCCGGAGCCTGCGCTTACATTCGTCTGAAAGCTGGGCACCTATAGAGATCGACTGGTCCGGAAAGGCTGGGTTAATTACTATCTTCGTTGTATCTTCCTGTCCCTGCGGTTCCTTCGGGACGGATGTCTCTCCGTATTCTATTCTTTTCACATCATTAATTTGTTTTGTCTGCTCGTAAGAGGAGCAGATCGTGCCTATTCCGGTCTTGGATCGAAACTTAACGAGCCTGTGGATTACAGAGGGGACTATCTCCAACCGCTGCATTACAGCCCTTCCCAAAAGGATGTTGTAGGGTGATGGAGATCGTACTATTGAGAGGTCCAGTGTTTCGGTCCTCCCGTGTTTCCCATCTTTGATGCTGACGTCGAGATCAATCTCCCCCAGAGGCCATGCGTGCTCCCCTGGAAAGCCAACTAGTGGGCCTCGGGAATCTGATTTTCAGGCTCGTATGGCGTCTGGTAACTTAAGGAAGCAGTGTTCGAAAATGACATCGCACTCACTTCCGCTATCTAAGTAGACCCTGCGTACTTTGATATTCAATATCGTGGCTTGGATAACTAGAGGATCGCTGGAGCCCTTATTTTCCCCCAGAGGGGGAAAATAAAAACCTTCTGGCACAACTTCGGTCAGATATGAGCGACTGGCCGTCGCCGGGTTAACTGTCATAAAGGATCTTCTTTTTTTTAGGGGTTGGGTTTTATTTTTCTTAACCATTTCGCACGGCGTGAATACACAAAAATCTTATTGTGGGTTTTTGGATTTAAGTTGTGCGAGGGTCCCACGGATGGCGCCAAATGATTATACACCAAACCGAGATTAGGTTTAGAAAAAGGGACGATGGATGTTTTTGGTTTATTTGTTGGCGATTCCCCGAAGGTATGGTTCGTACCTCTGTACGCCAACCAAATATGTATGAGTGTTAGATCTGATCGATCGTATTGAGTTGATCGTGTGTCGTGATGAGTATATGAATGAATGCCTTTTAAGGTCTTATGAGTCTCCTTTTATAGGGAGAAATATTCTTGGAGAGAAAGTCAAGCTTCCTAGGGTTTCCTTGGTTTAAGGCCAGGAATATCATTTCCATAATTACCGGCCTTTCGTGATAAGGACAAATCCCGAATTTGTAGGGGAACAATCCTTATCTCTTTTATCTCCTGCGCGAGCTTTCGTCACAGAGAACCTTTGTATCATAGTGTGCTGTTGACCCTTCGCGTGACAGGTATTGCGTGACGATGGGAGGGTATATCATCAGTATGTATCAGCAGCGAGTTGTTGTGCACAAGTCCTCTGGATGAAAAACTAACTCGCTGACTATGACCTAGATTTCTCTAAGATTCCCATTATGTGTGACAATACAAGTGCAATTGCTATCACACACAATCCTGTTCAGCATTCCAAGACCAAGCACATAGATATTAGGTATCACTTTATTCGTGACCATGTCATGAAAGGGGATGTTGAAATTTACTTCATTCCCACTGATGATCAACTTGCTGACATCTTCACAAAACCCCTAGATGAAACCAGATTCAAGTATCTGGTCTGTAACTTAGGAATGCTAAATGGTGAATCAGCGACATAAAATATCATGTCTGCTGAAACTCAACTTATCTCTCTTATAATAAGTTGACATTTGACTCTTAAGTCAAAATCCATATCAGCGAGTTTAAGTCTGTCTTACTCGCTAAACTCTAAAGCAATGAAGAGCTTAAAGTCTTCATCTAGTCCAGCAGCAAACGGCTCTGGTAAAGACTCATCAAATCTGTTAGTCCCTGTTGCTTTGGGAAAAAGCAAAAATAAAGCAATGAAGAGCTTAAAGTCTTCATCTAGTCCAGCAGGAAACGGCTCTGGTAAAGACTCATCAAATCTGTTAGTCCCTGTTGCTTTGGGAAAAAGCAAAAATAAAGCAATGAAGAGCTTAAAGTCTTCATCTAGTCCAGCAGCAAACGGCTCTGGTAAAGACTTATCAAATCCGTTGATGGCTGACAGTTTGCCAAAAACTGTATTTATTGTTTGTCAGCGACCAACATTAGTTGTGATGTTGCTAACTGAAACTTACTTTATAAATAAGGTAACCAGATTTTCTATATCTTCAGTGGATATACTTCAATCTTAACTAGTTTTAACGTGTGAGCATATCCACCAAGTACTTTTTTCAATTTTATATTAGAATTTCAAATGGTTACCTCGATTTTCACCCTAATGGGCAACTTGTACTGTGTATACGCCGTAAACACTCGAGTAATTTTGAAAAATAAGGTACAAGTTGTCACATCATTCTCATTTTATACGTAACTCACAAAGCGTATACACATACACTTATATATATATATTTACATATTTTATCATTATCTTTTTCTAAATAATATTTTTAAAAGTCTTTTAATTTAATTTAAAATGTATTTTATTGTGCCACGTATGAAAGAGAAAGAAAAACGACGGTTCCTTTTGCAGAAGTGGGGGCCCATGATCATACCCTATATATACCCAAATCCTTTCATTTTCCATCTTTTACGCTTTCTTTTCTCTCTCATATTCTCTCAAATCTTTTCTCTTTTCATTATCATCTTAACTATTCATCATCTTCCTCATTTCCTTTCTTTCATTCAAATGGCCACCACTTCTGATCAAACTCTTGAAAACCAACCAGAATCATCCACTCAAATTGAGTTATCACCTGAGGATCTTGCTACACAAGATGCCCTCAAAAATGTCCCCTTATACATGCATTCTACTGTATTTGATCCAGAAACCATTCTCCCATCAAATAAAGTCACTTTCCAACCGCAAAAGATAGCTATCAAATCGAATAACTATCTTGGCTCGCTTGAAGTGCCTTCGGGCATAAAAGGGTATAAGCCAATGCTTGATTTTATCAAGGCATGTCCGGTTAAAAATGCCATTTACTTAGATCCCGAAGATATGTATGTCTATCTTCTCAGGGAGTTCTGGTGGACTTGTGATTATCAAGTAGGCATTGATGCCATTTCTGGCACTGTGATGAAAAAGCAGCATACCATCACAATCATCCCAAATATCATTCGTACGGCTCTTGGTCTCCCTGATCAAACGGCTGAAAAACCGTTTGTTGATCCAGCTACTGCTGAACAGTGGAAGGAGTGGTTACCTTCCATTGGCTATGGAACAGATCTGGCTAACCCTCAGCCAGTGCCCAGCAATCCTACCAAGAAACATCTTCCTGGTGTTTGGAGGTTGCTCTTTGCTCATGTTATTCAATGTCTAGGAGGCAATTCAGGCACCACAATCTGATGTGGTCCGCTAGTTCCCTCACTTCTGCTGCCGGATTGTCCTCGGAAGCTGGTTCGCTGGAAAACCCCCAGCAACCTCCAAAGCTTCCAAGCCGACTAAAAAGTCAAGGACTAAATCCAAACCAACTTCTGCTCCAACTTCCCCTCCTGCTGATGTCCAAAAACAAAAGCAGCGAGTACCAAAGGGCTTACCCACTAAGGTTAAGACATCCTCACAGCCCAAGGACATTAGATTACCAGCCAGCCCATCAGCAGCCTCAAAAAAGGTTGCTGATGAGAAAAAAGGGAGCGGCAAGCAGCCACCTCAATCTTCTGTAAGAGAGGTTGGTGAAGAACAAGGGTCACCCCAGCCCTCTAGAGTTGTGTCAACCGACCAAATATTTCCATATTCTTCTTCTCAACCATCTGAGTCGATGTCAGTCTCTGTCAGATCACAGGCAGGACTAGAGACATCAAAATCTACGGCTGATGACGTTTCAGTGCAACAACACGCTGAAACAGAGGCACTTCATTCTCCTAACCCTATAAATTTTTCTACTGATGAAAGGGATGCAACCACTGCTGTTGATGAAGGGCAAGTTTCTGATTTTGTTGGATTTGAATGAAGGTGTTGGTAATGATGTAGGTGAAGTTTTTGTTGAAAATGTGGAAAGTGGTGGTGTAGATGAAGGAATTATTACAGTGGTGAATGCTGATGATGAAGATGAGGTTGTAAATATGGAAGTTGAGAATGTGGAAGATGAAAGTGATGTTGATTTAGAAGATTTTGTGGCTGATGAGTTCCAGCTTGATTCTTATAATCATGCTGATGAAAAAGAAACCAGTGACATGGAGGTTGAAGAGGATGATGTAGTGGTCTCTGAAGAAATAACTGCCAATGAAATCACACATGTCACTGAAGACGAAGCTGCTCCAGTGACTCACACTGTCAGGCCTCAACCTCGACCAGTTCAACCAGTAAACACCATGCTATCTCTCGGCATGCCCTCATCTTTCCAAGTTGTTCCTGGTTATAATTCTGTATTGCCAAAAGAGGTTGAGCCCCTTCCTGCAAAAGACTTGGGTATTTCTTACTCAACATACTCGTCCAGCAGGTTGGAAAGGGTCGAGCATCAGCTAAATGATCTCACCAAGACAGCCACTCTGGCTGTAGAAGTGAAGGAAAAGGAGTCTGAAAGACTGATAGATACATTGACCAGCTGGTACAGAAAGCAGGACGAGAATAGCACACACATTGAGACACTCAAAGAAAATTCAGTCTCCATGGCCAAAGATCAAGAAAAAATTCGTGCTACAAACAATGTAATTCGTCGCGACCAGCAGATTCTCAAATCCAGCACCATCTCGCTGCTCAAAGTTGTTGGTGCCACAAGTTACTCTGCCAAAAAGGCAGCCTCCACCAGCACCAACACTGCTTCTGAAATGAAAAAGCTCAGCGAACTCATCTCTCCTCTGGCCACCCAAATCGAAAATCAAGCCAAGGCAATCAATGCCTTAGAAAAACAAGTCGCTGATCTTCCCAAACCTCAAACTTCATTCACTGAGGAAGATCGCCTAAGGCATGTCAAGCTAGAGAAGGAGATGGGGGATATAAAGAATTTATTACTTCAGCTGGTGGCTCAACAGGGCACCAAGGCTACCAGAGTGGAAGTTGCTACAAATGATGCAACTTCCAAGGGGGAGAAAGTTGATAAACCAGATGAACCCTCCACTACTATTGTGATTGTCCCTCTAGCTGGTGAAAAGGAGGTTGAACAAGAAAAAGAGGTTGTTAATGCTGGCACTTGGGAGGGTCATATAATCAATGAAGAAGAAGCTCTTGCTGATGTTGAGGGGGAGCAACCACCTATCCAGGCTGCTACTCAGGGGGAGCAAGTTGAATAGGTTGCTGATCCAAATGATCCACAAGTAATCAAAGCAGCATGGGAAGTTGGCATGGCTGTTGAAATGGCCACTGATAGGTCGAAGGAAATGCTTCCAATTTTCCATAGACGCCTTATCAGTCAAGCAGTGATAAATCCCATGACTGACTCTCAACGCAAGAGACTCACCGAGGTTCTCAAGAAACCTTCCTCCTCTCATCCAACGGCTCGGTTATTAGAACTTCAACTATCTGGCTCAGAAGCAGCAACCTCAGCAGGTCAAAAACATCAAATCATTGACATTCTTGCATTGACTGCTGAAGGCAAAACACAAGAAGAAGCTGAAAGAGAACTGGATAGAATAAGGAAAAACAAAGAAGATGAAGAAAATAATCTCAAATACATCCAGCAGCTTACATTAATTGAAAAAGGATGAGCTAGATGGATAGCAGAGGATGTTTCTAAAAACTATTGGATCAACAGGCTTGTATAAGTAGAAGCATGAAGAGGTTGAAAGGCAGCTGAGTGAGAAGAAAAAGGCCTTCATAGAAGAAAAAGAAAAATGGATAAAATTTATGGAGACAAGGAAGAGGCCAGAAAAGATCATTGTTGCTCAAGCCTTTCTTGCTGATATGGGAAGAAAGACAAATTTGAAAATTCTGAGAGAAGGTTCTGACAAACCAGTAAAAATAGAAGACATTAAAATGACCAAACTGGGAGCTACTGAATGGCTGGAAGTTCACCAGCTGGTAAAAGACAAGACTGCTGACAGCTATGCTCCTCTTCAAAGACTCCTTAGAGAGTATTTTGTCAAGGCAAGAAGATATGATATAAAATTTAGAGCAAACTTGCCAATGCTGAGACAATATTTTGGGACATCAGCATCCATCTCCTCTTCAGTTGGTCAAAGACCTCCAGCGAAGAGAAAAATTGAGTATCAGTTTGTGCCAGCAGATCTTCCTCCAATCTCTGGCGATGCCTCTCTGAATACCAGACTTCCTCCCAGAAGTTTCTTTGAGGAAGGGAGAGTATTGCAGAACCCTGCTGGTATGTTCTACACCAACATTAAGAATGATAAACTCTTATTTAGACTCGAGGAGATTGAAAAAGCATCCACTGGCTTCATCATCAGCATCAGAAGAAGGTGTGATGGCACAATCAACAACAGATGGTTCATCAGCAAATTAGATGAAGAGCTGCTGAAGCCTCACAGACGTAATGATCCAGTGCTAAGGATTGCCAAGCAAGAAGATGCTTGGGAGATAGAGGCTGCAAATCTTTAAATGTCTTATGATTTAATGTAAAATGCTTGTTAGTCAGCATGTAACACTCAAATGTGAAATATAAGACATCCTTCTATCATACTTGTATTTATTTCTAAGTTCAGTTTACTTAGCAAGTCTCTCAGCGAATAGGGGGAGATTGTTAAGTCAAGGATTCGCTGACAACACTTGTCGCTCAAAGTCATCGAGAGAGATACCAACAGTGGTCATGTCGTTCAGCAACCCTTTAAATCGGGTATATGAACCGTTTAGACCTTCGTTGGGGAGGGAAAAGAAATTTTCATAGGCTCTTTTTAAGTCTATTTTCTTAGTGGCAATGGTAGCAGCAGAGCCTTCATGCATGCTAACCAATCTATCCCAAACTTCCTTTGAAGAGGGATATCTAATGACCACTTTCATGAGGTCAGTGGGAAGAGTGCTGACTATCATGTTTTTGAGCCTTGCATCGAGATTAACAAGTCTCCTTTCATCGTCAGTCCATTGAACCTCTGGTTTGACGATGTCAATCACAATCTCAGGAGCATCAACAGTTGCTCCTGGTGTTCTTTGAACCAGAGTGGGGATATAAGGACCGACTGTCAGAATGGACATTAGATAGGGTTCCACACCTACTATATGTAGTAACATCCTCTCCTTCCAAGACCCAAAGTCATTGGGCTCGAATCTTGGAGGGACGGATACGTAACCGAAGTCACGTGTGTTAACAAGGGTGGGAACAGCAGACATGTTCTTGTGTAAGAAAAAGATAAAGAAAGAATTTTAGGTAAATAAGTTTGCAAACGGATCTTTGTTTCAGTAATTTAGAAACGTTGGCTCTGATACCAATTGACAGTCCACTAATTTGCACACTTATATTTGTTTAAACTAAACAAGAAAGTAAAGAACAGAAGTAAAGAACACAAACAAGAACAAATAAAGTGAAACACTTTGTGGTGACAAAACACACTTAAAAGATGCGGCTGTGTTCCTTTATATAGAAGAGGAATTAGGGCAACACAGCCTTACAATGATAGTGATGTGATGGTGGTTGTCGACATTCCATTGGCTCTAAGTACTTGGATCCAGGAGCCGTTGTCTTCTTTACCAGAACGGGTATGAAAGAGAGAAACCCTTGCTTTGGTCCCAACTGTACCATTGCCATATAAGGTAACATTCAGTTAGGAGAACCACCATGTGACTTCTTGTCTTCTTGTTGGTTTGAAATCTTCCCGCCTTGACAAACAATTTGGAAAGCAAACCACCCGCTGACGAGAGTCAATGACTCGCTGATGACTCGCTGACGACCCACGTCAGCAACCAAGTCTGATCAGCGAATCCTTGACTCAACATATTATAATTGGGAAATATATTAACGGAAAAGTGAATTTAAGGTTGTTCGGCACCTAAGCTTAGGTGTGGAATCCCTCACATACTAATATTTTAGTATTTCTTGTTTAATGAATAAATGCTTGGGTCCCCATGAATTTATGGTTTAAAAAATTAGTATGTGAGTGTTCGGCACCTAAGCTTAGGTGTGGAATCCCTCACATACTAATATTTTAGTATTTCTTGTTTAATGAATAAATGCTTGGGTCCCCATGAATTTATGGTTTAAAAAATTAGTATGTGAGTGTTCGGCACCTAAGCTTAGGTGTGGAATCCCTCACATACTAATATTTTAGTATTTCTTGTTTAATGAATAAATGCTTGGGTCCCCATGAATTCTATGGTTTAAAAAATTAGTATGTGAGTGTTCGGCACCTAAGCTTAGGTGTGGAATCCCTCACATACTAATATTTTAGTATTTCTTGTTTAATGAATAAATGCTTGGGTCCCCATGAATTCTATGGTTTAAAAAATTAGTATGTGAGTGTTCGGCACCTAAGCTTAGGTGTGGAATCCCTCACATACTAATATTTTAGTATTTCTTGTTTAATGAATAAATGCTTGGGTCCCCATGAATTCTATGGTTTAAAAAATTAGTATGTGAGTGTTCCGCACCTAAGCTTAGGTGTGGAATCCCTCACATACTAATATTTTAGTATTTCTTGTTTAATGAATAAATGCTTGGGTCCCCATGAATTCTATGGTTTAAAAAATTAGTATGTGAGTGTTCCGCACCTAAGCTTAGGTGTGGAATCCCTCACATACTAATATTTTAGTATTTCTTGTTTAATGAATAAATGCTTGGGTCCCCATGAATTCTATGGTTTAAAAAATTAGTATGTGAGTGTTCCGCACCTAAGCTTAGGTGTGGAATCCCTCACATACTAATATTTTAGTATTTCTTGTTTAATGAATAAATGCTTGGGTCCCCATGAATTCTATGGTTTAAAAAATTAGTATGTGAGTGTTCCGCACCTAAGCTTAGGTGTGGAATCCCTCACATACTAATATTTTAGTATTTCTTGTTTAATGAATAAATGCTTGGGTCCCCATGAATTTATGGTTTAAAAAATTAGTATGTGAGTGTTCCGCACCTAAGCTTAGGTGTGGAATCCCTCACATACTAATATTTTAGTATTTCTTGTTTAATGAATAAATGCTTGGGTCCCCATGAATTTATGGTTTAAAAAATTAGTATGTGAGTGTTCGGCACCTAAGCTTAGGTGTGGAATCCCTCACATACTAATATTTTAGTATTTCTTGTTTAATGAATAAATGCTTGGGTCCCCATGAATTTATGGTTTAAAAAATTAGTATGTGAGTGTTCGGCACCTAAGCTTAGGTGTGGAATCCCTCACATACTAATATTTTAGTATTTCTTGTTTAATGAATAAATGCTTGGGTCCCCATGAATTCTATGGTTTAAAAAATTAGTATGTGAGTGTTCCACACCTAAGCTTAAATATCCGACAGCCTTATATTACCATCCCCATATATTAATGTTGGTCTAACTTGACAACTTATTCAACATTCAAAGAACTCTCCAAGTTTGTAATTTGGGTAGCAATCAACCAATATATGGGATCCAAGTCAAAACTTCTGTTCGGCTATGCAAGTTTTTTTTATATTACATAACATAACAAGGAATAACAAAAATTGCATACAAATCCAAACACTGGACAAAACAAATGAGTGCCTCAGCTCCCACTACCTCATGTGCACATTATCCCACACCCCTCCAAACCCTAATTCCAAAGACCCTTTCTCTCCTATCTAGTTTTTCTTTTTCTCGATTGATGGAAGATATGGGTGTGAATGAGTCACATGTGACATATTTTATTCACCTTACATGTTACGTTTTATATGTTTTCTTTTAACAACAAATTAATGTTAAATGTTTATAATAACTATATATTCCAAACACTTAAAGAGTCAAAAGCCTCAATCACATTAGAGCAAGAGCTAACATGTTATATATATATATATTATATATATATATACATGTTATATATATATATATATATATATGTTAATATGTTAATATGTTATATAGCAAATTATTATCTTTATATGAAAAGTAGTTGTGACAAAAACCAAGTAAAATTCCAACAATTTATTGGAAAAAGAACAAAAAACTTAAAATTGTTAGATACAAACCTCACCAACTAAAACCTATACCCAAGCCAAGTAGCCAACCAAACTTACACATAACTCCAAAAGGTATCCAAGGGGTATTCAGTATTCTCAAGGTTAACTATCAGTGTTGTTTTCTGTATACCCACACAACAACTACTATACTATTGTCTCTCTATAGGTTTCATACTTTCCACTAATCATCAACTTCAAATTCACCCATAGGGTACTTATTAGGTTTGACCTAGCTAATAAATTTTTCAAAAGTTCATTTATCTTTATATTTTGTTAAAGAGTAATATGTCGAATCGATGGTGGACTGGTCAAGGTAACCTAGCCGGGATGGATCCATCATCCGGCGGTTCGTTGACTCTAAATAAGAAGCCAGATCTAGGAATATCGATGAACGAAAACAACACAGGAAGTGATCAAGATGATGAGAGAGATAACAACAGCGACGATCCAAGAGAAGGCGCTATTGAGACATCAAACAGGCGGCCTAGAGGCCGCCCGCCTGGCTCAAAAAACAAACCAAAGCCCCCAATTTTTGTTACTAGGGACAGTCCAAACGCGCTTCGTAGCCACGTTATGGAAGTAGAAAGTGGGACAGATATAGCTGAAAGTATAGCTCAGTTTAGTAGAAAAAGGCAAAGAGGGGTTTCGGTTTTAAGCGCTAGTGGGACAGTTATGAATGTAACCCTAAGACAACCAACTGCACCCGGTTCAGTTATGGCTTTACAAGGCCGGTTCGAGATATTATCATTAACAGGAGCCTTTTTACCCGGTCCAGCTCCACCTGGATCAACTGGCTTGACTATTTACCTCGCGGGAGGTCAAGGTCAAGTCGTTGGAGGTAGCGTTGTGGGGTCGTTGGTGGCGTCTGGGCCCGTGATGGTAATCGCGGCTACATTTTCTAACGCTACGTATGAAAGATTACCGGTTGATGAAGAAGAGGAAGCAGATAGTGTGGTGCAAGCTACAGGGATGGGTACTGGTGGTGGTGGTGGTGGCGGCGGCGGTGGTGGATCACCGCCAGGACTTGGGATGAGTGATCATCATCCGATGCCTGGCGGATATAATTTGCAGCCAAATTTGATGCCTAATAATGGTGGTGCACCAATGAACCATGAAGCATTTGGTTGGGCTCATAGCCGGCCAGCTCCATATTAATTAGAGGTAATGTTAATTTAAAGAGGAATAATAATGTTAATTATTGTTAGTTTGAATAATTAAGGTCTAGTGTGATGTTAAGAATATATCAAATATATATTAATGATCTTCAGGTTGTAATGCAACAAAAATATATATTAATCCTAGCTTTTGAGTCTGTAAAAATATTTTGTTTTATATTCTTGTTCATTATGGGATGTGTTCAACTTTGGAAAATTGAAATATATTAACTTAATCACCACTTTGTGTAATTAGTTTGCTAGCCTGATCATTCTTAAAGATTAATGTGAGTGTATTTGTTCATTCGAAATTTACATTTTGGTAAAATGGTAATTAACATCAAAAGAGTGATTATTGAATCTTTGTGATATTTTAATTATAATTTTAATAATACATTTTTGATGAAAATCTAGATCATTATCATTGACAATGTCTTAGTTAACGTTGATTGTGTCTTCATTAGTTTACTAATTACTAATTTTAATCATGAAAACATAGTTTTATGTATTTTGATCAGGTTTAAATATGAAAATGTTATGATACTTTTTCCTTTCTGTTAGCTAGCACACAACTTTTTTAATTTTTAATTATCATGTGAAGTTGTGAACTATTTATTTAAATATTTAAAACATTTGGATTATCTATACTTTAATTTAATAACGTTTAGCTGTTAATTAATATTTTGTTCGAAGTACGCTCATGTAGGGTTAATTAGCCTAGCTAAATGACATGGTTTTCCATTTTTGGTGCATACACAAAACATTTATACATTTTTTAATTAATAGTATTACAGTCATTGAAATTATCCAAATATGCTGGATTTCCTGATAGGGTACTAGGGTAGTTAAAGTTTCTTCAATAGTTCATTTGTCATGTCAAAATAATTAAGGCCATTTTTTTCAACTTGAATAGTGGAACTAGCAATTTGAATTAGCATATCAAGTTTTATGGCAAAATTTTCTTATCTTTTCAAGGGTACGTATCAGCCTATCAGGTGACATGCACACTAGCTAGTATGTAACTACTGGTGACGAAATAATAATCACTTCGGCAAAACTTTTGCTCGACTCGATTATAAAACTAGCGGCTAGCTCAAAACTCGACTGAAGCTCGACCATAAGTTCGAGCCCGAGTAGTTAATCGACATTTTAATTTTTGCCCAAACGACTTGATAACAATATTTAAAATAATATAAATTAAACTTAGTTTTGTAAGGGACTTTATAATTTGTAGCTCGATCATGGTTGATCCGAATGTCTACTCTAGTGATTTGAATTGAACCAAATCAGATTCGCGTATATATTGCAACCGAAGCTCCAAGCCTCCAATAGCCCGAGAAGTGCATGTCTCATGTCTTTTACACCCCTATCTTCTTTTTTTAGAATGACAAGTATTAGGCATTAATGATTCGTGTAATTCCAACTCAATAGATGGTACTACCTGAAGACACCTCTATGTCGATGGTGGAGTTACTTTGCAATATAAGCGTTGAACTGGAGACGACCAGTTACAGAGAGTATATACCAAGTTCTAGATAGATTACTTATTTAAGTGACAATAAGTAAAGAACAATGCAATAATGTAAAATACTTGTAAAGTAAATTGGTGAGACAATATGTAATTTTCAAGTGTAATTTATTTATTAACTTTAAATAAATTACAAGGTTGTTGCGGAACCAAGATAATACAAAGTATGTAAATATCCTAACAACCTATGAACTACAATTGATCTACACTTGGAATTTCTCTAAACAATCAAAACACTTAAAGTTGTAAAATGTTCCTTTTTACGATTGAGAGAATATTGCACAAGTTCACCAAGAATATTGCAGGTTTGCAAAGTATGTGTTCTGTGTGTTTCTTGGTTGTGCAATGACTTGTATTTATAAGCAAAGTTAACATTGAGATGTTAACTTTGGCCGTACAAATATGGTTGAGATCATTTAAGGAATAGCATTTAATTCCTTAAAATGCAGTGTAAAGTTGCAGTATAAAACAACTTTACTCAACCAGCTTTATGTACCTTTTTGTACTTAAATAATAAGATAAATCTTATTATCCGGGTAATAGTACATAAACCATAAAAGTCAATTCCTCGTAATCAGTGTAAAGCTTTGTAAGAGCTTTCCACTGATGGTCTCCAGTTTGTAACTGACTAGAATGTCAACTGGGCTTCGCTGCCATTGTCATTCTCTATCTTCCACTTGTTGTCTTCGACTTCAACTGGAATGATTCTTCAACTGGTCAGTTCTCAACTGGAGGAAGTCTTCAGTTGCGTTAACTGTACGATGCAACTGGACTTCAATATATTTCTGGACAAATCTTCTGGGTCTCCAGGTGCAACTGGAGACTGGCCAGTTTCACTGAAACTGGTCCTAACAAATTCCCCCTATTTGTCTGAAATATTGCCAAGTCTTTTTCAGTTCTTGTATCTGTACAAGTGTGAACTGGAGAGACTTGTTCGATTAAATCTATCAAAGTTTTCCAAGGCATTTTTATAGATCAGTAAATGTCTTGGGTTTTTCTTTTAAGTTTGTTAGATCTAATCTATTATCTATCTTGTGGTTACAAACTGGTAACTTTATTTATACAAGGAAATGAAATATACATAAGTTACAGAATGTAAACAGAATTACAAGCAGATAAACTGAAGAGGGAACTTAATCAGATGGCCCTTCGCCAGTTCTCCTTCTCTTTGACACTGAAGAGATAGGATGAGAGTCTTCAGGATCAATATTCAACTTAAGCTCCAGATTTTCTTTGTGTTGAATCTTTCCCTTCAAGAAGTTAACCCAAGCTTTCTCAAACCTATTCTTTTGTGTCTTAGCCTTCCAAAAAGTTCACCATTTCAACCCATTCTGAGAACCCATATTGCATTGCACCAGGATTGTCAGTTCTAACCAGTGGCCCTCTGGCATAACTGACTTCAACATGAAAGTACTTGGTGCCTGGCTTAATTGTTACATGAACACCATTAATTGCCCCACTGTGTCTTCTGGTTGCCATGATCTGGGAGTAGTATTCTCTTGCTTCAGATTCATTTGATATTTTAATACTCCCAGCTCCAGCAGCCAGCACAGCATTCTTGATGTCATCATTTGATACATCGCCAGTTGGTTCAACAAAAGTTCTAAGGTCAGCATCTATGCAGTGGTTTTCTTGGTTGAGGGATCCTTCTTGGTGGATTCAATACCCTTTTCACAACCTTTCTAACATTTTCGATTCTTTTCTGAATCCCACTGGCCCTGTTTTCCTTTGCCTTCTCCACTGATATATTTAAGTTTCTGGCATCATACTCAGCTTCATCATCAGGATAGTGCCTGTCCAGTTCAATGTCAAGCATTTCTTTTAACATACCCACTATCCTGGCATCATCTTTTACTCTAGCATACTCCTCCTTAGTGATTCCTAACAAGTGAGCATCACTAATATCAAACAATTTAATCTTTTCCAGATGTTGTCTGGCTTCAGCTTGGTTGGCTTGTTTCATTTTCTTTCTTTCTTTGATTTGATCACCAAGCCTTGCCAGACGTTTGCTATCACTTTTAGAAACTGGAGGAAGTACATCAGCATTGCCAGTTTCCAACATTGGTACATCAGTGGCCTGCTGGGCTACATCAGATGCTAAACCTTTACCCTTATCAATATTCCCCCTATCCATTACATCCATATTCTCTACCCTTTGCTCACCAGTTTCAGTACTGGTAGCCACAATCACATTACCACCAGATTGACTTTCAGTTGGAGTTCTTTCAGGTGCAACTGGTGCAAGGATTGCACTTCTTTCCCCATTGGAAGCATCTAGACCTGCCCTTATAGCTTCCCATTCAAAATGGTGAGATGGCAACCGGTCAAGAGGCTGCCATGTTTGTAAGTCCTTGCACTCTTTAAAAATTCCACACATCATTCTGAAAGACCTCCATAGATGGTTGGTCTCCTTTGACTGGGTCAGAACATTTGCAGTAACTTGTTGCTGACCAATTTTCAGTTCTTCCAAGATTTTAGAATCTTCACTAAGACCCGAAACCACCTTTTACTTAACTTCTTCATCTTTTTGTTTCAAATTATTCACTTCGGTTGTCAGATTTTCAATAGACTGAGTATGATTAGATACCTGGGTGCTCAAATTATCAATGCTGCCTCTCAACTGGTTGATCTCATTAGTGAGTGGGGCCAGATCAACCTGAGGAGTGGCCAGCTTGGTGATCTCAGACATCACCTTTTCTATCAATTATGTTTCCCTTGCACCCAGCGTATCATCGATCTTCTGACCAACTGAAACCATCAACTGCTACCCAAGCTCAGTCACATTCAACCCAGGCTTTTCAACTAACTCTTTCACCTGTTTTTCAATCTCCTTCAAATCAATTTCTGATCTTCTAACAGTGTTACCCAACAGATTTGAGATTGAGGTTGTGACATTGGACTGAGTGAGGTCGAAGGCTTCCTTTAGAGAAGTTGCCAGATTGTTGCAGCCTCCGACCAGCTCATTGAGCTTCTTTAACACCAAGTCTTCATTTGATGAGAACTTGTTAATCCCCAGATCAACCACTTTAATATTGGTCAGATGGTCCTTGTGGTATCTGGAGAAAGACTTAGTGTTTTTGTCAAGTGTCTTTTGAATATCCTCCACCCTGGTAAGAAGGTTTTAGATATCGGCTTGAACAGACACAACTTGACTGTCCAGTGACGGAGGGGAAGGTGTCACTGGACCTGTAGCAGTTTCCACTGGAGCAACTGGAGGAGGCAAATTGAGAGAAGCCTCCCCAGTTGACATCGCAGCAGTTGAAGAAGTAATAATTGGAGTGGTAGAAGAAGAAGGGACTGAAGTAACAATGTGTTGTTCATGCTGAGAATGCTCAGGTGTGAACAACGGCGGCGGTGGGGGTGGCATTTCTCGAAGGAGTGAGAACTGCCCAGATGGTGATGGTGCCATACGTCTGTTTCCAGACATATAGTTATATGTGGGGAATGGTATTTCAGTAGGCTCATTTATCAGGGATGGTAAAACTGAAATTGAAGTATCTTGTACAGAAGACTAAAAAATCTCCAAGTCTGAAGCAGTACCTTCTGAATCCGAAGACTCAATAAGGATTTCCTCGTCATTAACATTCATGTCCAGATCTATGAATGTAACTGAGGGCTGACCAGATGGGTTAGTCTCCAGATGACCTTCTCCAGTTTCCTGGAAGGTTGCATCTGTTGGAGGATCAGATACCGAGGTATCTTCACCAGGGATAGAGGTCACTGGGGTTGCCTCAGTTATAGTTGCTCTATCCACAACCATAACATCATCGGCCGAAGAGTTGGGAACCTCAGTCTGTTGGAATTCGTCTGCCCAAGACACATATTAAATTGACGTGGCTAGTACGTGATGATCCAAGTCGGGTCATACCCAATAACAAGCTAGACAAACACTTATGGTATTTATTTATATGATTTGATCTTTAAATAAATATCACTACTTGAAACATTTAGAAAGTGGTTTTCTAAATAATAGCACTTGAGATATGTAAATAAATTATATGGATGATTTATTTTGAGAGAAATGTAAATATGTTTATTTGGCAAAATAAACATTTATGTGTGTTGTATATAATATGTAATATGTTACATAAGATATGTAACAAGTTATGTTGCATTTTATATACAAAATGTACAAGAAAAATGGTTTATAAAATTTGGACACAAAATTTGTTTGTGACCACCCCTTGGGGCCGGCCCCCTTCCCCCCCCATGTGCCTTTGAAGTATTTTGTTCTACTTATAGCACATGGGGTGTTGTACACAACACACAAGATACACAACATAGAGTGCATCACCACTCTTACAATTCTTGGAAGAAGATTTCTCTCAACTTCTCAAGAGCAAAACACTCTTCTTTTTCTCTTGGTAATTTCGGCATCAAGGAGGATTAAAGGGAAGGGTTTTTCAAGATTAAATCCTAGCACATTTGGGTGTTTGTTGGAAGCTTGGGGTATACTAGCTTGAGGTTCTTCTAGGTTGAAGACTTGCCACTTCAAGATCATCATCTCCTTCATTCCACCTTCTCATAAGCTTGGAAGAAGGTAGTCTTCTAAAACACCCTATGGTTGTTGTTTTGTATGTATGCTATTCATATACATGGATCCTTATTGTTTGGGTTTTATTTTATAAGTTAAACTTTGAATTTAACTATACCAACATATTGAAATGGTTCAATTTTCCGCTGCGTTTTAATATTATAAGGATAATATTACTTTGATAAAAACCCAAAAATCCCAACAATGGCATCTAGAGCCGGTTATATGGATACATACATCAAAAGTTGATATTTTGTTTGGACAAAATCCAATGTTTTGGCCATTTTGGCAATGGCCGAAATTAATACACAAAAAAAGGAGGTTCCTTTTTTTTCTTGTGTATTTTAGTGTCACAACTTAGCCAAGAGACCTTGTGAATGTTTGTGATGTGTTTGTATTTATTTAATTATTCAATGGTTGTAATAGTTAAATAGGATTTTATTCATTCATTTGGTTATGTAATCTATTTATTTCATTTGGTATGTAATAAATAGATTAGTTGCATTTTTTCTTATAAATGTAACCTCCAAGAAAGCATCAAAAGGTTTGGGGCTAAAGTTGGAGGCCTAATGAAGAGACCCGTAAGTTCTCACTGCGGCGCAGTGGGAGTATGTCAAACCCACTGCGGCGCAGTGGGGTATGCACCCACTGCGGCGCAGTGGGAGTATGTCAAACCCACTGCGGCGCAGTGGGGTATGTCCCACTGCGGCGCAGTGGGAGTATGTAACCCACTGCGGCGCAGTGGGAGTATGTCAAACCCACTGCGGCGCAGTGGGAGTATGTCCCACTGCGGCGCAGTGGGAGTATGTCAAACCTACTGCGGCGCAGTGGGGGATAAGTATGTCAAACCCACTGCGGCGCAGTGGGAGTATGTCAAACCCACTGCGGCGCAGTGGGAGTATGTCAAACCCACTGCGGCGCAGTGGGAGTATGTCAACCCACTGCGGCGCAGTGGGAGTATGTCACCCACTGCGGCGCAGTGGGAGTATGTCAAACCCACTGCGGCGCAGTGGGAGTATGTCAAACCCACTGCGGCGCAGTGGGAGTATGTACCCACTGCGGCGCAGTGGGAGTATGTCAAACCCACTGCGGCGCAGTGGGAGTATGTCCCACTGCGGCGCAGTGGGAGTATGTCAAACCTACTGCGGCGCAGTGGGGGATAAGTATGTCAAACCCACTGCGGCGCAGTGGGAGTATGTCAAACCCACTGCGGCGCAGTGGGAGTATGTCAAACCCACTGCGGCGCAGTGGGAGTATGTCCCACTGCGGCGCAGTGGGAGTATGTCAAACCTACTGCGGCGCAGTGGGGGATAAGTATGTCAAACCCACTGCGGCGCAGTGGGAGTATGTCCCACTGCGGCGCAGTGGGAGTATGTCAAACCCACTGCGGCGCAGTGGGAGTATGTCAAACCCACTGCGGCGCAGTGGGAGTATGTCAACCCACTGCGGCGCAGTGGGAGTATGTCCACTGCGGCGCAGTGGGAGTATGTCCCACTGCGGCGCAGTGGGAGTATGTCAAACCTACTGCGGCGCAGTGGGGGATAAGTATGTCAAACCCACTGCGGCGCAGTGGGAGTATGTCAAACCCACTGCGGCGCAGTGGGAGTATGTCAAACCCACTGCGGCGCAGTGGGAGTATGTCCCCACTGCGGCGCAGTGGGAGTATGTCAAACCCACTGCGGCGCAGTGGGAGTATGTCAAACCCACTGCGGCGCAGTGGGAGTATGTCCCACTGCGGCGCAGTGGGAGTATGTCAAACCTACTGCGGCGCAGTGGGGGATAAGTATGTCAAACCCACTGCGGCGCAGTGGGAGTATGTCAAACCCACTGCGGCGCAGTGGGAGTATGTCAAACCCACTGCGGCGCAGTGGGAGTATGTCCCACTGCGGCGCAGTGGGAGTATGTCAAACCCACTGCGGCGCAGTGGGAGTATGTCAAACCCACTGCGGCGCAGTGGGAGTATGTCAAACCCACTGCGGCGCAGTGGGAGTATGTCCCACTGCGGCGCAGTGGGAGTATGTCAAACCTACTGCGGCGCAGTGGGGGATAAGTATGTCAAACCCACTGCGGCGCAGTGGGAGTATGTCCCACTGCGGCGCAGTGGGAGTATGTCCCACTGCGGCGCAGTGGGAGTATGTCAAACCTACTGCGGCGCAGTGGGGGATAAGTATGTCAAACCCACTGCGGCGCAGTGGGAGTATGTCAAACCCACTGCGGCGCAGTGGGAGTATGTCAAACCCACTGCGGCGCAGTGGGAGTATGTCAAACCCACTGCGGCGCAGTGGGAGTATGTAAACCCACTGCGGCGCAGTGGGAGTATGTCAAACCCACTGCGGCGCAGTGGGAGTATGTCAAACCCACTGCGGCGCAGTGGGAGTATGTCAAACCCACTGCGGCGCAGTGGGAGTATGTCAACCCACTGCGGCGCAGTGGGAGTATGTCAAACCCACTGCGGCGCAGTGGGAGTATGTCAAACCCACTGCGGCGCAGTGGGAGTATGTCAAACCCACTGCGGCGCAGTGGGAGTATGTCAAACCCACTGCGGCGCAGTGGGAGTATGTCAAACCCACTGCGGCGCAGTGGGAGTATGTCAAACCCACTGCGGCGCAGTGGGAGTATGTCAAACCCACTGCGGCGCAGTGGGAGTATGTCAAACCCACTGCGGCGCAGTGGGAGTTAATTAACGTTCAAAATTGGTGTTAAATGAGTCTGTGATCGATCGAATTAATCAAGGGATGTTTAGTTGTGTCAAAAACATGTTTGGAAAGAAGCCTTGATCGATCAAAATCTGGAAATTTGATGGAAGTTGGTCGTTTTGGATTTCTGGACGAAAATCTGCTTAAATTCGTAAACTGGAACAAACGAAAATGAAGTTAAATTCGTTAGGTGTAATTCTGGAATTTTACGTAGCCAGTCTTAAATTCGTACGAGGGTCTATTTAAGGTCCTAAATGACTTATATTCATTATGTTAATGTACGATAGGTGTCGGAGGTTACTGATAAGCATTATTAGCTACTTGTTTGTGCGCGTGTACTACAATCAGGTAAGATACACTACTTTGTCACGCTGGGGGATCAACTAAAAGCTGGTTTCAAATCATATACACTTCCATTCGGTACCTTATTATTGTATGTGGGTTTAAGGGTTACTTGGGAGGTATTATGGGTTATGCAGTTGACCATGAGACCTGAGATGCAGTCCCTATTGTAGTGTAATGCAGTATATGTGTGAACGTGTGATGTGTGTTGTGCCTAATAAAACTTGTCTAATAATGAAGATTGTTTTAATTGGACAATTGCTTTTAAATTAAGTGTTATCTTACTTAGCTATTCTTATAGCTAACACTTGTTTCTTTTAATGTGGTTGTTCCCTCAGGTTTAGCTTGATGGAATCTAGATGCAGGACGTGTGAGCTTGGGTAGATGCAATGCAGGAGCCTTAGCTACCCTTAGACGATGCTTACTTTAGACATTCGTTACATTTCGTATTTAATGTCGAGTTTATGTAGTGATGTGTGAACGTGTGATGTGTGTTGTGCCTAATAAAACTTGTCTAATAATGAAGATTGTTTTAATTGGACAATTGCTTTTAAATTAAGTGTTATCTTACTTAGCTATTCTTATAGCTAACACTTGTTTCTTTTAATGTGGTTGTTCCCTCAGGTTTAGCTTGATGGAATCTAGATGCAGGACGTGTGAGCTTGGGTAGATGCAATGCAGGAGCCTTAGCTACCCTTAGACGATGCTTACTTTAGACATTCGTTACATTTCGTATTTAATGTCGAGTTTATGTAGTGATGTGTGAACGTGTGATGTGTGTGGTGCCTAATAAAACTTGTCTAATAATGAAGATTGTTTTAATTGGACAATTGCTTTTAAATTAAGTGTTATCTTACTTAGCTATTCTTATAGCTAACACTTGTTTCTTTTAATGTGGTTGTTCCCTCAGGTTTAGCTTGATGGAATCTAGATGCAGGACGTGTGAGCTTGGGTAGATGCAATGCAGGAGCCTTAGCTACCCTTAGACGATGCTTACTTTAGACATTCGTTACATTTCGTATTTAATGTCGAATTTATGTAGTGATGTGTGAACGTGTGATGTGTGTTGTGCCTAATAAAACTTGTCTAATAATGAAGATTGTTTTAATTGGACAATTGCTTTTAAATTAAGTGTTATCTTACTTAGCTATTCTTATAGCTAACACTTGTTTCTTTTAATGTGGTTGTTCCCTCAGGTTTAGCTTGATGGAATCTAGATGCAGGACGTGTGAGCTTGGGTAGATGCAATGCAGGAGCCTTAGCTACCCTTAGACGATGCTTACTTTAGACATTCGTTACATTTCGTATTTAATGTCGAATTTATGTAGTGATGTGTGAACGTGTGATGTGTGTTGTGCCTAATAAAACTTGTCTAATAATGAAGATTGTTTTAATTGGACAATTGCTTTTAAATTAAGTGTTATCTTACTTAGCTATTCTTATAGCTAACACTTGTTTCTTTTAATGTGGTTGTTCCCTCAGGTTTAGCTTGATGGAATCTAGATGCAGGACGTGTGAGCTTGGGTAGATGCAATGCAGGAGCCTTAGCTACCCTTAGACGATGCTTACTTTAGACATTCGTTACATTTCGTATTTAATGTCGAATTTATGTAATGACGTTTGGACGGTTGTTTTATGTTGGGCAACCGTTGGGTTTTCATTTGAACTATTTTATGATGTCGCAAGTAACACCAACTAAATGCAGAAACCAAAATGTTTTATTGGTTTTGACTTTTAAGGTCCTTTCTTCCGCAATATGACACCGTTAGGTGAAAAGTTTTTGAAAACCCATATTTTTAAACGACGGGTGTTACAAGTTGGTATCAGAGAAGTAGTTTAAGTGAACCAAGGCCTATTGACCATAGGATTTGGACTTAAACTTAAGGTGTGCATGCTAGGTACTCGTAGGATGCCTTAGCTAGAGATGACATGTGATGTAGGATGGGTTGGGATGAGTGCGAGTGTTGTAGGGCTTATGAGATGTTTACGTTACGAAGTTATGTTTTAGCCTTATCTCGACGAGCTTTTTGTTTTATTTTGCGCTTATCGACTCCACCATTTTATTGAAGGAAAATGGTAAACACTCGCAACCGCAACATCCAACGCGACGGAGCTACTGCTAGCGTTACTCCACCTGTCCATCCGGGTGCAGGCGCTTCTAATGCCGCTAATGCTGCTGCTAATGCTAATGTGAATCGTGTGAACCCCCGCCGTGTTAATCAACCAGGCTCATTGGGTCCGATGCCTCCACCACCTGGCAATCCTCTGAGAGTTAACGATGTAGCTGTGGATCAGATTCCCAATCAGATGGAGATGTATAATCTTGTGCTAACTCTTCAGGCCCAGTTGGCCCAAACGCAAGAACAGTTGAATCAGGCGTTGGCAGCTAACGCAGAAGGAACTGGTAACAGTCACTCTGTGCCTTCTCACCACACTGAGCCACCGGTCGATAATGTTGTTATTCCTCATGCTAATGTTAATGTGGTTCCTCCTAATGATGTTCGCGCCCCTCGATTCAAGTTTGAAAGTTTCCAGAAGTGTGGAGCTCAGAAATTCTATGGAACACTTAATGCAGTAGGTTGCATGGAATGGCTCGATGATACTGAGATGGTTTTTGAAGCTTGTGATTGTCCCGAGGATAAGAAAGTGTTGTGTGCAAGTAGAATGTTGAAAGAAGGTGCTCGAGATTGGTGGAAGAGCATTACTATTTCGATGACTCCGGCTATGGTAACTGCTATTACGTGGGCTGATTTTAAGCAGAAATTTATTGAGGAATATATTGGGGTACATGAGCAGCGTAAAATGGAAAAAGAGTTCCGTGCTTTGACAGCTGAAGTTGGCAAAATTAATGACTATGCTCGTTCTTTTATGGAGAAGATGAAGTTCGTAGGCCATTTGTTCCGTACTGATGCAGATCAGGTTGCTTGCTATGTTGATGGTTTGCCTCCGAGTTATCGAGGTATCTGCAGGCAGCACAAGACTCTGACTGAAGCTATCAAGGAGTCTAAAAAGCTTGACGATGATTTTGCTTCGGACAAGAAAGTAGTTGAGAAAGTCGACGACAAGAAAGTGGGATTTAAAAGAAGATCAAACTGGTCCTCTAATAACAATAATAATAATAAGAAGTTCCGTGGAAATTCTAGCTCAAGCGGTGACAAGGATAAAAAGAAGAATGGGTCATGGTGTATATTTTGCAAGACCATTCATGAAGGGCATTGTACCGACAAGACAAGAAGGTGCCACAAGTGTGGGAAGTCGGGGCATCTTGCAACTGAATGTAGGGACAAGACTCGTTGCTACAAGTGCCAAGAAACGGGTCATCTCATTGCCGATTGTCCACAGATGAAGAATGCTGGAAAGAAGACCGCCACGACAGCAACAAAAGTGAGAGCTCTTCAAATGACGGTTGATGACGCAAGGAACAACGATGAAGTGGTAAGTGGTACTTTCCTTGTTAACTCAAAGCCTGCCTCTGTTTTATTTGATTCAGGTGCAAATAGGTCGTTTGTGTCCACATTATTTGCTCCTAAGCTAGAAAGAGTCACTACTCCCTTAGATTGCTCAATAGAGGTAGAAATTGCTAATGGTACGGTTAATAATATACGTGTGGGTTATGACGATTGTGAGATTGAGATTGAAGGTTGTTCTTTTCCGGTTCAACTATTGCCTACTACCTTAGGTGGTTTTGACGTAGTGATTGGTATGGATTGGTTGGCTAGAAATGAAGCTAGTATTTTATGTTCCCAAAAGATAATTCGATTGCCTATATCCGAGGGTAAAGTGATAACGGTGTATGGAGACAAGAAGAGAGGAGGAATAAAGATTATTAGTATGATGAAAGCTATTAAAAGTATAAGGAAAAACAAGAGCCATTTCTTGGCTTATGTTATTGATGCAAGAAAAGAGAAGTCTTCAATCGCTAGTGTTGAGGTAGTATCCAATTTTCCCGATGTGTTTCCCGATGATCTACCCGGTATTCCTCCCGATCGTGAAGTTACTTTTCAGATAGATCTTGTTCCCGGTGCTACACCCGTTGCTAAAGCACCTTACCGATTAGCTCCTACAGAAATGAAGGAATTAATGACGCAACTACAGGAGTTACTTGACAAAGGGTTCATACAACCTAGTTCCTCGCCTTGGGGAGCTCCGGTTCTCTTTGTTAAGAAGAAGGACGGATCAATGCGCATGTGTATTGACTACCGTGAGTTGAACAAACGAACGGTCAAGAATAAGTATCCTCTCCCGAGAATTGATGATCTTTTTGATCAACTACATGGTGCTTCGTATTTTTCAAAGATTGATTTGCGGTCCGGTTATCATCAGTTAAAGGTAAAGAAGGAAGATGTAGCAAAGACAGCTTTCCGGACTAGATATGGTCATTATGAGTTTTTGGTCATGCCATTTGGGTTGACCAATGCTCCAGCCGCGTTTATGGACTTAATGAATCGGGTATGCCGCCCCTTTCTAGATCATTTTGTTATTGTGTTTATTGACGATATTTTGATCTACTCTAAGTCAGAGGATGAACACCGAGAGCATTTGAAAGCAGTTTTGGAGGTGTTGAGGGAGAAGAAGTTGTACGCAAAGTTTTCTAAATGTGAGTTTTGGCTCCGAGAAGTGCAGTTTCTTGGTCATGTTATTACATCGGAAGGTATTAAAGTAGATCCTTCAAAGATTGAAGCTGTTTCAAAGTGGGAGCAGCCAAAGACACCTACCGAGATTAAGAGTTTTCTTGGTTTGGCTGGGTATTATAGAAGGTTTATTCAGGATTTTTCTCGAATAGCCAAGCCTATGACGGAATTAACAAAGAAGGGTGTGAAGTACGAGTGGACTGAAAAGCAGGAAAATGCATTCCAAACGTTGAAAAAGAAGTTGTGTGAAGCTCCTATCCTTGCCTTGCCTGAAGGTACTGATGATTTAGTGGTATATAGCGATGCTTCTATTACGGGTTTGGGTTGTGTCTTAATGCAGAGAGACAAAGTGATTGCTTATGCTTCACGTCAGTTGAAGCCTCATGAGAAGAATTACCCTACCCATGATCTTGAGTTAGCGGCGGTTGTGTTTGCATTGAAATTATGGAGACATTACTTATATGGCACTAAATGCACACTTTACACCGACCATAAGAGTTTACAATATATGTTTACTCAAAAGGAGATGAATGTGAGACAAAGAAGGTGGATGGAATTACTTAAAGACTATGATTGTGAAATCAAATACCATCCGGGTAAAGCCAATGTAGTGGCGGATGCACTAAGTAGGAAAGTGCAAAGCTCTTCTTGTAAGTTGATGAGCATGCAAGTTCAGGCCAAGTCGGGTCTATTAGATCGAATTAAAGAAGCACAAGAGAGGGCATTAATGAAGGATAATATTGATAACGAGAGTATTGGAAAGAAGAAACGACTTGTGATGGAGACTAATAGTCGTGGGTTTAAAACATACAAGGGTCGCATTTGGGTGCCACTGCTTGGTGGTAACCGAGAGTTGATCCTTGAAGAGGTCCATAGAAGTAGGTATTCGATGCATCCCGGTGTCACCAAAATGTATGCAGATTTGAAGCCGATTTATTGGTGGCCGGATATTAAAGGTGAAGTAGCTCATTTTGTAGCAAAGTGTTTGACGTGTGCAAGAGTGAAGACGGACCATCAAAAGCCGTATGGTTTGTTGCATCAATTAGAAATTCCCGAGTGGAAATGGGATCATATTACCATGGACTTTGTAACGAAGCTACCTAAAACGCCGAAAGGGAATGATATGATATGGGTGATTGTAGATAGATTGACGAAGAGTGCTCATTTTCTAGCTACCCGACAAGATGTGCCTTTAACGAAGATGGCAAAGATGTACATTGATGAAGTAGTAGCGAAACATGGAGTTCCTTTATCTATTGTTTCGGATCGAGACTCGAGGTTTGTGTCAAACTTTTGGAAGGGTCTTCAACGGGAGTTGGGTAGTAGAATAAATTTGAGTACCGCCTATCATCCCCAAACCGATGGGCAAAGTGAGAGAACTATTCAAACCTTGGAGGATATGTTGAGAACGTGTGTACTTGAATATGGTGGAGCATGGGATGAACACTTGAAGTTGATTGAATTTGCTTATAATAATAGTCACCATGCAAGTATTGGAATGCCACCATTTGAAATGTTATATGGAAGGAGATGTAGGACTCCAAGTTGTTGGATGGAGCCCGGTGAAAAGCAGTTGACCGGTCCCGAAATTATTGAAATTACCTCTGAAAAGGTTAATGTAGCTAAAGAAGCCTTACGTGTGGCAAGAGAAAGGCAGAAAACATATGCAGATAAGAAAAGGAGACCGATTGAGTTTAATGTGGGTGATTTAGTGATGCTGAAAGTATCACCTTGGAAAGGAGTTATCCGATTTGGAAAGAAGGGAAAGTTGAGTCCAAGATTTATTGGACCTTTTAAAGTGGTGAAACGCATCAAAGATGTAGCATATCAGTTGGAATTACCTCCAGAATTGGATGGAATTCATAACACCTTCCATGTATCCTACTTGAGGAAATGTTTAGCTGAGGAGTCGAGTGTGATTCCTATTAAAGACGTGAGTATTGACCCAATGAAGAGAATAGTAGATGAACCGGTAGCGATACTTGGAAGAAAGCAAAAGAAGTTACGCAGGAAAGTGATAGATCTTGTTTTGATAAAGTGGAAACATAATCATGGAGAAAGCTTGACTTGGGAAACTGAAGCAGTAATGAAGGAGAAATATCCCGAGTTGTTCCTATCTGATGAGATTCCGAGGACGGAATCCTTTTAAGGAGGAGGTAATTGTAACATCCCGAACTTTTATGTAATGTTTGACTAATGCCGTTAAGTCAATTTGGGGTGTTGTTAAGTCTTTACTTAATATTTGAATGTAGCTATGTGTGATTAACGTAGATAAAGTA
>CM067167.1:79008278-79051408 GCA_034093135.1 Erigeron breviscapus
ATATAGCAATCACGTCATTCGTCTAGTTTCATCAAGGTGGGTGATTAAAAGATTAGCCACTCATGATTAAATTGAAGTAACAATCAAAATAAAGGAAGAACATGATGTACCAATCGTTTGCGAAATAGAAATTGCGAGACAATAAAATAGATACGATCTAGATGGGTGCACGTGAATCTTCAATGAATCGGAAGACGATGAAATCTTGATTTGATCCTTGAAGGTGTTCCTTGTAGTGCAGCTCCTAGAAAGAAAACTTGATGCTTTGGGAATTAGGTTATGTTTTCTCCTTATACCTCCCTTTCATCTGAAGCAAAAGCTGCCCAAAACCTTTCAGCCCCGTACTCTCACTGCGGTGCAGTGGGCGAGTGATGCCCCCACTGCGGCGCAGTGCTTATACACTGCCTTTGGTGCTCGTTTGTCAAGGCTGACTGCGGCGCAGTGGGCACACGCACATCCCACTGCGGCGCAGTGTAATATTACTGGTTGAATTCTCCTTTTTTTTCCACTAGCTGACTGCGGCGCAGTGGGCCTGTTCACCACCACTGCGTCGCAGTATAAATATACTGGTCTCGATGCTCATTTCCATTAGATGGCTGCGGCGCAGTGGGCTTGTTCACCACCACTGCGTCGCAGTATAAATATACTGGTCTCGATGCTCATTTCCATTAGATGGCTGCGGCGCAGTGGGCTTGTTCACCACCACTGCGTCGCAGTATAAATATACTGGTCCGAATAACACTTCTTCAAAAATGAGAACTTGCATAAATTTTCTATCTCTTTTCACCTTAACAACTCTCGAACTCTCCAATCAACTTCATGACCTCAAAATTACTCGAAATTGCACCAAACGGACACGTCGCCTGTTTAGAACCTGAAACCACTAACAAAACCCATAAACGCGCCAAATGCCAGCAAAATTGACTAAAAACATATAATAAAAAAAGCCAATAACGATGTGGGCGATGGGTATAAATTGGTCACATCAAATCCCCCCACACTTGAGCATTGCTTGTCCTCAAGCAAATCCAACATTTAAAGAAAAAGTAATCCTTGGCAAAGAAGTTAAATAAACAATTACGAGTATCAAAAAGAAGCAACACCAAGTATGTCAAAGACAAAGAAGTTGGGTGAAGCAGTTTTAATCTTAAATGAAAACCCGAAATGTTTGACAATATCTGAACAATCCACAAGCCTCAATAACACGACTATGCTCAAGTGAAACAAATGAACCTATCAATATCATTCTACTCCAACGAACTTACTTTTGGGGTTGAATATACCAAGAATCACTCATAGCACAGTCGTGATGCATATCTTACCATAGGCTTGAACAAGGATCATAGCTCCACCGACATGGCGTAAGCACCAAGTACATCATCAAAATAGGCATATAAGATGGTTGTATAGTTAGGCTAAGGTATATATATTGGACATTTACAATGAGTGAGGGAGTGTAGGTTAGAAATGAAAGGAATCAATCAAAAGTATAAGGTAAGTAAGTAATATGTACAAAATAGTCTAATCAAAACCCGTACCATTGATTGCCAACAACCCATAAATTGCTATTCCGCTAAAACACCTCAAAAATACCAAGCAAACTCGACACCATTGTGGTGTATCAACTTCAAACAACTTAAAGTCAACCAAGCCCTCCATTCTTAACGATACAACACAACTCTAGACATATAAAAATGAGAAGTACCCACTAGTAGCCCAAGCTCTCTCTTTTCATTTTTTTCTTTTTTTTTAAATCAATTACACTCTACTAGTAGGCACCCTCTTACAATGATGAGCAATGTCTAACACAATCTACAACCTTTGAACAACACAGGACATTCCTCAATAATTTTGACCAATCGACGTATTCCCAAGTACTAAGAATATTCCAACTGAATCTCTCCCAAACCATCCAAACAAACCAATGACAATCAATGGCCCCCCGGATTAGACTATCGGTATAGTAAGGTATAATTAGGTAAAGTTTACATAAATGAGTGGATATATACAATGGAAAAGGCTAAGTTAAAAGGATGTATAAGAAAGGTTTACAAAGAAAGGAAGCATGTATATGTAAGTGAGTATAAGTATAGTAAGGGTATGAATGTACAAAAGCCAATTGGCGAAAAGAAAGAAAGAAAAGAATGGATCAAACCTATATGCCACTTCGTCATCCGATGTACTTTTATCACAAAAGTGATCTCACTGCGGTCTCGTCACGATCACAAAGCCAAGTTCTAGCTCAACACATCACCGGCACACTCAAATCAAAGAAAGAACCCGGAAATGGAATAAATTAACCTCAAATTCGCACATCTTAGTGCAGAGTTCGAAATAGAACCCTTACTCCCGAATAAATCCAAGAGCCTAAGAGAGGGACAAATTACAAGGCAATCAAACCAAAACCGTAAACACCTAGCACATCTATATATGAACAATGAATCTCACAACTTTAGGTGTTTGGGAAATTTGAGTATGCAAGTAATGTTATCAATCCACAAGGATAAGCCCCATAACCGTTCAGAACACATTTCGCCGATTAAAATTTTTGCCAAAGGAAAATTTTGTAGTAAAAATTGATCATTAAATTATTATGACTTAAATGACAAAAGCAATTTACCACAAGGACAAGCTCAACACAAGTTTTGAAACCACATCAACCTCTATTATCCCACCAAATTGACAACACCGATTCCAAACATGCACATCACAGTAAAGAGCTCAAAATAGAAACTCCTACCCTCGGATAAAATCCGAAGGCCTATGAGAGGGACACATCAACAAAAACGGTAGAAATCTCAATGGCAAAACAACAAAAGTGATGTACCCGGTAGCTTAAACCTATTTGACACCCCCCCATACTTAAGATGGACAATGCCCTCAATGTCCATATTCGGTCAAACAAAGGTAAATAGGGGTAAGCAACATAGAAAAATCAGAACACATACCGGAGTAAGGACACATCCCGTTTTGAAACAAGTTAGTCGACCCCGTGTCACAAATGCGCTTCCGAAAAAGGAAGAACAAGTCGCTTGGCGGGAGAAACAACTTGTACCAAAACGGAAAGTGCGAGAGTTGCGTGTGCATCAAACATACCAAACATAAATATAGCGGCGCTGAACTTACTGCCAGCATATGCACACCATCACACAATCAACAATTTGATGCCACAGAGTAAAGATGAGAAGAGAATCCAACGGGTCCCCCCCCCCACACTAGTGTTGCACAATAGCCATCAAATTGAATAGTCCTGTTGCACTTGCACCACAAACAAACCACATTTCCAATCATATCAAGGTAACTACTGTTTTATGCAGAAAAATAAAAACCTAAAAGAAGGAAAACAAACGAAAGTACAATGTCTCATCACCCCGTAGGGTGGATATCAGAAAATAGAGAACAGAAAATAAGACACAATGTATAAAGTACAGTCATCCTGAATACCAATCATCATAAATCGTAAAATGATTCCATCCCACGGAACCGGATGGGAACCATAATCATCATCACTGCCACTGTCCATGATAGCCATAGGGAAGACCAGATGTATCAAAAAGATCGGTGATCCAGTTGCGGTCTCCTTCTTGACCCGAACCAGAGGCGCCAACATCTCCTCCAGACGGTCCACCGCCAAATCCTGAGCCAGAACCTGCAACAAAACCAGGAACAAAAGAAGATGAACCACCAACAAATCCCCAGAACCACCAGCATCTCCACCTGCTTGACTAGCGGCACCTGTCCATGGTCTCCAATCTGCACTAGTACCTGCATCAAAAGAAGATCTCCCGCCAAAAGAACCAAACTGCACAGGACCACGAGGAGATCCTCCTAGATCATGTGGGAAGAAAGAACCGCCTCCCTGACGATATGTCGGAACATGAATAGGTGGTGGTGAAAAATCAGGAATAGGAGTATCTGGAACGAACGGCTGCCCATGGTACTGCGCATCCCACATAGGCTGATAATAATCTAGGGTATAGTTGGTGCGGGCCTGCTGCGATCCCATCCAAGTCATATCCTGATCCATCCTCCTTTTATAATCATCAAATGCCCTACCACTAGCCTGCTGCCCATCCAAAATCTGTTGCAGCTGGGACCCTATATCAGTCAAATCAATACTTGGACGGCCCCGCCTCCTCTGAGGCTCCCGAGGGGCGTCCTCCATCTCATCATCATCAGAATCCTCCACCTCTGGAGGTGGTGCAGCGATAACACCTGTATCATCCAACAACCTCGCTTGCTCATTCTTCTTTGGCTTCTTCACTATCTTGGCTATTATCAACTCCTTCTCAGTTAAATGCTCCTGTCTAACCTGCAAAGACAATCCCTCATGACATATATCAGAATCAAAAACTCCCATCCTCTTGTAAAGACGGGTGATAAACTGCCCAAGCACCAACTTTGAATCCGAGTGATTCACCATCCTATCCAGAACAACCATCGGGGCCAAAGCAAACCTCCTCGGTGCCCCCTCAGAAAACAACTTAATCAGCCATAAATCTAGCTGGTACGCCTTGTCCCAATGGGTGGACCTTTGAACCAGAAACGTGACAAGCATCCTATGTAACATCCTCAGCTTCACACTGCTAATCTTAGACACACTAACATAGCCACAAGAAGGCCAATTGTGTCCCCCCAAAATACGAGTCCAATACTGAGATATCGACTCTCCATCTCCCAAATCCTGTTTCACATACAAACCCTTCCTCAACAAGGCCCTAAATTCCTGACTATCTAACTGCTCCCTCGTATACATACCACAATAAAAACCAAATTCAGGAATAGATAACTTCCTAGGCTGACCCCCGCAGAAAAAAGTTACTACCCGCTCTTCAAAAATATCCTTGACTTTATTAAGCTCCTTGGTCAACTTCAAAGTAGAATAAAACTCAAGACAAAGTTCACGAAAAACTGGTTCCCGATTATTGAAAATGTTGTGCCACATATCACTACTAACCACCTGGTCACCAATTTGAACCTCAATACGAAACCACCGACGAATATCCTCCTGTATTCCATAATTTCTAGCAAAAATCGGATCAAGATATTTGGGAGGGCATACTACCTGACGATGAAGAGCAAAGAGATTATTCAAGAAGTTGTTCTTATGGGGCTGCCTAGCCCCATTGAACTCTAACCATGCGTGAGACTCGTCCATATCGTGCTCTCCAAACTTTAAATCAGGCACTTCTGGCTCTTGCCTAGCCCTCTTGGCACCAGTCCCGCTTCCTTGACCAACTTCCATCTGCCTTCTCTGATCTCCAGTCTGCAATCACAAAATTAAAGCAAACAGACACGTTAAAGAAGGAATGCAAAACTGAAATCACAATAATCTTCAACACAAAATTTGGACAGAACAATTCCACTACGGCGTAGTGAGACTGGGTGGTCCTCACTGCGGCGCAGTGAGGCAATAGTCACGTGCAGGTCAGAAGCCAGCCACTGCGGCGCAGTGGCTAACACACAATACCACTGCGGCGCAGTGGCCTAAAAATTCTGGGCAACATTCTCAGTGTTCATCACAACTTTCAGCAAAAGTGTACAACCATACCATCAATCAACTTTATTTCAACAATGTAACAACAACTAGGCTAACATTAACCTCCCCCACACTTGTCCATCAAAAAGCCCCAAATTTTTTCAAAACCCTAGCTTTAATTCAAACTCCAAATCGGAAGAACAAGTGTTAGAATCGAAAAAGTAAACACCACATTAGCATCAATAGCCCATAACTAACATAACCCACTAATTAATTTGAAAATTAAAACCCTAAAAATTAAAAATTAAAATTAAAGAAATAAAAAGAAAAACTAGTCAAGAAATCTTACCTCTTTTCCCATGATACTGAAAGAAGATTGATAATCTAAGGCAAAGAGGAAGAATAATGCAAGAATGGTGAATTAATGGGAGAATTCAGGAGCAAAAGGGAGGTTTTGAAAGCAAGAAGGAAAACAAAACTGATAAAAATTTTGAGTGGTAAAAAGTAACCCCTTCTTTTGACTGGTAATAATACACTCTGGTTGACCGGTCAAAGGCCCACTGCGGCGCAGTAGGCATCGGCCTCCCCCACTGCGGCGCAGTGGGGCAATTTTGCTCCCAAACCTCAGTAATAATCGACTGCGGCGCAGTGAGATAGTAACCCCACCACTGCGTCGCAGTACAAATCTACTGGTCACGACCCCCCTATTTTTTCTTAGAAAAATTTTGACAATGAAAATTTTGAACACTTACCTCAATCCGCTTCACATCAAATTGTACCTGCATTTTTCTTGACAAAACAACATCAAATCTAACTAACAAAAACAAAAAAAATAAAATGCAAGAAAATGACACGGGTTGCCTCCCGAGAAGCGCTTAATTTATTTACGAGTCGTTAGCTAGACTCGACTACCTTTCAAGCCTCATATTCAAAAACGGGGATCTCCTCGATTATCCCCTCCACTTGTTCTTCTTCCAAGTACAACTTAAGTCTATGGCCATTAACAATGAAAGATCCTTCACCATCCCTCTTGAACAACTCCACATAACCCGACGGATAAACATGCTTGATAACAAAAGGTCCAATCCACCTAGAAGTTAGCTTAGGTTGTTTAATTTTAAACTTAGACAAAAACAACAAAACCTTAGCTCCAACCTTAAACTCCTTTCTACGGATCCTCTTGTCATGCCAAACCTTGGTTCGCTCCTTGTAAAGCCTAGAATTCTCATATGCACCCAACCTAAGCTCATCGAGCTCATGAAGTTGCAACATCCTAAGTTCACCGGCTTCCATCATATCTAAGTTTTTTTTCTTCAACGCCCAATAAGCCTTATGCTCTATCTCAATAGGTAAATGACAAGTCTTACCATAGAGCAACCGGTATGGCGTGGTGCCAATCGGCGTCTTATAAGCCGTCCTAAACGCCCACAAGGCGTCATCCAACTTTTTTGACCAAACCTTAGGGTTATCTCCCACAGTTTTCTCCAAAATTCTTTTCAAAGCCCTATTGGTGTTTTCTACTTGTCCACTAGTTTGTGGATGATAGGAAGTCGAAAAGTAATGCACAACACCATATCTTTTCATGACCTTAGCTAATTGATGATTTGCAAAGTGGGTTCCTCGATCACTAATTAAGGCTCTAGGGCAACCAAATCGGCAAAACAATTATTTAAGGAAATCAATTACTACCCTAGCATCATTCGTGGGCAAAGCCTTGGCTTCGGCCCATTTAGACACGTAGTCAACGGCGACGAGAATATATAGGAACTTATTAGACGGTGGGAACGGTCCCATGAAGTCTATACCCCAAATATCAAAAACCTCACATACCTGGATGCTCTGTTGAGGCATCTCGTCCCGCTTAGTAATGTTTCCTTGTCTCTGACAAATGTCACAAGTCTCCACCAAAGTTTGAGCCTCCTTGAAAATTGTCGGCCAATAAAAACCTGCATCAAACACTTTCTTACCGGTGACTGAAGGACCGTAATGACCTCCAGTAGGACCATAGTGACAAGCATCCAGAATCTCCCTAGTCTCAGCTCCAGCTACACATCTCCTCACCATACCATCTGCACAAGCACGAAACAAGTATGGGCTATCCCAAAAATAGTACTTGGCATCCGATATGAGCTTCTTCTTCTGTTGGTGCGTGAAGTCAGTTGGTATCACACCTGCAACCAAATAATTAGCAATATCTGCAAACCAAGGTGCATCATCTGAAGTAGAAATAAACATTAAACACTCATCAGGGAAGTGATCATTGATCTCCCCATCACGAAGTTCCTCCCGGTGAGGATCTTCCAAGCGACTCAAATGGTCGGCAGCCAAATTTTCAGCCCCTTTCTTATCCTTAATCTCAATATCGAACTCTTGTAACAACAAGATCCAACGGATAAGCCTAGGTTTAGCATCTTGTTTTGAGAACAAGTACTTAAGGGCTGAATGGTCAGTAAAAACTATGGTCTTACTTAACACCAAATAAGATCTAAACTTATCAAAAGCAAAAACCACGGCAAGCAACTCCTTCTCTGTTGTGGTGTAATTTTGCTGGGCGGGGTTCAAAGTCTTACTAGCAAAATAAATGGGCTTGAAATGCTTATCAACCCTTTGCCCAAGCACGGCTCCCACAGCAAAATCACTTGCATCACACATCAATTCAAAGGGCAATTCCCAATCCGGCCCGACCATGACAGGAGAATTAGTCAACTTCTCCTTAAGAACCTGAAAAGCACTTAAACACGCATCATCAAACACAAAAGGGACGTCCTTCTCCAACAAATGGGTTATAGGACGAGTAATCTTAGAGAAATCTTTAATGAAACGGCGGTAAAAATCGGCATGTCCAAGAAAACTCCTTACCCCTTTCACATTGGAAGGCGGGGGTAGTTTGGCTATAACATCAATCTTAGCCCTATCGACCTCTATCCCGGCCTTAGACACTTTGTGACCTAGCACAATACCTTCGGTCACCATGAAGTGACACTTTTCCCAATTTAAAACAAGATGTGCCCTCTCACACCGTTCCAACATCTTATCCAAGTTATGCAAGCAAGTACGAAATGAGTCCCCAAAAACCGAGAAATCATCCATGAAAACCTCCATGGAGGTTTCAAGCATGTCCTAGAATATAGCTATCATGCACCTTTAGAAGGTGCCCGGGGCGTTACACAAACCAAACGGCATTCGCCGGTAAGCAAAAGTGCCAAAGGGGCACGTGAAAGTGGTCTTTTCTTGATCCTTTGGATCAATGGGTATTTGAAAGTACCCGGAAAACCCGTCTAAGAAACAAAAGTACTCATTACCTGCAAGTCTCTCCAACATCTGATCCATGAAAGGCAATGGAAAGTGATCCTTTCGGGTGGCATCATTAAGCTTACGGTAGTCAATACAAACCCGCCATCCCGTTACAGTTCTAGTAGCCAAGAGTTCCTTATTTTCATTTTCAACCACTGTCATGCCCCCCTTTTTGGGGCACACAATGAACAGGACTAACCCAAGGACTATCAGCAATAGGGAAAATGATCCCTGCATCTAACAACTTAATCACTTCTTTCTTAACCACTTCTTTCATATTAGGATTTAGCCTCCTTTGTCGCTGGACAACGGGCTTAACATCATCAACAAAATCAATCTTGTGCTGACAAAAGTTAGGACTAATACCTGGAATGTCGGTGGTCTTCCAAGCAAAAGCCCGCTTATGGGCTTTAAGCACAGCCAGAAGAAGTCCTTTTTCGTCACTCGAGAGTGAAGATGAGATAACCACGGGTAAAGAGGATTTACCTGCCAAGTAAGCATACTTCAAATGGGCAGGCAATGGCTTAAGCTCCAAATCTGTAGGTGGTACATCAACTGAATTAGGTACCCTCGAGCTTCCATCAGCAACAACCTCCTCAAAACTCTCATCCTCGGGAGGTGTCTCATCCAAGCTAAGTGCCATAACCTCTGCAAATAAATCATCATCAGAAATTTCTCCCGATCCTAGATTAGCAATCTCCTCATCTCCCATATCGGTCTCCATCAATTCTTGAAATTCTCGGTCCAAAGCATCATCAATCACATCAATCCTGAAACATGACTCATCATTAGAATATGAATGCTTAATAGACCTCTCAACATTAAAAACAATCCTATCCGTACCCACGCCCAAAGAAATTTCCTTATCCTTCACACGGATGATAGCATCCGCGGTATTAAGGAATGGTCTACCAAGTATTAGGGGTACCTGTGCATCCTCCTCCATCTCGAGGATAACAAAGTCAACTAGGAAAACAATATGGCCTACCTTGACTCTAATGTTTTCAGCAATCCCCATGGGATACTGAAATGAATGGTCAGCTAATCTTATACTCATGCGAGTCGGGCGAAGGATTCCTAAAGCCAACTTACTCCAAACCGAATAAGTCATCAAATTAATGCTAGCACCTAAATCAGCTAAAGCCTTACAAATAATGGTTCTAATAGAGCAAGTAATAAGAAAACTCCCTGGGTCTTCAAGCTTAGGGGGATGCGGTTCTGCAAAATAGCAAAACACTCGGCATTGAGAAAAGTAGCTTTGGCCTCCTCCATCTTTCCTTTGTCTGTCACAAGTTCCTTAATGAACTTGGCATAATGAGGCATCCCCTGAATCAAATCAACTAAAGGTACATTAATATGAACATTTGAAATCATTTGAACAAACTTGTTATATTGTTCCTTTAACTTTGCCTTCCTGAACCGTTGTGGAAATGGAACTTTTGGTTTATAAGCTTTAATCTCGGGTTCCAAAACCGGTTTTGGTGGAGTGACCGGAGTCTTCTCGGTTGGATTCTCCTCCATCGAAATCTCCTCATCAATCTCATCATCATTACCTGAATCCTGTACATCTGAAACAACAACATTAGGCATAGTAGGAGGGTCATAAGATTTACCTGTACGAGTGGTGATGGCCTTGGCTTCCTCATTACGAGCTTGAGGTGGAGTGTACTTCTGCCCCGCATTTTGTCCCTGATTCGGCCCCATGTTAAACTGAGGCCTAGGATTCTGTTGAGTATTACTAGGCAAAGTACCAGGAGGCCTAGAAAGTGCAGCCATCCTACTCTCAAGATCCTTAAAGTTAACACATTGATTCTTCATATTTATCTCAACCTTGCCATCTATCCTATCCAACCTCTCATTCAATGCCTTAGTATCATCCCGAATCATCTGAATGTTACTGTTAGTTTCAGCCTGATTACTAACCAACTATTTCATCATCTCCCTCAACTCGGCATTTGGATCGGTATTAGAGGAAGAAGAACTTGATCCTTGTCCTTGTTGAGGTTGTTGTTGTGGTTGACTCTGAAAGTTATCCTTTTGCCACCTATTTCCTGAAAAACGAGAATTATTACTAGGAAAAGAAGGGTTATAAGAAGGATTACCTGAAGAACGGTTCTGGAAACCGGTATTGCGCTGGTAGCTCCCTTGTTGTTGATTCTGGATGTAACTCACATCTTCGGGTGCCCGATTTGGGCACTCATCAGAATAATGCATATCACCACAATGATCACATCCATCGGCTACTACCTTTACATCCCGTTCAATCGCTCCAAACCGATTCTCTTGCATAGCAAATCCCTTTTCCATGCGCTCAGATAGCGCTCTAATCTCACCAATCATCCCAGAATCATGACTAGCTTCAACCTTTGCAACCCTACCTTGGCTAGTACCTTTCTTTAATCTTCTCTCATTCTTCAAAATCTATCATCATCCATATTTGCATTGTCCTTTGCCATGGACTCCAAAATATCAAAACCTTCATTGGGTGTAATCTTGTTGAAACCACCCCCAAAAGCATATCCTAACTCACGCTTGGACTTCTTATCTAGGCCATCAAAGAAAAGCTCAACATATTGCTCCTTAGTCATGTTATGGCCCGGACAATTTCTCAACATCTCCTTAAACCGAATCCATGCATCCACCACATCTTCATCTTCATCTTGGTTAAAGGACCTAATCAAATTCTCCAACTTCCTTTGAGTTCTAAGTGAATAAAACTCACAAATGAAAGCTTGCTTGAGTTGGTCCCAAGTTGTTATGGAATTTTCCGGAAGATCATTAAACCAACCTAAAGCATCACCGGTAATGGACATGGGAAATGTCTCAAGTTTAACGACATTCATTTGGTTGTTCCCATATTGGTATAACCGAGCCAACTTCTCAAACCTCTCTAAGTGTTGATATGGATCCCATTTCCTTTTATTATCAAACTGTTGCTCCTCAATGCTTTTAAGATGATTACCTTTCAGATTGAAATCATGAGCAATGGCTGGAGGTCTTATAGGACTACCGCGGTTGGCAGGAATAGTGCGGACCCTCTCACCATAACGTATATCATTTGGATCCCTTTCTTCGTCTCCCATTTCCTCTTCTAACTTAACTTCTAAATTGAACAATTCGTCTAAATAAAACCCTTCCTCGTCCGAATCAGGAGTGGGTCTAGCAATAGGTGAGAATGGTGTAGGTGTTGTGAAGTTAAACCTACGTCTTGTTGGCGTTCTCAAAGGACTATTTAGAGGTAAACCCGAAGACCGCAAGTTCATCAACTGAGAAGTAGACCTGTAAAAACACAACTAACCAAACACGTCAACTGCACCTGTGATAAGAAAAGAAAAGAAAAACTAAACTATTAAAGCAAATAACTTCCTCACGCGTGAGGAAGGATCAAACCACTAAATTAACAACTAAAACGGCACACAATCCCCGGCAGCAGCGCCAAAAACTTGATGTGCTAAATCGAGTTTAAAAATTAAAACTAGAAATACCTCGAAACTCACTACTACACACTATCGGGCAGTGGACCCGATCGTATGCAGTATAGTTAAAAAGTAAGTCCAGGTTCGTTCATGGGGATTGGTCTGAATCAATTGTCTAATAAAGTAGTTTGGAAAATAGGGTGTTGCTTCAAATCTCTCTTTGGCAATTAAAGTAAAATAACTTTAAAGACAAAAATGCGTAAAAGTAAAGGTTAAGCTTCAAACAATAATAGTAAAGATCATCCACCTTGACTTCGCTAGACTTCAAACATGATTGCATTCAATTAAGACCAAATTCATTTAGAGTTGACAAGATAATCGTGAAAGGATAAAATGCTCGCGTGGTACCACCAACCGCTCACAAATCACCCAAACACCTAAATTGCTAGTTTAATTACCCAAGCCGGTACCACCAATGCCTAGACAACCTTACCAATAATTAGTTTGCTTGATCATCAAATTACCAATTGTGCCTATGTGAAAATAACATGGTACCACCAACCGTTACAAAACACATTGACAAAATGATTCCTTTTATTAAAATGACATTCACTATCATACCATGAACTAGTGATAAATGCTCATAGACAAGCAACCGTTTGAAAATCACATCTGTATCCAACTAGTACCACTAACGAAGGACACACATGCCACCAATATCATAATAATAAATAAAAAGGAATTAAATCATCAAGATCTCGACACAACGATAAATGAAATCAACTCTTGGAATTAAAACATATAGCAATCACGTCATTCGTCTAGTTTCATCAAGGTGGGTGATTAAAAGATTAGCCACTCATGATTAAATTGAAGTAACAATCAAAATAAAGAAGAACATGATGTACCAATCGTTTGCGAAATAGAAATTGTGAGACAATAAAATAGATACGATCTAGATGGGTGCACGTGAATCTTCAATGAATCGGAAGACGATGAAATCTTGATTTGATCCTTGAAGGTGTTCCTTGTAGTGCAGCTCCTAGAAAGAAAACTTGATGCTTTGGGAATTAGGTTATGTTTTCTCTTTATACCTCCCTTTCATCTGAAGCAAAAGCTGCCCAAAACCTTTCAGCCCCGTACTCTCACTGCGGCGCAGTGGGCGAGTGATGCCCCCACTGCGGCGCAGTGATTATACACTGCCCTTTTGTGCTCGTTTGTCAAGGCTGACTGCGGCGCAGTGGGCACACGCACATCCCACTGCGGCGCAGTGTAATATTACTGGTTGAATTCTCCTTTTTCCACTAGCTGACTGCGGCGCAGTGGGCCTGTTCACCACCACTGCGTCGCAGTATAAATATACTGGTCTCGATGCTCATTTCCATTAGATGGCTGCGGCGCAGTGGGCTTGTTCACCACCACTGCGTCGCAGTATAAATATACTGGTCCGAATAACACTTCTTCAAAAATGAGAACTTGCATAAATTTTCTATCACTTTTCACCTTAACAACTCTCGAACTCTCCAATCAACTTCATGACCTCAAAATTACTCGAAATTGCACCAAACGGACACGTCGCCTGTTTAGAACCTGAAACCACTAACAAAACCCATAAACGCGCCAAATGCCAGCAAAATCGACTAAAAACATATAATAAAAAAAGCCAATAACGATGTGGGCGATGGGTATAAATTGGTCACATCAGGAGGATTCGTCCAGTGCCAGTTTCCAACTGGAGAGTTCTCCAGTTGCCATTTTCAAACAAAACGAATTTTATTCAGAAAATTATTTTGAGTCTTTCACCCTAAAATGATGAGCCAGAAATCGATTAGTGCCAGGATAGTATCACAAAGGCGTTCGATAGCCTGGCGAGCAAAGATTATCTGGACCTCCTCAACTGGAGAACTTTATCAGTGTCACTGACGCGTTCATAACGAAAATCTCCAGTTTTAAGGATTTAACATTCCCAGTTCATTGATGAGATGTTTAAAGGTTTTCTCATCAAGAGGTTTTGTAAAAACATCAGCGAGCTGTTTGTTAGTGGGGATGAAATAAATTTCAATGTCTCCTTTCATAACATGATCACGAATAAAATGATACCTGATGTCAATATGCTTTGTTTTGGAGTGCATCACTGGGTTGTGAGATATAGCAATTGCACTGGTGTTGTCACAAAAGATTGGGGTCCTTGTATACTTTTGACCATAATCTAGTAACTGGTTCTTAATCCAGAGAATCTGGGCACAGCAACTGGCCGCAGAAATGTACTCTGCCTCAGCAGTGGACATAGAGATTGATGTCTGCTTCTTGCTGGTCCAACTTACCAGTTTTCTTCCAAGGAAATGACAACCACCAGTTGTTGATTTTCTATCTATCTTACAACCTGCATGATCTGAATCTGAATAACCCATTAGATCTAACCCTGAGCCTTTGGGGTACCAAAGACCAAGATTAGGACACCCTTTCAGGTATCTAAAGATACGCTTAACAGCGTGCAAATGTGATTCTTTGGGGTTAGCCTGAAACCTGGCACATAGACATGTTGCGAACATTATATCTGGTCGACTGGCAGATAAATACATCAGTGAACCAACCATACCACGATATTCAGTGATGTTCACTGGTTTGCCAGTTGGGTCGGAGTCCAAATTTAATGGTGCTGCAATAGGTGTGTTTTTCGATAGGATTGAATCATATTTGTATTTTCTTAACAAATCTCTGACATATTTTCCTTGGTTTATGAAAATTATATTTTCAGTTTGCTTAATCTGAAGACCTAAGAAAAATGTTAATTCACCTATTAAACTCATTTCATACTCAGATGACATGAATTTAGAAAACTTTTTACACATTGCATCATCAGTTGAACCAAATATAATGTCGTCAACATAAATTTGTACCAATAAGATATTACCTTTTTCTTTCAAGATAAACAAGGTATTATCTATTGCACTCTTTGAAAGCCATTTTTAAGAAGATGTTTAGTTAAAGTATCATACCAGGCTCTTGGGGCTTGTCTAAGACCGTACAAAGTTTTGTTCAGTCTATAGACCCAGTGAGGATGCTTCTCATTGATGAAGCCTGGAGTCTGCTTAACATACACAACTTATTCCAATGTTCCATTAAGGAACGCACTTTTGACATCCATCTGGAAGACTTTAAACTGCAGATGGGCTGCATAAGCCAGAAATATTCTAATGGCTTCAAGTCTTGCAACTGGAGCAAAAGTTTCATCAAAGTCAACGCCTTCTGCTTGACAATAACCCTGGGCAACTAATCTGGCCTTGTTTCTTACAACATAGCCATCTTCATCCATCTTGTTTCGGTAGACCCATCTTGTACCAATGGGTTCTTTCTTTAACCCTGGTGGACAAGGAACAAGCTCCCACTCATTATTCCTTTCAAACTGGACGAGCTCTTCTTGCATAGCTTCCACCCAGCTTGGGTCTGCCATAGCCTCGTCAATCTTCTTCGGTTCAATTAGTGATAAGAAAGTGACGTTTAAGCATTGTTCACTGGTGGCTCTTCTATTCTGAACCCCACTATTTGGATCTCCCACAATCTGTTTAATTGGATGTACTCGAGTCTGTAAGTCCCAACTGAATAGATGGCACTACCTTAAGACACCTCAATGTCGATGGTGGAGTTACTTTGCAATATATGCACTGAACTGGAGACGACCAGTTGCAGTGAGTATATAACAAGTTCTAGATAGATTACTTATTTAAATGACAATAAGTAAAGAACAATGCAATAATTCAAATAACTTGTAAAATAAATTGATGAGACAATATGTAATTTTCAATGTGTAATTTATTTATTGATGTTAAATAAATTACAAGGTTGTTGCGGAACCAAGATAATACAAGAATGTAAATATCCTAACAACCTATGAAATACAATTGATCTACACTCGGAATTTCTCTAAACAATCGAAACACTTAAAGTTGTTAAATGTTCCTTTTAGCGATTGAGAGAATATTGCACAAGTTCACCAAGAATATTGCAGGTATGCAAAGTGTGAAGTGTTCTATGTTTTTCACTTGAATATTCTTGTTGTGCAATGACTTGTATTTATAGGCAAAGTTAACATTGGGATGTTAACTTTAGCCGTACAAATGTGGTTGAGAGCATTTAAGAAATAGCATTTAATTCCTTAAAAAGCAGTATAAAGTTGCAGAATAAAGCAACTTTATTCAACCAGCTTTATGTACCTTTTATTACTTAAATAATAAGATAAGTCTTATTATCCGGGTAAAAGGACATAAAGCACAAAAGTCAAATCCTCGTAATCAGTGTAAAGCTTTGTAAGTGCTTTCCACTGATGGTCTCCAGTTTGTAACTGACTAGAATGTCAACTGGGCTTCGCCGCCATTGTCATTCTCTATCTTCCATTTGTTGTCTTCGACTTCAACTGGAATGTTTCTTCAACTGGTCAGTTCTCAACTGGAGGAAGTCTTCAGTTGCGTTGACTGTACGGTGCAACTGGACTTCAATATATTTCTGGACAAATCTTCTGGGTCACCAGTTTCACTGGGTCTCCAGATGCAACTGGTGACTGGACAGTTTCCAGGTGAAACTGGTCCTAACAAATTCCCCCTATTTGTCTAGAAATATTGCCAAGTCTTTTTCAATTCTTGTGTCGATACAAGTATGAACTGGAGAGACTTGTTCGATTAAATCTATCTAAGTTTCCAAGGCATTTTTATAGATCAATAAATGCCTTGGGTTTTTCTTTTAGGTTTGTTAGTTTTAATCTATTATCTACCTTGTGGTTACAAACTGGTAACTTCATTTATACAAGGAAATGAAATTTATACAAGTTACAGAATGTAAAACAAAATACAAGTAGATAACTGAAAAGAAAGAACTTAATGAGATGGCCCTTCGCCAGTTCTTCTTCTCTTGGACACTGAAGAGATAGGTTGTGAGTCTTCAGGGTCAATATTCAACTTTTGCTCCAGATTTTCTTTATGTTGAATCTTGCCCCTTAGGAAGTTCACCCATGCTTTCTCAAACCTATTCTTTTGTGCGTTCGCATCCAACACATTCACCATTTCAACCCATTCACTGAACCCATACTGCATTGCACCAGGATTATCAGTTTTAACCAGTGGCCCTCTGGTATAACTAACTTCAACTTGAAAGACTTTGGTGCCTGGCTTGATTGTTACATTGACACCATTGATGGTCCCACTATGTCTTCTGGTTGACATGATCTGGGAGTAATAGCTTCTAGCTTCAGATTCATTTGTTATTTTTATACTCCCAGCACCAGCAGCCAGTACAGCGGACTTGATGTCTTCATTAGATACTTCGCCAGTTGGTTCAACAAACGTGCTAAGGTCAGCATCTCTTGTCAGTGGTCTTCTTGGTTGAGGAATCCTTCTTGGTGGATTCAATACTTTCTTCACAACCTTCTTAACATTTGCAATTCTTTTCAGAATCCCACTGGCCCTATTTTCCTTAGCCTTCTCCACTGAAATGTTCAAGCTTCTGGCATCAAAATTAGCTTCATCCTCAGGATAGTGTCTGTCCAGTTCAACATCCAGCATTTCTTTCAACTGGTCAACTATCCTGGGATCATTTTTAATTCTGGCATACTCCTACCTAGTGATTCCCAAAAGATTAGCATCACTCATATCAAGCAGCTTGATCTGTGCAAGATGTGCTCTGGCTTCAACTTGGTTTCTTTGTTTCATTTTCTTTCTTTCTTTAATATCATTGCCAAGTCTAGCCAGTCTTCTGCTATCACTATCTGAAACTGGAGGAAGTATATCAGCATTGCCAGTTTCTAGCATTGGCACATCAGTGGCCGGCTGGGCAGATACATCAACTGCTAAACCTTTGCCCTTATCCAAAACATTCCCCCTATCACCCATATCACCAGATCCACCAATTCTTTTCTCACCAGCTTCAGTACTGGTAGCCACAATCAATTCTCTTCCAGATGGAGTGTTTTCAGTTGCAACTGGTGCAAGGACTGAACTTCTTTCCCCCTTGGCAGCATCTAGACCTGCCCTAATACCTTCCCATTCAGAAGGGTGAGATGGCAACCGGTCAAGAGACTGCCATGTTTGCATGTCCTTGCACTCCTTGAAAATCCCACACATCATCCTGAAAGACCTCCACAAATGGTTGGTCTCTTTTGACTGGGTCAAAACATTTGCAGTAACCTGTTCTTGACGAGTTTTTAATTCATTTAAGATCTTGGAGTCTTCATCCAAACCAGAGACAACCTTATCCTTTACTTCATCATCTTTCTTCTTCAAATTCTCTACTTCAGTTGTCAGTTTATCTAAAGATTGAGCATGTAGAGATACCTGGGTGTTCAAATTCTCAATGTTGCCTCTCAACTGGTTGATCTCACTGGTGAGTGGGGCCAGATCAACCTGAGGAGTGGCCAGCTTGGTGATCTCAGACATCACCCTTTCAATCAATTGTGCTTCTCTAGCACCCAACGTATCCTCTATCTTCTGACCAACTGAAGTCATCAACTGCTCTCCAAGTTCAGTCACAATTAGGCCAGGTTTTTCAATCAATTCCTTTACCTGCCTTTCAATCTCTTTCAAATCAACCTCTGATGTTCTAACAGTGTTTCTGAGCAGGTTGGAGATTGAAGTTATGACCTTGGAATGAGTGAGGTCAAAGGCTTCTTTTAAAGTACCAGCCAGATTGTTGCAGCCAGTGACCAACTCTTTTAGCTTGTTGAATACCAAGTCTTCATTAGATGAAAACTTGTTAATCCCCAGATCAACCACTCTTATATTGGTCAAGTGATCCTTGTGGTATCTGGAGAAGGACTTGGTGTTTTTGTCAAGTGTCTTCTGAATCTCCTCCACCCTGGTAAGAAGGTTTTGGAGATCGGCTTGAATGAGACAACTTGATTGTCCAGTGACGAAGGAGAAGATGTCACTGGACCAGCAGCAGTTACTACTGGAGCAACTGGAGGAGGCAAAATTAAAGAAGTCTCCCCAGTTGTCATACCAGCAGTTGAAGATACAATAGGAGTGGTGGATGAAGAAAGGACTGGAAAATCAATGTGTTGTTCATGCTGAGAATGCTCAGGTGTGAACAACGGCGGCGGTGGGGGTGGCATTTCTCGAGCAAGTGAGAATTGCCCAGTTGGTGAAGGAGCGGTATAAGTTGGGAAAGATATATCAGTAGGCACATTTTCTTGGAGTGGTGAAAGTGAAATTGATGCATCTGGGAGCGAGACTGGAGATGAAGGGTTTTGATCTGGTACAGCAGCATCAAAAATCTCCAAGTCTGTTTCAGTTCCTTCAGAATCCGAAGACTCTATCAGGATTTCCTCGTCATTAACATTCATGTCCAGATCCATGAATGTAACTGAGGGCTGACCAGAAGGGTCAGTCTCCAGATGACCTTCCCCAGTTTCCTGGATGGGTACATCTATTGGAGGATCAGATACCGAAGTATCTTCACCAGGGATAGATGTGATTGGAGTTGCTTCAGTTATGGTTGCTCTATCCTCAACCACAACATTAGATGAACTGGAGGGTCCCTCATTATTTTGAGGCCCGCCCAGTTGCCTTTCTGACTCACCTTCAATTGGTGCATCAGTTGAAGCGAATGCCAATTGCATTCGTTCTGGAATTTCGACCTCTCCAGCTTCAGATACCAGAGAGTCTAGATTCCTCAACATATCTGGCGCAGTGTACGGTGAATCTGTACTTAAGTATGCTTCCCTGCCCAGAATATGTTTAAAACAGAGAGAGAGAAACCTTGAGAAGGGGATACAAACACCCCTGGTGCCCTTCAGCTTTTGTACTAGGCTTCTAAACAAGATATCTGCAAAGTCTACTCTCAATCCATTCCACAAGTAGTAAGCCATCTCTGCTTGTGAGGAGTTAATCTGGTCAAGTCCACCAGAACTCCCACCCATACTCTCCACCAGGTGGATGAAAAAATACCTCCATGAAGGTGTAAGACCCTTCATGGTCATCGCACCCTTCGTTTTCAACACCCCATTGTCCAAGCACTCCTTGTGTCCCATTTCAAGAAGGACTTGACGAAACTCACACAAGTAGTTGTGAAACAACTTGCGTGGGTTTAGAGAGAATGAGGGTCCTATTGGAGAATCCTTCAAAAAAATTTGGATTCTACCAATAAGGGTATTGGACCCTTGAGATCCTCGTAAGCTTGCCATCAGATTGTTAGGATTGAGTTTGATGATCGAAGCATTACTAGGAGCACCAGGTGCCGGTTTGACATCTGGTGAAGGAGCATATGGAACAGTCAAGAGATTTACATCTCTTGAACGGGATGATCTAGGAGCCATTGGAAAATGAAATTGAAATTTTGGAATTAGGGTTCTTGATTTATGAAGCAGAGAGAGAAATGAAGCAATTTTGATTGATGATTGGGAAGTAAATGAAAGAATGTAGAAGGAAGTAAATGAGTTCGGAGTAAATAAGGGTATTTATAAGGGATTCAAGATCCCAATGAAATACCAAAAATTATATTTTATTAAACAAAATCCATTTTGTAGATATTTTGACAAAGTAAGTTTGAATTTTGAATTAAAATCATAATTTGCCATGTCAACATTAAATGCTACCATGCCAGCATTAAATGCTACGACGACTTATCTTACCCACGCGCCCACTCACTTTTTATTTTCCCAATACAAACAGTTGTCAAGTACTAAAATAGCTTTAAACACGTCAGATCACGATACCAAGTGGTTTAAAACACTCGAGTACCATCACGTGTCACAAATATTGACCAAGTATTTCTAACGTTATAAAAACAAGACAAGACTGAACCTGGTCACTGGAGGATCAGTCCAGTGCCAGTTTCCAACTGAAGAGTTCTCCAGTTGCCATTTTCAAACAAAAATGAATTTTAGTCAGAAAATTATTTTGAGTCTTTCCCCCTAAAATGATGATCCAGAAATCAATTAGTGCCAAGATAGTATCACAAAGGCGTTCGATAGCCTGGCGAGCAAAGATTATCTGGACCTCCTCAACTGGAGAACTTCATCAGTGTCACTGACGCGTTCAATAACAAAGAAATCTCCAGTTTTAAGGATTTAACATTCTCAGTTCGCTGATGAGATGTTTAAAGGTTTTCTCATCGAGAGGTTTTGTAAAAACATCAGCTAACTGTTTGTGAGTGGGGATGAAATGAATTTCAATGTCTCCTTTCATAACATGATCACGAATAAAATGATACCTGATGTCAATATGCTTTGTTTTGGAGTGCATCACTGGGTTGTGAGATATAGCAATTGCACTGGTGTTGTCACAAAAGATTGGGGTCCGTGTATACTTTTGACCATAATCTAGTAACTGGTTCTTGATCCAGAGAATCTGGGCACAGCAACTGGCCGCAGAAATGTACTCTGCCTCAGCAGTGGACATAGAGACTGAAGTCTGCTTCTTGCTGGTCCAACTTACCAGTTTTCCTCCAAGGAAATGACAACCGCCAGTTGTTGATTTTCTATCTATCTTACAACCTACATGATCAGAATCTGAATAACCCATTAGATCTAATCCTGAGCCTTTGGCGTACCAAAGACCAAGATTAGGACACCCTTTCAGGTATCTAAAGATACGGTTTACAGCGCGCAAATGTGATTCTTTAGGGTTAGCCTGAAACCTAGCACATAAACATGTTGCAAACATTATATCTGGTCGACTGGCAGTTAAATACATCAATGAACCAACCATGCCACGATAGTCAGTTATGTTCACTGGTTTGCCAGTTGGGTCAGAGTCCAAGTTTAATGGTGCTGCAATAGGTGTGTTTTTCGATGGGATTGAATCATATTTGTATTTCCTTAACAAATCTCTGACATATTTTCCTTGGTTTATGAAAATTCCATTCTCAGTTTGCTTAATCTGAAGACCTAAGAAAAATGTTAATTCACCCATTAAACTCATCTCATACTCAGATAACATGATTTTAGAAAACTTTTTACACATTGCATCATCAGTTGAACCAAATCGATGGGATTGAATCATATTTGTATTTCCTTAACAAATCTCTGACATATTTTCCTTGGTTTATGAAAATTCCATTCTCAGTTTGCTTAATCTGAAGACCTAAGAAAAATGTTAATTCACCCATTAAACTCATCTCATACTCAGATGACATGATTTTAGAAAACTTTTTACACATTGCATCATCAGTTGAACCAAATCGATGGGATTGAATCATATTTGTATTTCCTTAACAAATCTCTGACATATTTTCCTTGGTTTATGAAAATTCCATTCTCAGTTTGCTTAATCTGAAGACCTAAGAAAAATGTTAATTCACCCATTAAACTCATCTCATACTCAGATGACATGATTTTAGAAAACTTTTTACACATTGCATCATCAGTTGAACCAAATCGATGGGATTGAATCATATTTGTATTTCCTTAACAAATCTCTGACATATTTTCCTTGGTTTATGAAAATTCCATTTTCAGTTTGCTTAATCTGAATACCTAAGAAAAATGTTAATTCACCCATTAAACTCATCTCATACTCAGATGACATGATTTTAGAAAACTTTTTACACATTGCATCATCAGTTGAACCAAATCGATGGGATTGAATCATATTTGTATTTCCTTAACAAATCTCTGACATATTTTCCTTGGTTTATGAAAATTCCATTCTCAGTTTGCTTAATCTGAAGACCTAAGAAAAATGTTAATTCACCCATTAAACTCATCTCATACTCAGATAACATGATTTTAGAAAACTTTTTACACATTGCATCATCAGTTGAACCAAATATAATATCATCAACATAAATTTGTACCAATAAGATATTACCTCTTTCTTTCAAGATAAACAAGGTATTATCTATTGCACCTCTTTGAAAGCCATTTTTAAGAAGATGTTTAGTTAAAGTATCATACCAAGCTCTCGGGGCTTGTCTTAGACCATACAAAGCTTTGTTCAGTCTATAAACCCAATGAGGATGCTTCTCATCGATGAATCCTGGAGTCTGCTTAACATAAACTTCTTCTTCCAATGTTCCATTAAGGAACGCACTTTTGACATCCATCTGGAAGACTTTGAACTGCAGATGGGCTGCATAAGCCAGAAATATTCTAATGGCTTCAAGCCTTGCAACAGGAGCAAAAGTTTCATCAAAGTCAACGCCCTCTGCTTGACAATAACCCTGGGCAACTAATCTGGCCTTGTTTCTTACAACATGGCCATCTTCATCCATCTTGTTTCGGTAGACCCATCTGGTACCAATAGGTTCTTTCTTTAACCCTGGTGGACAAGGAACAAGCTCCCAAACATTGTTCCTTTCAAACTGGACGAGCTCTTCTTGTATAGCTTCCACCCAGCTTGGGTCTGCCATAGCCTCGTCAATCTTCTTTGGTTCAATTAGAGATAAGAAGGTGATGTTTAAGCATTGCTCACTGGTGGCTCTTCTAGTCTGAACCCCACTATTTGATCTCCCACAATCTGTTCAATTGGATGGGCTCGAGTCCATCTAGTGTATTGACTAGGCTGGTGTAACACAATATCAGTGCAAGTCACCTGGCGATCTTCTTCAGTTGCAGTAGCAACTGGAGGAGGATCAGTCCAAATTTCTTCTATATCCTCATCAGAGTCAATGAGGTCAAGATTTGCATCATGAAATTCTTCATTCAAAGGCATTTCTTGAAGAACTGGAGAAGTTGGAGTTTGAGCTGGTGCTGATATTGGTGTGGCACGTACATCAGATCCAATCACCAATTCTTGTGGTAAGTTAAAATTGATGGAGGGATAGAATGATGTGTCACTGGTGGTGTTCTTCTTCTTAACTGGTTCCAATTTGTTGTAACTGGAAACATCTTTTGGTGAAACAACTGACTGATGAACTTTGTCAGTTTCACCACAATTTATTGGAACGACTGGAGAAATATCAAGGCTTGGTCTCTTGTTGATTGCTTCAGTTGATTCATCGAATGTGACATGAATTGTCTCATGAACCTTTTGGAGTCTATAATTATAAACTCTAAAGGTCTTTCGAATATCTGAATAACCTAGAAATAGCCTTTCATCAGCTTTTGCATCAAACTTTCCAAGCTGACTGGAATCGTTTAAGATATAAACTGGACAACCAAATACATGGAAATATCCAATATTTGGTTTACGATTCCTGAGTACTTCATAGGCAGTCTTCTTATGTCTCTTGATGTAGACTGACCGGTTTTGGGTATGACAAGCAGTTGCAACTGCCTCAGCCCAAAAACTGGTGGGAAGACCTAATTCAGATAGCATGCTTCTGGCTGCTTCTATCAGTGTGCGATTCTTTCTTTCCACAACTCCATTCTGCTCTGGAGAGTGTACTGATGAGAAGTTTTGAGAGATGCCAGTGTCATTGCAAAATGTTTCAAGTACCTTATTTTGAAATTCAGTACCATTATCACTTCGCAACTGACAAACTTTTCGAGTATATACTTGAGCTCAATTCTTTTGATGAGAGAGATGATTTCAGCAGGTGCATCACTTTTGGATCTGATGAATATCACCCAGCAGTATCTGGTGAATTCATCAACCACAACTAGAGTGTACTTCTTTCCAGCTCTAGTTTGAACATTCACTGGACCAAAGAGGTTCATATGTAGCATGTGAAGAGGTTCAGTGATGCTAAAATTTTGCCTAGTTTTGAAACTGGCCCTTTTCTGCTTACCCATCTCACACCCTGGACATGGCTTTTCTTTATTGAAAGAAATTTGAGGTATCCCATCAACCAGTTGTTTGCGAGACAACTTGTTAATATTTTTAAAATTAAGATGGGATAATCTTTTATGCCATAGCCAGTTGGTGTCCTCATCAGCTTTGGTATAGAAGCACTACTCTTTTGGAGCTGGTTCCATATCCATGATGTACACATTGCCTTTTCTTGGTGCAACCATCACCACTTTCCAATCCTTGTTAAATATGGTGCCTTGAGCAATATCGAACAAAACTCTGAAGCCATCATCACAAAGTTGGCTGACACTAATCAGGTTGTATTTCAAACCATTCACAAATGCAACTCTTTTGAATTCGACTTGTCCATTATTGAGCACACCATATCCTTTAGTCTTTCCAGATTGATCATTACCAAACGTCACTGTCGGTCCATCTTGGACAGTGAACTCTTCAAGCAGGGGCTTACATCCGGTCATAGTCCGGCCAGCAGTGCTGTCCAGATACCAGATATTCTTCTTTCGATCGCCCTGCACACCCACAAAAATCATTAGTTATTTTTGTGAACCCATCTTTTCTTGATGGGTTCACTGGACTTCTCTACAGAAGTCACAGTAGATTGTTGTGGTTTTGAACTGGAGGCTGCATCTAGAGCTTTTTCACCAGCTCTAGGTGCAGGAGTAAAAATGATTGGTACTTGATACTTACTCCCCTTATTTTTACCAGATTTAGTTCCTGATGGAACATTCTTTTGATTAGGTTTTGAAGGGAGTGGTTTAATATTTTGTTTGAAAACTGGAGGTAATGAACCTCCTTCCAGATTTTTAATCCGGGCAGTACAACTCTGAACCTGTCGAGACAAAAGTTGGAGTTGACTTTCCAGATTTACCAAAATATTATTTTCTTCAGGCAGCTGAACCTTGGAGAGTTTTAGTCTGTCGGGTCTTGGACACCTTAGACTTATGAGGTAAAGGCTTGTTACCAGTGGCCTTTTTGACTGGAGCTTTAGCCTGTTTGGCTCCAGTTTTAACCTCAGTGGGGGTGGTCTCAATGGGTTCAGTTTCAACAGCTTCAGGTTGATCATAAGGTGTTTCAACCTGAAGAGCTGGAGGCAATGCATGAAGGTCTGGTATGAGAGCTGCCATCTCTAGATCTCCAGATTTCCATGCATTCTTCTGGGCATCGATAGTTCTAGAAAATGCATCATAGTTTTTTACTAGATGCTTTTACCCATGACTTGATAATCTTTTGTTCTTTTTCAAGATCAGAAAATAATTTTTGATTATCAAGTTCCAAAGCCTCAATTTTTAAAACTGACTCCTTGAGAGCCAACTGGACACTTTGTAAATCATTCAGTTGAGGTTTAACAATGTTCGGTTCAATTAAGATAGTGTCAAGATATCTTTCACTATCAGATCTTACAGTTTCCACAAAAGCTAAATCACCACTTAATGATTCAGCCAGGTCCAGTTTCAGTTCAGGGTCAACCTGATTGTCATAATCACAAACCTTTTTCAAGATGATGTCCACCCATCTTCCAGTGATGACATCTTCTTTTGCCACGTGCTGCTATTGTTCTTCCAAGGCCATGAAACACATGTCCCTTTCCTCTTTTTCATCAGCTGATGAGTCATCAGAGTACTCCCATTTTCCCTCAGTTTGTGCCATCAAGCACTGATCTTTTCCTTTTTCCATGGACAAGAGGGCAATCTGGGCCTTAAGCTTCTTGTATTTAGCTTTGTAGCTATCATCAGGCCGATTGAAATTAGGGACAGGGGGGCCAGTTTGGTTGTTCAACTGACTAGATCTGCATTCCTTTATAAAGTGACCTTTCTTACCACACTTATAGCAGGTAAGATTGGTTTTATCAAGAGAGCTAGAGCTGGAAGCATTGTTTGGGCCATTAAATCTTTTAGATTTATGCTTAAACATGTTAAAGGTTTTAGCAATCATGGCTACCAGATCATCATCGTCAGTTTCCTCACAACCATCACTGATTTCAGTGGTTAGACCAGAGTTCAAGAAACTGTTTAACATCTCCTTCATTGAGTGTACCTGGACACTCTCTGCAGACATTAAAGCAGCACAAAGTCGCTCAGTTACACTAGCAGCCTTGGGACTCTGGGCATGGTTCATGGCATCTTGCTCAGCCACCAGTCTTGCAGCATTATTATCTTCAGTGAATCTGAAGGCTCCATAGAGCGATGCAAGAGTATGGCTGTGCAAGGTTTTACCTTGTCTCAAGACAAGAACCATGTTTTCCCATTTGGAAGGAAGAATATCACAAAACTTCTCAAGAAGAATATCCTTATCCTTCTCTACACCCAAGCCTCTCAGCTGATTAATGAGGCTAGAAAATCTGGTGTATGTACCAGTTAGACTTTCATTGGGCAAGGCAAAGAAGGATTCATACTTCTTGTTCAAGGCAACTTTTCTGGTGACAATAGTACATCACCTCCTTCAAACTGAATAACTAATTCATCCCACATTGACTTTGCACTGGGGAACAACACAAGTGTTGGAATTAGATCTTCAGGGACAGCCCCAAGGATCATGTTCTTGAGTCTGGTGTCCAGATCTACAAGTCTACGATCCTCATCAGACCTATGGTCTTCGGGCTTTTTTCTTGAACCTCTTCTTCCAGTTGGATCTAGAAGAGGACTAACCCCAAGAGACATGGGTATATATGGTCCATCCTTAAGGATTTTCAACATATACCTTTCAATCCCACCAAAATGCAAAAGCATTCTAGCCTTCCATGTACCAAAGGTCTCACTGTTTCCATCGAATTTGGGAACAGGAGTGTTAGAATAGTGTACATGGACATGGTTTGGGGCAGTAGGAGGAGGAGGGTTTGTATTAACATTTTGAAAAGGTTGTGCATTATTATTCAGAGGGTTTTCACCTGAACCAGAACCATCTCCACCTTCAGTAGTGTTCATCTTAGCAGATCTGGGCAAATTTATTAGCCATCTGCTCTGATACCACTTGTAAGTCCCAACTCAATAGATGGCACTACCTGAAAACACCTCAATGTCGATGGTGGAGTTACTTTGCAATATATGCACTGAACTGGAGACGACCAGTTGCAGTGAGTATATAACAAGTTCTAGATAGATTACTTATTTAAATGACAATAAGTAAAGAACAATGCAATAATACAAATAACTTGTAAAATAAATTGATGAGACAATATGTAATTTTCAATGTATAATTTATTTATTGATGTTAAATAAATTACAAGGTTGTTGCGGAACCAAGATAATACAAGAATGTAAATATCCTAACAACCTATGAAATACAATTGATCTACACTCGGAATTTCTCTAAACAATCGAAACACTTAAAGTTGTGAAATGTTCCTTTTAGCGATTGAAAGAATATTGCACAAGTTCACCAAGAATATTGCAGGTATGCAAAGTGTGAAGTGTTCTATGTTTTTCACTTGAATATTCTTGTTGTGCAATGACTTGTATTTATAGGCAAAGTTAACATTGGGATGTTAACTTTAGCCGTACAAATGTGGTTGAGTGCATTTAAGGAATAGCATTTAATTCTTTAAAAAGCAGTATAAAGTTGCATAATAAAGCAACTTTATTCAACCAGCTTTATGTACCCTTTATTACTTAAATAATAAGATAAGTCTTATTATCCGGGTAAAAGGACATAAAGCACAAAAGTCAAATCCTCGTAATCAGTGTAAAGCTTTGTAAGTGCTTTCCACTGATGGTCTCCAGTTTGTAACTGACTAGAATGTCAACTAGGCTTCGCTGCCATTGTCATTCTCTATCTTCCATTTGTTGTCTTCGACTTCAACTGGAATGTTTCTTCAACTGGTCAGTTCTCAACTGGAGGAAGTATTCAGTTGCGTTGACTGTACGGTGCAACTGGACTTCAATATATTTTTGGACAAATCTTCTGGGTCACCAGTTTCACTGGGTCTCCAGATGCAACTGGTGACTGGCCAGTTTCCAGGTGAAACTGGTCCTAACAGAGTCCATCTAGTGTATTGACTAGGCTAGTGTAAAACAATATCAGTGCAAGTCACCTGGCGATCTTCTTCATTTGCAGCAGCTTCTGGAGGAGGATCTGTCCAAACTACTTCTACGTCCTCATCAGAGTCAATGAGGTCACGATTTGCATCATGAAATTCTTCATTAAAAGGCATTTCTTGAAGAATTGGAGAAGTTGGAGTTTGAACTGGTGCTGATATTGGAGTGGCACGTACATCAGATCCAATCACCAATTCCTGTGGTAAATTGAAATTGATGGAGGGATAGAATGATGTGTCACTGGTGGTGCACTTCTTCTTAACTGGTTCCAATTTGTTGTAACTGGAAACATCTTTTGGTGAAACAACTGACTGATGAACTTGGTCAGTTTCGCCAAAATTTATTGGAACGACTGGAGTAATATCAAGGCTTGGTCTCTTGTTGATTGCTTCAGTTGATTCGTCGAATGTGACATGAATTGTCTCATGAACCTTTTGGAGTCTATAATTATAAACTCTAAAGGTCTTTCGAATATCTGAATAACCTAAAAATACACCTTCATCAGCTTTTGCATCAAACTTTCCAAGCTGACTGGAATCGTTTAAAATATAAACTGGACAACCAAATACATGAAAATACCCAATATTTGGTTTACGATTCCTGAGTACTTCATAGGTAGTCTTCTTATGTCTCTTGATGTAGACTGACCGGTTTTGGGTGTGACAAGCAGTTGCAACTGCTTCAGCCCAGAAACTGGGGGAAGACCTAATTCAGATAGCATACTTCTGGCTGCTTCTATCAGTGTGCGATTCTTTCTTTCCACAACTCCATTCTGATCTGGAGAGTGTGCTGATGAGAAGTTTTGAGAGATGCCAGTGTCATTGCAAAATGTTTCAAGTACCTTATTTTGAAATTCAGTACGATTATCACTTCGCAACTGACAGACTTTTCGAGTATTCTTAAGTTTAATTCTTTTGATGAGAGAGATGATCTCAGCAGGTGCATCACTTTTGGATCTGAGGAATACCACCCAACAGTATCTGGTGAATTCATCGACCACAACTAGAGTGTATTTCTTCCCAGCTCTAGTTTGAACATTCACTGGACCAAAAAGATCCATATGAAGCATGTGAAGAGGTTCAGTGATGCTAAAATTTTGCCTTGTCTTGAAACTGGCCCTTTTCTGCTTGCCCATCTCACACCCTGGACATGGCTTTTCTTTATTGAAACAAATCTGAGGTATCCCATCAACCAGTTGTTTGCGAGACAACTTGTTAATATTTTTAAAATTAAGGTGGGATAATCTTTTATGCCACAGCCAGTTGGTGTCCTCATCAGCCTTGGTATAGAAGCACTGCTCTTTTGGAGCTGGTTCCATATCCATAATGTACACATTACCTTTTCTTGGTGCAACCATCACCACTTTCCAATCCTTGTTAAATATGGTGCCTTTAGCAATATCGAACAAAACTCTGTAGCCATCATCACAAAGTTGGCTGACACTGATCAGGTTGTATTTCAAACCATTCACAAATGCAACTCTATTGAATTTGACCTGTCCGTTATTGAGCATACTATATCCTTCAGTCTTTCCACTTTGATCATTACCAAACGTCACTGCCGGTCCATCTTGGACAGTGAACTCTTCAAGCAGGGGCTTACATCCGATCATAGTCTGGCCAGCAGCGCTGTCCAGATACCAGATATTCTTCTTTCGATCGCCCTGCACACCCACAAAAATCATCAGTTATTTTTGTGAACCCATCTTTTCTTGATGAGTTCACTGGACTTCTCTACAGAAGTCACAGTTGATTGTTGTGGTGGTAAATTGAAGACTACATCTGGATCTTTTTCACCAGATCCAGGTGCAGGAGTAAAAACGATTGGTATTTGATACCTGCTCCCCTTTTTCTTATCAGATTTAGTTCCAGATGGAACATTCTTTTGTTTTGGGTTTGAAGGGGGTTTAAATTTTGTTTTACAACTGGAGGTGATGAACCTCCTTCCAGATTTTTAATCCGGGTAGTACAACTCTGAACCTGTCGAGACAAAAGTTGGAGTTGACTTTCCAGTTTAAACAAAATATTGTTTTCATCAGGCTGCCGAACCTTGGACCTTGGTTCAGCTGGAGTTTTAGTCTTTTGGGTGTTGGGCTCCTTAGACTTCTGAGGTAAAGGCTTGTTACCAGTGGCCTTTTTAACTGGAGCACTAGCCTGTTTGGCTCCAGGTTTAACCTCAGTGGGGGTGGTCTCAATGGGTTCAGTTTCAACAGCTTCAGGTTGATCATAAGAAGTTTCAACCCTGAGAGCTGGAGGCAATGCATGAAGATCTGGTATGAGAGCTGCCATTTCCAGATCTCCAGATTTCCATGCATTTTTCTGGGCATCAATTGTTCTAGAAAATGCATCATAGTTCTTTCCATATGCTTTTACCCATGACTTGATAATCATTTGTTCTTTTTCAAGATCAGAAACTAATTTTTGATTATCAAATTCTAAAGCCTCAATTTTCAAAACCGACTCCTTGAGAGCCAACTGGACACTTTGTAAATCATTTAGTTGTGGTTTAACATTGTTTAGTTCAATTAAGATAGTGTCCAGATATCTTTCACTATCTGTTCTAACAGTTTCCACAAAAGCCAAATCACCACTTAATGATTCAGCAAGGTCCAGTTTCAGTTCTGGATCCACCTGATTGTCATAATCACATACCTTTTTTAAAATGATGTCCACCCATCTTCCAGTGATGACATCTTCTTTTGCCACATGCTGTTGTTGATCTTCCAAGGCCATGAAACACATGTCCCTTTTGTAACACCCCGACTATAGCGGAAACACGAGATACCACAGAACGACATGGTACAAAAGATTTAAGTAATAAACATCAACATAAAGTTTCAAATGCCATTCAAATTAAAAAGGTAACAAGTTCAATTTGACGTTTAATAATCATTACATAATCAAATCCATAACCAAAAGATCAAATGTTTGCGTTACTAGTCCACATACAACAAGTAACACATCATCCATGAAGCGGTCCAAAAGCTAACTTATTGCCCTAGACCTGAAAAACATGAGAAAAAGTGTCAACTACGAGAGTTGAGTGAGTTCATAGGATTATGCTAACAACACACATATATTTAATCCAATTCAGTAAGGAATAAGTCATAAATTTCCAAGAATTTCATCATACTGTCCACACCCAAACCGTATGTTCAATCAATAATTCTCATCCATAATATAATATCAATACCTCTGGGTCAATGGTAAGACTACCATGACATAAATCGATGAGATTGTTCTTGAGCCACTACTAAGACCGGTTATGTCCCAATAATCAATATATGATGTCCCAAATGATAAGATAATGATAAGCACATGCTGTCAATCACGTGCATAAAGATAACCAAGGGTCGTGCCATGGAGACGCCCATAAATATATAGTAGTTAGAGCACCGCGAGGCCAGACTGGCGATGAAGGTGGCCACCAAGGCAGACCAAACATCCCACCGTTACCTATAATAGTGGATGAGGGGACAAGTCCTAGTTGCGCAACCCTCTAACTACAGGCCTCAAATGAGTTAATAGTAGTGTACAGGGGACCACAGTTTGACAGTACTCAAGCTCATCATATAACATATAACATGTTGAACATACAATATAATTCCCACATCATTATCATTGTTTCAAAGAATCATTTCATAAGATAAAGCCATTTTAATTAAACATGCTTTTCACCCCGAAAGTAAACACATAAAAGAGTCTGAAAGGGGGCTATGACTCACTTGATTAGAGGGTGAATAGGGGCTGATCAAACGTGATTCCTCCGTTTAGATTTGTTGCGCCTCAAGCAAGCCTAAACCATAACGTATATAATCGCGGCGTAAGTTCGCGTGACATGAACTAGTGAGCTAGATCATGAGATGTATACTAGTAGACTTGCCCATCTTTGGTTGTTATTAGATTATGGAATTTAAGTGCATTATGATGTTCTCATTGTTTGGGTATAAGAGATTTGGTGGTAAGAGTCGTTTTCTCATTATACGTTTTTGTACGTTTATTGGAATTTCGGTAGTTTGGCTTGGATTTATATGATTTCCATTGCACACTTTGCTTAGTAATGATATTTGACATTAGTGGTCTCATAATATAATTATTTTAAGTATATTTTCTGGTTTGTAAATATATATTTAATTTAATAATATTTAATTATTTATTTATTCACTTTTATTGATTTATTTGCTAAATAAATTCTTAAAAATACTTTTAAGTGTTTTATACTTTTATTTGTGCATTTTTCATTTATTTTAATGATAATACTTAATTAATTGTTTTTACTAAATTATTTATTTCAAAATTATGTAACACATGTCTCTTGTCTTTTGACTATTTTTCCCCAGTAGGTTTTAATTATTTTTATCAATGGTTAAGTTGATTTAACTTCATTCTTGATTTACATAATTTATTTATGGATTTTTATGTCTTTTAATTACTATTTAAATTCAATAATTCATGAAAATTCATAGAAATCACCACTAAATATTTTGGCCAAAAATCTCAGCCCTTTTAGGCAACTTTTATCCATACAAAATCATATCAATTCAACCTCTCTTGTGTCTTGCTCATTTTGAGGGTTTATAATTAAAAATCGTTTACCGAAATAGTGATTTTAGCCTCATTTCTTGAGCAATTAAAGTGCTTCAAATGGATTTTCATTCTTGTTTCATTATTTCCAGAAAGTTCATCATATTTTGGTGTCCAAAATCATGAGAGTGGTGGTGGTGTGATATGTGCAATTTAGTGCTTTCGGTTAGTAATTATTTGACCCGAAAAGGTGATTTTTGAGCTTATTGTTGTCATGGACCAATAGATCTGAGTTTTGTGCTTTTATTTCAACATTTTTCCAGTAGGTTTATCATATTTTCTTGGTCATAAAATTATGGTGCATGTGTGTGCTCAAAATGCATTTTTGCGTGTTTTCGGTTTGTGATTTCTAGCTTATTTTAACATGCTTTGATTCAATCTTTATACCTTTGATATTTTACCAATTTTTTCAGAATATTAACATTCATATTAACATATTTTTCACTTATAACAAGTCCATATCCATCTCATAATCCAACAAAAGATCCAACTTTCTTAAATCTAGCATATATGCATTCGAATCAACACTTTTTACTATCAACTTTTATAGATCTAACTTTCAACAATACAAAAACATCTTTTATATGAAAAATCTCAGAATATACTCTTCAAAAATATACAAAAACATATAGATCTATCAACAAGAAAGTTACTTTAAAAGCTACGAATCTATAACCACACTTTTGGGTCTTAAACTTGTTGAATCCTTGGATCTTTCTTATTAGATTCGACATGCATGAGCATGGAAAGAAAGATCCTATCAACTTTGCCCTCATTAAGTGTATATTACAAAGAAAACAAGAAGAAAGTATGAGTTTTTGATAAAACCTTTGAATATAAACAAAAACGAGATTAGATCTAGTAAAAAGGATGAAGATTATACCCTCTTGGACTTGGTTTTGGATGAAGATTTTGGGCAGATTTTCGTGGCCCTTGAACCCTCAAATAACCCTAAATCTAAGCCTCAAACAACCCTTGAACCTTGCTTGATATAACCCTTTATTAATCTAACTTAAAACCCTTATTATTAGTAAGTGTTAATTTGATTTAAGCTTGCCTTTTTTCTTCCTTCCTTTTGGCCGTAGGTATCAAGAAGAGAGGAGGGAGAAGAGAGTTTGTCTTGAGAGAATAAGAGAGTATGTGAGAAGAGTGTGAAGAGTGAGAGTTCCAAGAGTGGAGTGAGGGAGTGTATGAAGTTTGAAATGAGTGTGTGTGAGGTATGAAGGGGGGGGAGGCCGGCCTTAGGGTATGGGAAGGGTTTCTTGTTTCTTTTTTTTTTATATTTAAATTGTATATATAATGTATATATATTTGTTAGATGTAAGTGTATGTATGTTTTGTAAGGTTAAATGGGTTATTTTGTAGTTATAAGTTGATGTTTATTCTAATATATGCATATGTATATATGTCATGTATATATGCTTGTATGTATACATTTTTGTGTTTCTAATATGTTACATATGCCTTTGATTATAAACTTGTATTTATTTTAAGCATATATGTATGTATATATATATACTTATTATGATTTAAACGTTTTTATGCGCATAAGAACTTATAACATGTTTTGAATTAGAAATTTTTATGTTCGTGACCAAATTTACTTAAATTAGCTAAATGATCAAATTGTTGGACCTTCGTAAGGATTTTTGATGGTTATCTCAACTTGTGAGACTTACATTATTGTTTAGATAATCTGATCGATCATAAATAAATTTTTGTTCAATGGTACTTTATAATTCATATTTAGAATTGAACAATAGCTTTAGATTGCTAATTTAGGGGCATTATCTACTAGCTTTAAGTATAACTATGGCTTGCGAGATCATAGACAACATAACTAGCTCATATATAATATTTAAAAGTAGGGTTGTTACACCTTTCCTCTTCTTCATCAGCTGATGAGTCATCAGAGTACTCCCATTTTCCCTCAGTTTGTGCCATCAAGCACTGATCCTTTTCCTTTTCCATGGAAAAGAGGGCAATCTGGGCCTTAAGCTTCTTATATTTAGCTTTGTAGCTATCATCAGGCCGATTGAAATTTGGGACAGAGGGACCAATTTGGTTGTTCATCTGACTAGATCTGCATTCCTTCATAAAATGACCTTTCTTACCGCATTTATAGCAGGTAAGATTGGTTTTATCCAGAGAGCTGGAGCTGGAAGCATTGTTTGGGCCATTAAATCTTTTAGATTTATGCTTAAACCTATTAAAGGTTTTAGCGATCATGGCTACCAGATCATCATCGTCAGTTTCATCACAACCGTCACTGATTTCAGTGGTCAGGCCAGAGTTCAAGAAACTGTTTAACATCTCCTTCATTGAGTGTGTCTGGACACTCTCTGCAGACATTAAAGCAGTACAAGGTCGCTCAGTTACACTAGCAACCTTGGGACTCTGGGCATGGTTCATGGCATCCTGCTCAGCCACCAGTCTTGCAGCATTATTGTCTTCAGTGAATCTGAAGGCTCCATAGAGCGATGCAAGAGTATGGCTGTTCAGGGTTTTACCATGTCCTAAGACAAGAACCATATTTTCCCATTTGGAAGGAAGAATATCACAAAACTTCTCAAGAAGAATATCCTTATCCTTCTCTACACCCAAGCCTCTCAACTGATTAATGAGGCTAGAAAACCTGGTATAAGTACCAGTTAGACTTTCATTGGGCAGAGCAAAGAAGGATTCATACTTTTTGTTCAAGGCAACCTTTCTGGTGACAATAGTGTCATCACCTCCTTCAAACTGAATAACTAATTCATCCCACATTGACTTGGCACTGGGGAACAACACAAGTGTTGGAATTAGATCTTCAGAGACAGCTCCAAGGATCATGTTCTTGAGTCTGGTGTCCAAATCTACTGTAACAACCCTCAATTTCCGACTAGGACGACTTACTTATATTCATCTAGATATCTATCCCTAGAGGTTTCTTAAGAGATTTTGCCTTCCAGACATTAAGGCATAGTGATACTTGCCATCTAGTTCAGTAGAATTCCCAAAGATAGCTAGTTGCCTTAGAAATGCCATGAACAATAACTATAATCATTCAACACAATCTCAAGCTATAAACTAGTTCTAATTGAACTTGACGAAAGGATAACAAACCAAAAACTTTATTTCGAGAAGTTAAGTTATATAACTAATAATGTGAGACTCACAAGTTGTGACAACAATCAACAAACTTATAAATGTCCAACGATTCGAACACCAAGCTAATTGAAGTACATTTGGACAAGAAAAATATAATGACCATCTTAAAAACATATTTATAAACTAATATGTACATAAAAGTGCTTGAATAATAATAAGTACATATATATGCCTAATGTAAATACAATTTTATGAACAAAGAGCCAAGTAACAAATTGAAACACAAAAATCATATACATATATATGTATATATACACGGCTACACATACACATATAAGTACACAATTATATCTTAGAATACTAGATAACTAGTAAATAAACCTTCATGCATGAACCTACACTTGATACACTACCCATATACACTTATAATATACCTTTAAAATCCAAAATCCCCTCCCATTTTACCCTAACCAAAACCGGCCCCCTCCCCAAAACCCAACACCCAATGGTTGATCAACTAGTTTGTATCCTCCAAGACACATTACACCTAAACCCTTAATCTCCTTCACATTATTCATTACTCCTTTTTCCAAACACACACACACACTCTTACACTCTAAGAAAAACAACTTTCTCTTCCTTTTCCTCTCATAGTCACGGCTCAAACTACAAAGAAAAAGGCAAGACAAAATCAAATCCAAACCATAACAATAATAAGGGTTTATGCTAGAATAAGTAAGGGTGGATTCAAGCAAGGATTAAGGGTGGTGTTAAGCTTGGAATAAGGGTTATTAGAAGCCTAGAAGGCCACGAAAATTCTGCACAAAATCCCTTTCAAAACCGAGTTCAAGAAGGGTATAAATCTCCATCTCTTTGTTTAATCTATCTTGTTTTTGTATATCTTAAAAGATCTTTATCAAAAGTCAAGTTTTTCTTTGATTTTCTTCTTGATTTAAACTCAATGAGGGCAAGGTTGATAGATCCTTATCTCACATGTTCATGCATGTAAAGATCTAGAGAAAGGATTCAATGATTCAACAAGAACAAGACCCAAGAGTTTTTGTTGTAAGATTTGTTGCTAAATGGGTATATAGATTTGATTAAAACTGATTTTTATTAAAATAAACACCAATATATTCTGAGATTTTCATAAAAAGAAAGCTTTTATGTTGTTAAATGATAGATCTATAAAGATTGGTATTGAAAAGTGTTGATTTGAATGAATGCATGTTAGATCTAAGAAAGTTGAATCTTGTTGTTGGATTATGAGATGGATATGAACTTGTATTAAGTGAAAAATATGTTAAAAGAGGTATAATAATCTGGAAATTTGATGTTAAGAGGTATAAGAATAAAGTATTAATCTTGTAAATGATGAACTCAAGTGTTAATAAAGCAAGAATGGTCATTGGTGTGTTGTTTGGACCCAAATGCTTCTGACAGAATTATTCTTCTGTCTTTGGACGGATAAACTGGGCATGTAAGGGCCGTTTCAAGCAAAACTTTCAAAATAAAAGTTGTAGATAAAAGAGTTAAGATTAACCTCCAACTGGAATCACTCAAAAATACTAAACCAAACCAAAGATATGATTTTTCTACCAAAAGTGGTCAAAACTGGATTTTTGTCTTAATGTTGAGTCAACTTTGACGATTTTTAATTCCTTAACTAATAGGTTTCAGAAGTTTAAACTTGGTGTGAACTGAGTTCAAAGTGTCCCTAACTTAAAATAAAATTGGGAGATTTTTCTTAAATGTCCATCATAGAAATCTTTTATAAAATATATTGAGTTGCACAGCAGCAAGCTTTTTGACCATCTTTGGTTTTGTAATTTTTAGAGGTAGTAAACAATGTCTGAAAATTTAGCAAAAATTCACATAAATATATGACACATATATGTCTCTGTACAAAAATCACCAACGTCCAAATAATTCAACTTAACCAAAAATGACTACTCAACATTCTATGAAAATAAGGGTTAAAACAGAAAATTCCAAGTAAAAGTTCTTCACAACAAAATAAGCTAAAAGTCACTAGATTGCAACTTTAATCAACTCCAACAATCTCGTAACAAAACGTATTATAAACCTACTGAGAATATGTCAAATGAAAGTTATAAAACTTAACTTGGTTATTAAATGGCAAAGGCAAGCCTACAAATCACAAATTCGGTTCATATAAGCACTAACCGAAAGCTTTAAATTGCACACATCACACCACCACCATGATCACAACTTAAGACACCAAAATATAATGAACATTCTGTAAATAATGGAATAAGGATGAAAATCCATTTTGAAGCACTTTAATTGCTTGAGAAATGAGGCTAAAATCACCATTTCGGTAAACGATTTTTAATCATAAAACCCTCAAAATAAGCAAGACACAAGAGAGGTTGAATTGATATGATTTTGTATGGATAAAAGTTGCCTAAAAGGCCTAAGATTTTTGACCAAAATGTTTAGTGATGATTCTAAGAATTTCCATGAATTATTGAATTTAAATAGTAATTAAAAGACATAAAAATCCATAAATAAATTATGCAAATCAAGAATGAAGTTAAATCATCTTAACCATTGATAAAAATAACTAAAACCTACTGGAGAAAAATAGTTAAAAGGCAAGATACATGTGTTACATAATTTAAAGATAAATAATTGAGTAAAAATAATTAATTAAAAATTATCATTAAAATAAATGGAAAATACGCAAATAAAAGTATAAATCATGAAATTATAAATTAAGGAGCAAATATATCAGAAGATAATTCAAATGAAATTATCCATAATTTATAAAGGCAATTATGACACTTAAAAGTATTTTTAAGGAATTATTTAATTAATAAATCGATAAAATGAATAAATAATTAATTAAATAATATTAAATTAAATATATAATTACAAATCAGAAAATATACATAAAATATTAATATTATAAGACCACTAGTGTCAAATATTATTACTAAGCAAAGTATACAATGGAAATCATATAAACCAAAGCCAAATTACCGAAATTCCAATAAACGTACAAAAACGTATAATGAGAAAACGACTTTTACACCAACACTCTCTACAACCAAAAAGATGCAAATATTAACAATATACTTGGATCCCAAAATTTATGACAACATAATGAAAGTGGCATTTCTTAGTGATGGCTTAAGATAGGAACTTACGTATATTAGTCCTATCGTAGGGATAGTCTTGACTTGAAGTGTGATTGAGGAATATGATGGATATATGGTCAAGGAAGTGATAGATGGGAAGTACCCATTTTGGGTGAGTGAATATAATATGCGGCATATCAAGGTGAGTCATAGCCCCCTTTCAAACTCTTTTATATGTTTTACTTACGGGGTGAAAAGCATGATTAATTAAAATGACTTTCTCTTATGAAATGATTCTTTGAAATAATGATAATGATATGGGGAATTATATTGTATGTTCAACGTGTTATATGTTATATGATGAGCTTGAGTACTGTCAAACGGTGGTCCCCTGTACACTACTATTAACTCATTTGAGGCCTGTAGTTAGAGGGTTGCGCAACTAGGACTTGTCCCCTCATCCACTATTATAGGTAACGGTGGGATGTTTGGTCTGCCTTGGTGGCCACCTTCATCGCCAGTCTGGCCTCGCGGTGCTCTAACTACTATATATTTATGGGCGTCTCCATGCACGACCCTTGGTTATCTTTATGCACGTGATTGACAGCATGTGCTTATCATTATCTTATCATTTGGGACATTATATATTGATTATTGGGACATAACCGGTCTTAGTAGTGGCTCAAGAACAATCTCATCGATTTACGTCATGGTAGTCTTACCATTGACCAAGCGGTATTGATATTATATTATGGATGGAAATTGTGGTTTGAACATACGGTTTGGGTATTGGACCTTGTATGGAATCTTGAAAGTTGTTGAACTTGGCAATATTGAAGTATTGATGACCAAATGGTTTTGGTATGATAAATGATAAATCGATTGATATGTTTTCCTCTCTCGATAAATGTGACAAATGAGAACTTTATAATTCACCATGGATTTCCCAACTATTTTGAAATGGATACGTAACGGAATGTACTTAAAAACCTATGCACTCACCAACTACGTTTTCGTAGTTGACACTTTTTCTTCATGCTTTTCAGGAATTAGCATAAGCTTTGAGGATTTATATGCATCATGATTATTGTTTTGCACTTTGGAGTCAAAGATCAAACCTTGTGACGGGCAATGGAATCCGCCTTGATCATTGTAGTATATCATCTCATGTATTTGTTATTTGTTTCGTGGACTCAATATCCAAGTATGGTAGACGTATTGTACTTGGGAATTGGTTCACATGCTTGTGCATTGTAAAATTTATTTTTATCAAATAAAGCTATGGTGAATGTTATCTATTATCCTTTGTTTCGAATACTCGACTTTCTGTACATCTCATCGCTCCGCCTTAGTTGGGGTGTTACAGAAAATGGTATCAGAGACTAAGGTTATAGAGAACATTGGGGTTCCTCCGGGAATTCCAAAACTATAGCCTCTTTTCAAAACGAATTTTTATAGTCGAGTCGATCATAAGGTTAAGCGGTTTAGTTTGAGCTTTACATGGTAGGACCATAATTAAACGTAAAGTCATGAATCTACGTTTAATTATGAGAGGACCATGTAAAAACTCAAACGGCCACTTGGACTTATGTTCAAAAGGATTCCTTTTCAAAAAAAAAAAAAACGGAGAAGAGAAAAAGATCTTTAATAAATCCCTTTTTATGAGCATACGTGTTGCATTTAGACATTCACCTAAGCATATATAGCGATTCGAGACTTGCCTTACTTGAGGATTATGCTAGTTTAGTAGGATTCCGCTTTTGCACATTAGAAGTGAAATGAATATAAGATTGAAAGGCATTCGTTGATACATGCTACTCTATGCTATAACATGTGAATTTGGGCATGATTTGATTGCAATGTGAAAGCTTATAGTGTGCAATGTGAAAGTTGTAATATGCAATGTGAAAGTTTGTAATATGCAATGTGAAAGTTTGGAATGTGCAAAGTGGAAATTATGTGAGGAATGCATGCGTAAAAGCCTTATGATTCATGATGTTGAACTTTAAGTTGCATATGCACTTTAAAATAATGAGATTATTATAAGGCACGAAATCATTTTGGGGTATGACTTGTAATTTATGATCGATTTAGAAAGAAAATATGGGCATGACGAGTTGATATGAAATTTCATAGACGATATGGATATGAGAGCCTTTACTCTCTAAGTTGGAGCTATTTGAAACTAGTGCGTGAATATTTTGATGATTTAGTAGTCATGCCTTTCTATTGAGATAATTATTGCGCCCTAAGGTTGAGCTAATTGAGGGCTAGTGCATGAACGATTTAATGATTATAGTTGTGCCTTATCATTGAGATGGTTATTATGCTCTAAGATTTGACTATTGAGAACTGGCACCTGCTAGATATGATTATAATATGGTTAGTCCTTACTACTGAGATATATATTGCGTGATGAGATTTGACCGCTTGGGAACTAGTGATTGTCCTTGAGAAATGCAAAATGAATTAGAAATTTCCTAAGTATGGAAGTTGTCATTAAGTACCCCTCTAATCCAATATTCGTTCACTCGTGCTCTTTTGAAATTATCCCACATCCTATTTCTTACGACACCACCATTCATTATGGACATATGACGACGGCGATATCATCGGTGGAGCATCTTTCCACGAACGTTGGACGATATACTCTGAGAATTGCAGACCCAAGATATGACGCGACTCTATCCTCTTAGAAACTACGCATAACCTTGGTATTCGATCTGAAATGGTGCGAAACATATGTAAACGTCGAATGAAGTTGGAGACTTATGAAAGACGAGTGGTATTAAAGCCAAATTACGATTTGACGATGCCGATAGAACCCATTCCGATATACATTCTAGAAGACACATTGTGGGGATTGTAGCTCCGAAATTTGGTGCGATATCTCTATAATAACACGCGTACACGAACGGTTATCCATATTATCTAAGTTGGTGCGGCATATATTGACGTCATCGAAAGTTGGAGTCCATTGAGCAACGATAGACATAGAAGTGATTTCTTTAAACCGCGCAAGGAGTTTGATTTGAGCCTTAATGATTCTTTTGTTTTTGTTTTCTTATTCATTCATTCAAAACCAAATTCTATATCCTTTATATTCTTGAATATTCAAAGTAATGATCATCGCCGCTTCTCCTCAAGGTTAGTAACCTAACAACATGCAACTCACTTACGCAGCACTCTGCAATGGCGAAATCAAGTAACTAGAACCCTGCCCTTGCTGTGACATCAAGGGATACGAAAGACGTGAGACATCGACCGTCCATAAGTGAACTACTTGGGATAACTATATAGCATAGAATATGTTATTGGATCATGCACATAAAGTAGGGCGGAGAAGATTCGTGGTCTATAAGTCAAAGTACATGGAAGCACGAGCAAACCACTTTCCAATCCTTGTTAAATATGGTGCCTTGAGAAATCGAACAAAACTCTGTACCATCATCA
>CM067167.1:79052408-79119908 GCA_034093135.1 Erigeron breviscapus
TAATGGTGATGAGATTTGACCGCTTGGGAACTAGTGATTGTCCCTGAGAAATGCAAAATGAATTAGAAATTTCCTAAGTATGGAAGTTGTCATTAAGTACCCCTCTAATCCAATATTCGTTCACTCGTGCTCTTTTGAAATTATCCCACATCCTATTTCTTACGACACCACCATTCATTATGGACATATGACGACGGCGATATCATCGGTGGAGCATCTTTCCACGAACGTTGGACGATATACTCTGAGAATTGCAGACCCAAGATATGACGCGACTCTATCCTCTTAGAAACTACGCATAACCTTGGTATTCGATCTGAAACGGTGCGAAACATATGTAAACGTCGAATGAAGTTGGAGACTTATGAAAGACGAGTGGTATTAAAGCCAAATTACGATTTAACGATGCCGATAGAACCCATTCCGATATACATTCTAGAAGACACATTGTGGGGATTGTAGCTCCGAAATTTGGTGCGATATCTCTATAATAACACGCGTACACGAACGGTTATCCATATTATCTAAGTTGGTGCGGCATATATTGACGTCATCGAAAGTTGGAGTCCATTGAGCAACGATAGACATAGAAGTGATTTCTTTAAACCGCGCAAGGAGTTTGATTCGAGCCTTAATGATTCTTTTGTTTTTGTTTCCTTATTCATTCATTCAAAACCAAACTCTATATCCTTTATATTCTTGAATATTCAAAGTAATGATCATCGCCGCTTCTCCTCAAGGTTAGTAACCTAACAACATGCAACTCACTTACGCAGCACTCTGCAATGGCGAAATCAAGTAACTAGAACCCTGCCCTTGCTGTGACATCAAGGGATACGAAAGACGTGAGACATCGACCGTCCATAAGTGAACTACTTGGGATAACTATATAGCATAGAATATGTTATTGGATCATGCACATAAAGTAGGGCGGAGAAGATTCGTGGTCTATAAGTCAAAGTACATGGAAGCACGAGCAAAGAGTATACTAAGCTTTAACTTGGAGAAAGAATTGAAGGTCTTCCCTATCTATGTTCATCGACCAAAGAGAAAGATTGAGTGGTCAACGAAAAGAAGGTCGTGTGACATGAAGGTCACCTTCGGTTAAGTATAAGGACTCCCCTAGAACTTGGGAGATCACTAGCAATGTTGGAAGACGAAAGTGGTTAGAAGAAGAAAACCAAGGACAATAAGATAATTAGGATGTGTCGAGTAACCCTCAAGATGGAAGAGTAACAAAAAGGAATTCTGAGCTATCCTTTTCTTTTTTTTTCAAAACACCAAAGCAAACGGATATTTGCTACATGAAGGAATTAGGAATTTGGCGAAATGAAGATCGTCAAGGATGGTGAGATAAAGTGAAAAGTAGGAAATCCCTTACATTTTTCTAGAGGAAAAATGTTAAGGGGGTAATCACAGCAAAGGTAGATGCTCGAACGAGGAGTATGAAGTGCAAGATTATACTTTACCTTTCAAGAAGAGTTATTCACTAGCATCATTGAAGATGATTTGGAGTAGAAGATATAGTAGAGAAACATCATTTGACACAAACAGTAAAGTGAAGGAATTGACGCCGTCTACAAGATGTATTTCTGGTGGCGTTTATCTTTATGGCGGTTCACGCGTTATTCTTTGGATACGAATTAGAAAACCTCTATCGGAAGACAAGCTATTGGTGGAGAGTATCAACTAAGCTAAGAGAAATCGATATATGCCCAACACCCGATGGAAGCTAGCTTTACTAAAGAGAAGTATGGTCGATAAGTAGAGGAAGCACGATGACTTATGATGGTTATCCCCTCAAGGTCGACGGTCGTAGGGAGGTAAGCTAAGACAAGATGAATTTGAGTGAAGAAAGATAATTTGTAACACATGGTTAATCGTCAAGGACCATCGACCCACGAAGTAGTGCGCCCAAGAAAAGTGAAGAAGGAAAACAACAAGAAATCGCTAAGTTAGTAGTAAAGACAAATAAGGAGTGCGGCGCTAGAATTCAAGGCACATACTACCGCGACGATCAAGGAAGTTGATCGCTGAACTAAGTTCCAAACAACTAACAAACTCCGTGAAGAGCTGGTTATGGAATGTTTGAACGGAAGGGTGATAAGGATAACTCGCATCTGTGATGAGTTAGGATCAAAGGATCCGTATCACCATGATCTGACAAGTACCCTTGAGATAACTGCAAGGACTAGCGACTGCTTGTGTACTATGCAAGACGACGATTACTCTAGTTTGAGATGGATTAGAGTGACGAAACGGTAAGGAGTATGGTGACCCATAAGAAAACGAAAGGAAAATGGAGAAAACCGAATGGTTGAGAAAAGGATAAAGTAACCCATGTTTCCCCTAAATTATATTATATCACAAATTCTAAGGACATTAGGTGATTGTATTTGAAAAGAAGCTTAGCTTAGAAAGCTGAAAATGGATATGAGGCTCAGGAGAGCAAAGTAATTGAGAGTTTTGTAGAGGTCAGGAGGACCTAAGAAGGATTATTTTAAAGGAGGAGTTCATACGAATAAGGACATCGAAGTGTTTACCCTGAAATAATGGTGGTGATATGATTACTTAAGAACATAAGGATTGTGTAAATCCTATCATGAGGAATGCGTAGGTATAGCAAAAGAACCGAATAGGTTATATGTGCAATGTTAAGAGAGATTTGTCGGTGATGAGTCATAGATAATGGTCCTTCTAGCGTAACAGGAAGAAATTAAAGGTACCTTAAAACGATTTGAAAGCCAATATCGGCAAAAGCAAGAGGAATTGGTAACGATATGACTTAGCGAATAATGAAAGAGGTGACTTTGGAAAAATAAGGGCGAAATTGAAGAACAAAGGTGAGTGTGAGGAACAAGATGGAACTATCATCATACAATTCATGATTCCCTCGAACGCTATAAGGCAACAAAGACGACATTGGAAAACCCTAAAATGAGCTACTACGAAGATGTACCTTTGCAATTTTAGTGCAACTTGGCACCCCAGTTAGTATCACTTTTGTTAAAGGGGTAATCCCTTAACAAGTGATTAGCCACAAACGACGCCAATATTTTCAAGAAGCGGCAAGCGTGCCCAACGTCAAACCAAAGAAGGATGAAAGTGAGCGAAAAGCTATTGGAACGATTCTTTAGTTGGGGTAGAAGACGATAAAGGAAAATATGCAAGGTAACAATGGAAATGAATAGCCACCAACAACCGATATCCCAACGTCTCTCACTATTTTATTGTAATTCACGTTACGAACCGTTTGTTCATTTTACACCTCCGTATTGATATTCTGATTATCATCCCATTATTTAGTATTGATCTAGGCAAGATTGACAGCCCGCAACGATTACATACGATAAATCTCCAGTCGTCTCAAGAAGTGAGCGACATTCGTAACCTTTCTCTTTTTCGAAGTCGCTAATCAAGAGGAATTTTAGGAAACCGAGGAATGGATGCCCCAACCCTAGAGTTAAAAGCTCACAAGAAACCAAGAATCGATATGAAACCTTGTTTGACTTCCACACATTATATGTCTCCGTGTAGACACTCCTACTGTTGGTCTATCCATTTTTACTACAGTATGAATGATCGAACTTCGAGGACGAAGTTTCAGTTAAGGGGGTAATGATGTAACAACCCTCAATTTCCGACTAGGACGACTTACTTATATTCATCTAGATATCTATCCCTAGAGGTTTCTTAAGAGATTTTGCCTTCCAGACATTAAGGCATAGTGATACTTGCCATCTAGTTCAGTAGAATTCCCAAAGATAGCTAGTTGCCTTAGAAATGCCATGAACAATAACTATAATCATTCAACACAATCTCAAGCTATAAACTAGTTCTAATTGAACTTGACGAAAGGATAACAAACCAAAAACTTTATTTCGAGAAGTTAAGTTATATAACTAATAATGTGAGACTCACAAGTTGTGACAACAATCAACAAACTTATAAATGTCCAACGATTCGAACACCAAGCTAATTGAAGTACATTTGGACAAGAAAAATATAATGACCATCTTAAAAACATATTTATAAACTAATATGTACATAAAAGTGCTTGAATAATAATAAGTACATATATATGCCTAATGTAAATACAATTTTATGAACAAAGAGCCAAGTAACAAATTGAAACACAAAAATCATATACATATATATGTATATATACACGGCTACACATACACATATAAGTACACAATTATATCTTAGAATACTAGATAACTAGTAAATAAACCTTCATGCATGAACCTACACTTGATACACTACCCATATACACTTATAATATACCTTTAAAATCCAAAATCCCCTCCCATTTTACCCTAACCAAAACCGGCCCCCTCCCCAAAACCCAACACCCAATGGTTGATCAACTAGTTTGTATCCTCCAAGACACATTACACCTAAACCCTTAATCTCCTTCACATTATTCATTACTCCTTTTTCCAAACACACACACACACTCTTACACTCTAAGAAAAACAACTTTCTCTTCCTTTTCCTCTCATAGTCACGGCTCAAACTACAAAGAAAAAGGCAAGACAAAATCAAATCCAAACCATAACAATAATAAGGGTTTATGCTAGAATAAGTAAGGGTGGATTCAAGCAAGGATTAAGGGTGGTGTTAAGCTTGGAATAAGGGTTATTAGAAGCCTAGAAGGCCACGAAAATTCTGCACAAAATCCCTTTCAAAACCGAGTTCAAGAAGGGTATAAATCTCCATCTCTTTGTTTAATCTATCTTGTTTTTGTATATCTTAAAAGATCTTTATCAAAAGTCAAGTTTTTCTTTGATTTTCTTCTTGATTTAAACTCAATGAGGGCAAGGTTGATAGATCCTTATCTCACATGTTCATGCATGTAAAGATCTAGAGAAAGGATTCAATGATTCAACAAGAACAAGACCCAAGAGTTTTTGTTGTAAGATTTGTTGCTAAATGGGTATATAGATTTGATTAAAACTGATTTTTATTAAAATAAACACCAATATATTCTGAGATTTTCATAAAAAGAAAGCTTTTATGTTGTTAAATGATAGATCTATAAAGATTGGTATTGAAAAGTGTTGATTTGAATGAATGCATGTTAGATCTAAGAAAGTTGAATCTTGTTGTTGGATTATGAGATGGATATGAACTTGTATTAAGTGAAAAATATGTTAAAAGAGGTATAATAATCTGGAAATTTGATGTTAAGAGGTATAAGAATAAAGTATTAATCTTGTAAATGATGAACTCAAGTGTTAATAAAGCAAGAATGGTCATTGGTGTGTTGTTTGGACCCAAATGCTTCTGACAGAATTATTCTTCTGTCTTTGGACGGATAAACTGGGCATGTGAGGGCCGTTTCAAGCAAAACTTTCAAAATAAAAGTTGTAGATAAAAGAGTTAAGATTAACCTCCAACTGGAATCACTCAAAATACTAAACCAAACCAAAGATATGATTTTTCTACCAAAAGTGGTCAAAACTGGATTTTTGTCTTAATGTTGAGTCAACTTTGACGATTTTTAATTCCTTAACTAATAGGTTTCAGAAGTTTAAACTTGGTGTGAACTGAGTTCAAAGTGTCCCTAACTTAAAATAAAATTGGGAGATTTTTCTTAAATGTCCATCATAGAAATCTTTTATAAAATATATTGAGTCGCACAGCAGCAAGCTTTTTGACCATCTTTGGTTTTGTAATTTTTAGAGGTAGTAAACAATGTCTGAAAATTTAGCAAAAATTCACATAAATATATGACACATATATGTCTCTGTACAAAAATCACCAACGTCCAAATAATTCAACTTAACCAAAAATGACTACTCAACATTCTATGAAAATAAGGGTTAAAACAGAAAATTCCAAGTAAAAGTTCTTCACAACAAAATAAGCTAAAAGTCACTAGATTGCAACTTTAATCAACTCCAACAATCTCGTAACAAAACGTATTATAAACCTACTGAGAATATGTCAAATGAAAGTTATAAAACTTAACTTGGTTATTAAATGGCAAAGGCAAGCCTACAAATCACAAATTCGGTTCATATAAGCACTAACCGAAAGCTTTAAATTGCACACATCACACCACCACCACGATCACAACTTAAGACACCAAAATATAATGAACATTCTGTAAATAATGGAATAAGGATGAAAATCCATTTTGAAGCACTTTAATTGCTTGAGAAATGAGGCTAAAATCACCATTTCGGTAAACGATTTTTAATCATAAAACCCTCAAAATAAGCAAGACACAAGAGAGGTTGAATTGATATGATTTTGTATGGATAAAAGTTGCCTAAAAGGCCTAAGATTTTTGACCAAAATGTTTAGTGATGATTTCTAAGAATTTCCATGAATTATTGAATTTAAATAGTAATTAAAAGACATAAAAATCCATAAATAAATTATGCAAATCAAGAATGAAGTTAAATCATCTTAACCATTGATAAAAATAACTAAAACCTACTGGAGAAAAATAGTTAAAAGGCAAGATACATGTGTTACATAATTTAAAGATAAATAATTGAGTAAAAATAATTAATTAAAAATTATCATTAAAATAAATGGAAAATACGCAAATAAAAGTATAAATCATGAAATTATAAATTAAGGAGCAAATATATCAGAAGATAATTCAAATGAAATTATCCATAATTTATAAAGGCAATTATGACACTTAAAAGTATTTTTAAGGAATTATTTAATTAATAAATCGATAAAATGAATAAATAATTAATTAAATAATATTAAATTAAATATATAATTACAAATCAGAAAATATACATAAAATATTAATATTATAAGACCACTAGTGTCAAATATTATTACTAAGCAAAGTATACAATGGAAATCATATAAACCAAAGCCAAATTACCGAAATTCCAATAAACGTACAAAAACGTATAATGAGAAAACGACTTTTACACCAACACTTTCTACAACCAAAAAGATGCAAATATTAACAATATACTTGGATCCCAAAATTTATGACAACATAATGAAAGTGGCATTTCTTAGTGATGGCTTAAGATAGGAACTTACGTATATTAGTCCTATCGTAGGGATAGTCTTGACTTGAAGTGTGATTGAGGAATATGATGGATATATGGTCAAGGAAGTGATAGATGGGAAGTACCCATTTTGGGTGAGTGAATATAATATGCGGCATATCAAGGTGAGTCATAGCCCCCTTTCAAACTCTTTTATATGTTTTACTTACGGGGTGAAAAGCATGATTAATTAAAATGACTTTCTCTTATGAAATGATTCTTTGAAATAATGATAATGATATGGGAATTATATTGTATGTTCAACGTGTTATATGTTATATGATGAGCTTGAGTACTGTCAAACGGTGGTCCCTGTACACTACTATTAACTCATTTGAGGCCTGTAGTTAGAGGGTTGCGCAACTAGGACTTGTCCCCTCATCCACTATTATAGGTAACGGTGGGATGTTTGGTCTGCCTTGGTGGCCACCTTCATCGCCAGTCTGGCCTCGCGGTGCTCTAACTACTATATATTTATGGGCGTCTCCATGGCACGACCCTTGGTTATCTTTATGCACGTGATTGACAGCATGTGCTTATCATTATCTTATCATTTGGGACATTATATATTGATTATTGGGACATAACCGGTCTTAGTAGTGGCTCAAGAACAATCTCATCGATTTACGTCATGGTAGTCTTACCATTGACCAAGCGGTATTGATATTATATTATGGATGGAAATTGTGGTTTGAACATACGGTTTGGGTATTGGACCTTGTATGGAATCTTGAAAGTTGTTGAACTTGGCAATATTAAAGTATTGATGACCAAATGGTTTTGGTATGATAAATGATAAATCGATTGATATGTTTTCCTCTCTCGATAAATGTGACAAATGAGAACTTTATAATTCACCATGGATTTCCCAACTATTTTGAAATGGATACGTAACGGAATGTACTTAAAAACCTATGCACTCACCAACTACGTTTTCGTAGTTGACACTTTTTCTTCATGCTTTTCAGGAATTAGCATAAGCTTTGAGGATTTATATGCATCATGATTATTGTTTTGCACTTTGGAGTCAAAGATCAAACCTTGTGACGGGCAATGGAATCCGCCTTGATCATTGTAGTATATCATCTCATGTATTTGTTATTTGTTTCGTGGACTCAATATCCAAGTATGGTAGACGTATTGTACTTGGGAATTGGTTCACATGCTTGTGCATTGTAAAATTTATTTTTATCAAATAAAGCTATGGTGAATGTTATCTATTATCCTTTGTTTCGAATACTCGACTTTCTGTACATCTCATCGTTCCGCCTTAGTTGGGGTGTTACATCTACAAGTCTACGATCCTCATCAGACCAGTGGTCTTCGAGCTTTTCTCTTGAACCTCTTCTTCCAGCTGGATCTAGAAGAGGACTTTACACCAACACTCTATACAACCAAAAAGATGCAAATATTAACAATATACTTGGATCCCAAAATTATGACAACATAATGAAAGTGGCATTTCTTAGTGATGGCTTAAGATAGGAACTTACGTATATTAGTCCTATCGTAGGGATAGTCTTGACTTGAAGTGTGATTGAGGAATATGATGGATATATGGTCAAGGAAGTGATAGATGGGAAGTACCCATTTTGGGTGAGTGAATATAATATGCGGCATATCAAGGTGAGTCATAGCCCCCTTTCAAACTCTTTTATATGTTTTACTTACGGGGTGAAAAGCATGATTAATTAAAATGACTTTCTCTTATGAAATGATTCTTTGAAATAATGATAATGATATGGGAATTATATTGTATGTTCAACGTGTTATATGTTATATGATGAGCTTGAGTACTGTCAAACGGTGGTCCCCTGTACACTACTATTAACTCATTTGAGGCCTGTAGTTAGAGGGTTGCGCAACTAGGACTTGTCCCCTCATCCACTATTATAGGTAACGGTGGGATGTTTGGTCTGCCTTGGTGGCCACCTTCATCGCCAGTCTGGCCTCGCGGTGCTCTAACTACTATATATTTATGGGCGTCTCCATGGCACGACCCTTGGTTATCTTTATGCACGTGATTGACAGCATGTGCTTATCATTATCTTATCATTTGGGACATTATATATTGATTATTGGGACATAACCGGTCTTAGTAGTGGCTCAAGAACAATCTCATCGATTTACGTCATGGTAGTCTTACCATTGACCAAGCGGTATTGATATTATATTATGGATGGAAATTGTGGTTTGAACATACGGTTTGGGTATTGGACCTTGTATGGAATCTTGAAAGTTGTTGAACTTGGCAATATTAAAGTATTGATGACCAAATGGTTTTGGTATGATAAATGATAAATCGATTGATATGTTTTCCTCTCTCGATAAATGTGACAAATGAGAACTTTATAATTCACCATGGATTTCCCAACTATTTTGAAATGGATACGTAACGGAATGTACTTAAAAACCTATGCACTCACCAACTACGTTTTCGTAGTTGACACTTTTTCTTCATGCTTTTCAGGAATTAGCATAAGCTTTGAGGATTTATATGCATCATGATTATTGTTTTGCACTTTGGAGTCAAAGATCAAACCTTGTGACGGGCAATGGAATCCGCCTTGATCATTGTAGTATATCATCTCATGTATTTGTTATTTGTTTCGTGGACTCAATATCCAAGTATGGTAGACGTATTGTACTTGGGAATTGGTTCACATGCTTGTGCATTGTAAAATTTATTTTTATCAAATAAAGCTATGGTGAATGTTATCTATTATCCTTTGTTTCGAATACTCGACTTTCTGTACATCTCATCGCTCCGCCTTAGTTGGGGTGTTACATCTACAAGTCTACGATCCTCATCAGACCAGTGGTCTTCGAGCTTTTCTCTTGAACCTCTTCTTCCAGCTGGATCTAGAAGAGGACTTACACCAACAGACATGGGTATATATGGTCCATCCTTAAGGATTTTCAACATATACCTCTCTATCCCACCAAAATGCAAAAGCATTCTGGCCTTCCATGTACCGAAGGTCTCACTATTTCCATCAAATTTTGGAACAGGAGTGTTAGAATAATGTACATGGACATGGTTAGGGGCAGTAGGAGGAGGAGGGTTTGTATTAACATTTTGAAGAGGTGGTGTATTAGTATTCAAAGGGTTTTCACCTGAACCAGAACCATCTCCACCTTCAGTAGTAGTCATCTAACCAGATCTAGGCAAGTTTATTAGCCTTCTGCTCTGATACCACTTGTAAGTCCCAACTCAATAGATGGTACTACCTGAAGACACCTCTATGTCGATGGTGGAGTTACTTTGCAATATAAGCGCTGAACTGGAGACGACCAGTTACAGAGAGTATATACCAAGTTCTAGATAGATTACTTATTTAAGTGACAATAATTAAAGAACAATGCAATAATATAAAATACTTGTAAAGTAAATTGGTGAGACAATATGTAATTTTCAAGTGTAATTTATTTAATAACTTTAAATAAATTACAAGGTTGTTGCGGAACCAAGATAATACAAAGTATGTAAATATCCTAACAACCTCTGAACTACAATTGATCTACACTTGGAATTTCTCTAAACAATCGAAACACTTAAAGTTGTGAAATGTTCCTTTTTACGATTGAGAGAATATTGCACAAGTTCACCAAGAATATTGCAGATTTGCAAAGTATGTGTTCTGTGTGTTTCTTGCTTGTGCAATGACTTGTATTTATAGGCAAAGTTAACATTGGGATGTTAACTTTGGCCGTACAAATATGGTTGAGATCATTTAAGGAATAACATTTAATTCCTTAAAATGCAGTGTAAAGTTGCAGTATAAAGCAACTTTACTCAACCAGCTTTATGTACCTTTTTGTACTTAAATAATAAGATAAATCTTATTATCCGGGTAATAGTACATAAAGCATAAAAGTCAATTCCTCGTAATCAGTGTAAAGCATTGTAAGAGCTTTCCACTGATGGTCTCCAGTTTGTAACTGACTAGAATGTCAACTGGGATTCGCTGTCATTGTCATTCTCTATCTTCCACTTGTTGTCTTCGACTTCAACTGGAATGATTCTTCAACTGGTCAGTTCTCAACTGGAGGAAGTCTTCAGTTGCGTTAACTGTACGATGCAACTGGACTTCAATATATTTCTGGACAAATCTTCTGGGTCTCCAGGTGCAACTGGAGACTGGCTAGTTTCACTGAAACTGGTCCTAACAATTAGAACTCCAACAATGACATTTATGGTAGGCAGTTGGCACTATGCTGAAAGTTAGCTAATTAATTACTTACATTAATTATATCCGTGGGTTAGAAACAAGATAAGGAAGTCTACACATGAAATTGCTGAATTTGCTTTCTTAAGGCAAAGCTAGATAATACTAAAAGATTTATGCATGATCCATCGGTTTACTAGATTGAAATTACTTCGTGTTACTTTGAGTATTCTCGTATAGCAAGCTCGATCATGACTAGTGACGTACATATAATATATAGCAACAAAATTACATATTATACCTAAGAGAACATATAACTTTAAGCAAAAGTATTACGCCTAATATAAGTGAGTGTAGACCACTAGACCTCAAACAAAAATTATCATCACTTACAACACTAGGTAGCTCATTTATCTATCCTAGCAATTAATCCATGTTGATTATCTATATCTATACTATCTTATAAAGCATTTGACCCCTCATCTTCTCAGAAAAGAACTTGATCTACTTAAACTACCTCTCTCTTTTATTCACTGATTTGAATATCTTCACATAATATACCTATAATAACCTTAATGAATTATTTACAACACACTTTCTTCAACCTTTAAAATAACTATATTATCCCCATTGACATCAAATGTTTTTACATTAATAATCACACCGTTACCGTCACCACCGCCGCCATCACTGCCACAACCACCCGCTGCATCGCACGAGTACGTGACTATCAGAAAAGAACACATGCATTCGCTGTTTTTCATTTTTATGCTTATGATCAGCCACCAAATGCCACTTTATTTGGACTCAATCATATATAATTTATGTATTTTATATATAAGCCATTCATTTCAAAAAGATCATGTCAAAAGGAACCTACGCTATATTGATAATTTATACTAGTATATTATTTATAAGAAAGCCATACTTTTGAGTTGACACAAATTGTTATATAAATAATATTCCAAAAAACCATAATGTTAACCCCAAATTGTTATCTTCATTTTTCAGCTCACAGGATTATATATATCTTCATTTGGTTCTGTGAAAGCTTGATGAAGGGGAACTCGCTCGCGTTTTTGGACCAAAAACAAGTATGTATATATAACTTGTAAATATTAAAAGAAAATAGAAATTTTGTACATTTTCAATTCAAAGGATTAAGATATGATTTTGTGTCCTGTCGTATGGAATGGATATACAAGTAGTTGAAGAACTTGTGCTTATGGATAAAAAAACTTTGACAAGTTATCAAGAAAATATTTGCACCAACATAATATATATCTTTTTGTGTGCAAAAAACTCGAAGTTAATTAGTCAAGATGATGATGTCACGCAAGATCGATCGTGCTAAAGTGTATTTCTATGAACCGAGCTAGCTCATTATTTGTTTTTGAAATTAGATAACGGAATGAGTAATCAAAACCATAATTTCTTATATATAAGCTAAATAACTAATTAATTAAGTTATAATTTCGAAACAATTCTTTGTATTCATTTGACGTCAAAGAGATGATTGAAGGTCAATATTTATAGATGATATATACATATAATAACGCCTAGTTATATATAACCGAATGATAATTACATGCATATGTTAATTAAGACATATATATATTTGTTGATTATGTTATTCTTTAATTTTTTTTGACATGGGTGTTGATTATGTTGTCTTAATAGAGTCCACGTTAGAAAGTCTCCCACCCAATACCTAGTAAGAGGAAAAATCTCTTAATAATCCACCCACAACAACATATTAGGTAAAAACCTTGCCGCCATAGACTCGAACTTGGGTTTCCCAAAATACAAGCTCTTATAAAAAGACTTCATTGGCCTTGGGTTATTAACTCGTGATTATTCTAGATATCTAAATACTAACTAAAACATGAGCTTGAAAATACACTTGGCACCACGTCAATCCTCTTGGGCCTAATTTTTCCCTCCAAATTATTAGGTCACGCCACTTATTACATTTTTTTAGTTATAATATAAATTTAATTATTAATGAATACTTATCATATCATATCTCTACTACCTTTCTTAATTTAATTAATTAAAAAACAAACTAATCTTTATTATATTACATCTCTACTATCTTTATTTTTATTATATATATACACCAAATATCTATCTATCTAAATTTTGATCGACCTAAATAGTTTTATAGCTAAAGGTTTACTATGACATCTTCTTCCTCTCACACCGGTTAGATTTATATTTTTGCTTAATTGATTGTTTATTACTATTAACTTTCATAATATATATTTACTGAATATATGGAATGATATATATTGTTTTTTTTAATAAAAAAGGACTACCTTGGTTCATGTTGAAGATTTAAACACAAATCATGTTAATCATCATCTACGACTTCGCATTGTGCATGTATGGACTACGCGACAATACTTTAACCCACTCAAAATCAACACACTTGAGATGGTGTTCATTCTTTTAATATTTGAAATTTTTTTCAATTTTAGTAATTATCTAATATCTAAATATTCTAATCCTTTTTTTTGTATAAAAATCTATAAATTATGAAAAGTAAAACCGGCTCAAAAAAGATTATGATTTTAATTCGGGTAAAATTTATTCTTATATATATTTTGATTGTGTTTTAAATTCTATAATTTATCATAAAATCCCAGAACATATTGAAACGAAATATACAAAACATATATTTTGAATCTACCCGTCCATCGGACGGGACTGAAGACTAGTAATTAAATATTTTTAGATAAATGAGATCATTATATCGCGCCACTGGTAAATAGATATTTTGGAAAAAATTTACTACTGTTAATTTATTTATTTTTGTATCTAAGATACGTTACAAAGTCAATGATACTAATTATTACTAATATTAAAGAGAAAACTTTCTACTTTATCTTAAAAAAAAGGAAAGAAAACTGAAAGTCGAAAACCAATCAATTATGAGAGTACGTATTAAATCGAATAAATGTCGACATGCGAACTCTTATTGGTGTTAAAGAAAGGGACAAATAAAGAAGATCGATTGTATAGTAAACCAAGCACATTAATTAAAAATAAAATCCACTAACAATATTTTATAAATAAAAAAACAGTGCGTGGAGCCGGTAATTAGCCTCTCATCATGATGACAAAAACTGGGAAGATATAATATTTAGGTCGCGTTTGGTTCGCAGATTCTGATGGAATCTGATAGAATTGGAATTAAATTCCATTCCTTAGTGCGTTTGATTGTGTAATGATGAAGGAATATCATTCCGTTGGAATGTAAACATTACCTCATTTGATGGAATCTCCAATCCATGGGGATGAGGGAAGGAATCTTATTCCTTCCGTCACTTCAATCTTCAAAAATGAAAAACATTCCGTCAAATTCCATTCCATCAGATTCCATTCCTTTAACAGATTCCATTCTTCTTTAAGTATAAATTATAAAGTAATTATAAGGTGGTAATTAACTAATTATGAAATCCTTTTTAATAATGATATATTAACTTGTGCTCGTTTGACTAACTATTATAAAAAGACCTATTATTTTGAATGACATGGTCTGAAAAAAAAAATGTTTTCGAGGTTGGATCATATATGATGTTACCTTAGACACGAATATATTAGACTATGCGGAGTAGTTTGTTATGGGGCATTCTCACGCCCAAAAGTGCATGCGAACGCCCTTTGAACTCCCTAAACTCCCCTCAGAAGTGTTCCCGGCCTTAAAATTGTCTTGCCCGTTCCATTTGAAACAGGCATTCCCTTCCATATATCCATGTGTCACTTATTTAATGGGTGGGGGCATTCCCTTAATGCTTCCACTCCTTAGTCTTAGTGTACATAAAAAGTTTGTATTTGTAACACCTTTTATATATTAATGGACCTTATGACCTTTATTCCCATTAAAAACAACCTATTTTTTATTTTAATTTTTTTTTCCGGTTTTCAGCTTTTAAAATACTTAAACTGTCCATATTTTCTATTTACTTATCCATTGATTTAAATATCATCACCTAATATACCTAATTACCTATAATATCATTAATGAAATTATCTACAACATACATCTATCTACTCTCATAATTACACTACTCCCATTAAATCAATTATTTTTACATTAACAACCACATTGCTACCTCACCGCTGCCACTGTTACCTGTTGCCGCCACCGGCGTCACCGCCATCACCCGTCGTCGGCACCGCCGTCACTCACCAACAACGCCGCATTGCATGGGTCTCCCTCTAATATATTTTGACTTGAAACGTTACTCTATGTAATTTAAACTAGATTGGCCTATCATATGCGTCATATTTTTCTTCGGATATATTTTTCTCATGTTTGAAATCTCGTTGGAAAAAGATTTTTAGGGTAAAAATTATGTTAAATCATCGAAATAGTTTCTTAAAATGAAAAGAATATGAAGTTTTTTAAAAACGCATCATTGACATGCTCTAGATATCATCCACCTGAATGTACTACATATTGATTTGTACCGTATCTATAGGATTTTAATGTGAAATGTTTTTCTAAGATGCATAACAAAAGAATAGGTGTTTTTTTTTCTTGCTGTTTTTGAAGAAGGAAATGGAAACAAACTCTAATTTATAATAGTTAACACTATAAACGACGAACACAGCCGGCTCTAATATTTTTGAAGAAGGAAATGGAAACAAACTCTAATTTATAATAGTTAACACTATAAACGACGAACACAGCCGGCTCTAATATTTTTGAAGAAGGAAATGGAAACAAACTCTAATTTATAATAGTTAACACTATAAACGACGAACACAGCCGGCTCTAATATTTTTGAAGAAGGAAATGGAAACAAACTCTAATTTATAATAGTTAACACTATAAACGACGAACACAGCCGGCTCTAATATTTTTGAAGAAGGAAATGGAAACAAACTCTAATTTATAATAGTTAACACTATAAACGACGAACACAGCCGGCTCTAATATTTTTGAAGAAGGAAATGGAAACAAACTCTAATTTATAATAGTTAACACTATAAACGACGAACACAGCCGGCTCTAATATTTTTGAAGAAGGAAATGGAAACAAACTCTAATTTATAATAGTTAACACTATAAACGACGAACACAGCCGGCTCTAATATTTTTGAAGAAGGAAATGGAAACAAACTCTAATTTATAATAGTTAACACTATAAACGACGAACACAGCCGGCTCTAATATTTTTGAAGAAGGAAATGGAAACAAACTCTAATTTATAATAGTTAACACTATAAACGACGAACACAGCCGGCTCTAATATTTTTGAAGAAGGAAATGGAAACAAACTCTAATTTATAATAGTTAACACTATAAACGACGAACACAGCCGGCTCTAATATTTTTGAAGAAGGAAATGGAAACAAACTCTAATTTATAATAGTTAACACTATAAAATTTTGGAGTAAGAAATGAGACCTAGAAAATGCAAGACGACTATGAGCTTGAACCCCGACCATCCATCCCTATAAAAATAAGATTGAAATCCTCTAAAGTTAAAGTTAACTAGACTAGTAAAGTTGGATATCCTGACTCTTGGATTACAATCAAAGGGCAAAATTCAAAGATGATTTTTGAATTTTGACCTTTGATTTTAATTCAAGTATTACGATGCCTCTAACTTTACTAATAAAGTTGGAAACAACTTCCAGAGATGACATATGTGCCATATCCAAAAGAAGAATTTGAAGTATCGCCATTTCATATCACCCACTAATAGCCTTTCAGTTCTCATCATATAACTGAACTTGGTTAGATTACAATTCTTTGATTATTGAAACAAATTATGGCCTAAGTCATCAATAGCATGAAGCATTAGAGCCTCCAAAATGGTAAATGTCATCACTCTAAAAAATTTTGTCACTCAAATATCACACTTAACCAATTTTCTTTTCCTACCGGAATCATCACATTACCCCACAATATTACCCGTAATACCCGATAAAGGAAAGAAAGTAAGAAACAATAACACACTCGGTCCACCAAAGTGATTGTCCTCACTTTGTCCCATCACTTCTGCTGTCACTTTGTTCCTTCAATGATTCACTTCAGGGTTCGCAAAAGTCAAAAGTGATGGTGGTATCACTTCGGCCCATTGAGATGGTTTTATTATATTAGTTCAATGGGCTTGGCCCATTTATCCTGTACATATTGTTTTCTAATCCAAATGTGAGTCCAAAAAAGAATGGATTTTCAGGATAGTATCCATCACCATATTTAAGATCACCGAAGCAATTGCCTCAATCTTATTACTTATGTATGTCTATGAGTCTATGAGTCTATCAGTCTATGCATATATACTCAATGTTTTCAAGTCCTCCGGTCCGAATGGCTTTTTTTTAAGAATTCAGGTCGGATTGTCCCCGGCGTAATAGTGGAAACTAAACTGGACTGAACTCGCATGAATCGTATGAACCGGTAGATAGTAACTGGTATAAATTTTTATATTTTAGTATCGAACTACAATTCTTGGCTTGAATCAATAAAACGCATCAATTACGTGATGTTCAAGAATGTTTAGTGCAATTGTAGCTTGACATATTTACATTATAATAACAAAAAATAACACATCAAGACGTACATCAAGTAATATCCATTATCAATTGAGAAGTATTTAGTTGATTAATTCATTGTAAATGTTTTATCGAGGAGTTTACATGATAAAAAGTTACAAATTTTGATCTTAAATTGAAAAAATGCAAGTACTTTTATGATTGCCTAGTTACAAAAGATCCCTAACAAAAAACTTTCCTATTAAGCATCTTTTATTTTTTATTTTTTGACAGATGAATTTCGAATAGAAACAAATTTTCTCAGCGTTAAATGGTGAGGTCCTAACTCCATACCAGATAGTCAATTGTCTAAATGACTAAATCAGATCCCGCTATTACAAGCCGAGCAACGGTGCCCCCTAGGAGTCCACCACAAATAGCTTCCTAGCCAACCAATAAAGCTAACTTCCTTTGAACCCTTACAACACTTTATAAATTAAAGGTATGTTTGTCAAGGATTTCCAAGGGGAGCTTAAAAGCATGAGTTATTAAAAATAAAGCTCATTCTAAAATAAAGTCTTGAAGGGAAAAAAATAACTTCAGCTCCACCTCTAGCCCGATCATTTTTGTAAAACATACCTTACAACAATTTAATAATTTCCCAGAATTATAATAACTTCGACAACACAATAAGAGAATGGTAATGCAGAGTACAACAATAACACAATAATTACTCATACTAGCTTATTCAAGTGCTTAATAGCTTATTTGTGTTTTGATATAGCTATTAATGTAACACCCCAAGCCGAAGCTCGGAATATCACGGAAATCACATAGCACCAGGTGGAATTACAATAGAACAAACTAAATGCAATTAGAGGATTCAGTGAATCCATACAAACGATAAACAAGTAACGAGATACAACAGGAGCAAGTAAACATCCAGATTTACAAACGACAACAAAAGAAGGCTATCAATCCTAAATACAATGCAACATAAGGCAAATGGATCCTTGATCCATATCAGTCCAGTCCGGGTTCAACAGTAAGCAAACAATCAACCTCCACGTCCTGAATAACCTGGTTACCTGAAAAGTGTACTAAGCATAGTCAACACAAGGTTGGTGAGTTCGTAGTAATGGTTCGTAAGGAACCAACATCAATAATCACAATATAAGAATAGAGGCTAGACATGACTTACAGTGAGCCTCTACATAACACAACATCGTCCAACAACAAGATTACACAAGACAAGTAAATGTGTAATGAGGAATGCATAAATGATATGAGTATGAATGCAAATGCCGGAATGCATGAATAAGCCAATATGCCTATCCTGAGTGTGACCTTCAATCACGTATGCAACGATACCCTTCTGCCATCGCCATGGACAAGGCTGTATCTCAAAAACATCGAGATATATATGTCTATATACTCGGGGTCAGGTCTACATCCAAAATGGGTGCATACATCTATGCACCAGGATGCCGGCAATCCCCTGCCGAGGGTCCAACAATAATGTATGCAATGCTTACAACAATGTAAATGCATAAATCATAAACCAACGATCGATATACGATGAATATGAATCAATGATCAATATTCGCCAATCCTGAGTCATCAATCAATAAACGTCAATCACAAACCAATAATCACCATTCCTCAACATCAGCCATTAATACTTAACCAAAATATTAACCAAGTCAATCGACATATGATGAACCATAACTAATAATCGATAATCGTCAATCTTAACCCACTAATCATCATTCGACAACCATAAGCCATCAACCACAACTTAAACCAACTATACGTACATATACTTCAGAGGATTCTACTTCCTTCGAGTTTCAAATGCTTATATATAGGGTCACCCGCAGCCTTCCCACCACATCTAAAACCCGACGAAGGCATAACTGACTTTCATGTATGTACATCTATCCTATTATTACTAGATACTTAACAAATACAACTAAGTCATTCACACATGATAATCGTCTCAACAATTCAATACTCGAACCAATTTAACCAATCTCACGACAGGAACCATCACACCAATCCAACAACTAAAACAATCAATCAATCAAACAATCAATCAATCAAACAATCAATCAATCAAATGCAAGTAAACACACCAGGTTTACACTTTTCAGCCCGGATCTCAAGTGAGTAGGGAGATACGAAACTCACCTTGATCGGCAAAGAAGCTTAAGTCGCGTTAATAAGAGATTAATAGCGAGTATTAGGATCCACACGGCCACAACCTATTCATATACATCATAATATCATAATGTCAACTATATAATCTTAAACAAGTAAGTTTAGCACAATTAGGTCAAATTGCAACCCTAGACGCCTTTACAACTTTACCGTATATGAAACAAGACGCCTTGACTCGACATTTTTAGAAATGGGTTAAGAATCTTACAAGATGAGTGTTACTACAAGAAACTAGACTCTCTTACGATTCTAACGATAGGTCATACGACTTAATTGGACTTACGGATCAAAAGTTATTAACGTTTGAAAAACGACGCGCAATATTCCAGCATCTAACCACTGCGCCGCAGTGAGCCTTGACCAAGCTCACTGCGCCGCAGTGGGCTGACCCAACAGACCAGACCCTAGCCACTGCGCCGCAGTGGGCTAGGCCCAAGCCACTGCGCCGCAGTGGCTCCTTACTGGACCAGAACATAGGCAGCAGCAGCAGCAGCACACGCAGGAAACCTAAACCAAAAACCCTTAAACTCGACCCAAACCAACCCAAATCGATTTGTAGGAACTTGTAACTTAATTTGAAGCATAAATAAACATCATTGACCATAAATAAACATAACCCAATCCACAAATTCGACCCAAAACATCAAAATCACCTCAAATCGTTCCAACCCTAAACGAAACCCTAATTTGACCCAAATCGCCTTTCGACTCGATTCAAGACCTGAAATTGTTCAAGATGACTAGAAATGCATAAACAAACATAAATAGAAGTAAATGGGATGAATTTGACTTACCAAAACCTTCACCTAGTCTCTAACCCAAATTTGACCCGAAATGGCTAGAAATCTTGCACTTTGAAACCAAATTTTTGATATGTTGTTAAGATGAGGTTGATGATGAAAACCCCGAACAAAATCTTGCTTAATTCCCAATATATGAGATAGAAATCTAGAGAGAGAGAGATGTGTGTTTTGTGTGTAGGTCTTGGAAGAGAAAAGAGAGAGAAAGAGATAGAAAGATAGATAGATAAGAGAATGAAAGGGAGGAGGAAGGGATAAGGAGGAGCATGGGTCAAAAGTGGCTGGTGGGTCATGGACTACCCACGGGCCGACCCGCTTCTCATCATTAGCCAATTTACAACCGATTACGCAATTAAACGCCAAACAAGCATATTAACGACTCGACTAACACACCACATTATCATTTAATCACAAAACGACCCAAAACTTCATTAACTTAAATTGTTAGTCCAATTGCGCGTAAAGTCAAACGGTCAAAATTCATGGATGTTACATTATTCCCCCGTTGAAAGAATTTCGTCCCGAAATTCAAGAAAACCCTAATCAGCAATTAAATGCGGATACTCAGACTTCCGGTGATCCTCTCGCTCCCATCTGAACTCGGCTCCGCGCCTAGCGTTTCCACCTAACCCTATCGATCGTGTAGAGCTTATTCTTGAGTTTCTTGACTCGGCGGTCCAAGATCTCTACCGGTTCTTCAATAAAATCCAAATTCGAATCAACCCTAATCTCGTCCATAGGCACATGATATGTAGGGTCCGCCAAACACTCGCGTGGGTTTCAAATATGAAACACCTCATGCACACCGCTAAGCTCTTGTGGTAATTCTAATCGATAAGCGACTTTTCCAACCCTTTTTGAGGATCTTGTAAGGACGATTATACCTTGTCCCGAGTTCGCCTCGCTTCACGAATTGGATGACGCCTTCCCACGGTGATACTTTCAAACGCACAAGGTCACCCACTTTCAACTCTAACGGTCTCAGCCTCACATTGGCATACTCCTTACTTAGCATGTGAGCTAGCTGGGCTATCCTCTTAACTTGAGAAGTTGTTCTTGTCGTTCCTATTAGAAATCCTAACTCGTTACTTTGGCTTTCTTTGATTCTTGGTTCGTCCCAGTGGAGAGTAGCATCTCTTCTACTTAGCTCCTCGGCCCGTGACATTCGAATACTCGCGTAACAACCGTCATTGCACAGGATTGTTGTCATAGTTATAAGTACATTATCTTCACATGTGATCAAGTCTCAAGTCGGTTTGAGTGCCCGTTGTTCATTGGATGGCTCCCTGAATTGGAGTTAAGCGACTCCCTTTATCTGGAAGGACAGAAATCGAATCTTCGTGCACCTAACCCATTTCTTCTACATACTAATGTGCCCAGTTGTCACATTTTACCGGTTTCGGCATATCATGATCACTTCTTGTCGTCGGCGACTTCACGGCGAAGTCCATTCCAATTCGTTTTTCTTCCAATCTCTCTCCCGTCTTTCACTACATGCTTATTCACGTCTCAGAAGTCTATAAGGGCTTTGACTACGCGCGCGATGTTGGGAAGTTGAGCATAAATGAAATTTAAGTTATCGAGATGGGACAAGCCCGATAAGTCACCCGGAAAAGCGTTCGGGGACTCAAGATTAACAAGGACAACGTTAGTTTTTCAGACTCTTGAGGCGGTAGCTCTAAGGACGCCTGAGTTGGAAGACTTACACGGGGCCCTAAGAATCCTACCGTTAGATATTTTTATACTGGTAATCCTACTACGCCACTTTAGAACTGTCCCACTCGGTGGCATTCGGGTTATACTCACTTTTTCGCCAAGAATCTTTAAATCATAGGCACCAAGTAAATGAGGAGTTTTGTCGTCTTTTAGAGTCGAGATAGATACACGGGGTATTTGAATAAATTTAGTTAGTGAGTCGCTAAACAGTCAAAATTGCAAACATATAATTCCAAAACACACGAACGAATGTAACTCAAAGGAGTAACGTTATAATAAACGAGATTCATAGTCGGTTTCGATATCGAATAGTGTAGTAACATAACAACCATTAGGAGGAATGTACCTTAACCAACGTTAGGATCACTTTGGTCTCCTTTGCCATTCTCTGCGAAAGCTCGGCTACGAAGTTGAACTTGATGGTCTTGCTGGCCACGGCTTTGGTTATAAACGACTATTTGTAGTTGCTCGGGAGGAACCGCCACCTGGGCTTGTGGTTCAGTCCATCTAGGACAAGCATCTCTGTAGTGGTCGGGGCTACCACACACAAAACAAACACCTTGATGGCTCCGAGGGTGGTCAGCTTGGGGATAGATGGTTTGAAGAGGCGTTACATTCAATGGTGTCGCTTTCGGTGCTCTACAAATCTTAGCCTCGTGCCCGATTCGATTACAATTAAAGCAAGTCCCACATTGGTTAGTGGGAGAGTGATGGCGATTACACCTTCCACACAAGCGGTGAGATCCTAAGTAAGTTTTCCTTGCCGGTTCTGCTACTTCAACTTGTTGCCCGATCCATTTCGGACAATCTTTCACGTAGTGTGCACGACTACCACATCCAAAACACTCGCCTCTTTGTTGATTACCTTGGGGAGGGACGACATGAATAGGAGCCACGTTCGTTGGGCCCGTTCTCGGGGCTCTACAATTATTGAACATGTGGCCAACTTGGTTGCAATTAAAACACGCCCGACATTGAAAGTTGATGAGGTGGTGATTGTCACACCCTTTACATGACGGATAAGGTCCTACATAAGCTTTCTTCACCGATCCCCTCGCCGCCCTGGATCTACCCTTATTATGACCATAGGGGTCAAACCTGCCCGCTTTCCTTGCCTCACTAGGTTCTCCGATTTCTTTCCTTTTTGATGAGGCTCTACCCGACACCTTCTCATCGCCCATATTTACTCTAGTTTCACGTGTCTCGTTGTTTCCTTGGAGGCTTGCCGTGACTTGGGCTACGATAGTAGGTATGGCGTTTACCACTGCTTGGGCAATCACGGTTGCTAAATCCGGCTCATCACTATGGCTAGTCGTATTCCTTCTTGATCTCACCATTTTCTACAAGGTAAGTAACGCGTTGACCCGAAAGTTAGCCTCACAATGCTCACATATTAGTCACACAAGTAGTTAATGCTCTCATACCATATAACATACTCATTTCATGTTATTATACTAAGGTAAGAGTGTTAGAATCCTATGAAATTGTTATTCATTATTTTATCATGTTAAGTTCATTACCATTGGTTACCTTTAATTCATGTGATCATGTCAATACATCATACAATAAAACTAACTTGTTAACTTCATTCCTACAATCGCCCGTCTACTAATACCTTTTACACGTGCATTACCAGTTATCCCCTAACCCGCATGCAATCAAGTTTAACTATGCCTCATACGTTTTTAAGTTCACATACCATTAGGCAACATATCCCTATTGTTCACCGATTACGATTAACATTATTAGTGTTGGAAAATCATTCGTTTATAATACATATGAGTTAGGATGTTTACAACCTCGATACTCTCTTAGGGTGCATATCAACATATCTATCACGTTGTATCCTAACCGTTTATCAACACGTTTAAGTCAAATTACAACAAAAGCATTTACGATTTCAACTTGACCACTACGGGCCATACCTACATACATACACATCACACACGCATAACATATATGTTACTAAATCATACTAGTCAACATGTCATTCCACCACTAAATCCAATAATAGTAGTAGTTCTAGAGTTTATGACCCGGGGTTAGCTTCACAGTTTTTCTCATGTTAACCGTCTTATTAGTTAGTGTTTTAACGCCGACACACTACACATGTTCTATGTTTCTTACTAAGGCCAACACATACTTATTCTCAATTAACTGTCATATATCATGCTATCATACCACATACCCTACGTGTTTCACATTACTACACTAAAGGCAGTATATCAAAGTTCTCAATTAATCGTTGTCTATCATTTTCTCGTGCTAAGTTCACAACAATTTACCATCGTCAAAACCAAACTTACTCGAATTAAACACATCTCATTACAAGCAACTAAAACAAGTCACTAACACGAGTGATTTAAAGTATAATCCGAATTCGATATGCTCTCTAGTTATTGACCAGGTATGTATACAGGGTGTACCAACGGCTAACCCTCCACCTAATCAACTCCATTAAGCATATCGGTTCCTTATTATACTCTAAGCCAAGCATGCGTAATCCATGATGTTATTAACCTGTTATAATATTGGGTGACCATAAAAGAGTTGATCGGGTTCTTTTAGGGTTGCCACAATATTATACTAAGTTAATAACATAACTTCATTTTGCTCTAAATCATCAAACTAGCACCAATCAATAACAATAATCCATATTAATGACAATCAAATTTAATCAAAGCACACATTAACCACATTGTATCCATTCCACATTCATCACGTTGAATTCAAGCCATCACGTAAGTGGTCTTAACTACGAACTCACAAGGGGATTCACATATTTCACATTGCACACGAATTTCCTAACCATGCATGCTATATGAAGAGTTTTAACTTAAGCCGTAGTCTAGGTCAAACCGCCTAATTCTCTACGACCACGCATGGGCCACCATTCTGTAACACCCCAAGCCGAAGCTCGGAATATCACGGAAATCACATAGCACCAGGTGGAATTACAATAGAACAAACTAAATGCAATTAGAGGATTCAGTGAATCCATACAAACGATAAACAAGTAACGAGATACAACAGGAGCAAGTAAACATCCAGATTTACAAACGACAACAAAAGAAGGCTATCAATCCTAAATACAATGCAACATAAGGAAAATGGATCCTTGATCCATATCAGTCCAGTCCGGGTTCAACAGTAAGCAAACAATCAACCTCCACGTCCTGAATAACCTGGTTACCTGAAAAGTGTACTAAGCATAGTCAACACAAGGTTGGTGAGTTCGTAGTAATGGTTCGTAATGAACCAACATCAATAATCACAATATAAGAATAGAGGCTAGACATGACTTACAGTGAGCCTCTACATAACACAACATCGTCCAACAACAAGATTACACAAGACAAGTAATGTGTAATGAGGAATGCATAAATGATATGAGTATGAATGCAAATGCCGGAATGCATGAATAAGCCAATATGCCTATCCTGAGTGTGACCTTCAATCACGTATGCAACGATACCCTTCTGCCATCGCCATGGACAAGGCTGTATCTCAAAAACATCGAGATATATATGTCTATATACTCGGGGTCAGGTCTACATCCAAAATGGGTGCATACATCTATGCACCAGGATGCCGGCAATCCCTGCCGAGGGTCCAACAATAATGTATGCAATGCTTACAACAATGTAAATGCATAAATCATAAACCAACGATCGATATACGATGAATATGAATCAATGATCAATATTCGCCAATCCTGAGTCATCAATCAATAAACGTCAATCACAAACCAATAATCACCATTCCTCAACATCAGCCATTAATACTTAACCAAAATATTAACCAAGTCAATCGACATATGATGAACCATAACTAATAATCGATAATCGTCAATCTTAACCCACTAATCATCATTCGACAACCATAAGCCATCAACCACAACTTAAACCAACTATACGTACATATACTTCAGAGGATTCTACTTCCTTCGAGTTTCAAATGCTTATATATAGGGTCACCCGCAGCCTTCCCACCACATCTAAAACCCGACGAAGGCATAACTGACTTTCATGTATGTACATCTATCCTATTATTACTAGATACTTAACAAATACAACTAAGTCATTCACACATGATAATCGTCTCAACAATTCAATACTCGAACCAATTTAACCAATCTCACGACAGGAACCATCACACCAATCCAACAACTAAAACAATCAATCAAGCAATCAATCAATCAAACAATCAATCAATCAAATGCAAGTAAACACACCAGGTTTACACTTTTCAGCCCGGATCTCAAGTGAGTAGGGAGATACGAAACTCACCTTGATCGGCAAAGAAGCTTAAGTCGCGTTAATAAGAGATTAATAGCGAGTATTAGGATCCACACGGCCACAACCTATTCATATACATCATAATATCATAATGTCAACTATATAATCTTAAACAAGTAAGTTTAGCACAATTAGGTCAAATTGCAACCCTAGACGCCTTTACAACTTTACCGTATATGAAACAAGACGCCTTGACTCGACATTTTTAGAAATGGGTTAAGAATCTTACAAGATGAGTGTTACTACAAGAAACTAGACTCTCTTACGATTCTAACGATAGGTCATACGACTTAATTGGACTTACGGATCAAAAGTTATTAACGTTTGAAAAACGACGCGCAATATTCCAGCATCTAACCACTGCGCCGCAGTGAGCCTTGGCCAAGCTCACTGCGCCGCAGTGGGCTGACCCAACAGACCAGACCCTAGCCACTGCGCCGCAGTGGGCTAGGCCCAAGCCACTGCGCCGCAGTGGCTCCTTACTGGACCAGAACATAGGCAGCAGCAGCAGCAGCACACGCAGGAAACCTAAACCAAAAACCCTTAAACTCGACCCAAACCAACCCAAATCGATTTGTAGGAACTTGTAACTTAATTTGAAGCATAAATAAACATCATTGACCATAAATAAACATAACCCAATCCACAAATTCGACCCAAAACATCAAAATCACCTCAAATCGTTCCAACCCTAAACGAAACCCTAATTTGACCCAAATCGCCTTTCGACTCGATTCAAGACCTGAAATTGTTCAAGATGACTAGAAATGCATAAACAAACATAAATAGAAGTAAATGGGATGAATTTGACTTACCAAAACCTTCACCTAGTCTCTAACCCGAATTTGACCCGAAATGGCTAGAAATCTTGCACTTTGAAACCCAAATTTTTGATATGTTGTTAAGATGAGGTTGATGATGAAAACCCCGAACAAAATCTTGCTTAATTCCCAATATATGAGATAGAAATCTAGAGAGAGAGAGATGTGTGTTTGTGTGTGGGTCTTGGAAGAGAAAAGAGAGAGAAAGAGATAGAAAGATAGATAGATAAGAGAATGAAAGGGAGGAGGAAAGGATAAGGAGGAGCATGGGTCAAAAGTGGCTGGTGGGTCATGGACTACCCACGGGCCGACCCGCTTCTCATCATTAGCCAATTTACAACCGATTACGCAATTAAACGCCAAACAAGCATATTAACGACTCGACTAACACACCACATTATCATTTAATCACAAAACGACCCAAAACTTCATTAACTTAAATTGTTAGTCCCATTGCGCGTAAGGTCAAACGGTCAAAATTCATGGATGTTACATTATTCCCCCGTTGAAAGAATTTCGTCCCGAAATTCAAGAAAACCCTAATCAGCAATTAAATGCGGATACTCAGACTTCCGGTGATCCTCTCGCTCCCATCTGAACTCGGCTCCGCGCCTAGTTTCCACCTAACCCTATCGATCGTGTAGAGCTTATTCTTGAGTTTCTTGACTCGGCGGTCCAAGATCTCTACCGGTTCTTCAATAAAATCCAAATTCGAATCAACCCTAATCTCGTCCATAGGCACATGATATGTAGGGTCCGCCAAACACTCGCGTGGGTTTCAAATATGAAACACCTCATGCACACCGCTAAGCTCTTGTGGTAATTCTAATCGATAAGCGACTTTTCCAACCCTTTTTGAGGATCTTGTAAGGACGATTATACCTTGTCCCGAGTTCGCCTCGCTTCACGAATTGGATGACGCCTTCCCACGGTGATACTTTCAAACGCACAAGGTCACCCACTTTCAACTCTAACGGTCTCAGCCTCACATTGGCATACTCCTTACTTAGCATGTGAGCTAGCTGGGCTATCCTCTTAACTTGAGAAGTTGTTCTTGTCGTTCCTATTAGAAATCCTAACTCGTTACTTTGGCTTTCTTTGATTCTTGGTTCGTCCCAGTGGAGAGTAGCATCTCTTCTACTTAGCTCCTCGGCCCGTGACATTCGAATACTCGCGTAACAACCGTCATTGCACAGGATTGTTGTCATAGTTATAAGTACATTATCTTCACATGTGATCAAGTCTCAAGTCGGTTTGAGTGCCCGTTGTTCATTGGATGGCTCCCTGAATTGGAGTTAAGCGACTCCCTTTATCTGGAAGGACAGAAATCGAATCCTCGTGCACCTAACCCATTTCTTCTACATACTAATGTGCCCAGTTGTCACATTTTACCGGTTTCGGCATATCATGATTACTTCTTGTCGTCGGCGACTTCACGGCGAAGTCCATTCCACTTCGTTTTTCTTCCAATCTCTCTCCCGTCTTTCACTACATGCTTATTCACGTCTCAGAAGTCTATAAGGGCTTTGACTACGCGCGCGATGTTGGGAAGTTGAGCATAAATGAAATTTAAGTTATCGAGATGGGACAAGCCCGATAAGTCACCCGGAAAAGCGTTCGGGGAACTCAAGATTAACAAGGACAACGTTAGTTTTTCAGACTCTTGAGGCGGTAGCTCTAAGGACGCCTGAGTTGGAAGACTTACACGGGGCCCTAAGAATCCTACCGTTAGATATTTTTATACTGGTAATCCTACTACGCCACTTTAGAACTGTCCCACTCGGTGGCATTCGGGTTATACTCACTTTTTCGCCAAGAATCTTTAAATCATAGGCACCAAGTAAATGAGGAGTTTTGTCGTCTTTTAGAGTCGAGATAGATACACGGGGTATCTGAATAAATTTAGTTAGCGAGTCGCTAAACAGTCAAAATTGCAAACATATAATTCCAAAACACGCGAACGAATGTAACTCAAAGGAGTAACGTTAGAATAAACGAGATTCATAGTCGGTTTCGATATCGAATAGTGTAGTAACATAACAACCATTAGGAGGAATGTACCTTAACCAACGTTAGGATCACTTTGGTCTCCTTTGCCATTCTCTGCGAAAGCTCGGCTACGAAGTTGAACTTGATGGTCTTGCTGGCCACGGCTTTGGTTATAAACGACTATTTGTAGTTGCTCGGGAGGAACCGCCACCTGGGCTTGTGGTTCAGTCCATCTAGGACAAGCATCTCTGTAGTGGTCGGGGCTACCACACACAAAACAAACACCTTGATGGCTCCGAGGGTGGTCAGCTTGGGGATAGATGGTTTGAAGAGGCGTTACATTCAATGGTGTCGCTTTCGGTGCTCTACAAATCTTAGCCTCGTGCCCGATTCGATTACAATTAAAGCAAGTCCCACATTGGTTAGTGGGAGAGTGATGGCGATTACACCTTCCACACAAGCGGTGAGATCCTAAGTAAGTTTTCCTTGCCGGTTCTGCTACTTCAACTTGTTGCCCGATCCATTTCGGACAATCTTTCACGTAGTGTGCACGACTACCACATCCAAAACACTCGCCTCTTTGTTGATTACCTTGGGGAGGGACGACATGAATAGGAGCCACGTTCGTTGGGCCCGTTCTCGGGGCTCTACAATTATTGAACATGTGGCCAACTTGGTTGCAATTAAAACACGCCCGACATTGAAAGTTGATGAGGTGGTGATTGTCACACCCTTTACATGACGGATAAGGTCCTACATAAGCTTTCTTCACCGATCCCCTCGCCGCCCTGGATCTACCCTTATTATGACCATAGGGGTCAAACCTGCCCGCTTTCCTTGCCTCACTAGGTTCTCCGATTTCTTTCCTTTTTGATGAGGCTCTACCCGACACCTTCTCATCGCCCATATTTACTCTAGTTTCACGTGTCTCGTTGTTTCCTTGGAGGCTTGCCGTGACTTGGGCTACGATAGTAGGTATGGCGTTTACCACTGCTTGGGCAATCACGGTTGCTAAATCCGGCTCATCGCTATGGCTAGTCGTATTCCTTCTTGATCTCACCATTTTCTACAAGGTAAGTAACGCGTTGACCCGAAAGTTAGCCTCACAATGCTCACATATTAGTCACACAAGTAGTTAATGCTCTCATACCATATAACATACTCATTTCATGTTATTATACTAAGGTAAGAGTGTTAGAATCCTATGAAATTGTTATTCATTATTTTATCATGTTAAGTTCATTACCATTGGTTACCTTTAATTCATGTGATCATGTCAATACATCATACAATAAAACTAACTTGTTAACTTCATTCTTACAATCGCCCGTCTACTAATACCTTTTACACGTGCATTACCAGTTATCCCCTAACCCGCATGCAATCAAGTTTAACTATGCCTCATACGTTTTTAAGTTCACATACCATTAAGCAACATATCCCTATTGTTCACCGATTACGATTAACATTATTAGTGTTGGAAAATCATTCGTTTATAATACATATGAGTTAGGATGTTTACAACCTCGATACTCTCTTAGGGTGCATATCAACATATCTATCACGTCGTATCCTAACCGTTTATCAACACGTTTAAGTCAAATTACAACAAAAGCATTTACGATTTCAACTTGACCACTACGGGCCATACCTACATACATACACATCACACACGCATAACATATATGTTACTAAATCATACTAGTCAACATGTCATTCCACCACTAAATCCAATAATAGTAGTAGTTCTAGAGTTTATGACCCGGGGGTTAGCTTCACAGTTTTTCTCATGTTAACCGTCTTATTAGTTAGTGTTTTAACGCCGACACACTACACATGTTCTATGTTTCTTACTAAGGCCAACACATACTTATTCTCAATTAACTGTCATATATCATGTTATCATACCACATACCCTACGTGTTTCACATTACTACACTAAGGACAGTATATCAAACTAAATGCAATTAGAGGATTCAGTGAATCCATACAAACGATAAACAAGTAACGAGATACAACAGGAGCAAGTAAACATCCAGATTTACAAACGACAACAAAAGAAGGCTATCAATCCTAAATACAATGCAACATAAGGCAAATGGATCCTTGATCCATATCAGTCCAGTCCGGGTTCAACAGTAAGCAAACAATCAACCTCCACGTCCTGAATAACCTGGTTACCTGAAAAGTGTACTAAGCATAGTCAACACAAGGTTGGTGAGTTCGTAGTAATGGTTCGTAAGGAACCAACATCAATAATCACAATATAAGAATAGAGGCTAGACATGACTTACAGTGAGCCTCTACATAACACAACATCGTCCAACAACAAGATTACACAAGACAAGTAAATGTGTAATGAGGAATGCATAAATGATATGAGTATGAATGCAAATGCCGGAATGCATGAATAAGCCAATATGCCTATCCTGAGCGTGACCTTCAATCACGTATGCAACGATACCCTTCTGCCATCGCCATGGACAAGGCTGTATCTCAAAAACATCGAGATATATATGTCTATATACTCAGGGTCAGGTCTACATCCAAAATGGGTGCATACATCTATGCACCAGGATGCCGGCAATCCCCTGCCGAGGGTCCAACAATAATGTATGCAATGCTTACAACAATGTAAATGCATAAATCATAAACCAACGATCGATATAAACACATCTCATTACAAGCAACTAAAACAAGTCACTAACACGAGTGATTTAAAGTATAATCCGAATTCGATATGCTCTCTAGTTATTGACCAGGTATGTATACAGGGTGTACCAACGGCTAACCCTCCACCTAATCAACTCCCATTAAGCATATCGGTTCCTTATTATACTCTAAGCCAAGCATGCGCAATCCGTGATGTTATTAACCTGTTATAATATTGGGTGACCATAAAAGAGTTGATCGGGTTCTTTTAGGGTTGCCACAATATTATACTAAGTTAATAACATAACTTCATTTTGCTCTAAATCATCAAACTAGCACCAATCAATAACAACAATCCATATTAATGACAATCAAATTTAATCAAAGCACACATTAACCACATTGTATCCATTCCACATTCATCACGTTGAATTCAAGCCATCACATAAGTGGTCTTAACTACGAACTCACAAGGGGATTCACATATTTCACATTGCACACGAATTTCCTAACCATGCATGCTATATGAAGAGTTTTAACTTAAGCCGTAGTCTAGGTCAAACCGCCTAATTCTCTACGACCTGCATGGGCCACCATTCTGTAACACCCCAAGCCGAGGCTCGGAATATCACGGAAATCACATAGCACCAGGTGGAATTACAATAGAACAAACTAAATGCAATTAGAGGATTCAGTGAATCCATACAAACGATAAACAAGTAACGAGATACAACAGGAGCAAGTAAACATCCAGATTTACAAACGACAACAAAAGAAGGCTATCAATCCTAAATACAATGCAACATAAGGAAAATGGATCCTTGATCCATATCAGTCCAGTCCGGGTTCAACAGTAAGCAAACAATCAATCAATCAACAATCAATCAATCAAACAATCAATCAATCAAACAATCAATCAATCAAACAATCAATCAATCAAACAATCAATCAATCAAACAATCAATCAATCAAACAATCAATCAATCAAACAATCAATCAATCAAACAATCAATCAATCAAACAATCAATCAATCAAACAATCAATCAATCAAACAATCAATCAATCAAACAATCAATCAATCAAACAATCAATCAATCAAACAATCAATCAATCAAACAATCAATCAATCAAACAATCAATCAATCAAACAATCAATCAATCAAACAACAATCAATCAAACAATCAATCAATCAAACAATCAATCAATCAAACAATCAATCAATCAAATGCAAGTAAACACACCAGGTTTACACTTTTCAGCCCGGATCTCAAGTGAGTAGGGAGATACGAAACTCACCTTGATCGGCAAAGAAGCTTAAGTCGCGTTAATAAGAGATTAATAGCGAGTATTAGGATCCACACGGCCACAACCTATTCATATACATCATAATATCATAATGTCAACTATATAATCTTAAACAAGTAAGTTTAGCACAATTAGGTCAAATTGCAACCCTAGACGCCTTTACAACTTTACCGTATATGAAACAAGACGCTTTGACTCGACATTTTTAGAAATGGGTTAAGAATCTTACAAGATGAGTGTTACTACAAGAAACTAGACTCTCTTACGATTCTAACGATAGGTCATACGACTTAATTGGACTTACGGATCAAAAGTTATTAACGTTTGAAAAACGACGCGCAATATTCCAGCATCTAACCACTGCGCCGCAGTGAGCCTTGGCCAAGCTCACTGCGCCGCAGTGGGCTGACCCAAGCACTGCGCCGCAGTGGGCTAGCCAAGCCACTGCGCCGCAGTGGGCTAGCCCAAGCCACTGCGCCGCAGTGGGTACCCAAGCCACTGCGCCGCAGTGGGCTAGCCCAAGCCACTGCGCCGCAGTGGGCTACCCAAGCCACTGCGCCGCAGTGGGCTAGCCCAAGCCACTGCGCCGCAGTGGGCTACCCAAGCCACTGCGCCGCAGTGGGCTAGCCAAGCCACTGCGCCGCAGTGGGCTAGCCCAAGCCACTGCGCCGCAGTGGTAGCCAAGCCACTGCGCCGCAGTGGGCTAGCCCAAGCCACTGCGCCGCAGTGGTAGCCAAGCCACTGCGCCGCAGTGGGCTAGCCCAAGCCACTGCGCCGCAGTGGTACCAAGCCACTGCGCCGCAGTGGGCTAGGCCCAAGCCACTGCGCCGCAGTGGGCTACCCAAGCCACTGCGCCGCAGTGGGCTAGCCCAAGCCACTGCGCCGCAGTGGGCTACCCAAGCCACTGCGCCGCAGTGGGCTAGCCAAGCCACTGCGCCGCAGTGGGCTACCCAAGCCACTGCGCCGCAGTGGTAGCCAAGCCACTGCGCCGCAGTGGGCTAGCCCAAGCCACTGCGCCGCAGTGGTAGCCCAAGCCACTGCGCCGCAGTGGGCTAGGCCCAAGCCACTGCGCCGCAGTGGGCTAGCCCAAGCCACTGCGCCGCAGTGGGCTAGGCCCAAGCCACTGCGCCGCAGTGGGCTAGCCCAAGCCACTGCGCCGCAGTGGGCTAGGCCCAAGCCACTGCGCCGCAGTGGGCTAGCCCAAGCCACTGCGCCGCAGTGGGTAGCCCAAGCCACTGCGCCGCAGTGGGCTAGCCCAAGCCACTGCGCCGCAGTGGGTACCCAAGCCACTGCGCCGCAGTGGGCTAGCCCAAGCCACTGCGCCGCAGTGGGTACCCAAGCCACTGCGCCGCAGTGGGCTAGGCCCAAGCCACTGCGCCGCAGTGGGCTACCCAAGCCACTGCGCCGCAGTGGGCTAGCCCAAGCCACTGCGCCGCAGTGGGCTACCCAAGCCACTGCGCCGCAGTGGGCTAGCCAAGCCACTGCGCCGCAGTGGGCTACCCAAGCCACTGCGCCGCAGTGGTAGCCAAGCCACTGCGCCGCAGTGGGCTAGCCCAAGCCACTGCGCCGCAGTGGTAGCCCAAGCCACTGCGCCGCAGTGGGCTAGGCCCAAGCCACTGCGCCGCAGTGGGCTAGCCAAGCCACTGCGCCGCAGTGGGCTAGCCCAAGCCACTGCGCCGCAGTGGGCTAGCCCAAGCCACTGCGCCGCAGTGGGCTAGCCAAGCCACTGCGCCGCAGTGGGCTAGCCCAAGCCACTGCGCCGCAGTGGTAGCCAAGCCACTGCGCCGCAGTGGGCTAGCCCAAGCCACTGCGCCGCAGTGGTACCCAAGCCACTGCGCCGCAGTGGGCTAGCCCAAGCCACTGCGCCGCAGTGGGTACCCAAGCCACTGCGCCGCAGTGGGCTAGGCCCAAGCCACTGCGCCGCAGTGGGCTACCCAAGCCACTGCGCCGCAGTGGGCTAGCCCAAGCCACTGCGCCGCAGTGGGCTACCCAAGCCACTGCGCCGCAGTGGGCTAGCCAAGCCACTGCGCCGCAGTGGGCTAGCCCAAGCCACTGCGCCGCAGTGGTAGCCAAGCCACTGCGCCGCAGTGGGCTAGCCCAAGCCACTGCGCCGCAGTGGTAGCCCAAGCCACTGCGCCGCAGTGGGCTAGGCCCAAGCCACTGCGCCGCAGTGGGCTACCCAAGCCACTGCGCCGCAGTGGGCTAGCCCAAGCCACTGCGCCGCAGTGGGCTAGCCCAAGCCACTGCGCCGCAGTGGGCTAGCCAAGCCACTGCGCCGCAGTGGGCTAGCCCAAGCCACTGCGCCGCAGTGGGTAGCCAAGCCACTGCGCCGCAGTGGGCTAGCCCAAGCCACTGCGCCGCAGTGGGTAGCCAAGCCACTGCGCCGCAGTGGGCTAGCCCAAGCCACTGCGCCGCAGTGGGTAGCCAAGCCACTGCGCCGCAGTGGGCTAGGCCCAAGCCACTGCGCCGCAGTGGGCTAGCCCAAGCCACTGCGCCGCAGTGGGCTAGCCCAAGCCACTGCGCCGCAGTGGGCTAGCCCAAGCCACTGCGCCGCAGTGGGCTAGCCCAAGCCACTGCGCCGCAGTGGGCTAGCCCAAGCCACTGCGCCGCAGTGGGTACCAAGCCACTGCGCCGCAGTGGGCTAGCCCAAGCCACTGCGCCGCAGTGGGTACCCAAGCCACTGCGCCGCAGTGGGCTAGGCCCAAGCCACTGCGCCGCAGTGGGCTACCCAAGCCACTGCGCCGCAGTGGGCTACCCAAGCCACTGCGCCGCAGTGGGCTAGGCCCAAGCCACTGCGCCGCAGTGGGCTAGGCCCAAGCCACTGCGCCGCAGTGATAGATAAGAGAATGAAAGGGAGGAGGAAGGGATAAGGAGGAGCATGGGTCAAAAGTGGCTGGTGGGTCATGGACTACCCACGGGCCGACCCGCTTCTCATCATTAGCCAATTTACAACCGATTACGCAATTAAACGCCAAACAAGCATATTAACGACTCGACTAACACACCACATTATCATTTAATCACAAAACGACCCAAAACTTCATTAACTTAAATTGTTAGTCCCATTGCGCGTAAGGTCAAACGGTCAAAATTCATGGATGTTACAATTAAGCTCCTTAAAGTGTTTTGCCAGGCTTGTGTGTTAAGATAGTCCATTTTCATTCATGAATAAGCTATAGAACTTAAGTCAAGAATCTGGGGCATTTTGACACAACACATTAACCATTTTGAATAAGCTAGACCAAACACATTAGAATGATGAATTTTAAAAAGCATAAACTACAGCAAACTTAGTCAAAAGAATGATATAAAGAGAATATGGACAGGGAGTTTCACGTGTGAAAAAGAGAGGCTTGAATGTCATATCTGAATACGGGTGTTCAAAGTCAGATATTCGAAGTTTCAGATACCCAAATTTTGAATATCCGAAATTTCGGATAGTGGATTCCAGTATCCAAACACATATCCGAAATTACGGACAGCCATAAATGGGGATGTAAATTAGTCGATATCCACAAAGGACTATGAACGCAATGAACTAGAGAAGTACCCATTTGAATGGCACATTAGAAAGACTAAAATGTATAGTAATTCTAAGGGGCTAAAACGTACGCAATCCCTATCAAGAAATCACACTCTGGATACGAAAACCACATCATACACTGAATAGATGATCATTCGACATTAAGTTATGCAATCAACCATAGAATAAAAAAACCACATCATACAAAACAAATCAAGCTCTTTAAACAATGAAGCCTCAACTTACTCGCGTAACTAAACGGATCAGTTCTCAACTCAAGTGCAATAGAAAGAAAATAAAAAGGGAGAAAGAGACTGAAAACATCATGTATTTAGTTGAATACTCTGCATCAAAGTATATATGTTCTGATTTCATCAGGTGAAGACTTCCTCAAGTCTGAAAGTATATATGTCAATAAAAGAAATTCACTCTACATCAGAAATGCTAATCATCAGGTGAAGACTTTCTCAAGTGAGCATGCTAGTCGGTAGCTATTCTTCGAAAATCGACCAAGAACGTTCCTTGCGGACCCCTACAAGCAAAACGCTATTAAGTACATGTTAAAGCAAAACCAGTTTTATAATATCTCAAAGCCAGAAATGATCATGATCCCCAATCATACAATTTGCCTAACTACATCTAACTAACAAATGGTCATACTCAGGCGTCTTTTTAGGCAATTTAGCTACAAAAGACAAGAATATATACCCGAGAATGTAAGAATCGGTATGAGCTCTCTTAGAAGATCATTCGCAATACCATCCCCATGGAGGGTTCGGAGATAGTTGACATCTCTTAGAAGTTCACCAACATTAGTATATTGATAATCACTATCGTCGCCCAATACTGAATGTCCTGCATTAGAATCAGGTACTGATGGGAAGCCTACATCTGGAATTGATGCTCCGACGGAAGCATCATTGTCTGTAACTGCATTTGGAACTGATGCTACGACGGAAGTATCATCATCTTTAACAGCATCTGTAACTGCATGTGTGACTGTTTTCTTACTGCTGATAACAAATGTGCCAACGATTACCTGGAAAACCAATTGTAAGGTGAGCTTAAGAAGTACCAAATAACATGTTACCATCTGTGAAATGATAAACATCCTGATAAGATAATACTCTACAGCCAAAGCTTTTTACAATGGGTATTACACATTAATACTTGATTATATAAAGAAAACTTGGCGAAAATTTGTCGTAATCTCCATGGGGAAAAAAAATCCTAAAATGGAGACTGCAACAGGTTTCTTTGAGCTAAGATAGAAAGATGGGTGGGTTGAGTACCGGACCAAAATAGGCTTTTTTATTGGTCGAGGTCAGACTGGTGAGAGGTACTAGGAGGCTTTATGCATCGCAAATGTACCTTAACCGACTTTTGACTTGTTAAACCCTTCAACCCAAATTCCCTTTACATTATTTTTCTTTGACCCGTGAGTGCTAAAACATACTAATCCGTATCAAACCACTCATAAAATCATGGTCGGAACTGTTACATCCCCCTTTAAACACTTTACCTCACAATTTAAAGAGAATACTACCTGCACGAGGCCCGCAGCTATCAGTGGTCCGCCAACCCCACCTCCAACGATTTGCCCTTCGTTACTAGACATACAAATACTCAACCCACCGGTCCTGCTTTCACTATCAACATGTACATAAGATCCACAAAGTGATATAATGTCAAAACTCCCCTGAGACAATAGATGCAAAGAAACAGTATTAGTTATGTATTACTACTGTATTTCACCTAGATGTGGTAAAATGGATAAATCGGACAGGTTAGGAAACAGGTCAAACTGGGTCATATTTTTTTTTTTCTGAACAACATTGGATTAAATGAATTTAAAGATAGTCTATGCAATATTTGACCCATTTCATATGTAACAATTGTTTGTTTGACCCGTTAGAGATAATAAATCAACCAATTCCACCTATTCGAACTAATGTGGGTCAAAAGCCTCTAATTTTACAAGTTTCTATTCGTTCTTATGTAACGTTCTAACAACCATACACAAATTTAAACGTAAAAATATAGAAAAGTCAACCCTGTATGTAATTTTGCTGCCCCATGCGTCTGGTCGGCGTATTGATGCACTAGAGACCACACCAGATGCAGACATGACACATATCTCTTGTTTGCTTTGTTGCACAAATGACATTATCTTGTGGTTAATATCCTAAAAAACGAATCAAAACGACATAAATCCATAACGGGTCTCGATAATCAACTTATGAATATACAGATTTGTATACAAACATATTCAAATAAATTCAAAGTTACAAACTTACAACTAGAAAATAAGAAATGTAAAACCCAAAATTCATACCTCTCCAGTAGTGACATTGATGATATAAAGTGTAAAACCATTGCTATCATTCCCTGAATTAAAAAAATAATAATTAGAAAAAGATAACAAAAAAATTAATAATTAAAGAAAAAAATAACTTATTATGAATGCATGTATAATCAGAGTCAAAAACAAGCAAACAAACCCACATAGCATCTTTTTCTGTATTAATTTTAATTAAAAATAGTAATAATAATAATCAAAAATACATAATCCTAAAAAATATATAGTCTTTATATTTAAATATAAAATGCATTGAAGAGTTACAAAATTGTAATCTTTAAATTCATAAAGAAAATGCATGCAAGATTATTATTTTATTCTTATTTTATTTTTTTGAAAAAATATAGAAAAGAAAAGAAAAACAATCAAATGCATGTCATCGGCCACAAACAAGAAAACTAGACCATTTCTTGAATCTTTAACAAATTACAATGAACTATATATACATATATCTATATGTAATCCTTTCGACAATAAATTCAAAGAAACAGATGAGAAATGGAAAGAAAAGAAACCAGGGAAAGAATTGTTGGCAGTAGCAGGGGAAGGTGGAGAAATGTGTTGTTTTTTAGTGGCTAAAAGTAGTTTCTTGGCAGCCACAGCTTCTTCCGGTGAGTTATACTTTCTGGGTCTTCCTCTTTTCCGTCCGGCCACGGTGGTTGCATCGGTGGTTGTGGTGGTGGTAGTAGTGGAAGGTGATGGTTGTGGGAAAAGGCTAGGATCACGGTCAATTTCAGTTATTTCCATTTTTGTTGATTTTGCTGTCTTGAGATATTTTGAAAATTATATTTATTTTATTTATTCGATTTTTTAAGTGACGGTTTTGGAACCCGGTTACGATCTTTGTGGAGGAATTTAATTTACAATTGCATTGCATTCGAAATATAAACTTAAAATTGGTAAAAAGTAGTTCAAGTAACGTACTACGAGTAATAAACTACTAGTAAAATTTTAGTCTTAGTATAACTAATTTGGCTATAACTAATTTGGCTATGAGTTCGAATTTTGTAAGTCTAAGGTGAAAATTGTTTTTTTTCGTTTTTTTTTAACAACGAGTTAGTAGTTAGCATTCGATATCCCAAAGTGAAATCCAATTGGACAATATGTAAACTTATTATTATGGAATAACCATTTGTGCGTTAAGTTAGGAAAGATAATAATTTTATATTCATTCTAGTTTATAAAATACTAGTTTTCAGTCTCGTTCGATAGACGGATGGTTTCAAAAACTATGTTTTATAAATTTTGTTTCAAAAATAATATTCATAACATTTTTTGCGGAAAAAAAAAGAAAATAATTAAAGGACAGAGAAAATAGTTATTTGTCAAAAATTTAATAGATTGAGTTTCATCTAATTTGTTAGTAATAGTATTTATTAAGAAAAAACAAAAATTAAAAGGAAAAAATTAAGAAAAAAGATGAGAAAGAAAGGAGAGAAAAAATAATTTTAAGAGTGTGAAGTGATGCCAAATGTAAAAATAAACTTTTTTTTTAGTTATAAAATAGATACATAAATCCTTTTGATATAAATACAACTATATTAGGTAGCACCTGCAGTATCGATGTACAGATGTTTCTGCATATGATTATAATGTAAAATACATTTTAAAAGGATTATTGATTGAAGTTTTTGATAGAATAAAATTGGTGAAAATAGCAAAATTGATAAGTGCTAAAACATTTTTTTTTTTCTATAGTACATGGAATTAGAAGTTTTTAAACTGTGTTATATTAAAAAAATATAAAAAATTTGGTTATGACTTATTAGTGGTGCTATTATTATTTCCATTAATTTTATTCTATCAAAAACTTATCTATTCCTATTAGAAAAAACTTATTCTCAAAAATATTTTGCAAACAAAAGTACCAAACTGCCCTTGTAACCATGAATATCATAGATTAATTAGACCGAGGAAAATCAATGTTGACTTTTATTGGTCAAAAGTGGTTTAGATATAACAAAAAAAAAAAGAAAAAAGAAATTGATATAGGTATTACATAATTCGATTTATGCATGATCTATATGTACGATTTTCTATTAGAGTTATATAATTTGGTAAATTAATCTAGGGCTAATCATACGCACTGCAACAGTGCATATCATATGCACTGCTGCCCTCACAGCAACAATAATTTTTTTTTAATTTCATCACGTGGGGTTGTGTGAGAGTGATGATCTGCAGTACCGATTATTTGCCCATTAATCTAACTTTGTGATAAAGTAAAAGTTGTAAAATGCTGCAAAAGAAAACTAATCAGTAATACCTTACTTAACTTGCTTTGGGTTCAAATTATGAATCACAAATTCACATTCACAGAATCACTCAATCACAGTATATAAGTTTTGAATGGTCATAAATAGTATTTGTGGCCATGGAGTTATGGACCAGCCCGTATTGAAGAGTATATTGATTAAGCCCACCATAGCCCATCTTAATAGTAACATTAAGTAGTAAGTACTAACACATTTGTTCAACATTTTTTGATTATACTTTTCTAACTTATATTCTAATACAAATAAAATCGGTCATCAATAGAAATGTAGTTCTTTAATACATCTGAATAATTAGGTTACACTATGAAATATAGACAAATAAACATGCAAGTGATAACCATCTTAAATGGTTATGTAAGTTTTCAGCACTTACACTTTGGCCCAAAATCCACAACAGAGGTTTAAGATTTCTTACATAATAACAAATGTACAAAGTATTTTCACTGGATGATCTATAACCCTGCGATTTCAAGGTCGAAACGACACGAAAAGTACGTATTGCCTTGATCTTGTACCGATGTTCGACGAGTTTCTTGGTGCACATACACAGGCAAGTGAACTTGTTTAAGCAAGATTTACTAAGACTACAATAGACCTATGACTGGTGAGTTGTTGAAAATGGGCTTGTCTTTGGCCCCAATATCATCACAAATACTTTTCCTTCTTGGCTTTGCTTCTCCAAGCATTGTGATCACATCCCTCATTGAAGGCCTCTCTTTTGGTAACTTATTAGTGCATAAAAGTGCAATTCTTAGCACCAACAACATTTCTTCTTGGACAAACTTGCATTCCCCTCCTATATCTATATCAAATGTACCTTCCAATTCTCTTTTGTTCATCCGGTTGCGAACCCATTCTACTATATCGACCGAGTCACCAAACGACGGGTCCAATGGTTGTTTCCCTGTTAACAACTCTAGTAGCACCACCCCGAAACTGTATATGTCGCTTTTCTCGTCCACCTTCAAAGTGTATCCATATTCTGTAACAAAAGAAAAAAGTACTAGTTAGAACATGTCATTTGAGTCCGACTGCAATCATTCATGAATGTATGATTAGATGATTTTCGACCTTTTATTTGACCCGTTTCAATTTTAGCTAATATCATTTCGACCAAGGATTCGGTATGTACATTTAATAAACTTCGAGCAAAATGGAAAAAAAAAAAATTTAACGAATCTGCATTGTGGATCATTAATTAGTTCATTACCCATTCTATTTAATTATACTTATGTCTTCCATTATATATAAATTATTATAACTCAAATCGACTCATTTAGAATTAAGGAACTAACCTGGTGCTATATATCCATAAGATCCAGCAACCATCGAAACGGTCTCATTCTTCCTAACCATCGTCCGAGCCAACCCAAAGTCCGCAATCCTAGCCTCAAGATCCGCGTCAAGAAGGATATTATTCGCCTTAACATCACGATGTATGACCGGCGGGTGACAATCGTGGTGAAGGTAAGCCAACCCTTGAGCGACACCAAGCGCAACGTTATATCTCGAGACCCAATCCACCAACATTCGTCCGGATTGCTTCCCATGCAACGCCTCTCCAAGGTTCCCATTAGGCATATACTCATAAACCATCATAACATCGGTTTCGTTATGAAGGTAACCCAATAATCTCACTATGTTTCGATGCCTTAATCGACCTAGAAGATTCACTTCTACAAACAAGTCGTCCCCGTTTTCAATATCGGGCTCGGATCTCCACAGTTTCTTCACCGCGACTGACGCATTTGAACCGTGGTTCGTTGTGGCTTTGTACACAATCCCACTTCCACCCATTCCAATCACATTTGATTCTTTTATACTAGACATTATATCAGCACTTGTGAAATGAAGTCTTTGAAAAGCTATAAGTCTCCAAGGCCATTCTGTCCTGCTTTTCATGAACCACCCATCTAAGAATCCGTACAAAAACCATCTTCTATAGAGCCATCGCCCGGTGAAGACCGCGAGCCCGATTAGTAAAATCACACAAACCCCAAAAGCAAACCCGAAAATGACATGTTCAACATGAAGTTTCTTTCGTGCCAAATTAGTCTTTCGAGTATGTGAACATGGCTTAAGAATGCCACCACAGAGCCCCTCATTTCCCACTAGATCGTTCGCGTTTATCGTCATTAACATTCCATTATTCGGGACAGGTCCTTCGAGCTTGTTGTAAGAGAGATTTACTGTCTCTAAAGCCAGCGAGCTCCCAAACGACTCTGGAATCCGTCCGACGAATGAATTGTTTGAAAGATCAAGAACGGATAACATCGGCATACTTGCTACCGATGTTGGGATTTCTCCGGTGAATTCGTTATGACTTAGATTCAAGTTTACTAGCTTCTGACAAGAAGATATGCTCTCTGGGATTTTCCCAGAGAATCTGTTGTTTGATAAATCAAGTACAGATAAAGAGGGGGAATCCTGAAACTGACTCGGGATTCCCCCATCTAAATAGTTGTAAGAAACAACTAACGCTTGAAGATTAGGCATTGACAAAATACTGTAAGGCAAACTCGACACGAGTTTGTTTGAAGACACATCAATGAAAGAAAGCGAACTCGATAAAGTAAGATCATGAGGAATTTGGCCACTTAAATTGTTATGCCCGATTTCCAAACGTTGTAACTCGGGTAACTTACCGAATCCACCAGGAATTGTACCCGAAATCAAGTTATTCTGAACACGAACACGAATTAAAGAAGAACAAGTTGAAAGCCCAACAGGGAGAGAACCCGAAAACCAATTGTTAAACAGAATAAGTTTAGTAAGATTACCGGAATCACACAAACCAGCCGGGATCTCACCGGATAACGAATTAGAAGAAACATCTAGCCATTGTAAAGGCGAATTCATTCCAAGATTCAAAGGCAATGAGCCATTCAATGAATTCTTCCATAATTCAAGAATTTCTAAATTTGGCAAGTCACCAATTCTACTTGGAATAAAACCTGTAAGCTGATTACACATTAGATTTAATAACTTCAAGCTTTTTAAATCAGCTATTTCCTCTGGAATCTGACCCGAAAATTTGTTATCAGACAGATCAAGATAAATCAATGAAGAAAGATTCCCAATTTCGTTAGGAATCTTTCCTTCAAAACTATTTTGATACATATATAATGTAGTAAGATTTTTAAGCTTACCCAATTCTTTTGGAATTGGACCAGAAAGTGTCCCAACTGCCAAATCCAGATACTGCAAATTCTCAAGATTTCCAATTTCGGCTGGAATTGGACCTTCGAATTCATTGTATCCGATTATAATAACTTCTAGAGACGAAAGCTGACCGATTTCTGGTGGGATTTGTCCTGTTAGATTATTCCCTGATAATCCAAGAAACTTCAAGTTTTTCAAAATTTTGTAACTTTTCGGAATTGTTCCAACGAAAAAACTACCACGAAAATCGATTGTTTCTAGTAAAGTTGCATTGCTAAGATACTCTGGAAGGTACCCTGCAAAATTGTTACTAGAAGCATTGATGGTTTTTAGTAGTTTTGCTCCTTTGCCAAAACCAAAAGGAAACTCGCCAATGAAGTTGTTTTGACTGACATCGAGTGTCTCGAGTGAACTTAGGTTCGAGAACGAGTCAGGCAGACTTGACTCGAACCCATTTGAAGAAATGTTTAGAAAAGAAAGATGGTTCAAGTTTTGGAAGTCATTGGATATGTTTCCTGTTAAATTCATGTTGGAAAGATCAAGTTTATTTACAAAACCATGTTCATTGCATGTGACACCAGTCCATTTACAATGTGACATAGTACTAGGCATCGAAACGTTTACGTTTACGTTCCAATCGCGTAAATAGCCTAAAGAATCGACGAAAGAGGATTTGATTGACAAAAGAGATGAAACTTCATCATTTTGTGCAAGAACAAAAGGAATGAAAATGATAAAGATGGTACTAATGGAAGTAGCTAAAAATGTGCTAACATGACTTTCCATTTTTTTTTCAAATGAAAAGGTAGAATATAATGTTATGATTATATGATGAAAATGTTGTATATATCTATAATATACTTTAATTGTAAAGTTTCATTTCATGGTGGTTTGGATATGATTTTGAGAAGATTAAAGATGAAAGTGATGGTGTTTTTGTTATGAAGTGATGGAGGGGTAGGGAGGGAGTGATGATTGATTAATAAGGGAAAAACAATTATTCAAAATAATGGGACCTATCTCCAGGGTGTTATTGTATTATGCATGATGTTTTTATCTATTTATCTATGCATGTGCAATAACCTTCTTCCCAGTAGCAAAAATACATATAATAAAGGTAAGAAAAACATATAATATTCTTGTAATAATTTAAAGATCATGGATCATTTGGAGGTTGATTGGTGAGAGAAATGGGAATGTAATATAAAGTAATTAAAAGTTATTAATTGCTTTTTCTGATCTTTTGACTTCTTAGAAGTAAATTGGTCACATAAATTTGCTATATAAATTTTATAGGAATAATGAAGTACTTGAGTGAGATCAGAAAAGTTCGAAAGTTCGAAACTAGTGTTCGACCAAAATTTAGCTAAAATATATTATCCATAAAATCATTAAACCGATCCTTTTCTTTTTCTTTTGAAAAAAAGTTAAATAAATTTCATAAGTGCCCATCATAAACTTATATGTTGACTAGACAAATACCCGCACAATGTGAAGGTGGTGATGGTTGCGGTGTCTGTGATGGGTGGTGGTGGTGAAGACAGCAGCGGTGCTGCCGGTTACGACATCAGTGGTGGCATGGTGGAGATGTGCAAGTCTGTCAATTACATGCATAAAAAAACTTTTACATCTTATATAAAAATCCACTCCTTAAATTTTCAATTTGCCACCCAATATATTGATATATTTATTATTACGACTTAGAACATATACGTAAAGATATTAACAACAACAACAATAACAATAATAATAATATTGAAGATACGAAAATTTTTCATGATTTAAGATATTGGGGCACTTGTAGTTACTCATATATTTAATAGGATTAGTTTTACTATATCTAGAATATACAAATAATATTTTGGGTTCCCACTAATTTTTTATAAATCTTTTAAATTTTTAATGAAATGATGTATAATAATAAAATTACAATAATAATAATATTGAAGATACGAAAATTTTTCATGATTTAAGATATTGGGGCACTTGTAGTTACTCATATATTTAATAGGATTAGTTTTACTATATCTAGAATATACAAATAATATTTTGGGTTCCCACTAATTTTTTATAAATCTTTTAAATTTTTAATGAAATGATGTATAATAATAAAATTACAATAATAATTACAAAATTATATTGATGGTAATAAAATTATAAAGTTGTGATTAGTATAATGACTAGTTATTGTACCCGCGCGTTGCCGCGGAGTACGCTTTCTATACGACAAAGTTTTGGACCAAATTTATGTCAAATATTCGAACTCAAAATTTTAAAAAGATAATTAAAGATGTAGCAATAATAATAAAAAATGTAAAAGAGTAATAAGATGTATAAAAACATAAACAATAACTTCTTTTTTTTTTCAAAGTACATAACAATAACTATATTAATGATTTAAATGTTATATAAACGTAAAACATAATGATGATAAAAATTATTATATATTAAAAACGTTATTTATATAAAAATACAGATGAAAATAATCAAAACCAAATGTTTAAAAGTAAATTGGTAAAAATTATTATATGCTATAAGAACTTGTACATTCCAGGTATAAAGGACTTGTAAATTTGTATAAACTTTTTGTATAAAACATAAACAATAACTTGTTTTTTTTCAAAGTACATAACAATAACTATATCTGATTTTTGTATAAAAACATAACAATAACTATATTAATGTTTTAAATGTTACATGAACGTAAAACGTAACGATAATGAAAGTTATTATATATTAAAAACGTTATATATATAAAAAATATATATATATATACATATATACATATATATAAAACGGATAAAAATAGTCAAAATCAAATGTTTAAAAGTAAATCCGTAACTGACAAAACTCCAAAAGTTTAGTGTCACGAAAATGAACACTTTGATGTAGGGTAAAAGTTAAAAGATATAAACTTTAGGGGGTTAAAATGAAAATTGGTAAAAATTATTATATGCTATAAGAACTTGTACATTCCAGGTATAAAGGACTTGTAAATTTGTATAAACTTTTTGTATAAAACATAAACAATAACTATATTAATGTTTTAAATGTTACATGAACGTAAGACGTAACGATAATGAAAGTTATTATATATTAAAAACGTTATATATATAAAAACACGGATAAAAATAGTCAAAACCAAATGTTTAAAAGTAAAATCGTAACCATGTGAAACTTATTTGATGAAAACATGAGAACCCAAAAAATTAGTGTCAAGAAAATAAAAACGAAAACTTTGATGTGGGGCAAAAGTTAAAAGATATAAAGTTTAGGGGGTTAAAATGAAAATTGGTAAAAATTATTATATGCTATAAGGACGTGTACATTTCAGGCATAAAGAACTTGTAAATTTGTATAGACTTTTTGTATAAAACATAAACAATAACTATATTAATGTTTTAAATGTTACATGAACGTAAGACGTAACGATAATGAAAGTTATTATATATTAAAAACGTTATATATATAAAAACACGGATAAAAATAGTCAAAATCAAATGTTTAAAAGTAAAATCGTAACCATGTGAAACTTATTTGATGAAAACATGAGAACCCAAAAAATTAGTGTCAAGAAAATAAAAACGAAAACTTTGATGTGGGGCAAAAGTTAAAAGATATAAAGTTTAGGGGGTTAAAATGAAAATTGGTAAAAATTATTATATGCTATAAGAACTTGTACATTCCAGGTATAAAGGACTTGTAAATTTGTATAAACTTTTTGTATAAAACATAAACAATAACTATATTATAAGAGTTAATTACAGAAATCGTCCCTGTCGTGGTATCCTACTTGCAGGTTTCATCCCTAACTTTCAAAAATTACAGTTTTGGTCCAATAATTTTTGCTCCGTCAACACTTTTGGTCCTGACCATTAACGTCCGTTAAAAAAGAGGTTACATGTCTAGCACGTGATGGGTAATCTCGTAATTTGGCTTAGAGTTAATTACATAAATCATCCCTGTCATAGACGGCCACTTGCGGCTTTGGTCCCTAGTTTTTAACAATTACACTTTTTGTCCAAAAAATTTATACAAACAATCAAAGACACATGAATTTTATTTCCCCATCATCTTCATATGAATTTTATTCTCAGATCTGAAAGCTTAAACTTTTTCAACAACATTAACAACAAATCTCAAATTCATATACAAACAATCAAACACACATATATCTTTCACATCCTTTGAACTAAGAAATTTCAAAGCATACATACATCTATTAATAACATATTGCTATAGATATGCATCTAATAATAACATCATCTAATACAATCAAATCCGTATCATCGAAATAAACCCAAATAAAACCATCTAAATAAACCCAAATAAAACCCAATTCAAAAAAAAAGAAAGGGAAATCCAAGATCCATATAATTTATGTCTTCTAAACCCCCCAAAATCTTTTCCTTTTCAACTTTAATTCAATCCAACAAAAAAAATGATGAACTGTTACAAATGACTCTAAGAGAGAAAGGGTTTTCACATCCGACCATCATGACCATCTCCTCACTTTCAGACCACCACGACCACTCCAGCAGATCTATTGCCGGCCAGATACTGTTTGGATTTGGAGGATTTGAAAACCCTAATTTAGAAACAGAGAAGGTGTAGATCGAAGTTACATATATCAATCAGAAATGTAGGTCAGAAAGTATGGGTATATGTATCTGTATATGTAATCAGAAATGTAGGTCAGAAAGTATGGGTATATGTATCTGTATATGTAGGGTTCATGAATGTGAAGTGAAAAAAAATAGGGGTTATGTATTATCTGTATGTATAAATTTTGGAATGAGAATAGATTTTTTAGATGTATGTATGGATATAGATACAGATTTAGATATATAGATATATGATGATGCTAATGATAGATGAAAGAGTTAGAATTACTTACACTTTTGGTCCTTGTATTAATGAAATGGCTAAATTACCAGTCATGTGCAGGTCACGTGATGGGTTTTTAAACGGACATTAGTAGTCAGGACCAAAAGTGTTGACGGAGCAAACATTTTTGGACCAAAACTGTATTTTTTGAAAGTTAGGGATGAAACCTGCAAATAGAATACCACGACAGGGACGATTTCTGTAATTAACTCTATTATAAATTAGGAGAGGTCGTGAGCTCTTGGGAATCACAACAGCGTAGTTACTCTGTAAACTTATAATTGATTTTGATTTTAGTATTTTACTTAGAAGTTTTCCCGACATTCAAACATGGAAGGAATCTGTTTCGAAGTGGCTCTTAACATGGTTCTATACCTTTTATTTCTTTTTTTTTGAAAGGTGAATTTCGCTTGAAACTTCATGTCGCGATTCGACAGCGAGAGGTCTAGCATACGTTGTCTTAACCGGGTCTGCGCTAGAGAGCTCCCTCGAAGTAGAAATGTCTATTTCAAATACCCAATGGGGGGAAAACTCCACTACTAATCCGCCCGAAAGCACGTCGATTAATAGGGGTAAACCCTGCCCCCTCATACTTGAACTTGGGTATACCCAAGCCAAGCCCTCATAGAAGGACTACCTATATCTCAAAGTTGGTGGAATGAGATTCGAACCTGAGACCTGTAGGTCACCAAGGAAACTCCAAACCACTACACCAACTCATCATTGATTATACCTTTTATTTCTAGTTAATTAAAATACCAAAAAGTTCTTATATCAGGTTAAATAAATCTTCTAATAAAACAAAAAGTTTATAATAAAATAAAAAATCAGTGAGTGAGTGTCAATATATACTACTAATAGATGAAAAAGATTAACTTTAGATAGAGACTAGTTCATTCAACTTATTTATTTATTGAAGTTTAAATACTTACTGATTATTACCATAGTTTTTATTTTCAAACGTGTTTTGGTTTTGGTGAAACAATGTTCCTAATCTATGTTATTAACTTATTTAGTAATTTATATTATCACTTATAATTTTTAAAGTTTAATTATGAAAGTTTCAACCACGTCTTAACAAAAGTAATTAACTTTCATAATTTAAGCATCGAGTAATTTATCTGAAAATTCGTGTAAGTTAGCAATAAAAATAAAATAGTGGTCCTATACATGTGACCCGCTATTAGAAAAAGAATTGCAATAGCTAAATGATGGTGTGCAGTATCGGTTAGCCATAGACCTCCAGTTACGGGGTCTAATCCTCCACGAAAAGTAAGAAAGTCCGCATATTTTGACCAATTCAAAGTGAAAAATGGGGTTGCCCCCTCGGCAAAACTGGGATAAAGTTGAGCCAAAAGATCCCTATTCAAGATAAATTCATGAGGAAGCGGTATTTCTTTAGGATCTACTCCAGCGTTTAGAAATTGGTTAATCGGTAAAGATACATGTACTTGATGTCCCGCCCAAGAAAGGGACCCAAGCCCTAGTAGCCCTGCTAAATGGTGATTCAACATGGATTCTACATCTTGAAACCAAGCCAGTTTTGGAGCAGCTTTATGATAATGAAACCAACCAGCAAAAAGCATTAACGCTGCAAAGATCAATGCACCGATTGCGGTACAATAGAGTTGTAATTCGCTAGTTATTCCAGATGCTCGCCAAATCTGAAAAAACCCAGAGGTTATTTGTATTCCTCGGAAGCCCCCGCCCACATCACCGTTTAAAATTTCTTGGCCCACTATTGGCCAAACCACCTGAGCACTAGGCCCAATGTGAGTAGGGTCGCTTAGCCATGCTTCATAATTGGAAAAACGAGCACCGTGGAAATACATGCCACTCAGCCAAAGGAAGATGATGGAGAGTTGACCGAAATGCGCACTAAATACTTTTCGAGAGATCTCCTCCAAATCACTGGTATGGCTATCGAAATCGTGAGCATCAGCATGTAGGTTCCAGATCCAAGTGGTAGTTTCAGGGCCTTTAGCAATTGTTCTTGAGAAATGACCCGGTCTAGCCCATTCCTCGAATGAAGTTTTTATGTGATCCCTATCTACCAAAATTTTTACTTCTGGTTCCGGCGAACGAATAATCATTGAGTCCTCCTCTTTCCGGACAACACATACAAAGAGACCCGCCAACAGTCAAATAATTAGTGAATCGCGGAGAGATATTTCTATTATCTAATTAGTTTCTTTCTCTTCTAGTTTTCTATCTCCCATCTATCTATTTTCTTTAGTTATTCACTAGAGCAATTATGATCTGGAAGTCGATCCGGGGCAAGTGTTCGGATCTATTATGACATAGCCATGAGGCGCTCAACGGACCTTTTGGATCTTATAAAACCCTTTCTGACTTTAGATTGATACAAAAACTACTTTTTGCGCAACCTAATATATTTCATATCTCAACTCAATTTAAAGTTTTCAGATCGAGCGGCTTCATGTTTTTTAGATAGAGTACTATATACTCTATTCCAAATCACGCCAGCGGCCATTAGCTATTACTAAGAAATTTTGATATATTCAATGATTCGAAGTCCTTTTTATTAGTTTTAAATAGTCTTTTTTTTAGAAAAAAAGAAAGCCAAGAAAAAATATAGAAGCTGTATCCTAAACATGTATCCTTTTGTCCTACAAAATACCATACAAAAAAGAACGTAGAAGGGATATAAAGAAATTCTTTGATTGGTTCTTCCCAAAGGAATGATCTCCTTTATTTGACCGATGGCCCCAACAAACAATTAATTATAATAAAACCAAAAATATCTAAAAAAATCTAATCTAAATTTTATTATTAATATATATATTAATAACTAAAAAAAAAAAAAAGAAAATTTTTCATTTTTAATAAAGAAAAAAAAAAAAAAAAAAAAAAAAAAAAAAAAAAAAAAAAAAAAAAAAAAAAAAAAAAAAAAAAAAAAAAAAAAAAAAAAAAAAAAAAAAAAAAAAAAAAAAAAAAAAAAAAAAAAAAAAAAAAAAAAAAAAAAAAAAAAAAAAAACTCTGTTACAACCCTTAAATCTTCTCAAGTTAACAGAAAGCATCATACGAGTATGTATTGCTTTCATGGTCTTTTTGATTAATTGAATTTGATCTGCCTCAGCTGTTTTGGACTCATGCAACACATGGAAACAATCAAAGGCTTAATTCAAGTGTCCCATCAGAATATTTGTGTAGCCCATTTATATCCGGATAAAGATCTTTTCATCCTTCCTATTCCTCAACACAAATGCTGCCTCATTAATAAGATGCATGTGAAAGATATATCTACTGGAGCAATGTGTCTACATCAATACTTTAAGCAGTGGATGTATTTAGTTATTATGATTTTCTCTTCAATTATTAAATATATATTAACTATATATTTCAGTGTGACAGAAAGATTTATGAAAAGATAAGCATTTTATAAAAGATGTAAACCAGGCCAGGAATTCAAAGGTCGACAACAAGCCTTCTATGAAAGATTCAATTGGTGTTGCACTTCCGGACCTGTCACGATGCAACGGTCGTAAACATTCCAACAAGCCAAGTAGCCAACATGTTTGTATTCAAAAGAATGGTTAGAAATCTAATACTATACTTCGTAGAATAGAAAAAAACAAGAAAAATCTTTATTAAGATTTATACCTCCTAACTAACCTATAACCTTAAGTTAATATCATTTCATACACAAACATACATGCAACGAAAATCAAAATAAACAATTATACAGAGCAGTGATAATATACAAGAGGATATTGTATCTTTCTTTTGTTACATGTAAAGATGTTTCTTACATTATCTACATAACATGATTTTCAACAACCAAGAATAAAAGAATGAATTTCGGCCCAACTAGTAACTGTATATAGAACGCCCGATAGCTTATTCCAACTAAAACCACTTCCTACAAGCTCTCTTTGCTTCATGACTATGCCAGGGTACAAAGGCATGGAAGAAATGCCGAAATGGGTCCCAACTTTTCTCAGACTCGAGCTTGACCCAATGACAATGCCTATATCTGCTTCGAGAAGGCAAAGCAAGTCACCAATTGAGTCTCCAATGTAGATAGTTAGCTTTCTGTCATGTTCGTCACGTTCCTCTAGAATGTCTTTAAAAGCTTGAAGCTTGTCAATAGGGGACTCCATTTTTTTCATAATTTCGCCAGTAGATAGAGAGCCTTCATAGACGAACTCATTTGCATGTATGTGCAAGTTGTCTATACCTCCTGATCAACATGGCAACATATCTTAATATGAATTTCGTATTATTGACATTAAAAAAAAAAAAAAACAGTGTGCTGTTCAAGAAAAAAAAAAGTGAAAACTGACATCTACTTAACAGAAGCGTCATATAACATTTGTAATTTTTACAAGTCACTGGCATGTTTTTGAGACACCACGTTTTGAGATGTATGACTCACCACATCATCTTCAAACTAATTAGACATAAGCATACAAGAATCAAGAATTGGTGTGTTTTATTTATAGCAAACCAAGACTACGGTGTGAGTGTATTTTTGAACAGAAAGTGAGTTTTTGGTGGAGGTTTTACCTTTATTACAACACAAGTCTTGAATATCGGGACACAAGTACTAAATCCGAATTACAGCAAGTGGGTCTCAACCTTGAAAACCTTGAACTGGTGCCTAAGAAAGTCATCTAAGTCAATGTACAATATGTATAAACCTTTTCCTACCTTTAATTTCTACTTTGTTAGTGTTACTATTATCACTATGTATAGCTCGTGATAATAGTAAGTGTTGATGTTAATGGTGTTTGTTAGTAAGCATCTGTGTTATAGTTATTGATTTTGAGAGGTAGTAACCATATTCATGATTGAATATGGTTAACCCTCAAACTTGGTCGAGATAAAACGATGAAGAAAGGATTTAATAGCAAAGATAATTTATGCACTTACATTGTATGTTAAAATGCCTAATTGAAAATATATGTTTAGTTTTGCATGTTGAATCTTCCTTTGATTCAAGGAAATCAAGTGACTAGTCTTTCGGTATAAGTAATTTTTCAAGAATGATGTTTTTGTAGTTAAACATCATGTTTGTAAGTAAAAGTGTCAAGATATGATTACAAGTTTATAACCATATTATTTATTAGTTAAATTAGATTCATATATTAAGATGAATATGGGTATGTGAATGGGTGTTCAAGATTTGCATTTGGTTCAAGTCGCGTAGCTAACATGTTAAAGTGAGTAATGAGTCGTTTAGACAAGGAACTAATATGCGGTAATATGTCGTACAATTAGTATACAGATATGCATTTACTTCAGCACTTCAGTTGATTAAGTTTATTTTAGTTACATAATTGTTGTTACATGATTAAGTGTTTAGTTGAATTAGAAGATTTCACTGACTTAACTTGATGTTGGAATTACTTGATTTAATTGATATTTGTTACAATATTTGATTTAGTTAATGTTGCTAATTTAGTAGACTCAGTTTGTTACGGATCGAACCATTGCAAGGTATTGGACTTGTCCCACATTGGTTGTATGGGAAACCAATGTGGGGTTTATATACCAAATAGGCTCTCTCACCCATTAGGCTAGTCTTTTGGGTTGTGTTCTCCCATTTGGTATGTAACAATGGTATCAGAGCCAACTCGGAGTGGTGGCCCACGGAGTGGTGACCTGGATGGAGCCAGCCATGACCAACGTGGCCGTGACCAACGAGGACGTCGGTCTCTAAGGGGGGACGATTGTTACGGATCGAACCATTGCAAGGTATGGGACTTGTCCCACATTGGTTGTATGGGAAACCAATGTGGGGTTTATATACCAAATAGGCTCTCTCACCCATTAGGCTAGTCTTTTGGGTTGTGTTCTCCCATTTGGTATGTAACAATGGTATCAGAGCCAACTCGGAGTGGTGGCCCACGGAGTGGTGACCTGGATGGAGCCAGCCATGACCAACGTGGCCGTGACCAACGAGGACGTCGGTCTCTAAGGGGGGACGATTGTTACGGATCGAACCATTGCAAGGTATGGGACTTGTCCCACATTGGTTGTATGGGAAACCAATGTGGGGTTTATATACCAAATAGGCTCTCTCACCCATTAGGCTAGTCTTTTGGGTTGTGTTCTCCCATTTGGTATGTAACAATGGTATCAGAGCCAACTCGGAGTGGTGGCCCACGGAGTGGTGACCTGGATGGAGCCAGCCATGACCAACGTGGCCGTGACCAACGAGGACGTCGGTCTCTAAGGGGGGACGATTGTTACGGATCGAACCATTGCAAGGTATGGGACTTGTCCCACATTGGTTGTATGGGAAACCAATGTGGGGTTTATATACCAAATAGGCTCTCTCACCCATTAGGCTAGTCTTTTGGGTTGTGTTCTCCCATTTGGTATGTAACACAGTTGATCCAGTTGGCTCAGCTTGATTCAGTTATATACATTTGGTATGTAACACAGTTGATCCAGTTGGCTCAGCTTGATTCAGTTATATATGTCAGGGCATATGATAATGCGTTAGCTTATTCAGTTGTATAAATATTATTACATGAATATTGTGTTAGTAAGATATTAGTTCGACAAGTGCGGGTACATGTACGGTTATAGATACCCGCTGCAGCTACATGTATTATAATAGGTACCTGTACAGTTAGCTGTTATTAAACATAGTATTAGTTTCCATTTATCTAGTTTCCATAGTATTAGTTTCCTTGTAATGATTTAGGCTATTCTATAAATATAGCCTCTTGTAATCCCTATTAATCACAATTCAATACAATAACCTACAAGGTTTTTCATGGTATCAGAGCCATAAAATCCAGACACAATTTCCGGCCACAAAATTCCGACCAACAACCCTAAAAAATCATTTAAAATCCAGCCAACTTCGATTAACCTTTTATATCTTCGAGTTAAACGACACCTCCACTACCAATATACTCGAAATCAATTTCCGAGAAAAACCCAAAAATTTCGCGACCCCCAGCGCTCAGACGCGCCGCCACGCGCCGCCTTTTCTCCTCGCCGGAAAATTGAAAATCTGGCCAATTGACTCGTTTTTCCGGCGCGTTACTGTATACCGCCACCACCGTTGTCATCCTCGACGAATTCCGGTCAAAACCCACCACTTTGATTTTATTTTCGCCGCCGTTGCCCGCCGTCGCCGCCGTTGACCGCCGTCGAAACTCTAATTTTTTATTTTAAGACAGAAAATTTAACTTACTCTTCTAATGGCAATGCTTGCTCCTATCTCCACACAAGACAAAGCAATCCACAATTCCCACAAATTTGCCTTCAATTATCTCCAACTAATTATGGATATTGGAAATCCATGCTTGAGGCTTTCTTCACCACACATGGTTTATTTGGGTACATAAATGGCACAATTCCATGTCTGTCTCCAACAATACAAGAAAAAGACAAAGAAAAAGATATTGCATCCACTTCACAACCAAACCCTAATCATCCGATTTGGTTATCTAATGATGCCCATGTACGCATGCTCATTATGTCTACTGTGTAAAGCATCAGTCCAACATGTACAAGGAAGTACTTCACGTGAACTGTGGTTATCCCTTGCTCGCGCATATACCCCACAAACCTCGTCTCGGGAATATACCCTTAAATCTCAACTCCTTCGACTTCAGATGAAGGAAGGTGAATCAACGTCTACTTATCTTACTCGAGCACAAGAGTATGCTGATGCCCTTGCAAATATTGGTGAACCAGTAAAAGACAAAGAAAAAGATATTGCATCCACTTCACAACCAAACCCTAATCATCCGATTTGGTTATCTAATGATGCCCATGTACGCATGCTCATTATGTCTACTGTGTAAAGCATCAGTCCAACATGTACAAGGAAGTACTTCACGTGAACTGTGGTTATCCCTTGCTCGCGCATATACCCCACAAACCTCGTCTCGGGAATATACCCTTAAATCTCAACTCCTTCGACTTCAGATGAAGGAAGGTGAATCAACGTCTACTTATCTTACTCGAGCACAAGAGTATGCTGATGCCCTTGCAAATATTGGTGAACCAGTAAAAGACAAAGATCTTGTGATGCACGTTATTATAGGTCTTCCTGATGATTACAACAACTTGAAATCAACCATGCTTCGGTCGACCCCCTTGGCATTCTCTGAGCTGAACGGGCTTCTCTTGGATCTTGACTACATGGTCAACAAACCCGTGGCTGATTTAACACCCGCTCAAACTTTCTCGACTGCTACATTGCCACAGTCTTCGAGCCCTAGTGGAAATTCATCTTCGCTTCCCAGTGATACTATGGAAGCCCTTCAACAACTGGTTGCCCGTCTTGGTTTTCAACTTCAGCCATCATCCAACCAATCGCCACAAGCTTTGTATACAAATAGGTCGAACAATAACCGAGGCAACAATCAAAACAACCGTAGAGGTCGCGGAAATTATCAGAATTCTCAAAATCGCGGTGGAGGTAATCGAAATCCATTTTCTTGGGCAACTAATCAAAACACTATATATGGTACTTGTAGCAAGTGTGGAATTAGTCATGTCCCGTCACAATGCCCAAATCGGGACCCCTCCACAATGCGTACTAGGAAGCCGTCTGCTAACTTTGCTCAGACCAACTATGCTGCTAACTCTCGCTCTCCTGCATCAACTTCATGGCTTCCTGACTCAGGTTCTAAGTTACCATGTTACTCCTAATCTCTCTAGTTTTGACACGTTCCAGCCGTACTTTGGCGATGACAATGTTCATGTTGGCAATGGTAAGGGTCTTCCTATTTTACATATTGGCTCTTCAACTTTTTATTCACCCAATAAACGTGTTTCTTTACGAGATATCCTTCGTGTCCCTGAAATTAAACAAAATCTTCTTTCCGTTCAAAAGTTTTGCTTAGACAACAATGTGTTTTTTGAATTTCACGCAACTTTCTTTTCTGTGAAGGACAAGGTCACCCGTTCTACCCTCCTCACTGGTCCAAGTAATGGAGGTCTTTACTCCTTTTGTCTACCGAGCTGTCAACCTATCCAAAAGTCTGTCTTCACCACTGTTCGAGTCTCTCCGGACGTGTGGCATCAAAGACTGGGTCACCCTCATTCGAAATTATTTTCTTCTATGTTATCTAGATTTAAGTTACCGCTTTCTAGTAATAGTTCTTTAAGTCATTGTACTGCTTGCTCTATTGGCAAGTCTTCCAAACTGCATTTACCATTATCTCGCAATAAAGCTTCAAATATTCTTGATCTTATTTATTGTGATGTATGGGGTCCTTCACCCGTTCCTTCTTTTGATGGTCATTCTTATTTTTTGTTGTGTGTTGATGCCTTTTCACGTTACATGTGGTTCTTTCCCTTGAAACGTAAATCTGATGTCTATCATATATTTACTCAATTTGTTGCTATGGCAGAACGTCAATTTAAAACAAAACTGAAATCAGTCCAAACCGATGGAGGGGGAGAATTTCGCAAATTGTCTTTTTTTCTCAAATCTAGGCATCATCCATAGATTCTCTTGTCCTCACACAAGTGAACAAAATGGCCTTGTTGAAAGACGACACCGACATGTCGTTGAAACTGGTCTCACTCTTCTTTCTCAATCCGGTGTCCCATCTAAATTCTGGCACTTTGCCTTTGACACTGCAGTCTACCTTATCAATCGCATGCCCTCTTCAAACACAGCACGCACCTCTCCCTTCGAGTTTTTGTTCAAACGGACACCCAATTACACTTTTCTACGTGTTTTTGGTTGTGAATGTTTTCCTCACCTACGACCCTATAATCCACACAAAATGTATTTTCGGTCTACTCCTTGCACATTCTTGGGGTATAGCACCTCCCATCACGGGTATCGGTGTTTTGACCAAGAATCTGAGCGTCTCTATATTGCCCGTCATGTCCGCTTTAATGAATACTTCTTCCCATTTCGTCAACCCACCTCGCCACCGACACCTACCTCCCAACCAGACGAATACTTCTCGTCTTATCCATCACCACCACCTCATACGATTAACCCGATTTCTAATGGGTCAGCCGATAATGTTGATTTACCTCCTCCACCTGAGCCCACTACTACGCTCATTCCTCATGTCCAACCAGTACAACATTCATCAAAACCCACACAAACCCACACAACCTGTCGATCCCATTCCCTCCTCTGGACCATCATCACCACCCCAGCCCACTACACGCACACGTCCTTCCAATCTTCGCCAAAATCCGCCTAAAACAAAAAAAATTGATCCGTATGCGAATCATACCTCCACATCTCTTTCCGAATCTGAACCCGCTACCTTTGCTATTGCCAACAAGAACCCTCGAACCCTCTCTGGCGCAAAGCCATGGAGGATGAAAATTCGGCTCTCATGAGAAACGGCACATGGTCATTAGTGCCACGTTTTCCTGGGAAAAAATGTAGTTGATTGCAAGTGGGTATACAAAGTTAAACGTGATCAACGGGGAATTATCACTCGCTATAAAGCGCGACTTGTTGCTAAGGGATTTCACCAGCAGCCGGGCATTGACTACACTGACACCTTTAGCCCTGTTGTCAAGGCTACCACTATCCGAGTTGTTTTATCTATTGCTACAGCTAATCGTTGGCCCTTGAGACAATTAGATGTCCAGAATGCATTCTTACATGGTGATCTTAAAGAAATAGTGTATCTACAACAACCGTCGGGTTTTGTTGACATGTCAAAACCTGATCATGTGTGTTTGTTTCACAAATCATTGTACGGCCTCAAGCAAGCACCGAGAGCTTGGTTTCATCGGCTCTCTCAGGCTCTTTATAGCATCGGTTTTAGTGGATCCAAAACCGATCCCTAGCTTTTCATCTATTGTGTTCGTGGTACAGTGCTATATATGCTAGTGTATGTTGATCATATTATTTTGACAGGTAACAACCTTTTGGTGCTTGATCAGGTTGTTCCTTCGCTATTCAAGATATGGGTCGTCTGTCCTATTTTTTGGGTGTCGAAATTACACGTAAAGGTTCAGATTTGTTTCTTTCTCAATCCAAGTATATTACAGATCTCTTGGAACGCGCAAATTTGTCTAATGCCAAACCAGTTACATCTCCCCTTTCTACATCTGTGGTTTTGTCTAATGGTGATAGCACTGCTTTCTCGGATCCAGTCAAATACCGGAGTATTGTCGGGGGTCTTCAATATGCTATTTTTTCTAGGCCTGATATCGCATTTGCTGTGAACAAAGTGTGTCAATACATGCATTCCCCAACTCAGAATCATTGGTCAGTTGTTAAGCGTATTCTTCGTTACTTACAAGGGACATCTGGTTACGGGTTACACATCTCTAGCAACTCAACAACTCAGTTACATGCTTATGCCGATGCCTCCTTCAATGCTATTAATGCCTACTCTGATGCTGATTGGGCTGGTTGCCCAGATGACCGTCGATCCACGGGGGGATTTGCTATATATCTCGGATCTAATCTTGTCTCTTGGTCTGCTAGAAAGCAACGAACTGTATCTCGGTCATCCACAGAGGCCGAGTACAAGGCTATGGCTGACACTGTTGCCGAACTTACATGGCTTCAATCTCTTCTTCAAGAATTGCGCATTCCTATGCAGACTACTCCAACATTGTGGTGTGACAATCTAGGCGCTACTTATTTGTCAGCTAATCCCGTCTTTCATGCTCGCACAAAGCATGTAGAAATTGATTTTCATTTTGTACGAGAGAAGGTTGCACAAGGAAATTTGTCAGTAAAGTTCATATCTTCACATGATCTGATGTTTTTACGAAGGCCTTATCGTCTGATCGGTTCTTGCTGTTACGATCCAAGCTAAGAGTCGCACAACGGCCTTAGCTTGTGGGGGCGTATTAAACATAGTATTAGTTTCCATTTATCTAGTTTCCATAGTATTAGTTTCCTTGTAATGATTTAGGCTATTCTATAAATATAGCCTCTTGTAATCCCTATTAATCACAATTCAATACAATAACAGTTTTTCAGCTGTTGAGAGTACAGATTAATTTGATAGATTTTATTGGAATAGACATGTCAAATGTGATTATAAGGCATCCCTATTTTACAGAGTACTATATGCCAATCGGTTCAGGGCTTAGTACTTCAATGTTCAGCTCTGTTATTCACTAAGTCTGTTGACTGACCATTTATATGCTTACATGCCAGCAGGTTAGACGAAGGCAACGGGTAAAGGGATTGCTAGCTAACAGAGTGTTTGGCACTCTTTCCTTCTACCATCTTTTTGACACTAGCAAACAATTTCAAATTGCATTTAGAAAAGTACGATGCAATAATAATTTTTAGCAATATTAGTAGTACCTGACGAAAAGGCAGATCTAACAAGATCACCGCACCAGCAAAAGGACAGAACATGGACATTCACCTTTGAATTCTCATTCTTCATGATGTCCTGAAAGAAATCAATGCAACCATCTTGGAATTTGAGATGCTCACCCGCACATTTAATATCTTCAAGATTCAAACCCTTGAGTATCTCTGATTCAATCACTCTTGTATTTGCCATTCTCTCAAAATCTGATAGCTGTTCAAATGCTTTTCTTAGTCCCTCATAGTCAAATTTCTCCGCTTCAAAGACAAAAAAACGGTTTTCAAACAAAAGATTCGAATTCTCCGGTTCATTGTTCAGTTCTTCATGCTTCACGGAGCTGGCAATTGCGACCGGTAACTAGTGAATGAGGTCTATTAAGGTTATATTTTATCTCGAACAAGTCAGATAAAAATTAGCTAAAAAATAAATGGGTCAGATAGGTTTAAAATGCCCAATCCCAACCCATACCCAAAGCTTATATGTTTTGACCCTTAATGCAACCCATTTTTGTGCATCTATTGTTAAACAAAGGCATATGATGATTTACCTTTCTGATTTGCCAACATATTTTCCATTAAATTTTCATATTCCTCTGCATACTGCTTAGATAAACCTTCCCAAGTACTTTGACTTTCGGGTAGACTTTGACCCGACTTTGGTGATGTAGCCATAGCAGTATCAGCCAAAATAGCACATGAATCAACTACAGTGCATGTCAAATCAAAATCAGAAAAAAGAGTAATGGAATCGTGTTCCTTTGATAATGGTACAACAGTCAGCTGATCAACAGGTTGAGCTAAAAAGAATTCCAGCTCAAGTTTCATTGCTTGATGGTAAAGTTTTTGCATGATATCAAGTTCTTCACCCGTCAAAGTGACACTTAACTTGTCCAGCAAGTCCTCAGTCTGGAGAGCTGCTGCCTAAATATTTACAGAATATTAGCTCGTGCCAATATGAGCGGACAGGTGGGTTGGGCAACAAGCAGTTTTTAATGCGGACTAAAACGAATCAGTCAGCTTTGGATGACCTGTCTACACTTATTTTGTACATTTACTTGAACTTTTATATATAATTACTTAAGTAAATACGACATTAAAAACTTTAAAGCGTTTGTAATCACGTTGGGAGACTTTCGTCCCACTGGAAGTAAAATACAGCCCAAAGTGACCCAATTTTAGGTGAAGCGGTCGAAATTTCTACCTCTAGATGAATATGGATGCATGGTTGCTAAAGAACAAAGATCATAAATTTTAAGAAAGTTAAAAACCTGAAAAGCTTCACAGGAATAATTATCAATCACTCTTGTATTTGCCATTCTCTCAAAATCTGATAGCTGTTCAAATGCTTTTCTTAGTCCCTCATAGTCAAATTTCTCCGCTTCAAAGACAAAAAAACGGTTTTCAAACAAAAGATTCGAATTCTCCGGTTCATTGTTCAGTTCTTCATGCTTCACGGAGCTGGCAATTGCGACCGGTAACTAGTGAATGAGGTCTATTAAGGTTATATTTTATCTCGAACAAGTCAGATAAAAATTAGCTAAAAAATAAATGGGTCAGATAGGTTTAAAATGCCCAATCCCAACCCATACCCAAAGCTTATATGTTTTGACCCTTAATGCAACCCATTTTTGTGCATCTATTGTTAAACAAAGGCATATGATGATTTACCTTTCTGATTTGCCAACATATTTTCCATTAAATTTTCATATTCCTCTGCATACTGCTTAGATAAACCTTCCCAAGTACTTTGACTTTCGGGTAGACTTTGACCCGACTTTGGTGATGTAGCCATAGCAGTATCAGCCAAAATAGCACATGAATCAACTACAGTGCATGTCAAATCAAAATCAGAAAAAAGAGTAATGGAATCGTGTTCCTTTGATAATGGTACAACAGTCAGCTGATCAACAGGTTGAGCTAAAAAGAATTCCAGCTCAAGTTTCATTGCTTGATGGTAAAGTTTTTGCATGATATCAAGTTCTTCACCCGTCAAAGTGACACTTAACTTGTCCAGCAAGTCCTCAGTCTGGAGAGCTGCTGCCTAAATATTTACAGAATATTAGCTCGTGCCAATATGAGCGGACAGGTGGGTTGGGCAACAAGCAGTTTTTAATGCGGACTAAAACGAATCAGTCAGCTTTGGATGACCTGTCTACACTTATTTTGTACATTTACTTGAACTTTTATATATAATTACTTAAGTAAATACGACATTAAAAACTTTAAAGCGTTTGTAATCACGTTGGGAGACTTTCGTCCCACTGGAAGTAAAATACAGCCCAAAGTGACCCAATTTTAGGTGAAGCGGTCGAAATTTCTACCTCTAGATGAATATGGATGCATGGTTGCTAAAGAACAAAGATCATAAATTTTAAGAAAGTTAAAAACCTGAAAAGCTTCACAGGAATAATTATCAATCCACTTCTTGTATGGGTGACAATCGCCATTAATATCGATCAACGACTGGAGTTTTTGACCAATAAAAGCATAAAGCCTCATGCATGGAACCATTGCTCCAATAGTGTATGCTGCAATTTTTGTTTTCTCAAAAGGAGTTGTGAGATTTGCAGGGCTATTAACTCCTTCAATCTTTCCAGAAGCTGTTGCCAACAAGAAGTCAGTGTACTTGAGTGTTGCAGAGTTTGGTATAGTTTCTTTGGACACGTCAAAACCCCATTCCTAGAAGATGCATCAAACAGTTATATTTCATGCAATGCTAGAGATACAAACAACGATAACTACACTCTAATAAGATGCAATATGATGTAAAAGCTAAGAGCAAGAAAGTTATCAGTTATCACCAAGCAAATACCACAATGTATAGTCGCAGGGATGGGTGTTAACAAACCCACCTTAATCCACTCCCCGATTCACAATCGAGAGTTTTAGTACTATATTTCTCTAAATCTGGTAGAGAATCCGATTATACCAATAATCTTGCCACTTCAAGATTAGATTATACACCAAAATACACCCAACTTCTTGACACTACAAGAATACAAATGAAATCCTAACCAATAAAATTTCCACACAAGAACTTCACACACACATGTATGAAGCTCACAATGAATTGTAAGAAATATTGATTACAAGAACAAGCTCACTACAATTCCTCTCTTGCTATGGTCAAAGTAATGTAAATGATATATATTTGCTAAAAACCACCGAGTATTTGGAGGAATAAGTATGCAAGAGGTGAGGTAAAATGGTATGTAAAATCCTTTTTTAACTAGAAGAAATGTGCTGCTCAGAAGGAGCACAGTTGCGCACACAGTTGACCGTGTATGCAGCCTTGCAGGCACAACTTTTTTAGCCAAATATTAGTCCGTTTATGTTGAGTCAAAATCAAGTTTTTGGCATCTTAACTTAACAAGTCTACGCAGAGCCTTCAGATCATTCAGGCCTTTGATTCATTGTTTCATACAACATTAGATCATTCTCTTTCGTAAAATATAACTCATCGGAAAGTATGCTAAGTGCATATAGTTATATAAAATAACAAAACTATAATTCAATGCTAAAGTTAAACTTGTTTGAATATATTTTATGATTCAATGACAATAAGAACTAAGAAGTATTTATGAGCATTTGCAGGACATAAACAAGCTTGATAATGGTCTCGTGACTGAAGTAACAAGTTTTGAGAACTCGCACATTCAAGCCTTACAAATTTTGGTACCAACTACCAAGCATTAACTATAATTCAAAACACAATGGTAAGTGACTACTAATTTTATAGTACCAATAACTTGATTTATATCAACCAAATCATCATAGACCGATAATGTTTGCAGTGTTAATTTATTGACTATCCCTACGATGTTATGTGACATGGATCCAATCATTCCCGTTGTAATTCAACTTTGATTCTTAATCATGAGTCAAAATTATCAGCAAACTTAGTTCAAACTTAATTGACCAATATAAAGACAATGACATATGATTTCCATTCTGTAGTACCCATAAGGCCATAACTTATTTCATCTTAAAAATCATAGACCGATATTGTCACAGATTAACTATGCAAACAACAATGAATGAATGTTTGACCAGTTAGCTATGCCATTCGTAAAAAAGGAACCATATTTCCCATATTCGAACTTTCATTTTATAAAACAGGGAGAGTGCATTAAAACGTCTTAACCTTGTCTCGTTTTGCTAGTGTAAATTCAACTCTCAAAACTTCTATTGTATGTATCAAACTATCAATTCCTATTTATTGTATGTGACATGTTTAACTTGTAAACCAATTGTCACCGATTTTAATGACATGGCAACTTAAATGGTTGTCAAGTCAACAACAATACTTAATACCTGCTAAAAAGGTAACCGGATACATACAATAGCAACGAATAGAAAAATATAATACATACATTAGAAGTTTTGAGAGTTCAATAGACATACAATGACAATAGCGAAACGAGACAAGTTTAATACATTTTCGTGTGCCCGTCCCTATAAAATTCACATAGCTCCACTTACCATCAAGATTGTAATGTGTCACAAATGAAGGTAAACAATTTAGGCCTTTCAAATATATATATATATATGGGAAGTTATTTTAGGACACTCCTTATTTTAGGACCATTAGGACCAAATCTCAATCATTCATTTTTCACCATCTCCGACCACCACCACCACCACCATGATCATCTCCGACCACCACCATGATCCTTGGCAAAAGTAAAACACATTAAAATCTTACTTGGCAAAAAGAAGTATGCATTTGAAGCTCATCAAGAACACTTTGTCTCAACTCAACTATACAAACTTTACAATCATCATCATCATCTGCACACTCCTCAGCTAATTCATATCTATATTAAATCACACAAAATATATTAAAAATTCAAACTTGTGTATTCATACCTAAAAAACCAAAAAAAAAATATTCTAAAAAACAAGAAACAAAAGTTATGACTTACGCATGAGCAAAAGATTTGAGAAAATGAACATCTTGAGCAATATAATGTCGAAAAGTATCAATCTTTAAACACCCAGAAGCCAAAGAAACAAGAAAAGGAGTATAAAGTGAATTAATTGATAATTTATTGAATTTAGTCCATAAATGTTTTGAAATTTCTTCTTCTTTTTTTATATTGGGGGTTTGAGAAATTGTTGACATTGATGATGGGATTTTCAAAATCTTGAAATTGGGTTTGTTGATTAGAAGGCTAGAAAATGGTTTGATTGAAAAAAGGCGCATATCAAGAAGATTAATTGAAAGAAGAGGGAAGGAAGTCTCAGTATGTGAGTGAGAGTCAAAATGTGGGTGTGGAAATCCAAGTGGAACGTGACCGTTGGAGTAAAGTTGAAACTTTAGTTATTGTCACTCATGAATAGTTTATTTTTACTTTCTAACTTTTTGTCTATTTTTTTTTAAAGTGTAGATCAAATTTCAGGGACTCACAGTTATATCTGGGATTCATTATCCACACCAATTTTTTTCATTAGGCATACCAAAATAACTAAAGTCAATATAATAATATACTAATCATGATGGTTTTTTTCTTTTTAGTTTACCTTTTTCATTTGA
>CM067167.1:79124908-79182089 GCA_034093135.1 Erigeron breviscapus
AAACGTTCTTCATTTTACTTTCATAAAACTTCGTCATATTTTACTTATCAAAATATAACCACATTACATATCATCCACAATTAACATCAACCCATACTTCCCCTTTTTCCACATTCCATCACATTACATATCACATCAATGCGTACATACAACTTAATGAACATCTCTTAACATATCAACATATCTTACAACTTAGTCAACATCTCATATCATATCATCATATACTTTCAACATAATCAACATCTCATAACTTAGCATAACACACGTAAACATATCCCACGTATACATACTAACACAAGTAGAGTACATACTCCTAATTGTGCCTATCAACGATAAATCATACTTATAAGCAACTTAATCAACTTATCAACTTATCATCTTATCAACTTATCAACTTATCAACTTATCATCTTATCAACTTATCAACTTTAATCAACTTATCAACTTATCATCTTATCAACTTATCAACTTATCAACTTTGATCAACTTTAATCAACTTATCAACATGTCAACTTATCATCTGTAAGTGCACATCTATGTCAATAGCAGTCTAGATTGTTTGGGCTTATATTGTTATATGTCTTTGTAATGTGATTGTCATTAATGAACTTAGTATTATGCATAGAATACTAGATTAAGTTTAAGTATTAAATGTATAGTAAATCTGCTAAGTGTGAATTGCGAGTTCGCAATTCACAATAGGTAATGCGACCCCGTATTTGCAGGGTCAAATACGAGGCCAATCACAGAATGCGACCTCGCATTAGTGACGGGCTGGGCTGGGTTTACGAGGCCGATGTGCTGAAGCCCATGTCAGGTGTTACCTATATAAACCAAACCCTAACAGAGTTTAGGGTTGAACATTTGTCGAAATATCAAGCAGGTATTGCAGGTTAATAGATGTGAGGATGTGGATATGTATTGTTAATGGTTATGTTCATCCCATTGTGCAAAATGACAAAGAACCTACTGGTTCGGGTGGTGGAAAAGCGGCTTCGTATGAGCAAATGACTGTTGATCAAAAGAAAGATTACGAAGCAGAAAGTAAAGCTTTAGGATCACTCCGAATGGCTCTCCAAGGGGAATTCTTGCACTTGTTTGAAATGTATGATAGTGCAAAAGGCTTATGGGATGCACTCAAAGAGCATTGTGAAGGTGATGATGATCTCAAGAAGAGAAGGAAGGATTTTCTGAAGAAGCAGTACTATGTCTTTACTAGCTTCAAAGATGAACCTCTTGATGAGATCTTGATTCGTTACAGTCATCTGCTGGTTGAGCTTGCATACTTTGGGTACAAACCTGATCCAAAAGATGTCATCGAGAAGTTGTTGGAAGCACTTCCAGTTAAGTGGGAAGGGTTTGTCACTTCAATCCAACAAAATCCCGAATTCAGCTCATGGACTCTGGATCAGATCATTCGAAAGCTGAGAGGTCAAGACATGAAACGAAAGTCGAAGGAAGCAGGTAGCAGTGATTTTGTTCAGCGTCCTGAACTCTATCATAGCAAATCAAGCGTTCCTTCTGCAAAATCTTCAAGTGGAGGGATTACTGCCTTCTATAGTGGAGATGATGACAAGATGAAGATGTCAATGGATTCTGATAGCAACTTGATGTATGTAACTTCTCCAGAATCGGCCATGATAGTGCATAATGGGGTTCAGAATAGTATTTCTCCAAGTTCGAGTTACATAGGGATGCCGATGAGCATAAGATCTGCCGAGGGACAATTGGGCATGCTCGCTTCATTTGTGTCTGCTCATGAAAAGTTAATTGGAGGAAAACTAACTGATCCTGATTTGGTTAGGGAGGATTACAAGCAAGTTGATCCAGATGACTTGGAAGAAATGGATCTGAACTGGCAATTAGCTATGTTAACATTGAGAGTTCAGCGTTTCACAGATAGAACCGGAAGGAAGGTTGTGAATGGCAAAGTAGGGTTTGACAAGACCAAGGTGAAGTGTTATAACTGTGATGGTTTTGGACATTTTGCTAGAGAATGTCAGAGGCCAAGACGGGACAACAATTCAGCTACCGGCCGTCAGAACTTCAATCAAAGTGGTTCTATAGTGAGTCAGAATTCTGGACATCAATATGCTAATACTGGGAACCGAAGCTCAGGAGAAGCGGACAACTCAAGAGCCTTAGTTGTTCAATCTGATGGTACATATAATTGGGGTTCGACTAGTACCGATGATCAGAATCATGCATTCATGGCAATAATTCAAGACCTTGATGAAGAAATGAATGATCTTGCAGATAATTCATTTGATCCTATGGTATGTGCCAATGATCATGGTAGTGTTCATCAGAGGGTAGAAGAGGAACCTGAATCATCAGAACCAGTAAGAGCTGAGAGCGAAGATGTCGCCGAAGCTGAGACGAGCTTGATGGCACATCTTGAAGGTGTTGAACATAAGGAGCCACTAAGGAGAACTAAAGGATTGTGGTTTGTTGATAGTGGATGTTCAAGACATATGACTGGTGACAAGAGACTGTTAACAGAGTTTACACCTGTTAAAGGGTCTGATGTTAGTTTTGCTGATTCCAAAGGCGGAAAAATTTCTGGGGTTGGAAAAGTTGTAAAAGGAAGAGTTTTAATTGATAATGTTAATTTTGTTGAAAAACAGGATCGGTACCTTTTGCCAAGCGTATCAATGTCTAAGAAGGACTTAGAAAGTCTATCTTACTCATTATACATTAAAGGGTAGTGATCGAGTTTTTACCGAGATGGAATTTTCAAGATTTTGCTTTCCTCGGGTTTTGATAGACAAGGTATGGAGTGTAGAAGTTAACATGGAGGATCGCAGCTATGATCGTCCGAAAGTTGTGCCTATTGTGTTATCTCCTGAACAAGAAGAGATTTGTAGGTCTCATGAGCAAGCTGTCAAGGACTTTGAAGATGTGTTAGATGGATGAAAGAGAAAGATCCATGAAACTCATGATCAATGTTCCAAGAAGAATTCTTCTAATTAGTTTATATTTATTGTTGTTCATATAATAAACAAAGTACTATAGAAGATCATGTTTAGATGATGATCTATAGTACAGATTCTCATACTTTATGTTTTATTTTTGTTGTTGGTTATGATATATGTCAGTTCCAGAAGTGCACTAGTTTAATCACAGGGATGAAGAAATTGGTGTTCTTGAGGAAGTAGATATCAGTGGATGTTTGTCTTAGGGGAGAGATCGGATTACATAACAGCAAGTGAATATTCATTCACCGGCTCGGGCTATCACGGTTAGGTTTTCCTTTGTACTCTCATAAAAACAGACTGTTAATCCACCTTATTCATAATCAATAATCCTGTTAAGCACAGTAGGACTAAGCACATAGACATAAGGTTTCATTTTATTCGTGATTGTGCTGAAAAGAAATTAATAGTCCTAGAAAAGGTGCCGAGTGACTTTAATTTAGCTGATCTGTTCACTAAGGCTTTCGACCGAACTCGTTTCGAGTTGTTAGTCCAATTGATTGGAATGAGAAATCTATAGTGACAGTGTCTCTCAAAAGGAACTTTGTAAAAAGAGTCAGTGTTTGTGTCGTAATGTATGTGTGTCATATAGTGTCAGAAAAACAAAATAAAAATGAGAAAATTCAGAAAAGAAAAAGAAAATAATAAAAGGAGTAAGGTCACTGCATCAAGACGATTAGACGTGACGATACTTTAGCTTTTAAGCCTACTTAATTGTACTTTAAATTGCTCAGTTCAGTGATACCATTATATGATGTATCGATAGGCACAAAGTACCAAAGTTTCCTTATAATCTGAACTTAATGTATACAATGTTCTTATGGGAAACGTATTCAGATATATGGCTGAGAATGCTTGTTCTTAAAATAGACAAGTCCTTTAAATCTTATGAAAGATCTTGCATTGTAATTAGGTATATTTGGTCTGTATATAGAAGGTCTCGGGTACATATATGTGTATGTATTGCTTTTTCGGATGTATATTTGTGACAAGATATGCAAATATCAAAATAAATCTGTTGAAAATATGAAGCTAATGTGGCCTTTGAGATTCGAACAAGTAAGTCCTTGGGGTGTCTTTGTATACCTAGCCTACCTAAAGCTTCCAACTTGGGATAGGTTGTCAGAAGTTCGCTACACGGGTCTCATCGAAAGTCACGGGTTTTCATAAGTGCTTAAAAATAAATGTCACAAATATGCAAGTACTTGGCATTATGCAATGTTGAGTATATTTCCGTAAGTGAGTCAAGTTAAGTCGCTTTGCGCGTGAGGAATCACCGACCTGTCACCGCTGACTTGATTCTTAAAGACTTTCTCACTTTAATCACCAAATGTCTTAATTTTAGTGCTTGTCGATTGTGAGAGTGTATCTGAATATGGGGCACATAAGTTCGCAAACATGATTAAGTGACATATTAGGCTACTTGGGTTACATGGTGACTGTCCTTGGCCAGGGTATGTCGAAAGTGTCACAAAACAAAAAGGAGACTGGAAGTACCGAGTGTTTAAGAGGACAAACATATTGGTAATCGTTTTTGGATCACTGTTCATAACTAATAATAAGAGAATTATTTCTCGCTAGTAGGCTTATGTAACATGCTAATCTGATCTAATCAGCAGTAACTTTAGCTTTTGTAACTATGTTATTCGTTTATGTTTAGTGTATATGGTGTTGTGTGAGGTTTTTCCGGGGAAGTACGGGGGGGAGGGACAAAAAGGGAGGAAACCCAGATACCTTACTTTAAGTCTTGTAACTATGTTATTCGTTTATGTTTAGTGTTTGTGTGAAATGTTTAATTTTTATTTTTATTGTATTGTTTAAATAAAAGTTCCTATTGCACGAGAGACAGAGTCAGAATAGAATCTAGTTTCCAAGAGGACTCAACTACGTTCTTATGGAACAGTGAATAAACGAGTAGGGTAGTTAAGCAATAGTGTTGTGATCAAAAGCTAAAAGAAAGTATGTCACATTAACAGAATATGGGTTTAAGGAAAAGAACACAGAGTTGTTGATTTCAATAAACAGATATTGAGTTAATGCTTTTGCATTGATTCTTAGAAAGAAGATTTTCTTAAGAATGAACACAGAGTTGTTCATAGTTTTGAATTTTATCTTTAAAAGAATCATTTTATATCTTAGAAAGAAGATTTTCATTAGAATAACACAGAGTTGTTCATAGTTTTGAATTTGATCTTTGAAAGATTTTTTAATCAAAAAGATTTGGAACAGAGATTCTAAATAATTTTGATATGTGCGAAGATTGAAAGTGCTTGCAGTGAATTATTTGACCTTAAAGTGACATAGGTTAATAATAGATTGCTAAGTATATTCATTTTATCTTGCTTATTTATTCATTTCTTCAGATTGTATGCTATTACTTTGAGAAGATTTGATGTGTTTGTTGAGATGTGCAGGACAGCGGACAAATATTCGTTTTTGTAGGTTGTCGAGCAAGATCTCACCATGGAAGCAAGATATGGATCATGCAAATCCATACTGAACAAAGATAAATACTAGTTTGATGTGATTATCATAGGAGTATTTATAATTGTTTAACCAAGATGAATACTAGTTTGATGAGGCAATCATAGGAGTATTTCATATGGTTTTAGGATTTTGCATTATCAAATTTCATTTGCAAAAATATAAGAGATTAGGTTTCAGTTAGATGTTTTTACAGAGTTAAAGACAAGTGACTTTGGAAACTGAATCTATAAATTTGCATAATGAAGGATATTTTGTTGGAAGACCTTAGATTAGGTTATCCATAGAATAATAAGACAGGGTTCTTAAGATTCTAGATAAGTATCCATAGAATGATAAGACCAGAGATCTTAAGATTCTAAATTTTTGATAAGTATCTGTCTACCGCAATGCATTCAAGACAGCCACGCCCCCCCAGCATCTTACACACCACAGATTCACCCCCCCCCCCCCCCCCCCCCCCACCCCCCCCCCCAACTATAATTTTCTGATAAGTTGACGGATAAACAAAGAGTTTATAGGTCCTTATTTTAAACCTTAAGATTTCAATAAGAAGTATAAGGTTTTGATTATTGAACGATAAAACAGGGTTTTTAAGGTTCAAGTTCTTGAAGATTTGTAGTTCTAGACTAAGATAATGTCATATGTTTATGACTTATGATAGTGAAGAATAACAAATTTGGAGAAGAAAATGAAGAATGTAGTTCTAGATTAAGTCGTTACTATCGTATATTATAGTGATGAAATAATGAAGAATAACATTATCATTTTTATCTCGTTTATGTGTTTTGTTAACAGCTTACTGACATGCGCTGTATTTTATATGTTTTGTCTGAAGATGTTGATCATAATCAGAAGAAACATTTTTGGAGACAAAGAATTGCTTTTGAAATAGGTTCCATGTTCCTGAAGTTTGTGATTCAAGGTTCAAAGTTTCTGGTTTTCATGGGAGTCAACTAGTTCAGGATTGATTGTTGGAAATTATACCTCTCTATTACATGCCGGTTAGGCAAGGCGAGCAGGGACTCGAGATATGCTTAATTCGGAGAGATTTATTGTTGAGGGGGAGAACTACAACAAGCAATGGTGCATTAGTTGATTGTTATGACGATACAGAGAGTTTGAAGTTTGCTTATCAAATCTGAAGTTTCAGAGGATCAAGTTTCGGGTATGGCAATTATATTTTGTTGTCTCGAAATTGTTTTTCAGTATATTTGCAGAGAAGTCAATCCAAAGGAAGGGTTTCTAAGCAAAAGACTGAAATATTCAAGACAATGCTAAGAACATCAAGATGTTGATAGCAAGGTCATTATTAGTTGAAGATCTTAGATATAGAAATAATTTTATTTTAATATGAAAGATTATCAACTTCATACTTGTAAAACCTTAGACATAGACATTAAGTGAATGTAGAAGATTATTAAAATCTTAGACATAGACATAATGTGAAATGTAGAAGGTTAAATAAATCCTTAGATATAGACTTAATGTGAATGAAGAAAATTAAGAAAATCTTAGTCATAGACGTTAAGTGAATATGAAAGGTTATTGACTATATTATGCCTTAGACATAGAAATGTCATGTTTGAATGTGAAAGGCTACATAGTTAATATTTTATGCCTTAGACATAGATATATTGTTTGAATATGAAAGGTCTTTGCTACCTTAGATATAGAAACATATATGAATGTGAAAGGCTTAAGCATTGATTACTTAGATCATATAGTTATGAAAACATGTCATAAATTGAGGAGAAGTATCTAGTCAATTGTGTTTTCATAAGAATATGAAGTATTTAATCAATATTTTGTTCTATCATAGTTATGTATCCCAGTCATAAATTGAGGGGGAGTACATAAGAATGATGGTTGTTATTATGATTAGTCATTGTTATACTTCCTAGTCATAAAATTGAGGGGGAGATATAAGAATGAAGAATCAATTTTATAACTGGTAAGAAATATGAATTGTTGCAAGTGGTACAGATTCGGGAAAGCTAAATTCGAGAAAGTTTTGGAAAGATTGATCGTTGAAAAGTTAAAGAATTTTGTGTAAGTTTATTAACTTTTCAGGTTTAAGACGAAGATCAGGGAAGTTCGTGGTAATCGTTGATCAATTATTCAGAAACTTTGACGAAATTTTGATTTTAAAGTGTGCAGGAGGTATTTACGACCTCGTAAATTGTAAAGTGTGCAGGAGGAATTACGACCTCGTAATTGCAAGAAGGCAGAATACGACCTCGTAATTGGTCGATTGGGCCTTGTGCAATACGACCTCGTAATTGGGCGGTTGACCCAGACATTCGGGTCAAGTGGGTATATAAACCCAAATAAAATACGACCTCACAAAAAATCAAAACCAATTTCGCTTCTCCCCCCACCTTCACACCTTCGCCTTCTCTTTCCCGCTTTTCTTCTTATGCCACCCCCCCCCCCCTTTTATAAACCCTCGTGCCTCCTATCTCCCTTTCCCCCTTTACCCTTTTTTGACCGCGCCTTACATCCCTCCATTTATACTCCTTCCTCCTCCCGCTTCCCTTCCCCCGATCTCCGGTCCCAGTCCCTCCCCTGGAAATATAAAATTAAGATACCAGTCGAGCTGCATAGCGGCCGCTGTAACCACACATACACAAGAACCAAACAGACACAGACCAGCGAAGGAACTTTGACTCACGGGAATCCACCCCCCCCCCCCGAAACCCCCCACCCCACCCCCCCCCAGTATACCTCTATAACTCACTTCTCCCCTTTCCCCCCTCCCTCCCACTATCGTTCAATTTTTCGCCCACCTGCACCTCTCAAAGAAAATGCATGAGACCATTTTAGCCAAACACGAATCACATTAATCAAAATTGAGCTTTACGACCCCGAAATACTACTTTGCTACCCCGTATTAGATTCGATATATACAATTAGATCAAGTGTTTTTGGTTGATATATTCGTCATCCTCGTGAAAAACCGAATCTAGGTATACTATCTAATCGTCCAGTAGTTAGCCATGCAACAAGAAAATCAAGAAAAAGGGTTTCAAAAATTTTGAATTAGGTTTCCATATTTTCGATTTTGATGTTTTCTGGGTTAAAAATAAGGGTTGGGGTATCTTTATCGTTTGAATACGAGTATAAAGAAACAATTTTTACAGTTTTGGTTGGGTAAACCACGATTTCGTGTTGGGGAAGATGAACAGTGCGACGACCTCGCATTTGGGTTTTGCTAGCCCAGATTTGCGACCTCGCATTTGTCAATTTATTTTGACTTTGTTGACTTTCAGAATACGAGATGGATTTACGACCTGGACCAAATACGATGCCAAATTGGAAAATACGACCTCGTATTTTAGAGTTTGGTTGACCGTATTTTGACCTTGAAATACGACCTCGTGTTTTTGACTTAACAGATTTTCAAAAGTTTATTTTTATAAAAAATTGAAAATGAGTTAATTTATCTTTAACTTAATTACAGGATAATTTAAGTTAATTTAACAGATTTTCAAAAGTTTATGTTAATAAAGATTTGAAAATGAGTTAATCTATCTATAACTAAATTACTGAGATAATTTATGTTATGTTATAAATTACAGGGATAATTTATGTTTTTGACTAAATTACCGGGATAATTTTAGTTGTGTATGTTATGCATATGAATTTTTATGTCTATTTGAGTAATTAATTATTTGTTATTAATTACAGAAATGGAAAGAGAATTTGTATCAGGTCATAACTTTCTGATTAATTTGGACGAAGAATCAAGATGGAACAGAGTATTATCATGATATTTTCAGATTTTTGAAGCGGTCAAGAATTAATCACATTCTTACTCACTCACCTGTGCTATATGAGTCATACCTGATAGAGTTCTGGGAAAATGCAAGGCATAAGAAGAATGCTACTCAGGAATGGATTGAAACGGTGGTTGCGGGCAAGACCATTAAGTTCTCAGCTTCCGATCTTATTGATATCTTGAAGTTAGGTACAGTAGATCAAGAAGGAGGAGAGAATGGACCTACTACTTTTAGTAGAGAGGTTATTGTTGGAGGATTTACTAGGATGGGATATGCTGATGACTTGAATGTGGGAACATTGAAGAAGCGTGGATTTTTTGGAAGGTGGAGATACTTAGCGCACATATTGTTGGTTAGTTTGTGTAGTAGAAGAACCGGATGGGATACGCTTAATCAAGAATCTCAAGCTCAGATGGTTGGTCTGGTATACAACAAACCGTATAGTTTTTCTAAGTATTTCTTCAACGAATTAAGGAAACAAACAACTGCCAGATTAGGGCATAGGTTTATGGTTTATCCTAGATTCGTTATGATGATCATTAATCATCATATTCCTAATCTGCCTGCTACTAAGTCGGTCCTGAAAGTGACATCTATTGTAAAAAGGGCATATGATGAGCTCAAGAGTCGCTTTGATGGTGATCCAGGTGCTCAAGATATTCCTTTGTTTGGAGCTCTAGTAGATGTTAATTTCAATCCACCTACAGCTGAAGAGTTTGCCAGATTCAGGACTGAGATTGTTCCACATGAGCCAGTAGCTAATCCAGTTCCTCTACAGATGGTGATGCCAGATGTGCCAATGGGCGACATAGCACAACCACAGGTTCAAGGCACAGAAGAGGTGATAGTTGAGAGAGATGTGGTTCTTGAAAAAGAAGCAGAAGCACATGAAGATACTGTTGATCATGCTGCTAGTACTTCTGAAGGTGCTTCAAAGAAAGTTTCATCTGATTCAGGTCTGAAAAGGAAACGAGCAGAGTCTTCTAGGGAATCTAAGGTGCCAGAAGTTGAAGAGGTACCTTCTCCAAAGAAGAAAACTGTTATCAAATTAAAAGTCAAGAAGAAAACTGCTGCTAGTGGAGTAGATGAGACGATCAAGACTCCAGAAGTATCAAGCAGTGTTCCTGAACAGAGGTCTAGGAGATCAGTTGAATCACATGCAGAGACAGTGATACCAAGGAGATCTCAGAAGACAACTGTAAATCTTGAAAGGCCATCTACAACTCATAGAATGAAGGATTCAGTGCCTAATCCTGAACCAAGAACTGAAGCGACTACAGGTCAAGTTCCTATATTACCACCAGTGTTTGGTATGGCTGACATGAAAGGAAAGATGACGGTGTTAAAGGCTAGAGTTAATGGTTTGTTTGATGAGTTGGAGAAACAAAAGAAGAACCATGAGAAAGAGATGCAGAGAAAGCAAAAGGAAGTTGAGACGTTAAAGAAAGCTCTTAATGATGAAAGAAAGAATCATCAAGACTTTATTAACACTCTCATGTCCAACTTTGACATGGTTCGTAGTGAAGCTACTCAGGCAGAAAGTTCGGCTACTAGAGCAAATAAAGGAGTAGTTAGAGTAGCTGAATAGATGACTAAGATTGCTGATGCCATGCTAGATTGTGTGATGCAATCAGAGTTAAATGAATTGTTTGAGAAGTTTTTGGTGAAAAAGAAATTGTTGCCAGATCTAGGCTGTAAGGGTGATGAGCTTTCGAAAAAGAAAGATGATGATTCAAATCAAGACCCGGATGCAGCAAAGGATAAAGGCAATAAGCATCAAGAAGATCTGACCAAGGCAATAGAGTCTCTGAATGAGATTGCAACTGGTATGGTAGGGTCTTCTAAGACAACTGATGCTGTCAGGGAAGAAGGTGAGATAATCTATGGTGATGAGAGCTGGATGGATATCGCAGAAGTCGATATGCCAGTTACAGCTTCAAGGCTTGTGGATAAAGATGCTGAGCGCAAAGGGTTTAGTATTGATGACTTCAGAGCTAAGCTTGATAGAATGGACAGGTCTGAACAAGTCCAAGATCCTAAAGCTCCAGTCATGCAAGAACCAATTGCTGAAGATCCTGATGTGCAACATACAGAGCCTGTTGATACTAGACCAGATTGGGTTATTACTTGGAAGAAAAACATGGCTAAGTATGAGGCATCGCATAAACCTATCAAATATAAAGACAAGATTCAGGGAGAGAAGGTTGAAGCCTACGCCACTACTGCATGCTCAAGAATCGTGAGTTTTCATTGGGATGAAGAGTTGAGACTTCTCATTATCAGGAGAACAGACGGAGTGCAGTATTTGGACTATAACGAAGAAGCCATCAATTCACTTACTGATGTTGATTTTTGGTGCTTAGCTAGGCTAGAACTAATCAATCCTAGTGGATCTGAGTTCGGAAATTATATTGTTAGGTCTATTGCGAAAGACCTGAAGATCAAGGATCCATCTCAGAGAAAGTATCATCCACAGGAAGGCAAGATGGTCAAGGATAAATCAAAGATAGATCCGAAGACAAAGAAGCCTGTCGTTACTTTGAAGTATGAGCCGACCAAGTTTGCCAAAGAAGTGCCTTTGAAGAAATTCAAGAAGGACTTATTGGATAATATGATAGGCTGGTACTTTGATAGTACGACGTATGAAGCTGTGATGTATGGTGATCATTACTATGAGATTGTGAGGATTTATGAGCCTTTGCATCTAGTGAACTTCTGCAAGAAAGATCTGCTGAAGCTGAACAGTGTTAATATTTGGTTTCCAAAAGATTTTCAGGGTCCAGCGTTGCGATATAGAAATACAGTGAGTTTGTGCTTGAAGATCGACTTACATTCAGACTGTGATTTTTATAAGGCTGCAGATGATTCAGAGGAAGTTCAGAAGAAGAAGAAGGCTGATAAGAAGAAGCAGAGGAAGTAGATTGATGACAAAGACAAGACGAAGACATATGTATGTTAACGTCTAGAAGCTATTGCCAAGGGGGAGTCTGTAAGTGCACATCTATGTCAATAGCAGTCTAGATTGTTTGGGCTTATATTGTTATATGTCTTTGTAATGTGATTGTCATTAATGAACTTAGTATTATGCATAGAATACTAGATTAAGTTTAAGTATTGAATGTATAGTAAATCTGCTAAGTGTGAATTGCGAGTTCGTAATTCACAAAGGTAATGCGACCCCGTATTTACAGGGTTAAATATAACTCATATAATTCGTGTTAGGGTGCGGAAGTTAAGATTTCAACAATGGTGGATAGTGTGTGTTTTAGTGTGTGTTCTTGAGAGAGAAAGTAATGTGTGTGGAAAGTCTGATTTGATTGATAATCAGAAGTGGGAAAAAGGTTTTTAAAGATTAAAGGTTTGAGGGGTATTTATACTCTAAGTATATTACAAAAGCTCCCCCTCAACCTAACAATATTTACACAAAATACAATGTTTTCAAATACAACTAAGCACTAATTTATATTTCTAACATTCTCCCCCTTAGTGCTTTTGTTGTCCATCATCTTTTCCATTGTTGTCTCCTTCTCTTATTTGCACGTCTTTGTTTGTTCTTCCTTTTCTTATATCTTTGTGCAGCAGAGGAAGTTGATGGCTTATCAATCTTTGAACTCCAGAAAGCTCTTTTCTTATAACTGTTCCATGAGTCATTCCAAAACTTCTTAGGAATGAAGTGCCAGTTATCACCTACAGGACGTTCATCAGGTAATTTGATATTGTCTTGGAAGTTTACAGAGGTATGTTATGAGGACCACGTTCATGGCTAGGATTCCAATGAACCCATGAACCTGTCTTTGTATGAATAATTCCTTCCTGTGACTTGGGAGTTCTGGTAATAATAAGATCTCTAATCCTCTGTCTCATATCAAGAGTATCTTTGATACGTCTTATATGATCTTCTCTTTGAGACTTTATTTGCACATCTTCTTCATTGTCAGAGTCTTCATCTATTGCATTCAGAATTGATTGACAATATTTCAAGGTACCATCTGAATATTTGGCAAAATCAGAGGCACGAATGAAAATCTTTCTCTTGAGTCTATTGATGAAGACAAATCCATCCAGGCTTTCAATTGGATCTCCAATCTGAAATGAATCTAGCTCATAACCTTCGGCTCTTTGATTTGGTCTTGTAAGGTTAATCCTGCTAGTTCTTCTTTCCAAACCAATCTGGAAGTCATTGAATTCATAGAATCTAATCAAGGCTTGAATATGGCTTTTCAATACTTCATAAGCTAGAAGTTGATCTTGATTCTTGATTATCAGATAAGCATATTGATTGTAGAGGAATAGGATGTCTGAGATCGTCATATGTTGAAAAGATTCTTCTTGAACAACATAGATATTGCCATTAGCTCGACGAACTCTGAATCGAACAAGTCTGAGATTGTGATTCTTGAGAGGAGTAAACAACTGTAGGACTTTTGTGATTGGAATCTTAAATTGTTGGTACCACCATTCAGCTCTTACAGAACTTTCAGCATTCATCAGTTCCATGTATGCATCTCTTTGACCTTGATGTCTAAACAGGAAGAATGCTCTCAATCGGTTCAAGGTCATGTTAAGTCTTTCACTTGGTGAGCAATAAATTTGAAAGGCTCTTTCTTCAAGGTATCTTGCTCTACACACAATTTCTTCAGGTCTTTTGCTCAAATCCAAAATCTGTTCATAATTCTCAGCAAAGTACCCCTCATTAATCTGCCATATCTTATCTCTTGAGATCCTTGGATGTCTAACTCCTCGTCCAAGTTCATTGGGAGTCTCAAGATTTTCAGTGTTTGTGAAATGATGAACTATCTCTTCAAAGATATCTTCTCCATATTCTTCTTGAGTAGAATGCTGAGATTGAGAATCAGCATCAGTCTCATAATCAATATCATTTTCTGGTTGAAATGGATCAGGATCAATTGACTCATCAGAACTTGAAGTGGAAGAATAATAATGAGAAATATTTCTGATGAGTGGAGGTAAATCATCTGAATCTTCTTGAATTTGAGTTCCTCCTTGATCTCCTTGACTTTGAGTTTCTTTTTCAACTTCTTGAGCAACACTATCTTGATCAACTTGAGTTTGTGTTTCATGACCTTCTCTAATATCTCTAATATTCTCCCCCTCGGGTTGATCATCAGGATCTTGATCATCCCGACGCCTTGAGATATTAGCCAGTCTACATTGTTGATCAAGCTCTTGAACTCGCTTTTGAAGAGCTTCAATTTCAGCCTGTTGTGCAAGTTGAGTACCTTTGGCTGACAAATATGCAAGAAGTGAGTGAAAAATAGATCTTTTATGCGATGACAGATTTGGTTCTTCAGATCTTAACCGATTCATAAGAGCGACAATTAGAGTATCGGTAGATAAACCACTGGTAGCAATTCGGTTTGGGGAACAATCACTTAAATACTCAGACGAATCAGAATCAGATGAGGAACTGGAAGAATGATGTGGTGAATTAGGATCAGGAAATGATTGGGTTCTTGATGTTGGTGGTATTGTTGTTGTTGTTGTTGTTGTTGTTGTTGTTGTTGTTGTTGTTGTTGTTGTTGTTGTTGTTGTTGTTGTTGTTGTTGGTGTTGTTGTTGTTGTTGTTGTTGTTGTTGTTGTTGTTGTTGTTGTTGTTGTTGTTGTTGTTGTTGTTGTTGTTGTTGTTGTTGTTGTTGTTGTTGTTGTTGTTGTTGTTGTTGTTGTTGTTGTTGTTGTTGTTGTTGTTGTTGTTGTTGTTGTTGTTGTTGTTGTTGTTGTTGTTGTTGTTGTTGTTGTTGTTGTTGTTGTTGTTGTTGTTGTTGTTGTTGTTGTTGTTGTTGTTGTTGTTGTTGTTGTTGTTGTTGTTGTTGTTGTTGTTGTTGTTGTTGTTGTTGTTGTTGTTGTTGTTGTTGTTGTTGTTGTTGTTGTTGTTGTTGTTGTTGTTGTTGTTGTTGTTGTTGTTGTTGTTGTTGTTGTTGTTGTTGTTGTTGTTGTTGTTGTTGTTGTTGTTGTTGTTGTTGTTGTTGTTGTTGTTGTTGTTGTTGTTGTTGTTGTTGTTGTTGTTGTTGTTGTTGTTGTTGTTGTTGTTGTTGTTGTTGTTGTTGTTGTTGTTGTTGTTGTTGTTGTTGTTGTTGTTGTTGTTGTTGTTGTTGTTGTTGTTGTTGTTGTTGTTGTTGTTGTTGTTGTTGTTGTTGTTGTTGTTGTTGTTGTTGTTGTTGTTGTTGTTGTTGTTGTTGTTGTTGTTGTTGTTGTTGTTGTTGTTGTTGTTGTTGTTGTTGTTGTTGTTGTTGTTGTTGTTGTTGTTGTTGTTGTTGTTGTTGTTGTTGTTGTTGTTGTTGTTGTTGTTGTTGTTGTTGTTGTTGTTGTTGTTGTTGTTGTTGTTGTTGTTGTTGTTGTTGTTGTTGTTGTTGTTGTTGTTGTTGTTGTTGTTGTTGTTGTTGTTGTTGTTGTTGTTGTTGTTGTTGTTGTTGTTGTTGTTGTTGTTGTTGTTGTTGTTGTTGTTGTTGTTGTTGTTGTTGTTGTTGTTGTTGTTGTTGTTGTTGTTGTTGTTGTTGTTGTTGTTGTTGTTGTTGTTGTTGTTGTTGTTGTTGTTGTTGTTGTTGTTGTTGTTGTTGTTGTTGTTGTTGTTGTTGTTGTTGTTGTTGTTGTTGTTGTTGTTGTTGTTGTTGTTGTTGTTGTTGTTGTTGTTGTTGTTGTTGTTGTTGTTGTTGTTGTTGTTGTTGTTGTTGTTGTTGTTGTTGTTGTTGTTGTTGTTGTTGTTGTTGTTGTTGTTGTTGTTGTTGTTGTTGTTGTTGTTGTTGTTGTTGTTGTTGTTGTTGTTGTTGTTGTTGTTGTTGTTGTTGTTGTTGTTGTTGTTGTTGTTGTTGTTGTTGTTGTTGTTGTTGTTGTTGTTGTTGTTGTTGTTGTTGTTGTTGTTGTTGTTGTTGTTGTTGTTGTTGTTGTTGTTGTTGTTGTTGTTGTTGTTGTTGATCCTGAGGAACAGCAGTGTCACAACGGCGTTCATACTGCTCCCCAGTCTCTGTCTGAGGACTGTTACCTGCGGCTAAAGCTGGCGTGATGTTAGCTAAGGCAGGATTTCCAAGCTGTCCTTGAGGGTCACACAAAGTGGGTTCCTCTCCGCTTGTTCCGGCACCAGTACTCAACTGGGCTTGTGATTCCGTGTGCCTAGTAGATCTAGACTCTAGTGCATGAACTGAAGGCGAGAGGTGGGGCTGGTCCTCTCTATTTTCAACACTCTCATCCTCCAAATGAGGAGAGTGTGGTGAGCGTGGCTGTTCCCCGTGTATTTCTGAGACTAATTGCTGTTAGAAATCTAATGAATGGAATATACTTCTTGGGAGCAGAGATTTTGCCATTTACTAATACGATCAATTGATCCCACAGAAGTTGAGCAATGTCATAGTGTCTGTTGAAAACAACACCATAAAATATGTGCAGCATCGGCTGTGTCAGATTGTCCATCCCTCTTGTGTAAGGGGTTAAGCAGTTGCTTAGGATGGAATACATATAATACCAAATCTTTGGTAGATTTTTCAACTTGAAATCTCTTGTCCTGGATAAAGGACCTTCATAGCCAATTGAAATCAAGGCAGCAAACATTTCTTCATTGGACTCAAATTCATCATAATCAACATGTCCATTGAAGTTTGCTTCTGGTAGTCTTAAAATCCTTCTGAAGTCATCAATATTGAACTCAAACTCATATGTTGTTTCTCCTGAATTCAACTTATACTGAAAGTAGCCTTGACGACGAAGTTCAGGAGATTTTGATTTGGCTTTGGCTCTTGGATTTGTTGGATCATATGGTTGAACAAATGTAATCGATCTCCACATATCAAAAAGGTAGACTTCAGCTAAGTCTTGTTCAACAGTAAGTACATATGTGAGAGGATGATTATGAAGAATTCTTGGTACAATTTGGAAACCGGGAGCCATAAAAGGATCAAACAGTGCTCTGTTATTTCTCATGTTATTTGTGTTTCCGGCAATGAGAATTTCTTCGATTGATTCATTAAGAGCAATTTCTTCATCATGTTCAACAACTTCTTGATGATCCATTATTTATTTTTCTGATTAAAGACATAAAACAATTTAACGCACACATAAAATAAAGTTTGAATAGCAAATAACAAGTTTCACTCAAATGATTTATATAAAATACAAAGAGGTTCACAAAGGCGATCAACTCAGTGTATTCTTTATAAATAATTTGAAATGAGAAGATAAACTCAGAGAATTAAGTATAATCATATAAGTACGATATATTTAAAAATAGCAAGGAAGTACACAAAGGCGTTCGATTCCTCGTATTTCAAATATATTGTGATTATATGATAATACAAAGCATTTTGTCACACCACACAAAATTTAAGAAAAAAATTTTAAAACTTTTCTAAGTATGGAAACTAGGACGATCTTGACAAGATCGTCCTGAGGTTGAACTCAGGTAAGATCGTCTTAAGAATGTCTTTTGAAAGAATGAGACGATCTTAAAATTTGATGAAAATGGGACGATCTTGTTCAAGATCGTCTTAGCCTTAATTATTGAAAAAAATGTTAAAGTATGGAAAATTATGAATATGGGACGATCTTGTTCAAGATCGTCTTGGAAAATAGATGAAAAAAAATGATACGATCTTGGTCAAGATCGTCTTGGAAATCAAAAAAAAATCATTTTCCTTTTGAAACATTTCTAACACTTAGAAATATAAATTGAAATCAACTCAATGATTTCCCTTTATATTTATAAGTATTAGTTTTGAGCAAACCGATCTCTTGCGAGTTCAGTTACCCATCCATTTGTTTTAAAAAAAATATTCATCATCCACACAGCGAACAGACCCTAGAACGATCCTGACAAGATCGTCCTGGTCTTGGTCTCAAGGGTTACATGGCAAATTTATATAAGGAAGTGGAACTAAGACGGTCTTGGCAAGATCGTCTTATTTCCATGTAGTTTTGGAACCAAGACGATCTTGGGCAAGATCGTCTTAGAAACAAAACACACTTGAAACTAAGAGAATTTTGCCAGAATCGTCTTATCTTTTTCAGTTAATCTCTTAGTACAAAATGAGTTCTCTTCACAACAAAACATGGTAAAAACATTTATATGAATCATAGAAAGCAATACTGAACAACTCACATCACTTAAATCAAACAACATAACCTAGATCGTCTTAGGTCATCTTCTTCACAAAAAAATAGCAGGTTTTTGAATTTTCGAAATCACAATACTAAGCATAAAAACATGTAATAAACATACACATATAACCTAAACATGCATCTAAATCATTCCAACATCACATATGCATTACCAGTCGATCAAAATTCAAGAAATGAAAAAAAAAACAAGTTCATCATTTAAGATCAGTTTCTTACTTGAATAAGTGATCTGAAGACAATGTGATTATGGAATAAAATGCTTAGAATGAGATTACCAACAAAACCCTTATCCTTTTTCAATGATCAGCCAACAATTATATTTGAAGTGATTTGAGAGTGTTTATGGGAAACTGGAATAAAATAAAGAAATGAAAAGAAAGAAAATAATCGTTTTCCCTCTTCCTTAAGGAAGAGGAAACCCGATTAGTAGGGTCGGGTGAGTTTTGACCCGAATTGAGAGTTATGGGTTTTTGAAATTGGGCTTATGGTTAAAAAAAATTGGGCTATTGGTTTTAAAAAAAATGGGCTAAGAAAAAAAAACACTTTTATTTAAACAAGACACAACTAAACAATTGAAAATGAATTTTTTTTATTTTTATGAATTTTTAAATTTTATATTTGGTTTTTTCTAATATAAACAATGAGTTCTCTTCAAATAGTGCATATACACAAACTCCCCTTAGATTCATGAATTATCCTTTTTCTCCCCCTCAAACATTGCATGATATTGAAGCACATTGCACATAAGCATAGCATCAATGTTTGACAGATAATGAATGATAGAGAAAGAGATTAAGGATTTGTACAAAACATGCAGAGGCAAGTAAGTGCAATGGTAAAGAGCACTTATTTGAGATTGTTTCTTGAAAAGAAACTCATTCCAGGATCATGTGTTAAACAGTATCCGAGATTTGAATACTAAACACAGACCTTTATTACCTGCAAAACAAAATTAGGTTTTTCTAGGTACCCACCTTTGAATGGGTCCTTTGGGGTTAGTGGAATCATTCAAAGTATATAAATGAGGTTTTCGAACAAGAGGTTTATTCTTTAGATTCACCACAATCCCATTAGAATCAACAATCAAAGGTTTAGAAATCACAGTAGAAGGATTTAGAATTTCTTACTGACCATGGTTTAGCTAGATTACTCAAATTTGAATCAATTTTCCTATCAGGAATTTCCTTCTTGTAATCATTAGCCATCCAATTTCGTCTAACTGATGATTTAGAAATCCACTTATGGGTACTAGCTAATGTCTTCTCTCCTGTATCAGATAAATTCTTTGAATTAGTTCGAGGAGATAAAAACACATTCTGATTTTGTGTTTTCTTGGTGGAAGATTTGTTATTCTGTTTCTTTTGATTTGTAACAGTGAACCAACCATACTGATCTCTATAACTAGTTATACCATTGGATGTATCTTTATTAGCAAATCTTGGCTAGTTTTAGATATCTTAGGTAAAGAACTAGATTGAGAGATAGCCTTAGAAGCAGAGGTTCTAGAAACAGATGAAGTATCAACTTTGAGCTTTGAGTTAGCAGAAATAGTTTTCTTACCTTTGACAGTTGTTGCATACTGACCTTTGGGTAAATAAAATGAAGTTGGAGCAAACTTAGATTTAGATTCCTTCTTTGGTTTAGGCTTTTTGGGTGAGAGTTTTTCAAGCTCTTTTTCAACTTCTGGTGCAAAAACATGATCAGTTTTCAAAAACTTATCAAATTCTTCAACAGAAAATCTGGATAAGTAAATTGTAATCCTTTGGTTTGAACTTCTGATTTGAAAACATTTTTGTTTGTCAATTTTTCAATTAATGCTTTTGCTTTAGCCTTAAGATCAGTAGGGATCTCAATCTTTTGCTCTAAGTTCACTTTATTTTGGTCAACAGGGGTGATCACAGGGGTATCAAAAGAAAGTATTTTCTTGACAGAAGCACGATGTTTAGCTTTCAAAGCTTGAACTTTCTCTTCAATTTGGAAGAATGATGATAGCATGGAAGTGGACATATCATGAATCTCTTCAGGAGAGATGCTATCACCCTGCATATCTTTAAAATTCTCACTCCCTTTGACTGGAGTGGAGCAATCAACAGAAGTTAGATCATGCATCATTTGAATCTTGGTGGTCTCACTTACCTTTGGAGTATGATTTTGAGTTTTCAGATGTTCAATGACTTGTTGTTGAGACTCAATCTTTTGTTTTAAACCTTCAATTTCTTTTTCCAATATGGTAGTTGGAATGTAAAATCTTTCAGAAATTTGTTTTGAACAATCATTTTGAGACTCATTTTTAGGAATTGAAATATTGTCTATTTCTTCTAACTCATAGATGGATCTTTTATGAGTTTTCCTGTATGTGTCATTAATAGCAACATAATCAATCTGAAATCTGTTTGGTTTTTGTCTTTCAACATCATCTGACTCAAAGTCATCCTCAGATGGTCTAATAAACTCTTGAATCATGCCAAGTCTGAGACATTTTTCATTGTAAAGTGGACCAAGGTCTTCTTTTTGGATTTTTTCTAAATGTGTTGGATTCTTATAACCCAACCCAAGGAGAAGTTCTGATCTATCAATCTTTGACTTATTGTAATAAGCAGTGAAATTCAGAAGAGGATTTTGTTCAATTTTATAGATTTTTCTTGATAGAACAAAATGTTTGTTTTCAAATCCTCAACTTGTTTTTGAAGAGTTTCAATTTCAACTCCTTTGAGAAAACAAGTACTGTTTAGATCAGAAATCTGTCTTTCATGTTTTTCAAAGTTGGGTCTAAAATCTTTCATTTTATTTGTGAGAAACTCAACATCAGCTTGTCTTGCATTTGCTCTTAACCATTCATTGGATTTCTCAAGCTTTAAAGTCTCAATGGTTTGCTTGAGTGAATGGACAGTCTTTTCAAGGTCTTGACATTTGTTGGTTAATTTAGCATTGGGTGAAACAACTTGAGAACTGTTACTTGACAAATGCATTTCTTTTAAAGAATCATAGTTCACTTTGAGAGCTTCATGAGCTATTGAGAGTTCTGAAAAATTTTCATTGATTTTATCAAACTCTTGTTTAGCCATTTTCAAATTGTTTTTCAAAGTGAGATTTTGCTTTGTCAAAGTATCAGCAGTTTTTTGGACATACAAGTAATCATCTTTGGAAATGGATTGTACCTCACTTGTTGTTGTTTGTGAAGTGACAGATGTCATTAAGCATGTGAGATCTTCAGAATCAGCATCAATATCTCCGAATAGCCATGGTTTCATTTTTTTGTTGTTTGGCTAAGAACTTCTTTCTGATCTCAAGCTCTGAATTCTTCATTGTTGTCCCTGAAATGAATAAACAAAGATTTGTAATTATTTTTGATTAAAAAATTTTTTGGAATTAAAACGATCTTGAAGAAGATCGTCTTAGGATTTGGTTAGGACGATCTTGATATAAGATCGTCTTAAGAGTTGGTAGGACGATCTTGAAGAAGATCGTCTTAAAAAATTATGGAGAAAATGTAAGACGGTCTTGGATGAAGATCGTCTTAAAAATTGGTTGAGAAAAGGTAAGACGGTCTTGGTTTAAGATCGTCTTAAAAATTGGTTGAGAAAAGGTAAGACGGTCTTGGTTTAAGATCGTCTTAAAATTGGTTAAGTGAAAATTTTTCTAAGTATAGAAAAAATTCTGGAAATTTGGTCAGAAAGAGGTTATGATTTCAGAATTTGTTGAGCAAAACCAATCTCAATGAGATTAGTTACCCAAGGAATCCACAACACACAGTTCACACAGAACCAAAAATATTAGGACGATCTTGGGAAGATCGTCTTAATACCAAAACAAAGTAAACACTAGGACGATCTTGAAGAAGATCGTCTTAGAGTCATGAAGATCGTCTGAATGAAAAACTGTAAGAACACCAGAAAAAGACAAAATAGTCGATTATTTCACTAATTTGCTTATACTTCACTCAATTTTGAGAGTTAGAATTCGATTCAAACCCAGAAACACTCAAAATACGATCGCGCACAACCCTAGAAACAATTCCATGGATTAAATCAACTCAAATTGAAAATTCAAAATCTCATCAACTTTCCAAAAAATTTGGATTTTGATCAATTCTGTGAATTGGATTCTGAAACTTGACAGGATGTTTTTAGAGGTGATTTAGAATGTATTTGTAAACAAAAACAGGAAAATTGAGTGAAAATTGATTGTGAATTGATGAAAAACCAGTAACAGTTTCAAAACGGTTATGGTGAAGAACACGAATTCAATTTTGAACAAAATTAGCATCAATCTGCATGAAATTTGTTCTGGATCGTCAACAGATTGTTGTTTTTCTCTGATACCACTTGTTAGTACTAATAAATTCGTGTTAGGGTGCGGAAGTTAAGATTTCAACAATGGTGGATAGTGTGTGTTTTAGTGTGTGTTCTTGAGAGAGAAAGTAATGTGTGTGGAAAGTCTGATTTTATTGATAATCAGAAGTGGGAAAAAGGTTTTTAAAGATTAAAGGTTTGAGGGGTATTTATACTCTAAGTATATTACAAAAGCTCCCCCTCAACCTAACAATATTTACACAAAATACAATGTTTTCAAATACAACTAAGCACTAATTTATATTTCTAACAGGTTAAATACGAGGTTAATCAAATAGGTAATACGACCCCGTATTTGCAGGGTCAAATACGAGGCCAATCACAGAATGCGACCTCGCATTAGTGACGGGCTGGGCTGGGTTTACGAGGCCGATGTGCTGAAGCCCATGTTGGGTGTTACCTATATAAACCGAACCCTAACAGAGTTTAGGGTTGAACATTTGTCGAAATATCAAGCAGGTATTGCAGGTTATTGTCGTCAAAGGTTGTTCCGCTAGCCCGAAGAAGATCTGCGAGGCCGCAGATGATCTAGGGGCTTTTTGTTGATCACCAAGTTATTGTGAGGGATTCCGCACCTCAAGATAACTAGATCAAGCTATTGACGATCCGTACCAGGGGACTTACATCATCTTATCAACTTATCAACTTTAATCAACTTTAAGCATCCCGTTACGCTTTTAACATTGGTGGTTAGTCACCCCACTCGGGAATACTAGTTCAACAACTATGCCGCAAGAAAACACTCAAGCGACCACTTATTGTATCCCATCATGCTTTTAACATTGGTGGTTAGTCACTCCACCCGGAAATACTAGATCAACGACTATGCCGCAAGGAGCCACTCAAGCGACCACGCACGCACTAGCTTTTCAACTAGCACGGGTTAAGCTTAACACAACTTATGCTCGAGACTTCTTATCTTTATTAGCTTAGTCTACACTTTCACTTAATCTAATCACTTATCAACATCTTTACTTTACTTTATATTAGGTTAGGCTATACTTTCACATAAACTAATAACATATCAACATCTTTACTTTACTTTAACTTTAGGTATATTCATTACCTAATTAGTTTCACATCTACTTCAACGTGTAATCTCATTATCGTGCACATCACATAACATTTCTTCGTGTATCTAGTGAACTAGACATTTCATACTTAGGTGCACATATAAGCCATCACATATCAACATTTAGGCATATCAACGACTTGAATCAACAATACATATCATATTCATAGCAACATCAACGTAAGCATCATACTACACATGCATATAATTACTTCAACTTTAAACGTCATCACAACATAATTAACTACTTCAACATGCATATGTCCCCATATAACCTCCCGCATAACCCGGATAACCCAACACACATAAGATAATCCGATTAAGAGGTTAATTAAAGAAAACTACTTTTGTTGCGCCTCCAGCGTGATAAAAGTCATGTATCTTACCTTATTGCAGCGCACAACACAATGATAACAAATGTTACCGAGCCTTGCAAATATTCTCGACTACCTATAACAAGTATAGAATCAATAATCTACCATAAATGAGACCCAATTAACACTTGGAACCTACATATGTCATATGGACACTTATATGTCACTTAACACATATTTTAAACCTTAATAGTCTGGAAAGACACTTTATGAGTCTCATGAATCAGGCATGAGTCGCATATTTGCAAACAGTAGTAAGCATAAATCGACCATGATCAGTTTATGAGGCTCATACCCTTTTATGAGTCTCATATTTACAAAAGGAACAACATAAATCGAACTTGATCAGTTCATGAGTCTCATACCCTTTTATGAGTCTCATATTAGCAAACAGTGGGAAAACATAATCGACAATTATCAGTATATGAGTCTCATCCTCTAATATGAGTCTCATATACTGTAGCTTCGAACAAGACTTCGTTTTTGCAACTCCTTACGACCTTTAAACGTTTTCTTGACAACTCCAGGCCTTATAAACACTTTAAACCATCAAATTAAGACCCAATAGAACCTTTGAAAACATCAATTGATCCTTATATCATTTACAACAAAGACTCACACTTTAAATCACCCGAAAGACGCAAAATCGATAACGTTTTGATCAAAAACACAATTGAACACTTATGGATCTAATTAATCACCTGGGATTTACTCATATACATATAATCAACATATTTCATCATTAAAGTTAGCATCTTGATGTAGTTAACCAACTCAATTAACGATTTTACTCACGAAAACGTCGTTTTTAACCGAAAACATCAACTTTAAACAATCCCAACCCTCATGGCCGAATCTACAGGGACAAAACCTACTTTAAAACTTAATCAACATTCAATTACTGACATATTACCTGTAGGGATGATTAATGGATCGAAAAGCAAGCAAAAACCCTTCCGAAATCCCCCGAAATCGACTAGTTATTGAAGAATTGACCTAGGGTTTTGTGTGAAAGACTTATCTAGGGTTTAGATCTGATTAAAGGGTGCTTAGGTCGACCACCAAGCCCTATTTATACTGAAACAACTTTTAAAACTTTACATCTAGGCCCTCGCACTTCGTTACAACTCGTTTCGTCACTTAACGGCTCGTTTAACGCAACCGGGAACACTTAACAACTCTTATATCTTATCGGGAACACTAATTGACTTTATAAATCATTATCAACATTAATTTCATTACTTTAAATCACTTTAACACATATCTCACGTTAATCATTTAATTCACATAAGCACATATAAAGCACATAGTAACTAACGGTCGCTAACGACAAGTTAACGGTCAACGTCAAAAGGTTTCGGGATGTTACAATTCTCCCCTCCTTAAAAGGATTCTGTCCTCAGAATCATTTCACGACATCAACACCTCATTTCACTTCTCACTACTTTCCACACACGTATAAATCAACATTTCAACACATTTCCACCAATCACTTCCTCAACACCCTTCATTTCATGTCTTTCATTAGTCAATGTGAATACCGTCAAATGAACACGCCCGCATCATGATACATTTATAATTATGTTCCGGACCATAATTATAACTATATCATTCCTCACACGTGTACCTTTAACTATACTCACATATCATAATGTCCAACATTTCCTTCACAATCCATCATGGCATAATTATACTAACTACAAACACATAATAGACAAACATTTCACATACACATATAAACATAAGTATCATCGATTAATCTACTAAGGAATCACTTTGTTAGGTACCTCGTCATCATGCTCTTCCTCCACGGTAGTCATCTGATATGCACGAGTTTTAGCTTTTTGTGTACCATCTTTCTTTTGAGGACAATCAGCAACCAAATGTCCCGTCTCACCGCACTTGTAACATCGAACCTTATCTTTGCAACTAGAAGCAACATGTCCCTGCTTACCACACCTATCACATCTCTTAGTTTTCTCCGAACATGGTCCACCGTGACGAGCTCTACAAACCGAACACCACTGACTAGCATTCTCATGATTCTTGTCCTCATTAGTCGAACCATTCTTAAATTTCTTTCCAGAATTCGACGACTCTTCAGACCTTCTCTTGAATCCATTCTTCTTATCATCAGCTTTATCAACCACCTTCTCAGACTTGAAATCATCATCTAACCTCTTGGACTCCTTAATCGCAGCAGACAATGTAGTATGTTGCCTACAAATACCCCGATAACTAGCCGGAATACCATCCACATATGCAGCAACCAAAACATCGACCATCCAACATTCTATCAACCTCTTACTCCAATCTTGAACTTCCTTGTTCTTCCGTTTAAACTCAAACTTTGTTTCGTCAACTTTTACAAACACTTTCTCAACTTGAACCACTACAACTTGCATCACATACATGACATTTCATACCTCTTGTCCTTTATGGTCCTTGTCTCTAACCGGTGGGTTGGAGTCAATTCAGCGAATTCCATCTCACATGACACTTCAGCTTCAAGCCCAACTCTTATCATATATAACATACTAAGGCGTAATGGAAAAATTCATTGACCACACATCGCGCATAAATCACTTGTACATATTTGTCAAATTTTGATCGGGGAATTCACACATTACCTTAGGAGATTGTCTATTGTAGCAACAAGAACATTTATCGACGGAGGAAGCGAGAAAAGTGAAGGAATAAGGCAAACCGACATAATCTTACATAACAACAACAAAAACATATTAAGCCTTAATCCTACTCTCACACTCATCCCAGCCCGTCCTAAAGGCATTTCATCATAAAGGCTAAGCATACCTACTTAAGCCTAACTTGTCCTTATCGGTTTAAGTCCAATTCCTATGGCATACCTATAGTCATTGGTTCACTTAAACCATTTCTCTGATACCAACTTGTAACACCCGTCATTTAAAAATCTGGATTTTCAAAAAACTTTGCCAAACGGCGTTTAAATGTAGCGGAAAGGATCACTTTAAAAACTGCCACATCCGTAACCGGATGGTATCTTTCATAAAATGGTGTTACTAATGCATCATCAAAACAATATAAATGAAATCCAAGTTATGGCACCAACATAAATGCCATCATTATTACATGTTCGTAAATCATAAATAAAAGTAGCCAAGACATAAGGCTAAAAGGTGAAGTCTAAGCATTCAACGTCTAATGCTAATCTTCTTTATTACTTCTACCCATCTCACCGAGCTAATATTTTCCTAGCTCAAGCTTGCTTATCCTGAAGGACACAACATTTTCATAAAAGCAAGTGTTAGCTAATAAAATTAGCTAAGTAAGATACACACATTTTGATAAAACGTTCTTCATTTTACTTTCATAAACTTCGTCATATTTTACTTATCAAAACATAACCACATAACATATCATCCACAATTAACATCAACCCATACTTCCCCTTTTTCCACATTCCATCACATTACATATCACATCAATGCGTACATACAACTTAATGAACATCTCTTAACATATCAACATATCTTACAACTTAGTCAACATCTCATATCATATCATCATATACTTTCAACATAATAAACATCTCATAACTTAGCATAACACACGTAAACATATCCCACGTATACATACTAATACAAGTAGAGTACATACTCCTAATTGTGCCTATCAATGATAAATCATACTTATAAGCAACTTAATCAATGTAAGCAACTTAATCAACTTATCAACTTATCATCTTATCAACTTATCAACTTTGATCAACTTTAATCAACGTATCAACTTATCAACTTATCATCTTATCAACTTATCAACTTTAATCAACTTTAAGCATCCCGTTACGCTTTTAACATTGGTGGTTAGTCACCCCACCCAGGAATACTAGTTCAACAACTATGCCTCAAGAAAACACTCAAGCGACCACTTATTGTATCCCGTCATGCTTTTAACATTGGTGGTTAGTCACTCCACCCGGAAATACTAGATCAACGACTATGCCGCAAGGAGCCACTCAAGCGACCACGCACGCACTAGCTTTTCAACTAGCACGGGTTAAGCTTAACACAACTTATGCTCGAGACTTCTTATCTTTATTAGCTTAGGCTACACTTTCACCTAAACTAATCACTTATCAACATCTTTACTTTACTTTATATTAGCTTAGGCTACACTTTCACCTAAACTAATCACATATCAACATCTTTACTTTACTTTAACTTTAGGTATATTCATTACCTAATTAGTTTCACATCTACTTCAACGTGTAATATCATTATCGTGCACATCACATAACATTTATTCGTGTATCTAGTGAACTAGACATTTCATACTTAGGTGCACATATAAGCCATCACATATCAACATTTAGGCATATCAACGACTTGAATCAACAATACATATCATATTCATAGCAACATCAACGTAAGCATCATACTACACATGCATATAATTAGTTCAACTTTAAACGTCATCACAACATAGTTAACTACTTCAACATGCATATGTCCCCATATAACCTCCCGCATAACCCGGATAACCCAACACACATAAGATAATCCGATTAAGAGGTTAATTAAAGAAAACTACTTTTGTTGCGCCTCCAGCGTGATAAAAGTCATGTATCTTACCTTATTGCAGCGCACAACACAATGATAACAAATGTTACCGAGCCTTGCAAATATTCTCGACTACCTATAACAAGTATAGAATCAATAATCTACCATAAATGAGACCCAATTAACACTTGGAACCTACATATGTCATATGGACACTTATATGTCACTTAACACTTATTTTAAACCTTAATAGTTTGGAAAGACACTTTATGAGTCTCATGAATCAGCCATGAGTCGCATATTTGCAAACAGTAGTAAGCATAAATCGACCATGATCAGTTTATGAGGCTCATACCCTTTTATGAGTCTCATATTTACAAAAGGAACAACATAAATCGAACTTGATCAGTTCATGAGTCTCATACCCTTTTATGAGTCTCATATTAGCAAACAGTGGGAAAACATAATCGACAATTATCAGTATATGAGTCTCATCCTCTAATATGAGTCTCATATACTGTAGCTTCGAACAAGACTTCGTTTTTGCAACTCCTTACGACCTTTAAACGTTTTCTTGACAACTCCAGGCCTTATAAACACTTTAAACCATCAAATTAAGACCCAATAGAACCTTTGAAAACATCAATTGATCCTTATATCATTTACAACAAAGACTCACACTTTAAATCACCCGAAAGACGCAAAATCGGTAACGTTTTGATCAAAAACACAATTGAACACTTATGGATCTAATTAATCACCTGGGATTTACTCATATACATATAATCAACATATTTCATCATTAAAGTTAGCATCTTGATGTAGTTAACCAACTCAATTAACGATTTTACTCACGAAAACGTCGTTTTTAACCGAAAACATCAACTTTAAACAATCCCAACCCTCATGGCCAAATCTACAGGGACAAAACCTACTTTAAAACTTAATCAACATTCAATTACTGACATATTACCTGTAGGGATGATTAATGGATCGAAAAGCAAGCAAAAACCCTTCCGAAATCCCCCGAAATCGACTAGTTATTGAAGAATTGACCTAGGGTTTTGTGTGAAAGACTTCTCTAGGGTTTAGATCTGATTAAAGGGTGCTTAGGTCGACCACCAAGCCCTATTTATACTGAAACAACTTTTAAAACTTTACATCTAGGCCCTCGCACTTCGTTACAACTCGTTTCGTCACTTAACGGCTCGTTTAACGCAACCGGGAACACTTAACAACTCTTATATCTTATCGGGAACACTAATTGACTTTATAAATCATTATCAACATTAATTTCATTACTTTAAATCACTTTAACACATATCTCACGTTAATCATTTAATTCACATAAGCACATATAAAGCACATAGTAACTAACGGTCGCTAACGACAAGTTAACGGTCAACGTCAAAAAGTTTCGGGATGTTACAATTCTCCCCTCCTTAAAAGGATTCTGTCCTCAGAATCATTTCACGACATCAACACCTCATTTCACTTCTCACTACTTTCCACACACGTATAAATCAACATTTCAACACATTTCCACCAATCACTTCCTCAACACCCTTCATTTCATGTCTTTCATTAGTCAATGTGAATACCGTCAAATGAACACGCCGCGTCATGATACATTTATAATTATGTTCCGGACCATAATTATAACTATATCATTCCTCACACGTGTACCTTTAACTATACTCACATATCATAATGTCCAACATTTCCTTCACAATCCATCATGCCATAATTATACTAACTACAAACACATAATAGACAAACATTTCACATACACATATAAACATAAGTATCATCGATTAATCTACTAAGGAATCACTTTGTTAGGTACCTCGTCATCACGCTCTTCCTCCACGGTAGTCATCTGATATGCACGAGTTTTAGCTTTTTGTGTACCATCTTTCTTTTGAGGACAATCAGCAACCAAATGTCCCGTCTCACCGCACTTGTAACATCGAACCTTATCTTTGAAACTAGAAGCAACATGTCCCTGCTTACCACACCTATCACATCTCTTAGTTTTCTCCGAACATGGTCCACCGTGACGAGCTCTACAAACCGAACACCACTGACTAGCATTCTCATGATTCTTGTCCTCATTAGTCGAACCATTCTTAAATTTCTTTCCAGAATTCGACGACTCTTCAGACCTTCTCTTGAATCCATTCTTCTTATCATCAGCTTTATCAACCACCTTCTCAGACTTGAAATCATCATCTAACCTCTTGGACTCCTTAATCGCAGCAGACAATGTAGTATGTTGCCTACAAATACCCCGATAACTAGCCGGAATACCATCCACATATGCAGCAACCAAAACATCGACCATCCAACATTCTATCAACCTCTTACTCCAATCTTGAACTTCCTTGTTCTTCCTTTTAAACTCAAACTTTGTTTCGTCAACTTTTACAAACACTTTCTCAACTTGAACCACTACAACTTGCATCACATACATGACATTTCATACCTCTTGTCCTTTATGGTCCTTGTCTCTAACCGGTGGGTTGGAGTCAATTCAGCGAATTCCATCTCACATGACACTTCAGCTTCAAGCCCAACTCTTATCATATATAACATACTAAGGCGTAATGGAAAAATTCATTGACCACACATCGCGCATAAATCACTTGTACATATTTGTCAAATTCTGACCGGGGAATTCACACATTACCTTAGGAGATCGTCTATCGTAGCAACAAGTATATTTATCGACGGAGGAAGCGAGAAAAGTGAAGGAATAAGGCAAACCGACATAATCTTACATAACAACAGCAAAAACATATTAAGCCTTAATCCTACTCTCACACTCATCCCAGCCCGTCCTAAAGGCATTTCATCATAAAGGCTAAGCATACCTACTTAAGCCTAACTTGTCCTCTATCGGTTTAAGTCCAATTCCTATGGCATACCTATAGTCATTGGTTCACTTAAACCATTTCTCTGATACCAACTTGTAACACCCGTCATTTAAAAACCTGGATTTTCAAAAAACTTTGCCAAACGGCGTTTAAATGTAGCGGAAAGGATCACTTTAAAAACTGCCACATCCGTAACCGGATGGTATCTTTCATAAAATGGTGTTACTAATGCATCATCAAAACAATATAAATGAAATCCAAGTTATGGCACCAACATAAATGCCATCATTATTACATGTTCGTAAATCATAAATAAAAGTAGCCAAGACATAAGGCTAAAAGGTGAAGTCTAAGCATTCAACGTCTAATGCTAATCTTCTTTATTACTTCTACCCATCTCACCGAGCTAATCTTTTCCTAGCTCAAGCTTGCTTATCCTGAAGGACACAACATTTTCATAAAAGCAAGTGTTAGCTAATAAAATTAGCTAAGTAAGATACACACATTTTGATAAAACGTTCTTCATTTTACTTTCATAAAACTTCGTCATATTTTACTTATCAAAACATAACCACATTACATATCATCCACAATTAACATCAACCCATACTTCCCCTTTTTCCACATTCCATCACATTACATATCACATCAATGCGTACATACAACTTAATGAACATCTCTTAACATATCAACATATCTTACAACTTAGTCAACATCTCATATCATATCATCATATACTTTCAACATAATCAACATCTCATAACTTAGCATAACACACGTAAACATATCCCACGTATACATACTAACACAAGTAGAGTACATACTCCTAATTGTGCCTATCAACGATAAATCATACTTATAAGCAACTTAATCAACGTAAGCAACTTAATCAACTTATCAACTTATCATCTTATCAACTTATCAACTTTGATCAACTTTAATCAACTTATCAACATGTCAACTTATCATCTTATCAACTTATCAACTTTAATCAACTTTAAGCATCCCGTTATGCTTTTAACATTGGTGGTTAGTCACCCCACCCGGGAATACTAGTTCAACAACTATGCCGCAAGAAAACACTCAAGCGACCACTTATTGTATCCCGTCATGCTTTTAACATTGGTGGTTAGTCACTCCACCCGGAAATACTAGATCAACGACTATGCCGCAAGGAGCCACTCAAGCGACCACGTACGCACTAGCTTTTCAACTAGCACGGGTTAAGCTTAACACAACTTATGCTCGAGACTTCTTATCTTTATTAGCTTAAGCTACACTTTCACCTAAACTAATCACTTATCAACATCTTTACTTTACTTTATATTAGCTTAGGCTACACTTTCACCTAAACTAATCACATATCAACATCTTTACTTTACTTTAACTTTAGGTATATTCATTACCTAATTAGTTTCACATCTACTTCAACGTGTAATCTCATTATCGTGCACATCACATAACATTTCTTCGTGTATCTAGTGAACTAGACATTTCATACTTAGGTGCACATATAAGCCATCACATATCAACATTTAGGCATATCAACGACTTGAATCAACAATACATATCATATTCATAGCAACATCAACGTAAGCATCATACTACACATGCATATAATTACTTCAACTTTAAACGTCATCACAACATAATTAACTACTTCAACATGCATATGTCCCCATATAACCTCCCGCATAACCCGGATAACCCAACACACATAAGATAATCCGATTAAGAGGTTAATTAAAGAAAACTACTTTTGTTGCGCCTCCAGCGTGATAAAAGTCATGTATCTTACCTTATTGCAGCGCACAACACAATGATAACAAATGTTACCGAGCCTTGCAAATATTCTCGACTACCTATAACAAGTATAGAATCAATAATCTACCATAAATGAGACCCAATTAACACTTGGAACCTACATATGTCATATGGACACTTATATGTCACTTAACACTTATTTTAAACCTTAATAGTTTGGAAAGACACTTTATGAGTCTCATGAATCAGCCATGAGTCGCATATTTGCAAACAGTAGTAAGCATAAATCGACCATGATCAGTTTATGAGGCTCATACCCTTTTATGAGTCTCATATTTACAAAAGGAACAACATAAATCGAACTTGATCAGTTCATGAGTCTCATACCCTTTTATGAGTCTCATGATGTGACCAATTTATATAGATCGCCCACATCATTATTGGCCTTCTTCGTATGTGTTTTGAGTCGATTTTGTATGCATTTGGTGCGTTTATGGTGTTTGTTAGTGCTTTCAGGTTCTTAGCAGGTTGCGCGTCCATTTGGTATATTTTCTGACGATTTTTGGCCAAGAAGTTGACCCGAGTGTTCGAGTGATGTTGATAAAGAAGAACAAAGATTTCAGCAGATATGCACTGCGCCGCAGTGGGAGGGTTATTGCCCCACTGCGCCGCAGTCATTGAGTGTCAAGAAGAACAAAGATTCCAGTGGTTTAACACTGCGCCGCAGTGGGAGGGATATTGCCCCACTGCGCCGCAGTCAAAGGACGAGAAAGAATAAAATAATTCCAGCAGATATGCACTGCGCCGCAGTGGGAGGGATATTGCCCCACTGCGCCGCAGTCATCAATAGATCAAGATTTCAGGGGTATTCCACTGCGCCGCAGTGGGAGCATATGCCCCACTGCGCCGCAGTGGGAGGGATAATTGCCCCACTGCGCCGCAGTGGGAGGGATATTGCCCCACTGCGCCGCAGTGGGAGGGATATTGCCCCACTGCGCCGCAGTGGGAGGGATATTGCCCCACTGCGCCGCAGTGGGAGGATATTGCCCCACTGCGCCGCAGTGGGAGGGATATTGCCCCACTGCGCCGCAGTGGGAGGATATTGCCCCACTGCGCCGCAGTGGGAGGGATATTGCCCCACTGCGCCGCAGTGGGAGGATATTGCCCCACTGCGCCGCAGTGGGAGGGATATTGCCCCACTGCGCCGCAGTGGGAGGGATATTGCCCCACTGCGCCGCAGTGGGAGGGATATTGCCCCACTGCGCCGCAGTGGGAGGATATTGCCCCACTGCGCCGCAGTGGGAGGGATATTGCCCCACTGCGCCGCAGTGGGAGGATATTGCCCCACTGCGCCGCAGTGGGAGGGATATTGCCCCACTGCGCCGCAGTGGGAGGATATTGCCCCACTGCGCCGCAGTGGGAGGGATATTGCCCCACTGCGCCGCAGTGGGAGGATATTGCCCCACTGCGCCGCAGTGGGAGGGATATTGCCCCACTGCGCCGCAGTGGGAGGATATTGCCCCACTGCGCCGCAGTGGGAGGGATATTGCCCCACTGCGCCGCAGTGGGAGGATATTGCCCCACTGCGCCGCAGTGGGAGGGATATTGCCCCACTGCGCCGCAGTGGGAGGATATTGCCCCACTGCGCCGCAGTGGGAGGGATATTGCCCCACTGCGCCGCAGTGGGAGGATATTGCCCCACTGCGCCGCAGTGGGAGGGATATTGCCCCACTGCGCCGCAGTGGGAGGATATTGCCCCACTGCGCCGCAGTGGGAGGGATATTGCCCCACTGCGCCGCAGTGGGAGGATATTGCCCCACTGCGCCGCAGTGGGAGGGATATTGCCCCACTGCGCCGCAGTGGGAGGATATTGCCCCACTGCGCCGCAGTGGGAGGGATATTGCCCCACTGCGCCGCAGTGGGAGGATATTGCCCCACTGCGCCGCAGTGGGAGGGATATTGCCCCACTGCGCCGCAGTGGGAGGATATTGCCCCACTGCGCCGCAGTGGGAGGGATATTGCCCCACTGCGCCGCAGTGGGAGGATATTGCCCCACTGCGCCGCAGTGGGAGGGATATTGCCCCACTGCGCCGCAGTGGGAGGATATTGCCCCACTGCGCCGCAGTGGGAGGGATATTGCCCCACTGCGCCGCAGTGGGAGGATATTGCCCCACTGCGCCGCAGTGGGAGGGATATTGCCCCACTGCGCCGCAGTGGGAGGATATTGCCCCACTGCGCCGCAGTGGGAGGGATATTGCCCCACTGCGCCGCAGTGGGAGGATATTGCCCCACTGCGCCGCAGTGGGAGGGATATTGCCCCACTGCGCCGCAGTGGGAGGATATTGCCCCACTGCGCCGCAGTGGGAGGGATATTGCCCCACTGCGCCGCAGTGGGAGGATATTGCCCCACTGCGCCGCAGTGGGAGGGATATTGCCCCACTGCGCCGCAGTGGGAGGATATTGCCCCACTGCGCCGCAGTGGGAGGGATATTGCCCCACTGCGCCGCAGTGGGAGGATATTGCCCCACTGCGCCGCAGTGGGAGGGATATTGCCCCACTGCGCCGCAGTGGGAGGATATTGCCCCACTGCGCCGCAGTGGGAGGGATATTGCCCCACTGCGCCGCAGTGGGAGGATATTGCCCCACTGCGCCGCAGTGGGAGGGATATTGCCCCACTGCGCCGCAGTGGGAGGGATATTGCCCCACTGCGCCGCAGTGGGAGGGATATTGCCCCACTGCGCCGCAGTGGGAGGGATATTGCCCCACTGCGCCGCAGTGGGAGGGATATTGCCCCACTGCGCCGCAGTGGGAGGGATATTGCCCCACTGCGCCGCAGTGGGAGGGATATTGCCCCACTGCGCCGCAGTGGGAGGGATATTGCCCCACTGCGCCGCAGTGGGAGGGATATTGCCCCACTGCGCCGCAGTGGGAGGGATATTGCCCCACTGCGCCGCAGTGGGAGGGATATTGCCCCACTGCGCCGCAGTGGGAGGGATATTGCCCCACTGCGCCGCAGTGGGAGGGATATTGCCCCACTGCGCCGCAGTGGGAGGGATATTGCCCCACTGCGCCGCAGTGGGAGGGATATTGCCCCACTGCGCCGCAGTGGGAGGGATATTGCCCCACTGCGCCGCAGTGGGAGGGATATTGCCCCACTGCGCCGCAGTGGGAGGGATATTGCCCCACTGCGCCGCAGTGGGAGGGATATTGCCCCACTGCGCCGCAGTGGGAGGGATATTGCCCCACTGCGCCGCAGTGGGAGGGATATTGCCCCACTGCGCCGCAGTGGGAGGGATATTGCCCCACTGCGCCGCAGTGGGAGGGATATTGCCCCACTGCGCCGCAGTGGGAGGGATATTGCCCCACTGCGCCGCAGTGGGAGGGATATTGCCCCACTGCGCCGCAGTGGGAGGGATATTGCCCCACTGCGCCGCAGTGGGAGGGATATTGCCCCACTGCGCCGCAGTGGGAGGGATATTGCCCCACTGCGCCGCAGTGGGAGGGATATTGCCCCACTGCGCCGCAGTGGGAGGGATATTGCCCCACTGCGCCGCAGTGGGAGGGATATTGCCCCACTGCGCCGCAGTGGGAGGGATATTGCCCCACTGCGCCGCAGTGGGAGGGATATTGCCCCACTGCGCCGCAGTGGGAGGGATATTGCCCCACTGCGCCGCAGTGGGAGGGATATTGCCCCACTGCGCCGCAGTGGGAGGGATATTGCCCCACTGCGCCGCAGTGGGAGGGATATTGCCCCACTGCGCCGCAGTGGGAGGGATATTGCCCCACTGCGCCGCAGTGGGAGGGATATTGCCCCACTGCGCCGCAGTGGGAGGGATATTGCCCCACTGCGCCGCAGTGGGAGGGATATTGCCCCACTGCGCCGCAGTGGGAGGGATATTGCCCCACTGCGCCGCAGTGGGAGGGATATTGCCCCACTGCGCCGCAGTGGGAGGGATATTGCCCCACTGCGCCGCAGTGGGAGGGATATTGCCCCACTGCGCCGCAGTGGGAGGGATATTGCCCCACTGCGCCGCAGTGGGAGGGATATTGCCCCACTGCGCCGCAGTGGGAGGGATATTGCCCCACTGCGCCGCAGTGGGAGGGATATTGCCCCACTGCGCCGCAGTGGGAGGGATATTGCCCCACTGCGCCGCAGTGGGAGGGATATTGCCCCACTGCGCCGCAGTGGGAGGGATATTGCCCCACTGCGCCGCAGTGGGAGGGATATTGCCCCACTGCGCCGCAGTGGGAGGGATATTGCCCCACTGCGCCGCAGTGGGAGGGATATTGCCCCACTGCGCCGCAGTGGGAGGGATATTGCCCCACTGCGCCGCAGTGGGAGGGATATTGCCCCACTGCGCCGCAGTGGGAGGGATATTGCCCCACTGCGCCGCAGTGGGAGGGATATTGCCCCACTGCGCCGCAGTGGGAGGGATATTGCCCCACTGCGCCGCAGTGGGAGGGATATTGCCCCACTGCGCCGCAGTGGGAGGGATATTGCCCCACTGCGCCGCAGTGGGAGGGATATTGCCCCACTGCGCCGCAGTGGGAGGGATGATCTTTATTTATATTGTCTAAAACTTCTTTACTTCTAATCGTATTGTCATTTTGATTTCTTTAATTTAAGTTCGTCAAAGTTAGGTAGCTATTCGGCTACGGTTTCACCCTTTCTCTAAAACTACTTTAGCTGACAACTATTTCAAAACCATTCCCGTGTTCGATCCTGGACTTACCTTCTAGCTATACTATATACGAACGGGTCCACTGCCCGCAAGTGTGTAGTAGTCAGTTTTAGGGTATTTCTTGTTTATAAATTTTAAACTCGATTTCACACATCAAGTTTTTGGCGCCGCTGCCGGGGATTGTGTGCCAATTTAGTTGTTAATTTAGTGGTTTGATCCTTTCTCACGCGTGAGGAAGTTACTTGTTTTATTAGTTTAGTTTTCTTTTCTTATCACAGGTGCATTTGACGTGTTTGTGTTAGTTGTGTGTTTGCAGGCATATTTCTTTAGTTGATGAACTTACGTTCTTCGGGTCTACCTTTGAATAGTCCTTTGTCTACTCCGAGAAGACCAAGAGGGCGTCGGTTTAACTTCACTGAACCCACAACACCAATACCAACACCATTTTCACCTATAGCTAAACCCACTCCTGATTTGGACGAGGAAGGGTTCTTTTTAGACGAATTCTTCAATTTGGAAGTTAAGCAGGAAGAGATGGGTGACGAACAACCTAGGGATCCAAATGACACTCGCTATGGCGAGAGGGTTCGAACTATTCCAACTAGCCGTGGCTCCGCCATTAGACCACCAGCCATTGATCACACTTTCAATTTGAAAGGGAATCATCTTAAGAGCATAGAAGAGCACCAATTTGATGGAAAAAGGAAATGGGATCCTTACCAACACTTGGATAGGTTTGAAAAGTTGGCTCGGCTTTATCAATATGGTCAAAATCAAATGAATGCCGTGAAACTTGAGACATTTCCCATGTCAATCACCGGAGAAGCACTTGATTGGTTCAATGATCTTCCAAAAAATTCAATCACTACTTGGAACCAACTTAAGGAGGCTTTCATTGGTGAGTTTTATTCACTTAGAACTCAAAGAAAGTTGGAGAATATGATTAGGTCGTTTGAACAAGATGATGGAGAAGATGTTGCAGATGCTTGGGTTCGTTTCAAGGAGATGTTGAGAAATTGTCCAGGTCACAATTTGACTAAGGAACAATATGTGGAGCTTTTCTTTGATGGGTTGAATAAGAAGTCTAAACGAGAATTGGGGTATGCTTTTAGGGGTAGTTTCAATAACATTACACCCAATGAAGGCTATCAAATCTTGGAAGACATGGCAAAGGATAACTCAAATATGGATGATGAAAGGTTCTTGAAGAATGAAAGGAAGATGAAGAAGGGTACTAACCAAGGGAGAGTTGCTAAGGCTGAAGCTAGTAACGATTCAGGGGTTATTGGAGAGATTAGGGCGCTATCTGAGCGCATGGATAGGAGCTTTGCTGCTCAAGAGACTAGGTTTGGAGCAATTGAGAGGGATGTTAAGGTGGTAGCCGATGGGTGTGATCATTGTGGTGATATGCACTATTCTGATGAGTGTCCAAATCGGGCACCGAAGATGTGAACTATGTTCAGAATCAACCCCAAGGGAATTTCCACCGCAACACCGGTTTCCAGAACCGGCTTACAGGTAATTCTTCTTATAACTCTCCTTTTCAGGCTAATGCTCCTCGTTTTTCAGGTAACAGATGGCAAAGAGATAATTATCAGAATCAGCCACAACAGCAGACTCAGCAAGGACAAGGATCAGGTTCTTCTTCTTCTAATGCCGATCCTAATGCCGAGTTGAGGGAGATGATGAAGCAGTTGGCTAGTAATCAAGTTGAAACAAATACTAGCATTCAAATGATCAGGGAAGATACCAAGGCTTTGAGTGAGAGGTTGGATCAGATAAGCGGGAAGGTGGAGATCAACATGAAGAATCAGGGTGCTAATTTCAAGGATCTCGAGAGTAGGATGGCGGCTCTTGCTAGGCCCACGGGGACTCTTCCTAGCAACACACAGCAGAATCCTAGACCTCAGTTTAATTCGGGACAGAAGTACACTCCACCTCCAGTCCGTAATGAGCAAGCCAAAGCCATCACCACTCGTACTGGTAGGTCTTATGACTCACCTCCTATTCCTAATGTTGTTGTTTCAGATGTGCAGGATAACGGGGGTGATGATACCGATGTTGATGAAGAAATAGAGATGGAGGAAGATTCGACCGTGAAGACTCCGGTCACTCCACCAAAACCGGCTGTGGTTCCAGAGGTTAAACCATACAAGCCAAAGATACCATTTCCACAAAGGTTCAGGAAAGCAAAGCTGAAAGAGCATTATAACAAGTTTGTTGACATGATCAAAAATGTTCATATTAATGTTCCTTTAGTTGATCTTATTCAGGGGATGCCCAATTATGCAAAGTTCATTAAGGAGCTTGTGATAGACAAAGGGAAGTTTGAAGAGGCAAAGGCTACTTTTATCAATGCCGAGTGTTCTGCTATCTTGCAGAACCGCATTCCACCAAAGCTTGAAGACCCAGGGAGTTTTTTTATCACTTGCTCTATTAGAACTATTATTTGTAAAGCCTTAGCTGATTTAGGGGCTAGCATCAATTTGATGCCTTACTCGGTTTATGCCAAGTTGTCATTGGGAGTCCTTCGCCCTACTCGCATGAGTATAAGACTTGCTGACCATTCTTTTCAGTATCCCATCGGGATTGCTGAAAACATTAGTGTCAGAGTTGGCCACATTGTTTTTCTTGTTGACTTCGTTATCCTCGAGATAGAGGAAGATACGAAGGTCCCTCTTATTCTTGGACGCCCATTCCTTAATACCGCGGATGCTATCATCCGTGTGAAGGATAAGGAAATTTCCTTAGGCGTAGGAACTGATAGGATTGTGTTTAATGTTGAAAAGTCTATCAAGCATTCTTATTCTAATGATGAGACTTGTTTCAGGATTGATGTCATTGATGATGCATTGGATCAAGAATTTCAGGAGTTCATGGAGACGGATATTGGAGAGGAAGAGATAGCTAATTTAGGATCTGAGAAATTACTGATGAAGCTTGTTTGAGTGCTTTTCAGGTATTGAAGGAGAAGTTGACTGATTCTCCTATCATGGTAGCCCCAGATTGGGAATTGCCATTCGAGTTGATGTGTGATGCAAGTGACTATGCTGTTGGAGCTGTGCTAGGGCAAAGGGTTGAGAAACATTTCAAACCCATTTACTTTGCTAGTAAGACTTTGAACCCCGCCCAGCAAAATTATACCACTACGGAGAAGGAGTTGCTTGCAGTGGTCTTTGCATTTGATAAGTTTAGATCATATCTTGTTTTGAGTAAGACCATAGTTTTCACTGACCATTCAGCCCTTAAGTACCTGTTATCGGAACAGGATGCTAAACCCAGGCTTATCCGTTGGATTTTTTGTTGCAAGAATTTGACATAGAGATAAAGGATAAGAAAGGGGCTGAAAATTTGGCTGCCGACCATTTGAGTCGTTTGGAAGATCCTCACCGGGAGGAACTTCGTGATGGGGGGATCAATGATCACTTCCCCGATGAGTCTTTAATGTTTATCTCTAACTCTGATGAAGCTCCTTGGTTTGCAGATATAGCCAATTATTTGGTTGCAGGTGAGATACCTAATGATTTCACGTACCAGCAGAAGAAGAAGCTCATATCGGATGTTAAGTATTATTTTTGGGACCATCCATACTTGTTTCGTGTTTGTGCAGATGGTATGGTTAGGAGATGTGTTGCTGGAGCTGAGACTAGAGAGATTTTGGATGCATGTCACTACGGGCCAACTGGAGGTCATTATGGTCCTTCAGTGACGGGTAAGAAAGTTTTTGATGCAGGTTTCTTATCGTCGATTTATTAAGGATTTTTCTAAGATTACTCGTCCTATGACCCACTTGTTGGAGAAGGACGTTCCTTTTGTCTTTAATGATGCTTGTTTGAGTGCTTTTCAGGTATTGAAGGAGAAGTTGACTGATTCTCCTATCATGGTAGCCCCAGATTGGGAATTGCCATTCGAGTTGATGTGTGATGCAAGTGACTATGCTGTTGGAGCTGTGCTAGGGCAAAGGGTTGAGAAACATTTCAAACCCATTTACTTTGCTAGTAAGACTTTGAACCCCGCCCAGCAAAATTATACCACTACGGAGAAGGAGTTGCTTGCAGTGGTCTTTGCATTTGATAAGTTTAGATCATATCTTGTTTTGAGTAAGACCATAGTTTTCACTGACCATTCAGCCCTTAAGTACCTGTTCTCGAAACAGGATGCTAAACCCAGGCTTATCCGTTGGATTCTTTTGTTGCAAGAATTTGACATAGAGATAAAGGATAAGAAAGGGGCTGAAAATTTGGCTGCCGACCATTTGAGTCGTTTGGAAGATCCTCACCGGGAGGAACTTCGTGATGGGGGGATCAATGATCACTTCCCCGATGAGTCTTTAATGTTTATCTCTAACTCTGATGAGCTCCTTGGTTTGCAGATATAGCCAATTATTTGGTTGCAGGTGAGATACCTAATGATTTCACGTACCAGCAGAAGAAGAAGCTCATATCGGATGTTAAGTATTATTTTTGGGACCATCCATACTTGTTTCGTGTTTGTGCAGATGGTATGGTTAGGAGATGTGTTGCTGGAGCTGAGACTAGAGAGATTTTGGATGCATGTCACTACGGGCCAACTGGAGGTCATTATGGTCCTTCAGTGACGGGTAAGAAAGTTTTTGATATCTGGGGTATAGACTTTATGGGACCATTCCCACCGTCTAATAAGTTTCAGTACATTCTTGTCGCCGTTGACTACGTGTCTAAATGGGCCGAAGCCAAGGCTTTGCCCACGAATGACGCGCGTGTAGTCATTGATTTCTTGAAACAGTTGTTTTGTCGTTTTGGTTGCCCTAGAGCCTTGATTAGTGACCGTGGTACCCACTTTGCAAACCATCAATTAGCCAAAATAATGAACAGGTACGGTGTTGTCCACTATTTTTCTACCTCATACCATCCACAGACCAGTGGTCAAGTGGAAAACACAAACAGGGCCTTAAAGAGGATTTTGGATGCATGTCACTACGGGCCAACTGGAGGTCATTATGGTCCTTCAGTGACGGGTAAGAAAGTTTTTGATACAGGGTTCTATTGGCCAACAATTTTCAAGGAGGCCCAGACTTTGGTTGAGACTTGTGACATTTGTCAGCGGCAGGGGAACATCACTAAACGGGATGAGATGCCTCAACAGAGCATTCAGGTATGTGAGGTATTTGATGTCTGGGGTATAGACTTTATGGGACCATTCCCACCGTCTAATAAGTTTCAGTACATTCTTGTCGCCGTTGACTACGTGTCTAAATGGGCCGAAGCCAAGGCTTTGCCCACGAATGACGCGCGTGTAGTCATTGATTTCTTGAAGCAGTTGTTTTGTCGTTTTGGTTGCCCTAGAGCCTTGATTAGTGACCGTGGTACCCACTTTGGAAACCATCAATTAGCCAAAATAATGAACAGGTACGGTGTTGTCCACTATTTTTCTACCTCATACCATCCACAGACCAGTGGTCAAGTGGAAAACACAAATAGGGCCTTGAAGAGGATTTTGGAGAAAACTGTTGGAGATAACCCCAAGGTTTGGTCAAAGAAGTTAGATGACGCCTTGTGGGCGTTTAGGACGGCTTATAAGACGCCGATTGGCACCACGCCATACCGGTTGCTCTATGGCAAAACTTGCCATCTACCTATTGAGATAGAGCATAAGGCGTATTGGGCTTTAAGGAATTTGAATTTGGATTTGATGGAAGCACGTGAACTTAGAATGTTACAACTTCATGAGCTTGATGAGCTTAGGTTAGGTGCTTATGAGAATTCGAGGCTTTATAAGGAGAGAACCAAGATTTGGCATGATAAGAGGATTCGTAGAAAGGAGTTTAAGGTTGGGGCTAAAGTGTTGTTGTTTTTGTCAAAATTTAAGATTAAGCAACCTAAACTAACTTCTAGGTGGATTGGACCGTTTGAGATCAAGCACGTATACCCGTCGGGTTATGTTGAGTTGTTTAAGCGAAATGGTGAAGGATCGTTCATTGTCAATGGTCATCGACTTAAGCTATATTTGGAAGAAGAGCAGGTAGAGGGGATATTTGATGAGATCCCCGTGTTTGAATTTGAAACTTGAAGGTTGGTCGAGTCAAGCTAAAGACTCGTTAATAACTTAAGCGCTTCTCGGGAGGCAACCCGTGTTTATTTTATCGTATTTCATTTTTCTTGAATTAGTTAATTTTAATCGTGTTTTAGTTGGTAAGTACAGGTATGTTCTCGATTTGATGCGGTTTGTTTTGAGCTTTGACATAATATTTGTGAAGGGAAAGATTTTCAGAAACTCCCCACTGCGCCGCAGTGGGGGGTACATGCCTCACTGCGCCGCAGTGAGGGTTCATGCCTCACTGCGCCGCAGTGAGGGGGTTCATGCCTCACTGCGCCGCAGTGAGGTTTGTCCTCACTGCGCCGCAGTGAGGGGGTTCATGCCTCACTGCGCCGCAGTGAGGTTTGTCCTCACTGCGCCGCAGTGAGGGGGTTCATGCCTCACTGCGCCGCAGTGAGGTTTGTCCTCACTGCGCCGCAGTGAGGGGGTTCATGCCTCACTGCGCCGCAGTGAGGTTTGTCCTCACTGCGCCGCAGTGAGGGGGTTCATGCCTCACTGCGCCGCAGTGAGGTTTGTCCTCACTGCGCCGCAGTGAGGGGGTTCATGCCTCACTGCGCCGCAGTGAGGTTTGTCCTCACTGCGCCGCAGTGAGGGGGTTCATGCCTCACTGCGCCGCAGTGAGGTTTGTCCTCACTGCGCCGCAGTGAGGGGGTTCATGCCTCACTGCGCCGCAGTGAGGTTTGTCCTCACTGCGCCGCAGTGAGGGGGTTCATGCCTCACTGCGCCGCAGTGAGGTTTGTCCTCACTGCGCCGCAGTGAGGGGGTTCATGCCTCACTGCGCCGCAGTGAGGTTTGTCCTCACTGCGCCGCAGTGAGGGGGTTCATGCCTCACTGCGCCGCAGTGAGGTTTGTCCTCACTGCGCCGCAGTGAGGGGGTTCATGCCTCACTGCGCCGCAGTGAGGTTTGTCCTCACTGCGCCGCAGTGAGGGGGTTCATGCCTCACTGCGCCGCAGTGAGGTTTGTCCTCACTGCGCCGCAGTGAGGGGGTTCATGCCTCACTGCGCCGCAGTGAGGTTTGTCCTCACTGCGCCGCAGTGAGGGGGTTCATGCCTCACTGCGCCGCAGTGAGGTTTGTCCTCACTGCGCCGCAGTGAGGGGGTTCATGCCTCACTGCGCCGCAGTGAGGTTTGTCCTCACTGCGCCGCAGTGAGGGGGTTCATGCCTCACTGCGCCGCAGTGAGGTTTGTCCTCACTGCGCCGCAGTGAGGGGGTTCATGCCTCACTGCGCCGCAGTGAGGTTTGTCCTCACTGCGCCGCAGTGAGGGGGTTCATGCCTCACTGCGCCGCAGTGAGGTTTGTCCTCACTGCGCCGCAGTGAGGGTTCATGCCTCACTGCGCCGCAGTGATATATCCCACTGCGCCGCAGTGGGAGTGAATATTCCTCACTGCGCCGCAGTGGGAGGCCGGGTAGGTCAAAGAGAGTACAAGCCATGTAAGTTTGTTTTCTTTTACTCTTTTACACTTACACTTTTTCTTCTTCTTTTCTCTCATCTAAAAGGCAAAACTCCATTATTCCCATCAAAATCTCCCATTTTTCCTCCATCTTTAACCAATCTTCCAGATTTTCATCTTCATACATTGCATAATGGGAAGAAGTGTAAGTTTTCTCTTTAGTTTCTTTGTATTTTTCTTTTATTTTGAGTTTTAAATTTCTAGGGTTTATGCTAGCTTAATCTTTCGAATTAATTTACGGGTTTTGATGTTTGTGAGCAATAGAAGCTAATTGGGTGTTGAATCTTGCATCTTGTTCATCCATTTTTGATTTTGATTTTGAAATTAGGGTTTTGAAAAATTGGGGCTTTGTTATGAACAAGTGTGGGGAATGTATATGTTGGTTATTGTAGGAGATTATTGTTTCATTATTCCCTGAATTTGCTTTTAGACCGAATGTGTAATCATTCTGATTCGACTCTGGTTTTGGGACATTTCATTACGGTGATCTATAAGAGGATGGGGGTCTTTACTTCTGATGATTGCCAGACCTATCTCTCATTACCAGTACATCAGGAGGATTTTACGTATCAGGAGCTTTGGAGGGCAAAGATTTTGAAGAAAAAGAAAGACAATGAGCAGGAGCGGTTGTTAGATGATGAGGGTGAGGTTGAAGGACCACCTCCTGTACAGGAGGAGGATGAGGAGGCTGATGTTGAGATGGCTGATGCTCCACAGGAGCCCCCGAGGAGGACTGGACGTAACATTCCCATCCCTCGCTCGTTTGACTTAACACTCTTGGGGAACACTATTCAGAATATCTATGAGTCTCAGCAGAACAGTCAGAGAGAGTTTGATGCTTACCAGCGGAGGGTGGACCAGGATTTCACCTGGATTGGATCACAGCAGGCCCACACTAACTATAGCCTTGATTATTATCAGCCTATGTGGGATGCTCAGTATCATGGCCGGGAGTTTGTTCGACCTGACCCGATTCCTCCATTCTCTCCACCGCCTATTTATGTCCCTGATTATCGTCAGGGGGGTCAGTCCTTTTTCTCTCGTACGACTGCCCCGGGGAACATGTCACCACCACCCCATGATTTAGGAGGTTCTCCTCGAGGTCCAGTGCAGTTTGGGGTCTTTCAGGGTGGCCATGTTGGCGGTGATTCTTCATCTTTTGCAGGTTTGGATGCAGGTGCTCATTCTGGATTTGATGCTGGTCAGTCAGGAGGAGGTGCTGGTGGTTCGGGTTCAGCTCAGGAGGAGGAGCAAGATTGGGTGACGAGTATTTTTGGGAAACCTGGACTACCCTATGGCTACCATGGACATCAGGAGTGAGAGGAGATGATTCCCATCCGGTACCGTGGGATGGAATCATATGATGTTTGGTTATTTTGGTATTCTCATGTCATTACTTTATTTATCATTGTCTGGTATCCACCCTACGGGGTGATGAAACATTTGTAATTTCCTTTGTTTCTTTTATTTTCTGCATGATACTGTTTTGGTTTGCATTTAGTATGGATATTTGGGATTTGTTCTTGTGATGTGTAATTGAGCAGGTTTGATCCGAATTGATGGAAATACTTAGTGGAAACCAAGTGTGGGGGAGGACCCGTTGGATTCTCATTCTCACCTACATTCGTTGGCATTGATTTGTTTGATTGTGTGATCGTGTTAGTAGCTCACTGTGATGTCATGTGCATATGCTGGCAGTAAGTTCAGCGCAACATTTTTAATTGGCATCTTTACTGACATTGTTTCGCACACAGCTCTCGCACATTCCGTTTCGGGCTAGTCTGTTTCTCCCGTCAAGCAAATTGGATTTCCTTTTTAGGAAGAGCAATTTGTGGTGCGGGGTCGACTTACTTGTTTTGAAACGGAATGTGTCCTTAATCCGGTATGTGTTCTCATTCTTTCTGTCTATTTTGCTTACCCCTATTTACCTTTGTTTTGACCGAATATTGGACATTGAGGGCATTGTCCATTGAGATTTAGCCGTTCTTGTGGATGTGTCCCTCTCGTAGGCTTTTGGGTTTTATCCAAGAGTAAGGGTTCTATCTTGAACTCTGAACTATGATGTGCATGTTTGAGATTGGTGGCTTTGATTTGGTAGGATGACGGAAGATGATATGATTTGAAACTTGTGTTGAGCTTGTCCTTGTGGTAAATTGCTTTTGTCACTTAATTCATAATAACTTAATGAGCAATTTTACTACAAAATTAAATTTAATCGGCGAAATGTGTTCTGAACGGTTATTGGGCTAATCCTTGTGGATTGATAACATTACTTGCATACTCAAAATTCCCAAACACCTAAAAGTTGTGAGATTCATCATACATTTATAGATGTGCTAGGTGTTTACGGTTTTGGTTTGATTGCCTTGTAATTTGTCCCTCTCTTAGGCTCTTGGATTTATTCGGGAGTAAGGGTTCCATTTCGAACTCTGCACTAAGATGTGCGAATTTGAGGTTAATTTATTCCATTTCCGGGTTACTTTCTTTGATATGAGTGTGCCGGTGATGTGTTGAGCTAGAACTTGGCCTGGTGATCGTTACGAGACCGCAGTGAGATCACTTTTGTGATATAAGTACATTGGATGACGAATTGGCATATTAGGTTTGACCCATATTTTCTTTCTATTCACCTCTTGCTTATGTATATTTTTACCTTTAGTATACATACTTTTATACATGTACCTTTAGCATATATTTTCCTTTCTTTGTAAACCTTTGTTGCACTCATCTTTAGTGCAAGATACACTTAGACACACTTTTTGAACTTAGCCTTTTCCTTTGTATAAATCCACTCAAATATGTAAACTTTACCTTGCCATACCGATAGTCTAATTTTGGGGGGCCATTGATTGTCATTGGTTTGTTTGGACGGTTTGGGAGAGCTTCAATGGGTTATCGGTTGGAATATTCTTGGTCTATGGGAATACGTCGATTGGTCAAGTTATTGGGGAATGTCTTGGATTGTTCAAAGGAAGTATATTGTTATAGACATTGTTCATCATTGTAAGAGGGTGCCTACTAGTAGAGTAAAAATGGTTCATGAATAAAGAAGAAAAAAGTGGAAAAAAAAAAAAAAAAAAAGAAAAAAAAAATTAAAAAAAAAAAAAGAGAAAAAAAAAAAAAAAAAAAAAAAAAGAAAAAAAAAAAAAAAAAAAAAAAAAAAAAAAAAAAAAAAAAAAAAAAAAAAAAAAAAAAAAAAAAAAAAAAAAAAAAAAAAAAAAAAAAAAAAAAAAAAAAAAAAAAAAAAAAAAAAAAAAAAAAAAAAAAAAAAAAAAAAAAAAAAAAAAAAAAAAAAAAAAAAAAAAAAAAAAAAAAAAAAAAAAAAAAAAAAAAAAAAAAAAAAAAAAAAAAAAAAAAAAAAAAAAAAAAAAAAAAAAAAAAAAAAAAAAAAAAAAAAAAAAAAAAAAAAAAAAAAAAAAAAAAAAAAAAAAAAAAAAAAAAAAAAAAAAAAAAAAAAAAAAAAAAAAAAAAAAAAAAAAAAAAAAAAAAAAAAAAAAAAAAAAAAAAAAAAAAAAAAAAAAAAAAAAAAAAAAAAAAAAAAAAAAAAAAAAAAAAAAAAAAAAAAAAAAAAAAAAAAAAAAAAAAAAAAAAAAAAAAAAAAAAAAAAAAAAAAAAAAAAAAAAAAAAAAAAAAAAAAAAAAAAAAAAAAAAAAAAAAAAAAAAAAAAAAAAAAAAAAAAAAAAAAAAAAAAAAAAAAAAAAAAAAAAAAAAAAAAAAAAAAAAAAAAAAAAAAAAAAAAAAAAAAAAAAAAAAAAAAAAAAAAAAAAAAAAAAAAAAAAAAAAAAAAAAAAAAAAAAAAAAAAAAAAAAAAAAAAAAAAAAAAAAAAAAAAAAAAAAAAAAAAAAAAAAAAAAAAAAAAAAAAAAAAAAAAAAAAAAAAAAAAAAAAAAAAAAAAAAAAAAAAAAAAAAAAAAAAAAAAAAAAAAAAAAAAAAAAAAAAAAAAAAAAAAAAAAAAAAAAAAAAAAAAAAAAAAAAAAAAAAAAAAAAAAAAAAAAAAAAAAAAAAAAAAAAAAAAAAAAAAAAAAAAAAAAAAAAAAAAAAAAAAAAAAAAAAAAAAAAAAAAAAAAAAAAAAAAAAAAAAAAAAAAAAAAAAAAAAAAAAAAAAAAAAAAAAAAAAAAAAAAAAAAAAAAAAAAAAAAAAAAAAAAAAAAAAAAAAAAAAAAAAAAAAAAAAAAAAAAAAAAAAAAAAAAAAAAAAAAAAAAAAAAAAAAAAAAAAAAAAAAAAAAAAAAAAAAAAAAAAAAAAAAAAAAAAAAAAAAAAAGTTGTGAATAGATTGGAAGATTTGGTTGTGCCTAAGTTGTTTGAAGTTGATACACCACATTGGTGTCGGGTTTTGCTTGTTACTTTTGAGGTGTGTTCATGGGATAGCATCTTATGGGTTGGTGGCAATCAATGGTAAGGGTTTGATTAGACTATTTTGTACATAACTTATCCTTTTGTTATTTCCTATTAACACTTACCTAAACTTCCCAAATCCCATTGTAAATACCCTTAGCCTAACTTTACAACCGACTTATATGCCATATTTTGATAATGTACTTGGTGCTCACGCCATGTCGGTGAAGCTATGATCCTTGTTCAAGCCTATGGTAAGATATGCATCACGACCGAGCAATGAGTGATTTTTCATATATATTCAACCCCAATAGTAAGTTCGTTGGAGTAGGATGATTTTGATAGGCTCATTTGTTTCACTTTTGCTTAGTCGTGTTATTGAGGCTTGTGGATTGTTCAGATATTGTCAAACATTTCGGATTTTCATTTAAGATTAAAACTGCTTCACCAAAGTCCTTGTCATCGACATACTTGGTTTGGCTTCTTTTTGGAAATTTGTAATGTGTTTTATGTAGCTTCGTGCCAAGGAATGCTTTTTGCTTAATTTCCAGATTTGCTTGAGGGCAAGCAACGCTCAAGTGTGGGGGGATTTGATGTGACCAATTTATATAGATCGCCCACATCATTATTGGCCTTCTTCGTATGTGTTTTGAGTCGATTTTGTATGCATTTGGCGCGTTTATGGTGTTTGTTAGTGCTTTCAGGTTCTTAGCAGGTTGCGCGTCCATTTGGTACATTTTCTGACGATTTTTGGCCAAGAAGTTGACCCGAGTGTTCGAGTGATGTTGATAAAGAAGAACAAAGATTTCAGCAGATATGCACTGCGCCGCAGTGGGAGGGTTATTGCCCCACTGCGCCGCAGTGGGAGGGATATTGCCCCACTGCGCCGCAGTCATTGAGTGTCATGAAGAACAAAGACTTTAGCAGATATGCACTGCGCCGCAGTGGGAGGGATATTGCCCCACTGCGCCGCAGTGGGAGGGATATTGCCCCACTGCGCCGCAGTGGGAGGGATATTGCCCCACTGCGCCGCAGTGGGAGGGATATTGCCCCACTGCGCCGCAGTGGGAGGGATATTGCCCCACTGCGCCGCAGTGGGAGGGATATTGCCCCACTGCGCCGCAGTGGGAGGGATATTGCCCCACTGCGCCGCAGTCATCAATAGATCAAGATTTCAGGGGTATTCCACTGCGCCGCAGTGGGAGAATGCCCCACTGCGCCGCAGTGGGAGGGATATTGCCCCACTGCGCCGCAGTGGGAGGGATATTGCCCCACTGCGCCGCAGTGGGAGGGATATTGCCCCACTGCGCCGCAGTGGGAGGGATATTGCCCCACTGCGCCGCAGTGGGAGGGATATTGCCCCACTGCGCCGCAGTGGGAGGGATATTGCCCCACTGCGCCGCAGTGGGAGGGATATTGCCCCACTGCGCCGCAGTGGGAGGGATATTGCCCCACTGCGCCGCAGTGGGAGGGATATTGCCCCACTGCGCCGCAGTGGGAGGGATATTGCCCCACTGCGCCGCAGTGGGAGGGATATTGCCCCACTGCGCCGCAGTGGGAGGGATATTGCCCCACTGCGCCGCAGTGGGAGGGATATTGCCCCACTGCGCCGCAGTGGGAGGGATATTGCCCCACTGCGCCGCAGTGGGAGGGATATTGCCCCACTGCGCCGCAGTGGGAGGGATATTGCCCCACTGCGCCGCAGTGGGAGGGATATTGCCCCACTGCGCCGCAGTGGGAGGGATATTGCCCCACTGCGCCGCAGTGGGAGGGATATTGCCCCACTGCGCCGCAGTGGGAGGGATATTGCCCCACTGCGCCGCAGTGGGAGGGATATTGCCCCACTGCGCCGCAGTGGGAGGGATATTGCCCCACTGCGCCGCAGTGGGAGGGATATTGCCCCACTGCGCCGCAGTGGGAGGGATATTGCCCCACTGCGCCGCAGTGGGAGGGATATTGCCCCACTGCGCCGCAGTGGGAGGGATATTGCCCCACTGCGCCGCAGTGGGAGGGATATTGCCCCACTGCGCCGCAGTGGGAGGGATATTGCCCCACTGCGCCGCAGTGGGAGGGATATTGCCCCACTGCGCCGCAGTGGGAGGGATATTGCCCCACTGCGCCGCAGTGGGAGGGATATTGCCCCACTGCGCCGCAGTGGGAGGGATATTGCCCCACTGCGCCGCAGTGGGAGGGATATTGCCCCACTGCGCCGCAGTGGGAGGGATATTGCCCCACTGCGCCGCAGTGGGAGGGATATTGCCCCACTGCGCCGCAGTGGGAGGGATATTGCCCCACTGCGCCGCAGTGGGAGGGATATTGCCCCACTGCGCCGCAGTGGGAGGGATATTGCCCCACTGCGCCGCAGTGGGAGGGATATTGCCCCACTGCGCCGCAGTGGGAGGGATATTGCCCCACTGCGCCGCAGTGGGAGGGATATTGCCCCACTGCGCCGCAGTGGGAGGGATATTGCCCCACTGCGCCGCAGTGGGAGGGATATTGCCCCACTGCGCCGCAGTGGGAGGGATATTGCCCCACTGCGCCGCAGTGGGAGGGATATTGCCCCACTGCGCCGCAGTGGGAGGGATATTGCCCCACTGCGCCGCAGTGGGAGGGATATTGCCCCACTGCGCCGCAGTGGGAGGGATATTGCCCCACTGCGCCGCAGTGGGAGGGATATTGCCCCACTGCGCCGCAGTGGGAGGGATATTGCCCCACTGCGCCGCAGTGGGAGGGATATTGCCCCACTGCGCCGCAGTGGGAGGGATATTGCCCCACTGCGCCGCAGTGGGAGGGATATTGCCCCACTGCGCCGCAGTGGGAGGGATATTGCCCCACTGCGCCGCAGTGGGAGGGATATTGCCCCACTGCGCCGCAGTGGGAGATTTTCTAGGCATTGGTGGTACCGGCTTGGGTAATTAAACTAGCAATTTAGGTGTTTGGGTGATTTGCGAGCGGTTGGTGGTACCACGTGAGCATTTCTATCCTTTCACGGTTATTTTGTCAACTCTAAAGAATTGGTTTTTAAACGTGTGCAATCATAGCTGAAGTCAAGTGGATTCGAAGTGGATGATCTTTATTTATATTGTCTAAAACTTCTTTACTTCTAATCGTATTGTCATTTTGATTTCTTTAATTTAAGTTCGTCAAAGTTAGGTAGCTATTCGGCTACGGTTTCACCCTTTCTCTAAAACTACTTTAGCTGACAACTATTTCAAAACCATTCCCCGTGTTCGATCCTGGACTTACCTTCTAGCTATACTATATACGAACGGGTCCACTGCCCGCAAGTGTGTAGTAGTCAGTTTTAGGGTATTTCTTGTTTATAAATTTTAAACTCGATTTCACACATCAGAGTCTCATATTAGCAAACAGCGGGAAAACATAATCGACAATTATCAGTATATGAGTCTCATCCTCTAATATGAGTCTCATATACTGTAGCTTCGAACAAGACTTCGTTTTTGCAACTCCTTACGACCTTTAAACGTTTTCTTGACAACTCCAGGCCTTATAAACACTTTAAACCATCAAATTAAGACCCAATAGAACCTTTGAAAACATCAATTGATCCTTATATCATTTACAACAAAGACTCACACTTTAAATCACCCGAAAGACGCAAAATCGGTAACGTTTTGATCAAAAACACAATTCAACACTTATGGATCTAATTAATCACCTGTGATTTACTCATATACATATAATCAACATATTTCATCATTAAAGTTAGCATCTTGATGTAGTTTACCAACTCAATTAACGATTTTACTCACGAAAATGTCGTTTTTAACCGAAAACATCAACTTTAAACAATCCCAACCCTCATGGCCGAATCTACAGGGACAAAACCTACTTTAAAACTTAATCAACATTCAATTACTGACATATTACCTGTAGGGATGATTAATGGATCGAAAAGCAAGCAAAAACCCTTCCGAAATCCCCCGAAATCGACTAGTTATTGAAGAATTGACCTAGGGTTTTGTGTGAAAGACTTATCTAGGGTTTAGATCTGATTAAAGGGTGCTTAGGTCGACCACCAAGCCCTATTTATACTGAAACAACTTTTAAAACTTTACATCTAGGCCCTCGCACTTCGTTACAACTCGTTTCGTCACTTAACGGCTCGTTTAATGCAACCGGGAACACTTAACAACTCTTATATCTTATCGGGAACACTAATTGACTTTATAAATCATTATCAACATTAATTTCATTACTTTAAATCACTTTAACACATATCTCACGTTAATCATTTAATTCACATAAGCACATTGTGAGTCCCTCGATAGCTACAGATCACTCTCGAGATCGTCTATTGTTATGTCGTGAGTGCGGAATCCTCACGAGATAACTAGTTTGATTAGTTATCGAATATATTGCTAATTATAAGTATATAATCAGCCGTATGTAACCTATCTTCGTTTTCTAAATGTTAGAAACGAACTTAGTCGCTGGAGATGTATGTGAGTTGAACGGATTTTCAATTTAGGGTTTCCATTCATATATATATGTTTCTGATCGATATTAGGCCTGCTGGGCTTTGTTCTTACGAACTTAGCAGCCCAGCCCATATAACGAAGATTATCTTCGTTTGTTCCTAACGAAGATTATCTTCGTTAGTACTAATTTCCATCAGCATCTATGCCTAGTTATTTTCCAAGTATTTCATGTACAAGGAACCTAACGTATATTCTGTTTGTACTTGTATAACACACATAATAAACATCATATATAAACATATATATAACACCAAAACATGTAATCGATCATTACCAAAACATGAAGTCCATAATCTATCAATTACACATATATAAATAAGACATAAAATAACATAATGTCTTAATCTAAAAGACTAATCAAATCTAAGTTGCTATTGTCACATCAACATGCATCAACAAACTCCCCCTTGACAGCAGCATCTTCGATTTCTTCAGTCTTCAAAAAAAAAAAAAAAATCTTCATCATCCAAAAAAAAAAAAAAAAAAAAAAAAAAAAAAAAAAAAAAAAAAAAAAAAAAAAAAAAAAAAAAAAAAAAAAAAAAAAAAAAAAAAAAAAAAAAAAAAAAAAAAAAAAAAAAAAAAAAAAAAAAAAAAAAAAAAAAAAAAAAAAAAAAAAAAAAAAAAAAAAAAAAAAAAAAAAAAAAAAAAAAAAAAAAAAAAAAAAAAAAAAAAAAAAAAAAAAAAAAAAAAAAAAAAAAAAAAAAAAAAAAAAAAAAAAAAAAAAAAAAAAAAAAAAAAAAAAAAAAAAAAAAAAAAAAAAAAAAAAAAAAAAAAAAAAAAAAAAAAAAAAAAAAAAAAAAAAAAAAAAAAAAAAAAAAAAAAAAAAAAAAAAAAAAAAAAAAAAAAAAAAAAAAAAAAAAAAAAAAAAAAAAAAAAAAAAAAAAAAAAAAAAAAAAAAAAAAAAAAAAAAAAAAAAAAAAAAAAAAAAAAAAAAAAAAAAAAAAAAAAAAAAAAAAAAAAAAAAAAAAAAAAAAAAAAAAAAAAAAAAAAAAAAAAAAAAAAAAAAAAAAAAAAAAAAAAAAAAAAAAAAAAAAAAAAAAAAAAAAAAAAAAAAAAAAAAAAAAAAAAAAAAAAAAAAAAAAAAAAAAAAAAAAAAAAAAAAAAAAAAAAAAAAAAAAAAAAAAAAAAAAAAAAAAAAAAAAAAAAAAAAAAAAAAAAAAAAAAAAAAAAAAAAAAAAAAAAAAAAAAAAAAAAAAAAAAAAAAAAAAAAAAAAAAAAAAAAAAAAAAAAAAAAAAAAAAAAAAAAAAAAAAAAAAAAAAAAAAAAAAAAAAAAAAAAAAAAAAAAAAAAAAAAAAAAAAAAAAAAAAAAAAAAAAAAAAAAAAAAAAAAAAAAAAAAAAAAAAAAAAAAAAAAAAAAAAAAAAAAAAAAAAAAAAAAAAAAAAAAAAAAAAAAAAAAAAAAAAAAAAAAAAAAAAAAAAAAAAAAAAAAAAAAAAAAAAAAAAAAAAAAAAAAAAAAAAAAAAAAAAAAAAAAAAAAAAAAAAAAAAAAAAAAAAAAAAAAAAAAAAAAAAAAAAAAAAAAAAAAAAAAAAAAAAAAAAAAAAAAAAAAAAAAAAAAAAAAAAAAAAAAAAAAAAAAAAAAAAAAAAAAAAAAAAAAAAAAAAAAAAAAAAAAAAAAAAAAAAAAAAAAAAAAAAAAAAAAAAAAAAAAAAAAAAAAAAAAAAAAAAAAAAAAAAAAAAAAAAAAAAAAAAAAAAAAAAAAAAAAAAAAAAAAAAAAAAAAAAAAAAAAAAAAAAAAAAAAAAAAAAAAAAAAAAAAAAAAAAAAAAAAAAAAAAAAAAAAAAAAAAAAAAAAAAAAAAAAAAAAAAAAAAAAAAAAAAAAAAAAAAAAAAAAAAAAAAAAAAAAAAAAAAAAAAAAAAAAAAAAAAAAAAAAAAAAAAAAAAAAAAAAAAAAAAAAAAAAAAAAAAAAAAAAAAAAAAAAAAAAAAAAAAAAAAAAAAAAAAAAAAAAAAAAAAAAAAAAAAAAAAAAAAAAAAAAAAAAAAAAAAAAAAAAAAAAAAAAAAAAAAAAAAAAAAAAAAAAAAAAAAAAAAAAAAAAAAAAAAAAAAAAAAAAAAAAAAAAAAAAAAAAAAAAAAAAAAAAAAAAAAAAAAAAAAAAAAAAAAAAAAAAAAAAAAAAAAAAAAAAAAAAAAAAAAAAAAAAAAAAAAAAAAAAAAAAAAAAAAAAAAAAAAAAAAAAAAAAAAAAAAAAAAAAAAAAAAAAAAAAAAAAAAAAAAAAAAAAAAAAAAAAAAAAAAAAAAAAAAAAAAAAAAAAAAAAAAAAAAAAAAAAAAAAAAAAAAAAAAAAAAAAAAAAAAAAAAAAAAAAAAAAAAAAAAAAAAAAAAAAAAAAAAAAAAAAAAAAAAAAAAAAAAAAAAAAAAAAAAAAAAAAAAAAAAAAAAAAAAAAAAAAAAAAAAAAAAAAAAAAAAAAAAAAAAAAAAAAAAAAAAAAAAAAAAAAAAAAAAAAAAAAAAAAAAAAAAAAAAAAAAAAAAAAAAAAAAAAAAAAAAAAAAAAAAAAAAAAAAAAAAAAAAAAAAAAAAAAAAAAAAAAAAAAAAAAAAAAAAAAAAAAAAAAAAAAAAAAAAAAAAAAAAAAAAAAAAAAAAAAAAAAAAAAAAAAAAAAAAAAAAAAAAAAAAAAAAAAAAAAAAAAAAAAAAAAAAAAAAAAAAAAAAAAAAAAAAAAAAAAAAAAAAAAAAAAAAAAAAAAAAAAAAAAAAAAAAAAAAAAAAAAAAAAAAAAAAAAAAAAAAAAAAAAAAAAAAAAAAAAAAAAAAAAAAAAAAAAAAAAAAAAAAAAAAAAAAAAAAAAAAAA
>CM067167.1:79183089-79205589 GCA_034093135.1 Erigeron breviscapus
TCCTGCATTAGTTCATCAACTTCATCATCTGCATTATTAGTTCACACATTGTCACACGTATCTTCGTTAACTGCATATAAGTGTGCCCTGCATCACACCCGACTGGATGATTAGTCAAAAGACTACTCATCTTACGTCGTTAAGGAATGGCAAGCCAATCCTTGAGTAATCCGTATATGAAGGTTGGTCAAACCCCTCGTATTACTCGCCCTGCGTTATAGAGACCACGTTGCGAGGAGCCACCCAAGCAACAACTGCATCTACGCACTCGCCCGGCTAAGGCTAGTACGGGTTAAGCTTAACACTTTTCACTGCATCTGTTTTATGAGCTCAATTTCACACATATAGATTGGGTCCCTGCATTCCCAAACATTCACACACATATAGTCTAGGTAACACACATTCCTAGACATTCACACACTTTAACTTCATTACGTTTGGATCCTTAAACGTGCAAGTGACATAGCAACCTAGCAAGTCTAGTGAACTAGGCGTACAAGTCAAGCATGCATATCACACATCAACTTCATTTCTATATATCATGCATATCAAGATACTTCATTAAACTACATCAACTGCATAGCTACATACTACATTAAGCAATACTGCATTACACTACAATAGGGACTGCATCTCAGGTCTCATGGTCAACTGCATAACTACATATTACATTAAGCAATACTGCATTACACTACAATAGGGACTGCATCTCAGGTCTCATGGTCAACTGCATAACTACATATTACATTAAGCAATACTGCATTACACTACAATAGGGACTGCATCTCAGGTCTCATGGTCAACTGCATAACTACATATTACATTAAGCAATACTGCATTACACTACAATAGGGACTGCATCTCAGGTCTCATGGTCAACTGCATAACCCATAATACCTCCCAAGTAACCCATATGCCCACATGCAATAATAAGGTACCGAATGGAAGTGTTTACGATTTGAAACCAGCTTTTAGTTGATCCCCCAGCATGTCAAAGTAGTGTATCTTACCTGGTTGTAGTACACGCGCACAAACAAGTAGCTAATAATGCTTATCAGTAACCTCCGACACCTATCGTTCATTAACATATAAAGTATAAGTCATTTGGAATCTTAAACGGACTCTCGAACGACCTTAAGACTGACTACGTAAAATTCCAGAATCAGAATTTCACCTTACGAAGATATGCCTTTAGGATTCAAGAAAGGATTAATTGCTTTAGGATTCAAGAAAGGATTAATTGCTTTAGGATTCAAGAAAGGATTAATTGCTTTAGGATTCAAGAAAGGATTAATTGCTTTAGGATTCAAGAAAGGATTAATTGCTTTAGGATTCAAGAAAGGATTAATTGCTTTAGGATTCAAGAAAGGATTAATTGCTTTAGGATTCAAGAAAGGATTAATTGCTTTAGGATTCAAGAAAGGATTAATTGCTTTAGGATTCAAGAAAGGATTAATTGCTTTAGGATTCAAGAAAGGATTAATTGCTTTAGGATTCAAGAAAGGATTAATTGCTTTAGGATTCAAGAAAGGATTAATTGCTTTAGGATTCAAGAAAGGATTAATTGCTTTAGGATTCAAGAAAGGATTAATTGCTTTAGGATTCAAGAAAGGATTAATTGCTTTAGGATTCAAGAAAGGATTAATTGCTTTAGGATTCAAGAAAGGATTAATTGCTTTAGGATTCAAGAAAGGATTAATTGCTTTAGGATTCAAGAAAGGATTAATTGCTTTAGGATTCAAGAAAGGATTAATTGCTTTAGGATTCAAGAAAGGATTAATTGCTTTAGGATTCAAGAAAGGATTAATTGCTTTAGGATTCAAGAAAGGATTAATTGCTTTAGGATTCAAGAAAGGATTAATTGCTTTAGGATTCAAGAAAGGATTAATTGCTTTAGGATTCAAGAAAGGATTAATTGCTTTAGGATTCAAGAAAGGATTAATTGCTTTAGGATTCAAGAAAGGATTAATTGCTTTAGGATTCAAGAAAGGATTAATTGCTTTAGGATTCAAGAAAGGATTAATTGCTTTAGGATTCAAGAAAGGATTAATTGCTTTAGGATTCAAGAAAGGATTAATTGCTTTAGGATTCAAGAAAGGATTAATTGCTTTAGGATTCAAGAAAGGATTAATTGCTTTAGGATTCAAGAAAGGATTAATTGCTTTAGGATTCAAGAAAGGATTAATTGCTTTAGGATTCAAGAAAGGATTAATTGCTTTAGGATTCAAGAAAGGATTAATTGCTTTAGGATTCAAGAAAGGATTAATTGCTTTAGGATTCAAGAAAGGATTAATTGCTTTAGGATTCAAGAAAGGATTAATTGCTTTAGGATTCAAGAAAGGATTAATTGCTTTAGGATTCAAGAAAGGATTAATTGCTTTAGGATTCAAGAAAGGATTAATTGCTTTAGGATTCAAGAAAGGATTAATTGCTTTAGGATTCAAGAAAGGATTAATTGCTTTAGGATTCAAGAAAGGATTAATTGCTTTAGGATTCAAGAAAGGATTAATTGCTTTAGGATTCAAGAAAGGATTAATTGCTTTAGGATTCAAGAAAGGATTAATTGCTTTAGGATTCAAGAAAGGATTAATTGCTTTAGGATTCAAGAAAGGATTAATTGCTTTAGGATTCAAGAAAGGATTAATTGCTTTAGGATTCAAGAAAGGATTAATTGCTTTAGGATTCAAGAAAGGATTAATTGCTTTAGGATTCAAGAAAGGATTAATTGCTTTAGGATTCAAGAAAGGATTAATTGCTTTAGGATTCAAGAAAGGATTAATTGCTTTAGGATTCAAGAAAGGATTAATTGCTTTAGGATTCAAGAAAGGATTAATTGCTTTAGGATTCAAGAAAGGATTAATTGCTTTAGGATTCAAGAAAGGATTAATTGCTTTAGGATTCAAGAAAGGATTAATTGCTTTAGGATTCAAGAAAGGATTAATTGCTTTAGGATTCAAGAAAGGATTAATTGCTTTAGGATTCAAGAAAGGATTAATTGCTTTAGGATTCAAGAAAGGATTAATTGCTTTAGGATTCAAGAAAGGATTAATTGCTTTAGGATTCAAGAAAGGATTAATTGCTTTAGGATTCAAGAAAGGATTAATTGCTTTAGGATTCAAGAAAGGATTAATTGCTTTAGGATTCAAGAAAGGATTAATTGCTTTAGGATTCAAGAAAGGATTAATTGCTTTAGGATTGAAGTTATTATTGCTTTAATCCAACACCAAAATACCCAATTGTAGACCCAAAAACTAGATTAATTGCTTTAGGATTCAAGAAAGGATTAATTGCTTTATTATTTGCTAATGGCTGCTTAATCAACCCTAATTACACCCATCAAAGCCTTAATCCCGTTTTTAGATTTCAACCTATGTCAAAATCAGTCCCTGGACTTCTAAACCCTTCATTATTGGTCACAAACTGCATTATTGACCATATACAACATTAGTCCTTCATTAAAAGGCACTACATAGCCTTTAAGCGACATTAATCACACTTTTATTCGTCATTAAAATTTAGGCTTTTAAACCTAACTACTTTATCTACGTTAACCACACATAACTACATTCAAATATTAAGTAAAGACTTAACGACACCCCAAATTGACTTAACGGCATTAGTCAAACATTAAATAAAAGTTCGGGATGTTACAAATACCTCCCCCTTAAGAGGATTCCGTCCCCGGAATCTCATCAGATAGGAACAACTCGGGATATTTCTCCTTCATTACTGCTTCAGTTTCCCAAGTCAAGCTTTCTCCATGATTATGCTTCCACTTTATCAAGACAAGTTCAATCACTTTTCGGCGTAACTTCTTTTGCTTTCTTCCAAGTATCGCTACCGGTTCGTCTACTATTCTCTTCATTGGGTCAATACTCACGTCTTTAATAGGAATCACACTCGACTCCTCAGCTAAACATTTCCTCAAGTAGGATACATGGAAGGTGTTGTGAATTCCATCCAATTCTGGAGGTAATTCCAACTGATATGCCACATCTTTAATGCGCTTCACCACTTTAAAAGGTCCAATGAAACGTGGACTCAACTTTCCCTTCTTTCCAAATCGGATAACTCCTTTCCAAGGTGATACTTTCAGCATCACTAAATCACCAACATTAAACTCAATCGGTCTCCTTTTCTTATCTGCATATGTTTTCTGCCTTTCTCTTGCCACACGTAAGGCTTCTTTAGCTACATTAACCTTTTCAGAGGTAATTTCAATAATTTCGGGACCGGTCAACTGCTTTTCACCGGGCTCCATCCAACAACTTGGAGTCCTACATCTCCTTCCATATAACATTTCAAATGGTGGCATCCCAATACTTGCATGGTGACTATTATTATAAGCAAATTCAATCAACTTCAAGTGTTCATCCCATGCTCCACCGTATTCAAGTACACACGTTCTCAACATATCCTCCAAGGTTTGAATGGTTCTCTCACTTTGCCCATCGGTTTGGGGATGATAGGCGGTACTCAAATTTATTCTACTACCCAACTCCCGTTGAAGACCCTTCCAAAAGTTTGACACAAACCTCGAGTCTCGATCCGAAACAATAGATAAAGGCACTACATAGCCTTTAAGCGACATTAATCACACTTTTATTCGTCATTAAAATTTAGGCTTTTAAACCTAACTACTTTATCTACGTTAACCACACATAACTACATTCAAATATTAAGTAAAGACTTAACGACACCCCAAATTGACTTAACGGCATTAGTCAAACATTAAATAAAAGTTCGGGATGTTACAAATACCTCCCCCTTAAGAGGATTCCGTCCCCGGAATCTCATCAGATAGGAACAACTCGGGATATTTCTCCTTCATTACTGCTTCAGTTTCCCAAGTCAAGCTTTCTCCATGATTATGCTTCCACTTTATCAAGACAAGTTCAATCACTTTTCGGCGTAACTTCTTTTGCTTTCTTCCAAGTATCGCTACCGGTTCGTCTACTATTCTCTTCATTGGGTCAATACTCACGTCTTTAATAGGAATCACACTCGACTCCTCAGCTAAACATTTCCTCAAGTAGGATACATGGAAGGTGTTGTGAATTCCATCCAATTCTGGAGGTAATTCCAACTGATATGCCACATCTTTAATGCGCTTCACCACTTTAAAAGGTCCAATGAAACGTGGACTCAACTTTCCCTTCTTTCCAAATCGGATAACTCCTTTCCAAGGTGATACTTTCAGCATCACTAAATCACCAACATTAAACTCAATCGGTCTCCTTTTCTTATCTGCATATGTTTTCTGCCTTTCTCTTGCCACACGTAAGGCTTCTTTAGCTACATTAACCTTTTCAGAGGTAATTTCAATAATTTCGGGACCGGTCAACTGCTTTTCACCGGGCTCCATCCAACAACTTGGAGTCCTACATCTCCTTCCATATAACATTTCAAATGGTGGCATCCCAATACTTGCATGGTGACTATTATTATAAGCAAATTCAATCAACTTCAAGTGTTCATCCCATGCTCCACCGTATTCAAGTACACACGTTCTCAACATATCCTCCAAGGTTTGAATGGTTCTCTCACTTTGCCCATCGGTTTGGGGATGATAGGCGGTACTCAAATTTATTCTACTACCCAACTCCCGTTGAAGACCCTTCCAAAAGTTTGACACAAACCTCGAGTCTCGATCCGAAACAATAGATAAAGGAACTCCATGTTTCGCAACTACTTCATCAATGTACAACTTCGCCATCTTCGTTAAAGGCACATCTTGTCGGGTAGCTAGAAAATGAGCACTCTTCGTCAATCTATCTACAATCACCCAAATCATATCATTCCCTTTCGGCGTTTTAGGTAGCTTCGTTACAAAGTCCATGGTAATATGATCCCATTTCCACTCGGGAATTTCTAATTGATGCAACAAACCATACGGCTTTTGATGGTCCGTCTTCACTCTTGCACACGTCAAACACTTTGCTACAAAATGAGCTACTTCACCTTTAATATCCGGCCACCAATAAATCGGCTTCAAATCTGCATACATTTTGGTGACACCGGGATGCATCGAATACCTACTTCTATGGACCTCTTCAAGGATCAACTCTCGGTTACCACCAAGCAGTGGCACCCAAATGCGACCCTTGTATGTTTTAAACCCACGGCTATTAGTCTCCATCACAAGTCGTTTCTTCTTCCCAATACTCTCGTTATCAATATTATCCTTCATTAATGCCATCTCTTGTGCTTCTTTAATTCGATCTAATAGACCCGACTTGGCCTGAACTTGCATGCTCATCAACTTACAAGAAGAGCTTTGCACTTTCCTACTTAGTGCATCCGCCACTACATTGGCTTTACCCGGATGGTATTTGATTTCACAATCATAGTCTTTAAGTAACTCCATCCACCTTCTTTGTCTCACATTCATCTCCTTTTGAGTAAACATATATTGTAAACTCTTATGGTCGGTGTAAAGTGTGCATTTAGTGCCATATAAGTAATGTCTCCATAATTTCAATGCAAACACAACCGCCGCTAACTCAAGATCATGGGTAGGGTAATTCTTCTCATGAGGCTTCAACTGACGTGAAGCATAGGCAATCACTTTGTCTCTCTGCATTAAGACACAACCCAAACCCGTAATAGAAGCATCGCTATATACCACTAAATCATCAGTACCTTCAGGCAAGGCAAGGATAGGAGCTTCACACAACTTCTTTTTCAACGTTTGGAATGCATTTTCCTGCTTTTCAGTCCACTCGTACTTCACACCCTTCTTTGTCTCACATTCATCTCCTTTTGAGTAAACATATATTGTAAACTCTTATGGTCGGTGTAAAGTGTGCATTTAGTGCCATATAAGTAATGTCTCCATAATTTCAATGCAAACACAACCGCCGCTAACTCAAGATCATGGGTAGGGTAATTCTTCTCATGAGGCTTCAACTGACGTGAAGCATAGGCAATCACTTTGTCTCTCTGCATTAAGACACAACCCAAACCCGTAATAGAAGCATCGCTATATACCACTAAATCATCAGTACCTTCAGGCAAGGCAAGGATAGGAGCTTCACACAACTTCTTTTTCAACGTTTGGAATGCATTTTCCTGCTTTTCAGTCCACTCGTACTTCACACCCTTCTTTGTTAATTCCGTCATAGGCTTGGCTATTCGGGAAAAATCCTGAATAAACCTTCTATAATACCCAGCCAAACCAAGAAAACTCTTAATCTCGGTAGGAGTCTTTGGCTGCTCCCACTTTGAAACAGCTTCAATCTTTGAAGGATCTACTTTAATACCTTCCGATGTAATAACATGACCAAGAAACTGCACTTCTCGGAGCCAAAACTCACATTTAGAAAACTTTGCGTACAACTTCTTCTCCCTCAACACCTCCAAAACTGCTTTCAAATGCTCACGGTGTTCATCCTCTGACTTAGAATAGATCAAAATATCGTCAATAAACACAATAACAAAATGATCTAGAAAGGGGCGGCATACCCGATTCATTAAGTCCATAAACGCGGCTGGAGCATTGGTCAACCCAAATGGCATGACCAAGAACTCATAATGACCATATCTAGTCCGGAAAGCTGTCTTTGCTACATCTTCCTTCTTTACCTTTAACTGATGATAACCGGACCGCAAATCAATCTTTGAAAAATACGAAGCACCATGTAGTTGATCAAAAAGATCATCAATTCTCGGGAGAGGATACTTATTCTTGACCGTTCGTTTGTTCAACTCACGGTAGTCAATACACATGCGCATTGATCCATCCTTCTTCTTAACAAAGAGAACCGGAGCTCCCCAAGGCGAGGAACTAGGTTGTATGAACCCCTTGTCAAGTAACTCCTGTAGTTGCGTCATTAATTCCTTCATTTCTGTAGGAGCTAATCGGTAAGGTGCTTTAGCAACGGGTGTAGCACCGGGAATAAGATCTATCTGAAAAGTAACTTCACGATCGGGAGGAATACCGGGTAGATCATCGGGAAACACATCGGGGAAATTGGATACTACCTCAACACTAGCGATTGGAGACTTCTCTTTTCTTGCATCTATGACATAAGCCAAGAAATGGCTCTTGTTTTTCCTTATACATTTAATAGCTTTCATCATACTAATAATCTTTATTCCTCCTCTCTTCTTGTCTCCATACACCGTTATCACTTTACCCTCGGATATAGGCAATCGAATTATCTTTTGGGAACATAAAATACTAGCTTCATTTCTAGCCAACCAATCCATACCAATCACTACATCAAAACCACCTAAGGTAGTAGGTAATAGTTGGACTGGAAAAGAACGACCTTCAATCTCAATGTCACAATCGTCATATCCCACACGTATATTATTAACCGTACCATTAGCAATTTCTACCTCTAATGAACAATCTAAGGGAGTAGTGACTCTTTCTAGCTTAGGAGCAAATAATGTGGACACAAACGACCTATTTGCACCTGAATCAAATAAAACAGAGGCAGGCTTTGAATTAACAAGGAAAGTACCACTTACCACTTCATCGTTGTTCCTTGCGTCATCAACCGTCATTTGAAGAGCTCTCACTTTTGTTGCTGTCGTGGCGGTCTTCTTTCCAGCATTCTTCATCTGTGGACAATCGGCAATGAGATGACCCGTTTCTTGGCACTTGTAGCAACGAGTCTTGTCCCTACATTCAGTGGCAAGATGTCCCGACTTCCCACACTTATGGCACCTTCTTGTCTTGTCGGTACAATGCCCTTCATGAATTGTCTTGCAAAATGTACACCATGAACCATTCTTCTTTTTATCCTTGTCACCACTCGAACTACCACTTCCACGGAACTTCTTATTATTATTATTATTGGAAGACCAATTTGACCTTCTTTTAAATCCCACTTTCTTGTCGTCGACTTTCTCAACTACTTTCTTGTCCGAAGCAAAATCATCGTCAAGCTTTTTAGACTCCTTGATTGCTTCAGTCAGAGTCTTGTGCTGCCTGCAGATACCTCGATAACTCGGAGGCAAACCATCAACATAGCAAGCAACCTGATCCGCATCAGTACGGAACAGATGGCCTACGAACTTCATCTTCTCCATAAAGGAACGAGCATAATCATTAATTTTGCCAACTTCAGCTGTCAAAGCACGGAACTCTTTTTCCATTTTACGCTGCTCATGTACCCAATATATTCCCTCTAAGCAATCGAATTTTCTTTAAATTCCTTCATTTCTATAGGAGCTAATCGGTAAGGTGCTTTAGCAACGGGTGTAGCACCGGGAATAAGATCTATCTGAAAAGTAACTTCACGATCGGGAGGAATACCGGGTAGATCATCGGGAAACACATCGGGGAAATTGGATACTACCTCAACACTAGCGATTGGAGACTTCTCTTTTCTTGCATCTATGACATAAGCCAAGAAATGGCTCTTGTTTTTCCTTATACATTTAATAGCTTTCATCATACTAATAATCTTTATTCCTCCTCTCTTCTTGTCTCCATACACCGTTATCACTTTACCCTCGGATATAGGCAATCGAATTATCTTTTGGGAACATAAAATACTAGCTTCATTTCTAGCCAACCAATCCATACCAATCACTACATCAAAACCACCTAAGGTAGTAGGTAATAGTTGGACTGGAAAAGAACGACCTTCAATCTCAATGTCACAATCGTCATATCCCACACGTATATTATTAACCGTACCATTAGCAATTTCTACCTCTAATGAACAATCTAAGGGAGTAGTGACTCTTTCTAGCTTAGGAGCAAATAATGTGGACACAAACGACCTATTTGCACCTGAATCAAATAAAACAGAGGCAGGCTTTGAATTAACAAGGAAAGTACCACTTACCACTTCATCGTTGTTCCTTGCGTCATCAACCGTCATTTGAAGAGCTCTCACTTTTGTTGCTGTCGTGGCGGTCTTCTTTCCAGCATTCTTCATCTGTGGACAATCGGCAATGAGATGACCCGTTTCTTGGCACTTGTAGCAACGAGTCTTGTCCCTACATTCAGTGGCAAGATGTCCCGACTTCCCACACTTATGGCACCTTCTTGTCTTGTCGGTACAATGCCCTTCATGAATTGTCTTGCAAAATGTACACCATGAACCATTCTTCTTTTTATCCTTGTCACCACTCGAACTACCACTTCCACGGAACTTCTTATTATTATTGTTATTGGAAGACCAATTTGACCTTCTTTTAAATCCCACTTTCTTGTCGTCGACTTTCTCAACTACTTTCTTGTCCGAAGCAAAATCATCGTCAAGCTTTTTAGACTCCTTGATTGCTTCAGTCAGAGTCTTGTGCTGCCTGCAGATACCTCGATAACTCGGAGGCAAACCATCAACATAGCAAGCAACCTGATCCGCATCAGTACGGAACAGATGGCCTACGAACTTCATCTTCTCCATAAAGGAACGAGCATAATCATTAATTTTGCCAACTTCAGCTGTCAAAGCACGGAACTCTTTTTCCATTTTACGCTGCTCATGTACCCCAATATATTCCTCAATGAATTTCTGCTTAAAGTCAGCCCACGTAATAGCAGTTACCATAGCCGGAGTCATCGAAATAGTAATGCTCTTCCACCAGTCCCGAGCACCTTCTTTCAACATCCTACTAGCACACAACACTTTCTTATCCTCGGGACAATCACAAGCTTCAAAAACCATCTCAGTATCATCAAGCCATTCCATGCAACCTACTGCATTAAGTGTTCCATAGAATTTCTGAGCTCCACACTTCTGGAAACTTTCAAACTTGAATCGAGGGGCGTGAACATCATTAGGAGGAACCACATTAACATTAGCATGAGGAATAACAACATCATCGACCGGTGGCTCAGTGTGGTGAGAAGGCACAGAGTGACTGTTACCAGTTCCTTCTGCGTTAGCTGCCAACGCCTGATTCAACTGTTCTTGCGTTTGGGCCAACTGGGCCTGAAGAGTTAGCACAAGATTATACATCTCCGTCTGATTGGGAATCTGATCCACCGCTACATCGTTAACTCTCGGAGGATTGCCAGGTGGTGGAGGCATCGGACCCAATGAGCCTGGTTGATTAACACGGCGGGGGTTCACACGATTCACATTAGCATTAGCAGCATTAGGAGCACCTGCACCCGGATGGACAGGTGGAGTAACGCTAGCAGTAGCTCCGTCGCGTTGGATGTTGCGGTTGCGAGTGTTAACCATTTTCCTTCAATAAAATGGTGGAGTCGATAAGCGCAAAATAAAACAAAAAGCTCGTCGAGATAAGGCTAAAACATATCATCGTAACGTAAACATCTCGTAAGCCCTATCACACTCGCACTCATCCCAACCCATCCTACATCACATGTCATCTCTAGCTAAGGCATCCTACGAGTACCTAGCATGCACACCTTAAGTTTAAGTCCAAATCCTATGGTCAATAGGCCTTGGTTCACTTAAACTACTTCTCTGATACCAACTTGTAACACCCGTCGTTTAAAAATATGGGTTTTCAAAAACTTTTCACCTAACGGTGTTAACTTGCAGAAGACTAACGAAGTAATTTCACGAATTTTGACCTTACGAAGATAGCCTTCGTACGAACTTAGCTAACGAAGTTAATCTTCGTACGAATTTAGCTAACGAAGAATCTTCGTACGAACTTAGCTAACGAAGTTAATCTTCGTACGAACTTAGCTAACGAAAATCTTCGTACGAACTTACTAACGAAGAATCTTCGTACGAACTTAGCTAACGAAGTTAATCTTCGTACGAACTTAGCTAACGAATTAATCTTCGTACGAATTACTACGAAGAATCTTCGTACGAACTTAGCTAACGAAGTTAATCTTCGTACGAACTTACTAACGAAGAATCTTCGTACGAACTTACTAACGAAGTAATCTTCGTACGAACTTAGCTAACGAAGTAATCTTCGTACGAACTTAGCTAACGAAGTAATCTTCGTACGAATTACTAACGAAGAATCTTCGTACGAACTTAGCTAACGAAGTAATCTTCGTACGAATTACTAACGAAGAATCTTCGTACGAACTTAGCTAACGAAGAATCTTCGTACGAATTAGCTAACGAAGTTAATCTTCGTACGAACTTAGCTAACGAAGTAATCTTCGACGAATTACTACGAAGAATCTTCGTACGAACTTAGCTAACGAAGTTAATCTTCGTACGAACTTAGCTAACGAAGAATCTTCGTACGAACTTACTACGAAAATCTTCGTACGAATTACTAACGAAGAATCTTCGTACGAACTTAGCTAACGAAGTTAATCTTCGTACGAACTTACTAACGAAGAATCTTCGTACGAACTTAGCTAACGAAGTTAATCTTCGTACGAACTTACTAACGAAGTTAATCTTCGTACGAACTTAGCTAACGAAGTTAATCTTCGTACGAACTTAGCTAACGAAGTTAATCTTCGTACGAACTTACTAACGAAGAATCTTCGTACGAACTTACTAACGAAGAATCTTCGTACGAACTTAGCTAACGAAGTTAATCTTCGTACGAACTTAGCTACGAAGTAATCTTCGTACGAACTTAGCTAACGAAGTTAATCTTCGTACGAACTTACTAACGAAGAATCTTCGTACGAACTTAGCTAACGAAGAATCTTCGTACGAACTTACTAACGAAGTTAATCTTCGTACGAACTTAGCTAACGAAGTAATCTTCGTACGAACTTACTAACGAAGTAATCTTCGTACGAACTTAGCTAACGAAGAATCTTCGTACGAACTTAGCTAACGAAGTTAATCTTCGTACGAACTTAGCTAACGAAGTTAATCTTCGTACGAACTTACTAACGAAGTAATCTTCGTACGAACTTAGCTAACGAAGTTAATCTTCGTACGAATTAGCTAACGAAGTAATCTTCGTACGAACTTAAGACTAACGAATTAATCTTCGTACGAATTACTAACGAAGAATCTTCGTACGAACTTAGCTAACGAAGTTAATCTTCGTACGAACTTACTAACGAAGAATCTTCGTACGAACTTACTAACGAAGAATCTTCGTACGAACTTAGCTAACGAAGTTAATCTTCGTACGAACTTACTAACGAAGTAATCTTCGTACGAACTTACTAACGAAGAATCTTCGTACGAACTTAGCTAACGAAGTAATCTTCGTACGAATTACTAACGAAGTAATCTTCGTACGAACTTAGCTAACGAAGTAATCTTCGTACGAACTTACTAACGAAGAATCTTCGTACGAACTTAGCTAACGAAGTTAATCTTCGTACGAACTTAGCTAACGAAGAATCTTCGTACGAACTTAGCTAACGAAGTTAATCTTCGTACGAACTTAGCTAACGAAGTTAATCTTCGTACGAACTTACTAACGAATAATCTTCGTACGAACTTAGCTAACGAAGTAATCTTCGTACGAACTTAGCTAACGAAGTTAATCTTCGTACGAACTTACTAACGAAAATCTTCTACGAATTACTACGAAGATAGCCTTCGTACGAACTTAGCTAACGAAGTTAATCTTCGTACGAACTTAGCTAACGAAGTTAATCTTCGTACGAACTTTATCTTCGTTCCGACGAACTTAGGCCCAGCTACGAATTAAATCATATTTTCGTCCAGAATTCCAAAAACGACTAACTTCATCAATTTTCCAGATTTTGATCGATCAAGGCTTCCTTCCAAACATGTTTTTGACACAAATAAACATCTTTTGATTAACTTGATCGCTTATAGACTCGTTTAACATCATTTTGAATGTTAATTAACCAAAACACCTTTTAAGCCCTAATTACTTGCTAAATTCCTTTATAATCAGATCTGATTCGTAAATAAACAACCTCTAAATCTGAAAATACAATCAATACATCAATGATTACCTGCTTGACTCGATGATCGATTCTAAATTCAAAAAGATTAATTGCTTTAGATTCAAAAAGATTAATTGCTTTAGGATTCAAGAAAGGATTAATTGCTTTAGGATTCAAGAAAGGATTAATTGCTTTAGGATTCAAGAAAGGATTAATTGCTTTAGGATTCAAGAAAGGATTAATTGCTTTAGGATTCAAGAAAGGATTAATTGCTTTAGGATTCAAGAAAGGATTAATTGCTTTAGGATTCAAGAAAGGATTAATTGCTTTAGGATTCAAGAAAGGATTAATTGCTTTAGGATTCAAGAAAGGATTAATTGCTTTAGGATTCAAGAAAGGATTAATTGCTTTAGGATTCAAGAAAGGATTAATTGCTTTAGGATTCAAGAAAGGATTAATTGCTTTAGGATTCAAGAAAGGATTAATTGCTTTAGGATTCAAGAAAGGATTAATTGCTTTAGGATTCAAGAAAGGATTAATTGCTTTAGGATTCAAGAAAGGATTAATTGCTTTAGGATTCAAGAAAGGATTAATTGCTTTAGGATTCAAGAAAGGATTAATTGCTTTAGGATTCAAGAAAGGATTAATTGCTTTAGGATTCAAGAAAGGATTAATTGCTTTAGGATTCAAGAAAGGATTAATTGCTTTAGGATTCAAGAAAGGATTAATTGCTTTAGGATTCAAGAAAGGATTAATTGCTTTAGGATTCAAGAAAGGATTAATTGCTTTAGGATTCAAGAAAGGATTAATTGCTTTAGGATTCAAGAAAGGATTAATTGCTTTAGGATTCAAGAAAGGATTAGATTGCTTTGGATCGATTATTGATCAATTTAACAAACAAAATTGCTTAGGACCCAAAAACTAGATTAATTGCTTTAGGATTCAAGAAAGGATTAATTGCTTTATTATTTGCTAATGGCTGCTTAATCAACCCTAATTACACCCATCAAAGCCTTAATCCCGTTTTTAGATTTCAACCTATGTCAAAATCAGTCCCTGGACTTCTAAACCCTTCATTATTGGCCACAAACTGCATTATTGACCATATACAACATTAGTCCTTCATTAAAAGGCACTACATAGCCTTTAAGCGACATTAATCACACTTTTATTCGTCATTAAAATTTAGGCTTTTAAACCTAACTACTTTATCTACGTTAACCACACATAACTACATTCAAATATTAAGTAAAGACTTAACGACACCCCAAATTGACTTAACGGCATTAGTCAAACATTAAATAAAAGTTCGGGATGTTACATGTAAATAATCTACGAACACAACACAACAAACAAACCTTAATAGCACCTGAGGTAAAATCAAAGCAAAATAAAATAACTAAAACAAGTAACTTCTCCGTGCAAGCACGAAAAAGGGTTGACTCACAGAATCTTAACCTAAAGTACTTAAAACCGCAGTCCCCGGCAGCGGCGCCAAAAACTTGATGTGTGAAATCTAGTTTAAAAATTTATAACAAGATCTACCGTTAACTGACTACAACACACTTACGGGCAGTGTACCCGTTCGTATGTAATATAGGTAACTGGCAAGACCAGGATCGAACACAAGGACTGACTGTTGTACTAAAAGTTGTGAAAAATGTGAAACAAGTAAGGTTTGATATGTGACCGAGTTGTCACTTTGCGTTTCCGAAAGCTATGTAATTAACAAGTAGATAAAAGTACTCAACCGGCGTCAATCGAGAGCACACTAAAATAGTTTGAGTGTAAACAAATAATTAAAAAGCCATCTATGTCGAATCCGCTACACAAGAAGTCTAGGTTGCATATGGTTTAAGCTCAAAATTCATATAAGTTGGTTATGACAATCGTGACAAGACAAAAACACATTCGGCGTGCACTCCGTTTGTAAAATCGACTCAATCACCTAATCAATACAATTTCTTGCAACAAGTGGTACCACCAACCTTGTGACAATTCCTTGCGCTAACTAGTTTACTTGATTATCTAAATAACAATTTTATCTTTGTGAAAGAAACGTGGTACCACCATCCGTTAAATCCACTTAACAAAGTAATTTCTATTAAACTTGCATCTTTACTATCATACCATGACCTAGCAAGAGTTGTTCATAGACAAACAACTAAAACAATACTTGTATTCAACTAGTACCACTATCGAAAAACACAACTATCACCAAGTACACAAGAGTAAATATAAGAAATCACTTCATTAAGATCTTGACAAAATGTTAAGTAAAACCAACTTGAATTCAAAATAATATGCAACCATGACTAATTGTTTCACTTCATCTTCATAGATGTATAGGGATTTAGCTACTCATAACGAGAAGAACTAAATATTCAATTAAAGAAGAGAACATAATGTACCAAATATTGAGGAGAATTCCAAATCGAAGTTACAACCGAGCCACAATAAGTAACTATAGCCAAAATTAGTCTTCAAATCTTCAAATGATATTGGGGAAGTAAAAACCCTTGGAAAGCCCTTCAAAAACTGCTAGAGAGAAAAAGTGGAGGCTGGAGTGTCCAAGATTTATTTTAGGGTTGAGTGGGTGTTTGTATTTATACCCAGGAGAGAGAAAATCCGTCAGACCAGCAATTTCTCGCGCCGCGATCTTATTTCCTCGCGCCGCGAGTTTTGTTGTGAGCTCGCGCCGCGAGATCTGATGCTCGCGCCGCGAGTTTACTGGAGGGCTCGCGTCGCGATATCTGCAGGTCGCGCCGCGAGTTCTTCCTGGTTTCAGCATTTTAACTTTGTTTTCGACCATTCTTCATCCGTTAGTGCCTTTGGACCATTTCTAAGTCGTTTTCTACCATTTGTGAGTGAAATACCTGCCTTAGACCTGAAATCACTAGCAAATACCATAAAGCACCACAAAATATGTATAAACGGCTATCAACCGTGCCTAAAATGTCCAAATAAGATGTGGGAAATATGTATAAATTGAGACACATCAGTGACTCCAGTAGAGGAGTTCAGACCAGAAGAGCCTCCAGTAATCAATGCTTATACGTTAGTTTTCTATCTTTGATGGAACCTAAGAAGATTGACGAGGCTATGGAAGATCCAAGCTGGGTGACTGCTATGCAAGAAGAGCTTCACCAGTTTGAAAGGAACAAGGTCTGGTATCTGGTTCCTTTCCCAGTTGGAAAGAAAGAGCCAATTGGAACAAGATGGGTCTTCAGGAACAAAGTAGATGAAGATGGCCACGTAATCAGAAACAAGGCCAGACTGGTAGCACAAGGCTACTGCCAGTCAGATGTCGACTTTGATGAATCATTTTCTCCAGTGGCTAGACTTGAAGCGATCAGAATATTCTTGGCATTCGCTGCTTATCATCAGTTCAAGGTCTACCAGATGGATGTAAAGAGTGCTTTCTTGAATGGAAATCTTGAAGAAGAAGTTTATGTCAGACAACCACCAGGTTTCGTTGATGAAAAGCATCCACATTGGGTATATCGTCTGGACAAAGCGCTATATGGCCTCAGACAAGCCCCACGTGCCTGGTATGACACTCTGACTAAACATTTGTTGAAAAATGGTTTCAAAAGAGGTGCAATTGACAATACCTTATTTATTCTTCATGAAAAAGGTAATCTGTTAATGATACAAATTTATGTTGATGATATTATTTTTGGGTCTACTGATGAAAACATGTGCAAGAAATTTTCAAAAATCATGTCAACTGAATATGAGATGAGTTTGATGGGTGAATTAACATATTTTCTTGGACTCCAGATTAAACAAAACAAAGATGGCATCTTTATTAATAAGGAAAAATATGTTAGAGATCTTTTAAAGAAATTTGATATGAACTCTTCACCATCTAAACCAACTCCAATTTCTGCACCACTGACACTGGAATCCGATCCAGATGGTAAACCAGTGAACACCACTGTCTATAGAGGCATGGTTGGTTCACTGATGTATTTAACTGCCAGTAGACCAGATATTATGTTTTCAACATGTTTATGTGCCAGATATCAGTCTAATCCAAAGGAATCTCATATGCTTGCTGTAAAGCGCATACTGAAGTACCTTAAAGGTGTCCCCAGTCTAGGTCTTTGGTATCCCAAAGGCTCAGGCATGGATCTAATGGGTTATTCAGATTCAGATCATGCAGGTTGTAAGATAGACAGGAAATCCACTACTGGTGGATGTCATTTCCTTGGTGGCAAACTGGTCAGCTGGACCAGTAAGAAGCAAACTTCAGTTTCATTGTCCACTGCTGAAGCTGAATACGTGTCTGCAGCCAGTTGTTGTGCTCAGATGCTCTGGATGAAGAACCAGTTGCTTGATTATGGTATTAAGTATTCAAAGACCCCAATCTTTTGTGATAATACCAGTGCCATTTCTATCTCAAACAATCCAGTCATGCACTCCAGAACGAAGCACATTGATCTCAGGTATCACTTCATTCGTGATCATATTATGAAAAACAACATTGAACTCCATTTTATTCCCACTGACAAACAACTCGCTGACATTTTTACCAAACCTCTGGATGTCAAAACTTTTGAATATCTTGTTGGTGAGTTGGGAATGTTAAACCCTTAAATCTGGAACCTTGGTATTGAACGCCAGTGTGTACTACTGAGGATCTTTGATTTAAAGATTTATAAATTTATAACTGCCCAGATATTGAACGCCTTTGTGTACTATCTTTGCATTAATAAATTTCTGGATCAACATTCCAGGGAAAGACTTGAAAGATATTTTTATTCTTAAAAATGTTTTAAGTTCAGGGGGAATTTATTAATTTATTTTCTCACTGGACAAATTCTTCAGAAAATATTACTGGTACTTTGTAAATATGTCCCTCTCACTGGTAATTGGACAAGTTGAAGTGCGTGTTTGAGGTGACTTATGTCTCCTTATAAATGTGTCCCTCTCATTTGTCTGTATTAGTTGACGTGCATGTTTGAGGTTACCAGTCTTTCAAAAATGGTTTTCACTGGTACTTTACTGGAGTGTCCCTCTAGTGTACCATCAGTACATGTTCACTGGACTAATCCACCAGTGATACTGGAGTGTCCAGTCAACCTCCAGATGCACTGAAATATGTCATAATATTTTCTAAATACTTGGTCATTGTGAGTGCCACGTAAGCAAACCTTTTTAAAGATATTTTAATCCTACATGGCATATAAATTTTTCAACGTAATGATGGTATTTTTACCTCGGGAAGTCAAAAAGAGCAACTTGTTAATGTTTGTGGGCTGTAAACCGTCACACATTTATGTGTGATGTGATGTAATTAATGCGGATCTCGAACCCGATCAAAATTTTATTTGATAATTTCAAATTAAACCGTTTGAGTTCCACATTCTCTCTCCTATATATACCCACTTTCACTTTCAAATGCATTTACTTCGAACATATTACTCCCAAATCTTTCAAATTCCTTCATTTATTTCTTCATTCAATTTCCAATCATATTTATCTCTTTTATTTACTTCATTTCCATTCAATTCTTCATCAAATCTTCATCATAACCCTATACATTCAATTTCATCTTCATCTATTCATCATAAAATGGCACCTAGACAATCGAGTGGCAGGAAGAACCTTTGGTGCACTGGACAGACACATGCTAGAACAATTATGGAATGATCTCAAGTCCAGAACTGGTGATCATTCCAAGGGGGAAAAGTTGTCTGGTGACCAAGAAGGTTTGATAAGGAAGAAGAAGGGTGTTGTTGCCAGTGCTGTTGAAAGGGCCTTTGCTACTGAAAGCATTGTGCAAGAAAAACAAGTGACTGGTACTGATGCCAGTGCATGATTAGCAAGAAGAGCATTTGGCACTGAAGCCACTATGCTTACTGAAGAGGCTGCTGGTACTGAAGCCAGTGAATTGAAAGAGATTGCTTTAACGTTCAGGGGGAAGACAAATGTGTCGACTGATGTTAAAGCATTTCTGAAAAGAGTTGAAAAGGTATGGAGAAGAAAACAACAGATGGAAGTTGCAATGGGCATAAAATCGCCAGAATCAATACCATCTTCTCCATCACCAAAGAGAAAGGCTACTGAAGATGCTCCAGGACAGACATCGAAAAGAAGGGCCTGACTCTTATCATTTACTTGTTGTAAATTTATTGTTTTATGAAAATTGTAAACTATTTATCAGTTGATGTATGTAATAGTAGTTGCAATTTTTGATTCATAAAAGTAAATGATCAGATTTAGTCTAAGTTAAAACTTAAAAGATGAAACTGAAAACACTCATGATCTATAAAGTGTTTTCCAGTAACTTAGATTTTTAGACTAAGTCAAAACTTGTGTTCTTCAAGCATACAAAGTGTATAGATTTAAGCTTGAAAACACTTGCATTATTTCTAAACAAATAGGGGGAATTTGTTAGGTCCAGATTTAGTCCAGATTTACTGGACTCGCTCCAGACTCGACTACTGGAGCCTTACTGAATATCTGTCCAGAAACGTGTTCTACTGGACCTACTCCAGACTTGGAATCTAGAGTCCCTCTGAAGATTTGTCCAGAAATAATGGAAGACCAGTGAGCAAATACTTGTATAGAAAATCTGGAGTATTCTCCAGATTAGCTCACTGGACTCCACCCCAGTCCAGATCAACTCTACTGAAGACATTCTCACTGAAGTCAAAGACTGAAGTCAGAATAAAGAAGACTGACAAATGGCGGAGTCCATTGGAAGTCTTACCAGATCTGTACACTGGAGGATTGTCAGTATTCTAGACCTTACAAGTCTGAACACTGATATCGAGGATTGACTTTTGCCTTTACACACTTTCCAAAGAACAATCCACTTGTTCTTTACCAAAGTTTATGCGTGTAAAGGTGGTTGGATAAAAGGATACACAGTCATTTGATGTGACTTTATTCTTATACCTTATCCAATGCATTTAATGTTCTTGTCGGATCATTAAATGCATGCAACCATATTTGTACGGCACAAAATTCACTGGTGAATTTTGTTGCCTATAAATACAAAGTCATTTCCTTGAGAAAAATACTTTTAAGCATACATTTTGCATTAAAGTGAATTTGTCCAAATACTCTCGATCTTAAACTGGGATACTTCACAACTTTAAGTATCTCGATCCAAAAGAGTTATTTGACAAATATAGATCATTTGTAATTCATAGGTTGTTAGGATACATACTTATTTGTATTATCTTGATTCCGCACAACCTTGTATTTTATTTAACATCATAAATAAAATACACCATTGAAAAATACATAATGTTCCACTTTACTTGTTTATTGCTTTAAGTCTTGTATTACTTTATTTATATACTTGCATTTATATTAAAGTAATACTAGTCCATTCTAATGATTATTAGACTTGTTGTATTTTACACTTTCTAGGTTAACCATCATATTTCAGGGACTCACAATATCTATATCTATAATCTATAATACCTTATAAAAAGGAACCCACCTCTCAAAAATCTCAAATAAGGAATTGAACTACCTAAAATACTCCTCTCCTTTATTCATTAATTTAAACATCTCCACCTAATATACCTATAATACCCTTAATGAAATAATTTACAACATATATCCCTCAATCCTTAAAATAATTACACTACCTTCTTTAACATCAATTACTTTTACACTCACCACAATTGCCGCCCCCACCACCCGTCACCGCCAACACCTGTCGCCGCCGCTGCCATTACCCCGCGTTACTACCACCATCGCCGCCGCATTGTGCGGGCATATAACTCGTTTAGAAAAATGCACACAAATAGAAGCTAATCTAACATGTATGCAAACTTTAAACCATGAACTCAACAAAATATAAATAATTTTTGAACTTTCTTAATTCTAATTCTAATTTCTTGCCCTAACTTAGAGGAACCATAATGTCCGATGATGTTGGCGCCGTCATGACCGCTGTTGGATCCCAACTCGACCATTACTCACTAGGCGTTGTTGGACCCAAGTGATTTTCAGCCATGGTGGTTTCAAGCGAGGTGCTTGTTTTTGTTTTTTTTTTCCTTTCATTTTTCTTCTTAAATTAATTGGTTATTGGGGATATAGTCGAATATAAGTGTTGTGCGATAATAGGAAGACAATGGGGCGGGTAGCATACTAGTGCTAAACCCGATAAGAGAAATACTACCCGAACCTGAACCGCTAACCATCGGGGATCTCATCGGCGAATAAAGTTTACCCAAAACCGACCCGATACCCGATACCCGTTATTACCTAGAACCCGACCCGGATTATGTTTGTTTGTGTCAAGCTGTGTAGATAGATTTATGTTTGTTTGTTTGTGTATGATTTTAAAACACAATTATGCAGTGTGAAATAAGTTTGATATTATACAGTGTGTGAGTATGTGACCTTACCAAAAGAAAATGTTAAAACATTGGAAGGAAAGTAACTTTTGTAGAAAAATGAGAAGTTAAAAAAAAAATAAAAGAAAATAAAAGAAAAGAAGAAAAAAAGCATAGAAACATGATCGTACTGATCAAAACTCACAACTAGTATTAATATTAATATTGATAATATATTTAACATTAATATTGATAATATAATAGGATCTATAATATAAATGTGTATCTATATAATGGATAGATTGGAGGTGTATGTTAATGGAATGTTAATATATAAATATCCCGGGTCGGGTCGGGGTAGACATGCCCCACTCCCTGACCCAAACAGGTTCGGGTATCCCATCGGGTATCGGGTTTTTCCGTTGGGTCAGATTTATTTTGCCATCCTAGCGGTAT
>CM067167.1:79210589-79233089 GCA_034093135.1 Erigeron breviscapus
AACCGAAACCAGTTATTACAAGTTAACCGTAATCGGTTATTACTGTTTCAAAAAATAACCGAAACCGGTTATTAAAATTAATAACCGAAATCGGTTAACCGCTTCTTGCACCTCTACCAACCGATTAGTAAGATAGTAAAAACATTATATAAACTATATATATATATATATATATATATATATATATATATATATATATATATATATATATATATATATATATATATATATATATATATATATATATATATATATATATATATATATATATATATATATATATATATATATATATATATATATATATATATATATATATATATATATATATATATATATATATATATATATATATATATATATATATATATATATATATATATATATATATATATATATATATATATATATATATATATATATATATATATATATATATATATATATATATATATATATATATATATATATATATATATATATATATATATATATATATATATATATATATATATATATATATATATATATATATATATATATATATATATATATATATATATATATATATATATATATATATATATATATATATATATATATATATATATATATATATATATATATATATATATATATATATATATATATATATATATATATATATATATATATATATATATATATATATATATATATATATATATATATATATATATATATATATATATATATATATATATATATATATATATATATATATATATATATATATATATATATATATATATATATATATATATATATATATATATATATATATATATATATATATATATATATATATATATATATATATATATATATATATATATATATATATATATATATATATATATATATATATATATATATATATATATATATATATATATATATATATATATATATATATATATATATATATATATATATATATATATATATATATATATATATATATATATATATATATATATATATATATATATATATATATATATATATATATATATATATATATATATATATATATATATATATATATATATATATATATATATATATATATATATATATATATATATATATATATATATATATATATATATATATATATATATATATATATATATATATATATATATATATATATATATATATATATATATATATATATATATATATATATATATATATATATATATATATATATATATATATATATATATATATATATATATATATATATATATATATATATATATATATATATATATATATATATATATATATATATATATATATATATATATATATATATATATATATATATATATATATATATATATATATATATATATATATATATATATATATATATATATATATATATATATATATATATATTATATACATACACTGATATATATATATAAAGATATATCAGATGATTTCGTAAGCTTTCAATATATCTATACTATATATAGATTAATGCTTCTTTCATCCGATCCAACATCAATTTTTGGTTGTTTTTGAGATTTGGGATGATGAATTTTGTTGTGTTTAGAAAATGATGTTTATTTGGAATATGGGTTCGTCGCTCAGGCTTGTCGGAAATGATTGTTTTTCCCCATTGTTCACCACTTTCTCAATATTATAATGGGCGGTTAAAAAACCCGAATAGGTTAACCGGTTATTATTAATCGAAATCGGTTAGATAGGTTCCAGTTTTAAAACCTAGAAACCGGTTATTAACCGGTACAAGTTAACCGTAATCGGTTATTACTGTTTCAAAAAATAACCGAAACCGGTTATTAAAATTAATAACCGAAATCGGTTAACCGCTTCTTGCACCTCTAGATGGGGGCACTCAAGCAACTGTCAAGTAAAAGGTCACTCAAATTCGAAGGCTGATTGAGGTGAACTACTTATTCTAATATGCAATATTCTCTTATGGGTTGCAAAATGGGAAGGCTAGATAACGAGTCAAAATGAATTCAGGTCAAAACATGTAAATTTATATATCGGTCAAAGCCAACTTTCATGTTCCTCTTTGTATTTTGTAAATATTCCACATATTTGATATCATAACAATGACATGTGTATATTTGTTAAATGATTTTTTTGAAATAAGTCGACTTAGGACATTGCAAGAGTAGAATACATGTTACACGACTTTAGACCAACTTAACCCATTCATTTCATTTGACCTGTTAATTTCGAGTACTAACTTTCTGCCTTTGACACATTATCAATGAGCTAAAACTCAAATTGACCCGTTATTGTATATAAATAAGTTGAAAATCTAAATATTTTTGAAGTTTTCTTGCGAGTTTTAAGAATCCCAATCAAATTTAGAAGTCAAAATTTTATACTTTGACCACAAAAGCCAATCGCAGTCTTAAGATTTAAAGAGATCACATGTTGGTCTAAATTCTATAATGCCATGAACTGTGAACCATTTAGTCACAGAAGGGAATTTTTAATAGGAAAATTCATGCTATTACAAACTTTTGTCTTAATAAGTGTAGTGCTTCGTGTTTACAGGGACAAACTTCGGTTTGGAGTCTTAGAAAAGATCGACCTTCATACGTATATGTTGGATTGACTCTAACATTAAAGAAACCGGATCTAATCTTTAAATTTGCATCAAACTTCTATTTATTTTTTTCCTTTTGTGATCAGGTGTTTGCGTCTACATCCTCATGATCATTTTAAGGTGTTTTTGCATTTCCGATGATTTTGCCATTTTGCAAATATCAAACTTAGAGACATGTTTATGCTTATGATTTTGACATTTTGCAAATATCAATAACATTAGTTGTTTGGTCACAAAAAGTGATTGGCAACACATATTTCTTTCATGTACCCAGGTAATACCCGGGTTGATTAGCTAGTAAGTAATTATAAGTATAACTTGATAGTTCATATGTGAACCAATATGTTTACATATACCATTTACATATCAACATCAAGTTATAATATACAAGTTCTTATGATTTTTCCAATTCAAATAGTTCTCACATGAACCTTTTCCTATATACATATATTTATATTTATTTCATATACATTAAGTATCTATACATGGATCCAAATTCAAAACTCATCATCAGCACACGTGTTAAAAAGAAATGCTTATTTGAAGATAACCAGGAATTTGTATAGAAGGTCCAATTACAATGAAGATGACACTGATATTCTGAGATTTGGTCAGACATGGTAAGGTATGTCATTATTCGCAAACAAGATGCCAAGTAAAAAGTACGACCGATAATTTGTAAAAGAAAAATGATAAAGCATTCTTGTTACACAATAAGCCCGGAAGATATCTTGCTGACCAAAAATCTGCCCTTCCCTAGTTTTGCTGCAAGGTATAGAAACATGACCCAGTGACTTGAACAGCAATAAACAAAGCCATGCAGTTGACTGATAGCCTAATTCTTAGAGGTAGTATAAGCAAGAGGTTGGGTAATGGGTCAAAACAGACACCCATTTTAGTACAGCTTAAACAGGCAGCTGGGTCATGTTAAACTAATTTGTGGAAATACAGCCATCAACACTACTGCTTAATGGTAAGTAAACACCAACATATCATACAACATTCACAGTAAACAAGGACCGTTAAATCTTTTTTTAGGTAAGTTACTACCACAAAACTACATTACAGTTGTGCATGGGCATTGTAAAAGTTGATGTGACGCTTACATCGCCTGTTCTACATCATATATATATATATATATATATATATGGTAAAACCCTTGACCCAAAAAAAACTGCATCACAGTCCCCACACATGATAAATGCTGTGATCATGATAGGCTGATAGCAAAAGCAAACCATCTATTGATGATTGTATCACACACGTTCCTCGACTCCACACACTTCTCCATTCTGAAAGAAATCAGGGGAAAAAATTACAACAAACCTAAGTAACTTTAGGAGATCAAAAGCATCAGGTAACGTATAAATTCTATACAACAAACTTGAATTAGCTTTACTATGTGCCAATCCATATTTGATACCATGAGTTAAAGAAAAGGTAATCCATCAACTTAATTATCAAGTAGCTTGACTTGAAAAACAAGGTTTTTCAATATGTCTAAAACCGAAGACAAGGGTAAATCCTACGGAATGATTCTGAATGCAACGTCACCAATAAAACAAGAACATTCATAGCATACTTAAGCCCTATAATGTGAACAAAACACAATAGGTACATTAAGAGTTAAGACAAGCAGATAAATGCCCTAAGGACCAATAAAGCAACCACACTTGTCACAGCCACTCATTGATGAATTTCAAGCATAGTAATCAATTCGTAGGAAAACAAATTTTATAATAAAAGCACCATGACTAAGTAAATGGGTTTTTGCATGTGGAGAATGGATATGAAACCCATTCACGTTGTTTGTTATAAGTAAATGGGTTTGACAAAACCCATAAAACATGGGTGTCTAAAAACCTAGCTATCACGAAAGGTTTTTAAGAGCATAAGGTGTGGTTCCAAAACACAAAACCATCCAGCACACCACCTCTGCACCACACCTTTCACTATTTCATCAATTTTGATCCGTTATGGACGCAAAACGTAGAAAACCACCTTTTTCTAACAAGCTACCACCTAGGCAGGTCTGGGTCAACTCCCCATGCCCCATCTGCTCTAATCACCTTCTCTCTCACACATACTTAATTTCAGTACCCCCTCTCTTTCACCTTCTACTTCACACATATAATCATTCCAATTTTATCTCATTTATCATATTTAACATATTATCTAATATCACTTTTCTTTTCTTTTTCTTTCAAACCCAAACCCATTTCCATTCCCATTACCAAACCTAAATACAAACCAAACGCCATCTAAATAAATATGGCAATTACACCCAAGCATGCAAAACACTACATAACAGTCTCAAAGACTTTTGATTTTGTACACTCCATGATTAGCTAAAAGATTGTAAAACAAAAGCCAAGGATTCAGATTTGCACAACTATTCTTCAACATCGATGAAAAACAATGGACCTTGGATTTAGGAGCACACCATGACTTGACAATATTATAAAAATCAACCATGGACTTGTTAAAATTAAAAAACACCCTTAAGAGTTTGCAAATTTTTGAACTTTCGGCAAATAGGTTTGACCATACCAAAGATGTAAAGTAATAGATGAATATGTATGAAGACACACGTGGTTCGAGTGACAAGTACGTCACAATCCACTGGTCAACGCTACATCTAGCAATATCACGTATACAGCATTCACGTCTGTTGGTGATAAATTATTAATAGAATAAGTTTTCATGATATCCTGGGGTAACTTGTAATTTCTATTAGTTTCCATAATTAAGTTTGTATCATATTATTATATTGTGAAACTACCTCAAAAGGACCATAGATATACAGAAACCCTATACAATGTCAATCACATACATCCTACACGACCATAAGGTTCTTAATTGTGCAAGTATCCTTAAAAAGTATTACAAACCTCATCAAAAACCTTTCTTTGGTTGCGCCAGAATTCCAATTTGGGTAGGAGCACTCTTCCTGCAGAAAATTAACAAATGTAATTGAGTAATTCTCTTTCGTTGTAACCGCCGAATAACTTAAGGTCCAAAAGGCTAAAATGATTGTTCTGTAGAGCAGCTCTTACCCGATCTGGATTTCTTTCCACTCAAAGATTCTGGAGACAAAGTGTATTCACTTCCACATTTTTCCTTGGAGGCCTAAACAATGACATCTTATTAATCCAAAAGAAACAAGTATACAAAGCAAGTACAGCTGTATGCGGTAACAAATAACTATACACTAGAACGACATTCTGAAATTAATAACAAGTTGCAGTTAGAATCACATCCATCGAATTATGCCACAATTCAAACTGAACCTTTTTGCTATTAAGTTATTTGTTGTCATTTATGAACACTGATATTGTTGACTTGGAGCTATAAGCTCGTAATATAACAGCAGACACATATTGCACACTCAAAAATAGGGTTAAAGTTTGATAATAAACTCCAGAATGCTAATTACAACTGAGAAATAATTTTTCTTTCTGTTCTTTATCACACAAACTTCATTTCGAACTGATAGTTATTATAGTTTGATATAAACCTCAATTAAATATCGAAAAACAACTCCTATTTAAATCCATATAACCAACTTTTATAGAGTTGTATCCAGAATTGTGTTTTTCTACAGAAAAAATATTTACCTTGTTGGCCCGTGGATGAGTTTTGGGACTTGTTTTAAGTAGCGTTTTAGGGCTTCCACGGCATGAACTTGGAGATTTCAGGTTGCCTCTGGACTTGCTGCGACTGATAACCTTTTTAGAACCAATTTCGTCCTTTGAAGCTACACCTTCTTGACCTTTTCCCTTATTTTGGCAACCTTTCATGTTTGTCCTCGAAGGGACTGCGTTGTCACTTTCAGCTATTACAACAGAAGCAAAGTTGATATCTCCAGTGGAGGCATTTATTGATCTTATAACACCCACACTCGTGTTAGTAAATGGATCTGAACAGCCAGATTTATTAAGTTTTGGCCTTAAATCACATTTCCTTATACCAATCTGTGATTCACTGCTTACACCAGCTTCCTTACTTTTCCTCTGACTTGAAATACCAACTTGAAAGGTTAACTTCTTTCTAGTATCATCAACATTTTGGTCATTTTGTTTCCGTTTTGAATTCATTCTTAAAACATTGTCCTTAGATAAATCTGCAGTTTCTTTTTCCTTTGAATCATATCTCCCTGCATCAGCATCCTTACTTTCCCCCTGATTCGAAATCCCAACTTGAGACGTTGACTTATTTCTAGTATCCTCAGTAATATCGGGATCGATAAAAGCTACCTTATTCAAATTAGATATATCATTTAGTAGTGGAGAATTGGTTTTACTGATATCCACCTTGGTCATGGATCTTGTCATACGCCTGCTAGAAACTCTTAAACGCTTAAAAGGTGTTGATGAGTTCGCAGCCTTTCCTACAATGGGACTAGCCAAGGGACTTGAATCAGCCTCACATTCGGATGTCACAGGAGATCTTTTACATGGAACCTCATGTCCAGCTTTAACTAGGTGCTCCTATTCAGAGAACCATAATGAGTTATCTTAAAGAAAGAAAATAAAACATTCAGAAAAACTTTTAAGCGTTAGATTGGGTTAAGGGGCAAAATGGACACGTGGTCACATCTTTTGAAGTTACCATATACGAGTGACATAATTTATCAATCCCAGGATCCAGAAAGAGTTATCGGTTGATATTCATACAAACTTCAAAGCTCAATTGGTCATATTTTCTCCAGTATGGAGCACAAAAACAGCTAAAAACAAATGTTTCATTTTCAAAGACCGAATAATATCTCGTATATGAAAATCAATTCTTCCGAATTCATGTAAATTCATATAATTGGAGAAGCCCAAACTAATATTACAAAGTTGAAGCCATAGTTTAGTGGACATGAATATCTAATCAGCCCATTATTAAAAATTGAAAGTCACGCCTAAGAAAGATTAAAACAAACATCCAATCCTTTATAAATTTACATACAATCCTAAATATCATATTACTGTAAATGAAAAGCCCTAAGAAAGATTGAAAGAAACATCCAATCCTTCATAAATTCAATTGACCATCAAGATTCAAAACACAACACCAAATCCGACACTTATTTTGAATGTTTTCAAGCATAACCTCATCATGTTCTCAAAACATGACATATGTTTTTGTTTTTTCGATTATTAAGTCATCATTTTATTTTTGAACAACATTGTTAATTAGTTTGACACTTGGAATTGATTCAAGACATGTGCCATACATGTTTGAGGCCCGAGATTGGGCCTGTGGTCATCGCCCCAAGGCCTAGAACCTTTTGCCGCTTTAGTACGCTTTGAGACTTTTACAAAGTTAACATACGAATGTACGATGGAAAAATGAACTAGCAAGAAAAGAAACAGCTAAAAGGACGAACATACTATAACATAAATCTTTTTGGATTTTTAAATGTAAGAAATGCAATAAAGATATGGAAGGAAGAATATAATATGAATGAAAAAGATGATGGAAGGGTATTCATAACGAGGAAAACATACTTGTGGAGTTTCATACGAGGATGCATTAGAGACAGTAGCAGTTTTATTGTTCAAAATTGTGTCTTCGTAATCTTGAACTTCCATATCCACGGTGTGGATATCACTTTGCTGTGATTTACTTGGGGAGGGATCATGAAAGTCAGCATGTCCTTCAATCGAGTCTTTCCCATCTTCATGTGGTGGAAACTCCAAACCTATGCAGAAAGTGAGAAATTCATGTACCAGACTTACGCGTTTATTGTTTTTGTTTTGGTACAAAAACAGACATTTTACAGCCAGTTATTTAATAAATAGCTACTAATTTTTCTGAAATACCATGAATCCATGATATATGAAACTTTAGCCATGTTATCCACATAAATAAACATGCTACAAATGTGACCCATGGGTTTCTAACCCCTTTGGGTTTTCAATGAGTATGTATTTACCTCTTGCAACACATTTGGCAGCAGATTTTTCGGGACTGCTTGTAGCAAATTGTTTCCAATTAAGAGGAAAACCAAAAATAAAATGTTCAAACACCTGCAAGTGAAAAGTAACATTATATCAAAATTTGAAATACATATAGAAAGTTGAAGAAGTCCAAGTTGATTTGAGTAACACTAGAGGTGACATTTCCCACCCATTAACCATCTATAAGGTGGCCTAGTTGTAATGCATCCTAAAGGCCTTAGAAGATACCCGGGTTCGAACCGCACAGAGTTAACATCTCAGAATGAGTAGGGAAAAAGTCTAGGAAACGGCCACTAAAATACTAGTTAGGAAGCGTACATCAGGACCAAAGGGTCTAGCCTCAAAAGGTATACTTCTTCGCTTGATTAAGTAGAAATCATAAAATTAGCTTATAAATGCACGGGTAAAATGGGTCAACAGTCGCCCAAAATGTACTTTACATACATAAAACGGTTAAAACCTTTAAAGCATTGTTTTAAAACACATTACAATATTATGTAAATAAGTATTAATATTATTTTTGTACTAATATTAGATAATTACTTGGAAAACTTAATAAATTTTGGAAAAAGAAAAAATAAACCTGTTTCGGGTCAACCCAAACTATACAAAAATTACCCGTTTTACCCCATTACCCAACTCCCATGGCCGCGATTTTCGCCACCCCTAAGTCAAAAACAATACACCAGGTAACTCAATACATTACATAAAATTTAATTCATATAGCCGGTGACCGCTTGACCAAAGAATGAAACTTGAAGACATGAGCAGTACAAAAGCATGATATAGACTACAACAGTACTACCTCAGGGGAGAATCCATTTTCGAGGGTGCGTTCCTTGTCAATAAAGCTTCTCAAAATGACAAATACGCCGTCAACAGTCTCTAACTCAAAGTAATCCGTTACCTTAAGTATCGGTGCAGAATAGAAACATCGCCCTACCCCATTCCTATATAACAATAATAATAACTATTTAAATTAATGCATATTAATCGAAAATAATCATCATAATGAATGTAATAAAAAGGGACAGAGTAACATACTGTTGGGAGACACCAGCAACCCCTATTATTAGTGTTTCATTATCGTATTGTGTTCCGGGTGTTTTCGTTAACCACCAGTTTTGCAATTCAACCTGTTTTTTAGTACAAGATTTTGGTATTATGTATAATCGAATAATCGAGTAAATACGATGAACAAAAAAAGAAAGAAAAAGGGGGAAAGTAACTGTTTTTATGAAGAAAGATCCACTAGTACTAGTACTATCAAATGCCATTGCCAATCAATAACCTAATCCAAAAACAAAAAACAACATTATGATGATGGTATATTCACATTTTTATACAGTAAAAGAAAAGTAATGAGAGCCTGCTGATCAAAACCTGAGTGACGTCAGCATAAAATATTATATAGCCTTAACAAAAACCAAGAAACCCAAGCCCTAATGAAGCAGGAAATTCCAATTGTTTGTGTGTAGGTGGGCGCCAAGATGTTTAATTTAATGCGGTTTGCCGCCAGGCAAAAAAGGGGAACTTGACCTTTGACAGTTTGACCTATCTAAGTTTTGAAACTCCAACCCAACTTGATAAGTAAAGTTTAATCTTTCCTAGGCTATGATTACGTAGTTTGGTTAAACTGATTTACAGTGTAATATATTACACTATTACAGCATTATTAGCAGTTACGGATTTAGGATTTCAGGTCATGAGGGTCCTTGAGATTGTCACGATGACTAAGGTCGTGCAGAAGAAGAAAAAAACTAGAATGGGTCAGGTTGATCGGTCGGGTCACAAATGCAATAGAAACATAAAATAATAGTACTATTAAAGAGTAATCATCATATTACAATACTACTCGAGGATGTTTTGAATTTTGAAATTTTGTCATAAGTTCCTCGTTACTAATCTAATATGTCTTACACAATATATGACAAAACAATCATTCATAAATGAATAAGTCATTCATAAATAAATATTAGCACCGTAACTGCGTAATGCGAAGGTGATGGAAATGATTGATATAAAATGATTGATATAAAAGTAAATGATTTATATAAAATGGATTAAGATATTTTAAAAGATAAATGATTGATAGTGTAATTTAATCATTAATGTTAAGGGGATAATGTATGTGAAAATATTTTAAGAAGTGTTAGGTGAAAATATTACATTGTATAGATAAAAGATGGCATTTTAACTTTTCTTTCCATGTAATTTTCAACAAAATGGTGTTTTTTTTTTAATTAGTATAGATATGACTATATGACTATAATAAATGGTATATAAGAAAAACAATATGCCCATTGAAATTAGCCATTTTAATTTAAGAAAAAAACTCGCTACACAAATACATAAATAATAGTAGATTGAAGTTGTGGCAAAGCATACATAAGTGAAAAGTTGTAGGCTTGCATCCCACCGTCATTTTCAACTACATATTGAGTAACTTTGCTTTGCACAATTAGCAACAAAACCCAATTTTTATTATCTACTCTAATAGGCTCTGATAGGAAAATACTTACGGTGAGAGTGCGTGTAAGTGTGCTTTGCTTATTTTCACAATCGGTTATTACTTTTAAATGGATATATTGAAGAAATACTTAACTAATCAGATGGAAGAAAAGATATGGAGAAACTCATGGATGAGAAGCAGGCACTGATTTAGTCCAAAGTGAAAGCGTTTTTGGGTTTGATGGTGGGGCGGTAGAAGATGATGGCGATCCGCCGATTTTTGGGTTTGTTGTGTACACTGTCAAAGACGTTTTTGGGTTTGATGGTGCTCCGCCGGTTTTTGGGTTTGTTGTGTACACTGTCAAAGACGTTTTTGGGTTTGATGGTGCTCCGCCGGTTTTTGGGTTTGTTGTGTACACTGTCAAAGACGTTTTTGGGTTTGATGGTGCTCCGCCGGTTTTTGGGTTTGTTGTGTACACTGTCAAAGACGTTTTTGGGTTTGATGGTGCTCCGCCGGTTTTTGGGTTTGTTGTGTACACTGTCAAAGACGTTTTTGGGTTTGATGGTGCTCCGCCGGTTTTTGGGTTTGTTGTGTACACTGTCAAAGACGTTTTTGGGTTTGATGGTGCTCCGCCGGTTTTTGGGTTTGTTGTGTACACTGTCAAAGACGTTTTTGGGTTTGATGGTGCTCCGCCGGTTTTTGGGTTTGTTGTGTACACTGTCAAAGACGTTTTTGGGTTTGATGGTGCTCCGCCGGTTTTTGGGTTTGTTGTGTACACTGTCAAAGACGTTTTTGGGTTTGATGGTGCTCCGCCGGTTTTTGGGTTTGTTGTGTACACTGTCAAAGACGTTTTTGGGTTTGATGGTGCTCCGCCGGTTTTTGGGTTTGTTGTGTACACTGTCAAAGACGTTTTTGGGTTTGATGGTGCTCCGCCGGTTTTTGGGTTTGTTGTGTACACTGTCAAAGACGTTTTTGGGTTTGATGGTGCTCCGCCGGTTTTTGGGTTTGTTGTGTACACTGTCAAAGACGTTTTTGGGTTTGATGGTGCTCCGCCGGTTTTTGGGTTTGTTGTGTACACTGTCAAAGACGTTTTTGGGTTTGATGGTGCTCCGCCGGTTTTTGGGTTTGTTGTGTACACTGTCAAAGACGTTTTTGGGTTTGATGGCGATCCGCCGGTTTTTGGGTTTGTTGTGTACACTGTCAAAGACGTTTTTGGGTTTGATGGTGCTCCGCCGGTTAGTTTGGTCGGATTTGTGGCCTGCAAAGACGTTTTTGGGTTTGTTGTGTACACTGTCAAAGACGTTTTTGGGTTTGATGGTGCTCCGCCGGTTTTTGGGTTTGTTGTGTACACTGTCAAAGACGTTTTTGGGTTTGATGGTGCTCCGCCGGTTTTTGGGTTTGTTGTGTACACTGTCAAAGACGTTTTTGGGTTTGATGGTGCTCCGCCGGTTTTTGGGTTTGTTGTGTACACTGTCAAAGACGTTTTTGGGTTTGATGGTGCTCCGCCGGTTTTTGGGTTTGTTGTGTACACTGTCAAAGACGTTTTTGGGTTTGATGGTGCTCCGCCGGTTTTTGGGTTTGTTGTGTACACTGTCAAAGACGTTTTTGGGTTTGATGGCGATCCGCCGGTTTTTGGGTTTGTTGTGTACACTGTCAAAGACGTTTTTGGGTTTGATGGTGCTCCGCCGGTTAGTTTGGTCGGATTTGTGGCCTGCAAAGACGTTTTTGGGTTTGTTGTGTACACTGTCAAAGACGTTTTTGGGTTTGATGGTGCTCCGCCGGTTTTTGGGTTTGTTGTGTACACTGTCAAAGACGTTTTTGGGTTTGATGGTGCTCCGCCGGTTTTTGGGTTTGTTGTGTACACTGTCAAAGACGTTTTTGGGTTTGATGGTGCTCCGCCGGTTTTTGGGTTTGTTGTGTACACTGTCAAAGACGTTTTTGGGTTTGATGGTGCTCCGCCGGTTTTTGGGTTTGTTGTGTACACTGTCAAAGACGTTTTTGGGTTTGATGGCGATCCGCCGGTTTTTGGGTTTGTTGTGTACACTGTCAAAGACGTTTTTGGGTTTGATGGTGCTCCGCCGGTTAGTTTGGTCGGATTTTGCCGGTAAAAGAGTGATGGGTTTGATGGTGGGGCGGTAGAAGATGATGGCGATCCGCCGATTTTTGGGTTTGTTGTGTACACTGTCAAAGACGTTTTTGGGTTTGATGGTGCTCCGCCGGTTAGTTTGGTCGGATTTTGCCGGAAAAGGAGCGCCCGGAATTTTGAAGATATCTTGACCGGATATTTGGAGGATATTTGTTGTGGATTTAAATACACATATTTTGTATAGATATATCTATACAACAAATGTCACAAATCTTCTAACTTGGTGATATAGATACACATATTTGGAAGATGAAGAATACCACTTGGTGATATTAGGATTGTGTCGATGCAAAAGCATGGTTGCCCCCCTTTTTTTCTTCATTCATATTGGTGTAAAAATGATGGTGTTGAAGGGATTAAGTGTGTTTGGATAAAGAAAACGACGAGAAATGGAAAAAGTATAGGTGGCTTCCAATCATAGGTATAAATATATCTTTCTTTTTATGTTAGATATAAATATTTCTAGTGGGTTATTCTCCACTGTCAAACTCGCCCTAGACGGGGTATGACTTACATGGATTCACAACACAAGATATACTGAACGACACAAAACGTTGTCGTTTTAAAATACATTTATATAAAAGCATTGTTTACAAATTTATATTACAATTTATGAAAGATATTATTCTTGAAAACATTTATTTAATATTAAACAATATTAAACAGTAGACAGAGACTTTAGCAAATTGACTTGTCTTTACTAGAGTCTGAGGGTAGGCCATGGTCCAGTATGTTGTATGCAGCGGAAAAATGTCTCATGTATAGAGTATCGTCTAGTTACCTGAGAATACATGCTAAAATACGTCAACATAAAGTTGGTGAGTTCCATAAGTTTTTCATATAGAAATTATAGTTTCTCAAAATACCAGAGTTCAGTGTGATCATTGCTTTACCGCAATGTCAAGTAGTTATGATACAATATTGTAACATCCCGAAATTTTAAAGCAAATAAAATAAACCTTTATTATAGTTTTAACATTAAAATAGTTTCCTAGTATTTTATTTCTGAAAATAGGGTTAATTTAGTGGACCTATAGCGGATAGCGGGTATTTTACCCACTTAACTTGGAAGGGGGTCGTGGCATATCAGGGAGGTGCCAGCCATTTCCTTGTTTATGACTCACCCTTCTCTTCATCATCATCTCCTTTCTCCATTTTACTTCCAATTCAATCTCTTCAAGAATATTTCTAATATCATTCAAATCCAAGAATTCCTCTTAACTAATAATAATAACATTCAAGTCTTAATCATCTAATTGGGAGAAATTAAGAGTGTATGTGTGTTGTGTGGGCTGAATTTCAAGAGCAAAGAGGGTGGAGAAGAGTTTGTGTTCTTAATCCTTGACTTTATTCTTGAATCCTTGAGGTAATGATTTTCCTTTAACCTAATTTTGATTTCTTTTAGAAATTAGGGTTCTTACTATAAATTATATTTGGGAAATTTTGGGGTTTTCATATATATGAGTTAATTTATATAATACAAGTTAGGGTTATGGTAATTTAATCAATTTGGGGTTTTAGTTGGGTTGCATGAAGACTTTGATGAATACTTGTGTGAACAAAAACTGGACAGATTCTGACCCCGACCTTCAAACGAGTTAAACACCCTCATGACAGAGTTTTCACTGGTTGAGTCCTAAAAAGAAAATGTAGCTTATTGTGTTAAGCAAATTTTGCCACTGGAATGGGTTAAAAAGACGAAGTAGAACTCTAGTTATGAATTTTTGAATTCAGGGTCGTCATGCTGATCTTTCAGCAAAAATGATTCTGTGTCAGTTTTAAAACGAGTAAAACTCACGTGTATGAGTCAAATCTTGTGTTGGTCACTGAAGATAAAATGTGCTAAAATGTGTTAAGAAGAAGTGGCCACTGGAATGAGGTCAAAATATTGTGTAGAACTCAAGTTATGGTCATTTGAAGTCAGTGAGGTCAAAGCTGTTTAACAGCAGCAGTTTTGGTTTTTAAAACGACCAGAAGTCACCTTGGAAGGACAATTCACATATTGGTCACTAAAGATAAAAGGTAGGTATATGTGTCATGTAAATTTGGCCACTGGAATCATGTTAAAAGAGTAAGTAGAACTTGAGTTATGCTTGTTTGAAGTCGGCTAGGTCAAATATGAAAATGACGATTTTGATATGAATGTAACTCTTGGCCAATTGAAAATGATATAAGAAGTACATGTTATGTGAACCAACCCAAGATTATTATAAGATTGTAAAAGTTGGGTTGGGCATTGAAATGCTAGTAAAGGTAGTAATGTATGGCTTGTTAGCCTTGTGTTTGAGATAATTGAGCTTGATGACCTTATATGTGTAAATTGTGAACTATTGCTAGGTTGAGGCATACGTATTGTGTACTTGCGGTCTTGTTGATTTATGATTTTGGTTGTCGCGGAGGAGGTGAGTACTCTTGCATACCTTTATGTTTACGTTGGGTCCAATTTATGAGGCCTAAGAACCTCCGGGGCCTAAGAACCCCTATTGTTGTTTTGAGAAAAGGCCTAAGAACCTCCGGGGCCTAAGAACCCCTATTGTTGTTATGAGAGCCTAAGAACCTCCGGGGCCTAAGAACCCCTATTGTTGTTTTGAGAAAAGGCCTAAGAACCTCTCGGGGCCTAAGAACCCCGATATTCTCTAATGGATCCATATATGTTGTTTAGCGTGCAAGGTGAGTATTATAGATATGACACGACGGTGTCATAGTCTATATGCAACAGTCCTTGTGCATTGCCCTCCTTCGTAGGTATAAACGTATGCAAGATTATTCACTAAGCTTTGCTTACTTTTTAGTTGTTTACCCTTTTTATAGGTTGTCCCGGATGCGGAAGAAAGTTAAGTAATGTAAAGATTGAAGTTAAAGATGCTTTTTGGATATTGATTGCTTTAGCTAAATGCGGATAATGGAATTGGTAATAGGACCCATAGTGACCCCTTTGAACTATCGGCTCTTTGTACTCTTGTTTTGTCCTTTTGGAAAATTATTATGATGTCTAGGGTTAGACTCGAGTTTTTGGGTATTTTAAATGGGTCGTTTTGTAGTCGTAATGTATTGATTTTGTTTAAAGGTGTTTTGGAGAACTCATAATCCGTAACAGGTTTGGATGATGATTTTACGAATGGGTCATGCCGAAATTTCCAATTTTGAATGTCGTCTTTTGTAATGTGTCAACTTGGGTAATTGACCCGTTTCGTTGTAAATGCTACACTTGATCAAATAAAAGCTTTCGGGATTTTAAATCACGTATCTTTAACTCATTTTAAAGTTGGGTAAAGGGATTTAAGGTTTGAATATGACTAGTAAAAGGTTGTGCAAGATTGAAGTTTGGATTATGATTTTCACAAGTTTTAGACCTGCAGGAAAACTGCAGGCTGAGGTCCGAAATATCCCACTGCGGCGCAGTGGGAGTGTTTCCACCCCACTGCGGCGCAGTGGGGAAGTTTGGTCGTCTGCTTCCGTAACTTCCCACTGCGGCGCAGTGGGAGGTGTACACCTCCACTTGTGTAAGACCATTGGGTAGTGAGACCCATGGCATCGTTATTATTTTGTGTAAGACCATTGGGTAGTGAGACCCATGGCATCGTTATTATTTTGTGTAAGACCATTGGGTAGTGAGACCCATGGCATCGTTATTATTTTGTGTAAGACCATTGGGTAGTGAGACCCATGGCATCGTTATTATTTTGTGTAAGACCATTGGGTAGTGAGACCCATGGCATCGTTATTATTTTGTGTAAGACCATTGGGTAGTGAGACCCATGGCATCGTTATTATTTTGTGTAAGACCATTGGGTAGTGAGACCCATGGCATCGTTATTATTTTGTGTAAGACCATTGGGTAGTGAGACCCATGGCATCGTTATTATTTTGTGTAAGACCATTGGGTAGTGAGACCCATGGCATCGTTATTATTTTGTGTAAGACCATTGGGTAGTGAGACCCATGGCATCGTTATTATTTTGTGTAAGACCATTGGGTAGTGAGACCCATGGCATCGTTATTATTTTGTGTAAGACCATTGGGTAGTGAGACCCATGGCATCGTTATTATTTTGTGTAAGACCATTGGGTAGTGAGACCCATGGCATCGTTATTATTTTGTGTAAGACCATTGGGTAGTGAGACCCATGGCATCGTTATTATTTTGTGTAAGACCATTGGGTAGTGAGACCCATGGCATCGTTATTATTTTGTGTAAGACCATTGGGTAGTGAGACCCATGGCATCGTTATTATTTTGTGTAAGACCATTGGGTAGTGAGACCCATGGCATCGTTATTATTTTGTGTAAGACCATTGGGTAGTGAGACCCATGGCATCGTTATTATTTTGTGTAAGACCATTGGGTAGTGAGACCCATGGCATCGTTATTATTTTGTGTAAGACCATTGGGTAGTGAGACCCATGGCATCGTTATTATTTTGTGTAAGACCATTGGGTAGTGAGACCCATGGCATCGTTATTATTTTGTGTAAGACCATTGGGTAGTGAGACCCATGGCATCGTTATTATTTTGTGTAAGACCATTGGGTAGTGAGACCCATGGCATCGTTATTATTTTGTGTAAGACCATTGGGTAGTGAGACCCATGGCATCGTTATTATTTTGTGTAAGACCATTGGGTAGTGAGACCCATGGCATCGTTATTATTTTGTGTAAGACCATTGGGTAGTGAGACCCATGGCATCGTTATTATTTTGTGTAAGACCATTGGGTAGTGAGACCCATGGCATCGTTATTATTTTGTGTAAGACCATTGGGTAGTGAGACCCATGGCATCGTTATTATTTTGTGTAAGACCATTGGGTAGTGAGACCCATGGCATCGTTATTATTTTGTGTAAGACCATTGGGTAGTGAGACCCATGGCATCGTTATTATTTTGTGTAAGACCATTGGGTAGTGAGACCCATGGCATCGTTATTATTTTGTGTAAGACCATTGGGTAGTGAGACCCATGGCATCGTTATTATTTTGTGTAAGACCATTGGGTAGTGAGACCCATGGCATCGTTATTATTTTGTGTAAGACCATTGGGTAGTGAGACCCATGGCATCGTTATTATTTTGTGTAAGACCATTGGGTAGTGAGACCCATGGCATCGTTATTATTTTGTGTAAGACCATTGGGTAGTGAGACCCATGGCATCGTTATTATTTTGTGTAAGACCATTGGGTAGTGAGACCCATGGCATCGTTATTATTTTGTGTAAGACCATTGGGTAGTGAGACCCATGGCATCGTTATTATTTTGTGTAAGACCATTGGGTAGTGAGACCCATGGCATCGTTATTATTTTGTGTAAGACCATTGGGTAGTGAGACCCATGGCATCGTTATTATTTTGTGTAAGACCATTGGGTAGTGAGACCCATGGCATCGTTATTATTTTGTGTAAGACCATTGGGTAGTGAGACCCATGGCATCGTTATTATTTTGTGTAAGACCATTGGGTAGTGAGACCCATGGCATCGTTATTATTTTGTGTAAGACCATTGGGTAGTGAGACCCATGGCATCGTTATTATTTTGTGTAAGACCATTGGGTAGTGAGACCCATGGCATCGTTATTATTTTGTGTAAGACCATTGGGTAGTGAGACCCATGGCATCGTTATTATTTGTGTAAGACCATTGGGTAGTGAGACCCGTGGCATCATTATTGGGATAAAAGATCATATAAAGTTTGGTGATGAGAATCAGTTGTGTATTGATATGATTTAATTGATTTATTAATGCAAAGAATGCTTTTGATATGAGTAATATAAAATTTTGAGGTTGGTTATCCCTATGTTAAATATGATTGTGTTAGTGAGATGTTGAAAGACCATGCGAAGTATAAGAAGAAGTAAGTGAGTAGTAACATGTTTAAATTGGCAAGTTTAATGTAATGAATGCATGTTACATATTGATATAAAGAGAGATTAGAAATTCTAATATAACGATGATTATCCATGTGTGTGGATAAGGGACCATACGGAGTATGGTAAATGTGATTTTGACTTTGATTCACTTGTTTTTCTTGAATGAGTATTTGACTACTTGATGCATGATGATAAAAGTTAAGATGAAATTGGCATAGTAAGAACATGAAGATAATATGGTAATAATGAATTCGTAATTGATAAGTATGGTAGTTATAAGAGTTAGAAACCTAATCGGAAATCCTTCGAGCCAAATGGTTTTTCTTTTCCTTCGCAAGCGTGTAACGCAATGTGTGAAAATGGGTTGGTTAAGTGTGAACGATGCCGAAATTCGTGGAAAGAGAAGGCGACCTAGTTGAATATCCGTATTTGATAGAATATAATTGCCTTTGGCGGTAGAAAGGAAACGGTCGACTTCCATTGGTGCTTTCGCTCGTACGTTTTGATAATCCTTGTATGGTAGTCAAGTCTCTTATATTAGAATCATCGACGCCGAATGGAAACCACGGTCTATGGAGAATCTTCTTGTTATTCGTGATTTTCCCAATTTCTTTCACGTAAATTATATTCGTTCTAGCCGTTTCAAGTGATTTCCTTTGTTTCCAAGAGGTACGATTTTCTAATTTAACGAAATGAAAGAAAGTAGGAGGCGTGTGCGTTTAGTCACTTGTGAGCTCAATAAAGTAACAATCGGAGACGAGTACCCGTGGTCAAGAGCTGATATCCTATTCGATCAAGTAGAAGCAATTTCTTATCATTTTAAGACGAATTTTCATTTCAGTTTCCATCAACTTATAGCACGCAATGGAGATGTTCCCGAAAATGTTATCTATACTTGTATGGGCACTTTGAAATTCGTAGTATACCCTTCGATTGTATTAAAGGTTTTCCAACCCCCGTGAGTCTTTTGAACCACACTTGTCGTTTGTTGTGAAATAAATCCGTATTGTTTTCATTGACAACGTTTTGTTTATCTTAAAAGTCAATCCGGCCAGAAAAGTTCTTTTACGTGAAGTCTTGGAGATACGACGAAAGTGAAAGTTCCATGTCAATTCGTTAAATGATCAGTCTGATTAGGAGAAGTGCAATCATCTCGATCGGGTGATCACCAAGAGAGGGAACGTTGTTGACCCGGATTGGATTGGTGTTGTGACGAAATGGAGACAACTCACAAGATCAACATAAATTAGAAGTTTCGTGGGTGACGGGTGGCAAGTGTTGTTTTAATTTTTCGGCTCTTTTGAGGATAGTCTCACCATTGACCAAATTAATTATAGAGAATGTGAAGCAAGCTTGAAGGAAAGAATGAGAAGTCGAACGAAGTACTAAAAGAAATCAAGACGAATCGTTCCTTTCGCGGTTTAAAGTCCCCCGGAATCATTTTCACTTTAAAATTTTGGTGTTTTTCTTTCTCTATAGCGTCAAATTTATCGGTCTTACTCAATCAGATCAACTTTCTTTTCTTATCAATCGACAAAAATCTCACCATTGTCTAAGAAGTTGGTTAACTCTCTCGAAAGATTATGTCTACGAAGTTTAAGTGTCGTCCCGGTAAGCCCATGTAGTGGCGGATGTTGTTAGCCTGAAAAGTTTTCACCTTCTTTTATGTGTTTCACCGGTGTGCGGGCTAATCAATTGATTTCTCCAATCATTTAGAAGAGGTTCAAGAGAAAATTTGCGACGGGAACCTAAGCAAGCGAAAAGCCAGATCACGCGAAATATTTTCTAAAGATTTTTGCGGACTTACTAGACGTCATGATAGAACTTATAATCCTCTCCTTAACGGAACCAAATCGAATTTGCTCCATGAAACCTATAAAATTTGAATACTCCTTTCGTTCGGTATAACAAAGATGTGTCAAGATCTAAAGAGAGATTATTAGTGACCCCAAATGAAGTGGAATGTTGTTTGATGATAGGAAATGTCAATTCCCTATTCGTTTTAGAAAAGCCGGACACCAGGAGTTGTGTAGCACGAATATAGTGATAAAGATTTCCTAAGAAGATTGAAATGATAAAATAACGACCTAATAGTCAAGGTTGCCAAGAATTTTATGCGGATAAAAGAGGGAGACTTATCGAGTTCAATTTTGGTGATTGTGTAATATGAAGAATTTATTTTACGAGTTGCATATGAGGTAAATCTAAGGTCTTAGTTTTCGATTCTTTCAAATACCTGCTCGGGTTGTCAAGGTTACTTATTGTTGGAATTGCTCGAAGAACTTCCGGGAATTTATTCTACCCTGCACGATTCTCGCTTTATAAAGTTTTATACCGTAAAGGTTTTACGTGTACTTGTAAAAGAAATTGAACTCCAAAATGAGTTATGTAAGACAATGTCGGGGAGTCTTTAGCCTTGTGATGAAATATTTAAGAAGAGTGTAAATCGAGACGATATTATGGTGCAAAGTGCTATGGAAGCATGGAAGAATGTTGTATGTGTTAATGAGAAATTAAGAGAAAAGCTTTATTACAACTTCATCGCTAGATGCGGCTTGGATCACGAGGTCGTGATCCGTTCCAAGTGGGGGAGAGTTGTAACATCCCGAAATTTTAAAGCAAATAAAATAAACCTTTATTATAGTTTTAACATTAAAATAGTTTCCTAGTATTTTATTTCTGAAAATAGGGTTAATTTAGTGGACCTATAGCGGATAGCGGGTATTTTACCCACTTAACTTGGAAGGGGGTCGTGGCATATCAGGGAGGTGCCAGCCATTTCCTTGTTTATGACTCACCCTTCTCTTCATCATCATCTCCTTTCTCCATTTTACTTCCAATTCAATCTCTTCAAGAATATTTCTAATATCATTCAAATCCAAGAATTCCTCTTAACTAATAATAATAACATTCAAGTCTTAATCATCTAATTGGGAGAAATTAAGAGAAAAGCTTTATTACAACTTCATCGCTAGATGCGGCTTGGATCACGAGGTCGTGATCCGTTCCAAGTGGGGGAGAGTTGTAACATCCCGAAATTTTAAAGCAAATAAAATAAACCTTTATTATAGTTTTAACATTAAAATAGTTTCCTAGTATTTTATTTCTGAAAATAGGGTTAATTTAGTGGACCTATAGCGGATAGCGGGTATTTTACCCACTTAACTTGGAAGGGGGTCGTGGCATATCAGGGAGGTGCCAGCCATTTCCTTGTTTATGACTCACCCTTCTCTTCATCATCATCTCCTTTCTCCATTTTACTTCCAATTCAATCTCTTCAAGAATATTTCTAATATCATTCAAATCCAAGAATTCCTCTTAACTAATAATAATAACATTCAAGTCTTAATCATCTAATTGGGAGAAATTAAGAGTGTATGTGTGTTGTGTGGGCTGAATTTCAAGAGCAAAGAGGGTGGAGAAGAGTTTGTGTTCTTAATCCTTGACTTTATT
>CM067167.1:79238089-79371407 GCA_034093135.1 Erigeron breviscapus
TTTTTTTTTTTTTTTTTTTTTTTTTTTTTTTTTTTTTTTTTTTTTTTTTTTTTTTTTTTTTTTTTTTTTTTTTTTTTTTTTTTTTTTTTTTTTTTTTTTTTTTTTTTTTTTTTTTTTTTTTTTTTTTTTTTTTTTTTTTTTTTTTTTTTTTTTTTTTTTTTTTTTTTTTTTTTTTTTTTTTTTTTTTTTTTTTTTTTTTTTTTTTTTTTTTTTTTTTTTTTTTTTTTTTTTTTTTTTTTTTTTTTTTTTTTTTTTTTTTTTTTTTTTTTTTTTTTTTTTTTTTTTTTTTTTTTTTTTTTTTTTTTTTTTTTTTTTTTTTTTTTTTTTTTTTTTTTTTTTTTTTTTTTTTTTTTTTTTTTTTTTTTTTTTTTTTTTTTTTTTTTTTTTTTTTTTTTTTTTTTTTTTTTTTTTTTTTTTTTTTTTTTTTTTTTTTTTTTTTTTTTTTTTTTTTTTTTTTTTTTTTTTTTTTTTTTTTTTTTTTTTTTTTTTTTTTTTTTTTTTTTTTTTTTTTTTTTTTTTTTTTTTTTTTTTTTTTTTTTTTTTTTTTTTTTTTTTTTTTTTTTTTTTTTTTTTTTTTTTTTTTTTTTTTTTTTTTTTTTTTTTTTTTTTTTTTTTTTTTTTTTTTTTTTTTTTTTTTTGTTTTTTTTCCTTTCTGATTCGTGGGTTTGTTGAATTATTTTGATGAGGATCAAGATTGTTTTTGTATATTCATATGGATATAATGATAAAAAGATCCAGGAAAAAAAATATGTGGTCGGATTTTGGTGGTGTGCACGGCTGTGGCTGGAATGAGGAAGAAGCAAGAGGGAGGAAGAGGGTGTTTTTATTGATATTGACGATTTACCCTCACTAACGGCCCTTAAAAAAAAAAAAAAAAAAAAAAAAAAAAAAAAAAAAAAAAAAAAAAAAAAAAAAAAAAAAAAAAAAAAAAAAAAAAAAAAAAAAAAAAAAAAAAAAAAAAAAAAAAAAAAAAAAAAAGAAGAGTAAAATAAAAAAAAAAAAAAAAAAAAAAAAAAAAAAAAAAAAAAAAAAAAAATAAAAAAAAAAAAAAAAAAGAGAAAGAAAAGAACTTGGGCTAATGAATGTGTGAGTCCCAAATATAAAGACGAATGACTAAACCCGACTGGCAAGTACAACTAATCTTGATGGACAAGTTTAGTTTACGATCCAGATATGGATAACAAGAAACAAATGACAATATGAATTAATGCAAGAATAAATGGCAGAAACTATATAAAGATATATATAAATATAATCAAGTATGTAGCATTGAGACACGTTGTTTTCTAATGTATTTGATTTATTGATGTATAAACAAATACAAGGATTGTTGCGGAACAAAGATAAACACCCAAGTGTAACTATCTAAACAATCCCGAAATACAAGTGATCAAGATGACTTGGAAATACTCGTAAGTTTTGCTTAGAGTATATCTCACAAGTTGCAATGCAATAGTTTTAGCAATTTGCAAGATGTGAGAAGACTTTGTATTTATAGACAAAGTTCATGATGACATGGACAATGTCGTACAAATGTGGTTGTGAGCATTTAAGGAATTAAACCATAATTCCTTACATGCTGCACAAGGAAGCGTATATAAGTCACTTGATGTGACTTATAGTACTAGGTTCCTAACCTATACTTTGTACCTTTTATTAATAGATAATTCTATTAACTGGATAAAGGTGTAAAGTAAAAGTCTTCCTCGTAATCAGTGTAAAGTGTTGTAAGTACTTTATCACTGAGATGCTTCAGTCTTCGATCTGGTAGAATCACTCTGATGCTCGCTTCTGAGATGATTCTCTTCTTCAGACTTCAGTCTTTGACTTCATTCTGAATGGTATTCTGATACGTAGATCTGAACTGAAGTGAAGCTTCAGTGAAGGAGTTCTGAATTCTGAGGCATCTCAGAATTCTGAAGTAATGTCTTCACTAAACTTCAAGCTATTTCTGAACAAATTATACATGGTCGATTCTCGACCTAACAAATTCCCCCTATTTGTTCTGAAATAGTGCATGCATCTCAGACTTCTATCTATACATGTTTGTAAGTCTGAAATGCAAGTTTTTGTTTAAGTTGTAAAAATTTCTTAAGTACATCTTATAGATCATTGATGTCTCAGAATTTTACTTGTGTTTTTCTAACTTAAACCTATCATCTACTTATTTGTCACAATTTGCAACTTATATATTACACACTGAAATGAAAGTTACAAATGTAAATATTTACAAGTACATGATAATTCTGAATAGAAAACTACTTCTTGGCAGGCCTTGAACCAGAAGGTGCCTCAGTAGGTTTTCTCTTCAGTGGAGACTGATCCTTTTTGCCAAACAGCCTTGCTTCAATTTCCACCTTGGCTTGCATCTTTTGCTGAATTCTTGCTAACCATGCACCAGTCAAGGCAGACTTAGGCTTTCCTTTAAGAACTTGGATCATCTCCCTGTGCTCAGATATGCCAAATTCATGAACTGAAACCTGGGAGTATTCTTCAGTAGCCCTTCCTTCTCTTTTCACAACCAAATCGAACAGCTTCAATCCATCAGCCTTAATAACTTCAATATCAACAATTCTGGCCTGATGTGATCGATGAGTCATGTAATGATCATACTGGTCCTTCTCATGTTTTCTTTGGAGCTCAGCAGCATCATCAGAAATTGGTTTGATTGAAGTATGGACAACATCACGAGAATCTTTCTTTCCAGTCCTTGTTCCAGTTCTGGGCTTTGTTGGTGGCCTGAACAACTCCCTTTCTACATTCTGAACTCCAGCCAGAATCTCCTTCTTCTTTCTGGCCATTTCCATTTCTCTGTTTTTCACTAAGTCTTGGATGGACATTTTGAAGGTGAGATGGTCCAGCTTTTGTTCTAGAGGAGAGTAGTTCACCCCATACTCGTAATCCAACATATCTTTCACAGCCTTCTGCACTCTTGGGTCATGTTTGATTTTCTGAAATCGTTCAAGTGATAGACCCAGAGATGCAGCATCAATATGATCTAGGGTTCCCATGCTTTGGTGCTGAACCCTTTCCCTTTCCTTGTTTTCACTCCACATTATGAATTGGTTAGAGACTTGCTTCTGCAAAGTCTCTAACTTCTTGCTATCAGCATTAGGATCGTGGAGTGGATAACCTTGTTCATCAACATTTTCTCCAACAACCAGTCCAGTACCCTTAACAACCTTCTTTGGTTCCTCTGCTTCCTTGGCCTTGCCTTTTCCTTTATCTTTCTTTTCAACACCAGAAGTCTGAACTTGTTCCCCCTGAACTGAGGCACTTTCAGAAGGTACCTCAGCTTGCTTCTTGGTTGCATGAATCATTTCTTGTGTACTGGCCAGCAACCCAAGAGGCACACCACTTCCCCCTTTGGAAATCTCTGCAGGCATTTTAGCATAAAGATCCAGAGTAGTTTTAAGTGCCTGCAAAGGTTTCCAACTTTGTTGTTCGAGACATTCACAAATGCCTTTAGCCATGGTAGCAAACTGAGCCTTTAGTCTGAAAGACGAACTAAGGTTCAGTGCTTCTTGATCTTTTAAATCTTTAAGCATCTTTCTGTCTTCTTCAGTGAAAGAAGCAGGGGGAGGGGGAGCAACAACCTTCTCTTTCTTTAGAAGTGTAAGAACTTCATCCAACTGTTTAGACTGATTCTGAACTGAACTTTCAAGCGTGGAAACTGAAGTCTTGATTTCATGAATAGCTTTTTCCACCTTATCATTTGTATCCTTGGTCAGTTCAGCAATCATCTTTCTGATATCTTCACCAACTTTCTGAGCAACAGAATCTGAAATCTGAGCAGCTAAGTTCTGAGAGAGCTCAGACTTCAGATTTTCCACAACATTAGCACTGATAGAAGCCCCAAGTTCATTTTCATTAATACTTGGCTTCTGAACCAGCTCATGGACTTCACTTCCCACTGCCATAACCTCTTGTTTCAACAATTCAACCCCAGATGTCAAGTTCGCAACTACAGAAGCTTGCACATCTCTCTTAGTCAATCTGAAGGCTTCTCTGATTGCAGAGCTCACCTTATTGCATGTCATCACCAGTTCATTCAACTTTCCAACCACTAGTCCTTCATTCCCAGCTACTTTGGTCAGCTCAGTTCCAATGAACATCTGAGCACCTTTCAGATCAGCCAAGGAGCTAGTGTTGGCAGTTAGAGATTTAGATAAGTCCTCCACCCTACGAATAAGGCCTTGGACTTCGGTTTGGGTTTTCTCTAACTGGGCTTCCACATTGAAAGGAGGTGGGGGTTGTGCAGAAGCAGGAGCCACAAAGGGTAAACTACCCAGCCCTTTTAACACTTTGTTCATCTGAACATCGGTTGGACTCTCAGATTCCGTCTCAGAATCTAGGTCATGTTCAGAAGGGACATCATAATTGATTGGTGGTGGTACATTGTAAATTTGTGGGTGTAGAAATTGAAGTGAAGGTGTGAAAGAAGGATTGATTGGTGGTGGTACATTGTAAATTTGTGGGTGTAGAAATTGAAGTGAAGGTGTGAAAGAAGGATCGGTTACGTATGCGGGATTGGTGCCTGGTGGAAAGATAGGATTTTGGTGAGATGGTGGTGGTGGTACATAAGGTTCATTGATTTGTTGGATTTCTGGGGGAGGAGGTGGGGCGTTTGCGAGGATGGGGGCTGGCTCAGAATCGGATTGATTCGCCTCCAATAAGCCCTCGTCAAACTCAAATTCAGCAAGAGAATCAAGATTCTCCTGAAGTGGCTCATCGTCATCCCAGAAAGCATTCACTTGTGCGATCTGGTCAGATATGCCCTGGTTTGGGTCACTAGTACCCTCACCAGATTCTGGTTCAACAGCTGCTTCAGCAGTTGCATCGTCACCAGAATTAGAGATTTCAATAGTAGGCACACTAACGGGTCCCACATTCTTTTGTGGCCCACTTAGTGTCCTTTCTGGGCCAGCTAGTGTGGCTGTACCAGTTTTAGAAAATACCTGAATCATAGCAGAGGAGAGTTCTGGTTCATCTCCAGTAATTGTTGCCTTCGAGAAATCCCTGCTATATTCTGGTACTGAAGCTTCTGGTCCAGCTTCATCATAAGCATCACCAAGTATATCTTTGAAGCATAAGCTTAAAAACCTTGGAAATGCAATATGTAGACTTCTCTTCCCCTTTAATTTTGTAATCAACTGAGAGAAGAGGATCTCAGCGAAGTCTACTTGCACTCCATTCCAGATATAATACCCCATTTCAACTTGGGGTAGTGAGAGTTGGTCCAACCCTCCATGGTTGCCACCAAGACTCTCCACTATTTGAGTCCAGAAGAACCTCCAACATGTACCAAAACCAGACATGAAAATATGTCCAGAGGTCTTCAAGTTACCATTTTCATCCTCCATGTCACCATGACCAGTGGCGACCAAAACCTCCCTAAAATTGACTCCTTTGAGTCTTTTCTCAAACACCTGGGGAGGTTTGAGGTAGTTCAATGAAGAGAAGATGAGAAGAGAGTAAATAAGAAGAGTTATGATAAGAGTAAATAAGAGAGAGATTATGATTAGAGAGTAAATAAGAGAGAGATTGATGATTAGAGAGTAAATGAAGAGAAGTAAATGAAAGAGAAATAAGAGAGAGATTATGATTAGAGAGTAAATAAGAGAGAGATTGATGATTAGAGAGTAAATAAGAGAAGATTGATGATAAGAGTAAATAAGAGAGAGTTATGATAAGAGTAAATAAGAGAGAGATTGATGATTAGAGAGTAAATAAGAGAGAGATTGATGATTAGAGAGTAAATAGAGAGAGTTATGATAGAGAGTAAATAAGAGAGAGATTGATGATTAGAGAGTAAATAAGAGAGAGATTGATGATAAGAGTAAATAAGAAGAGTTGATGATAAGAGTAAATAAGAGAGAGATTGATGATTAGAGAGTAAATAAGAGAGAGTTGATGATTAGAGAGTAAATAAGAGAGAGATTGATGATAGAGAGTAAATAAGAGAGAGTTGATGATTAGAGAGTAAATAAGAGAGAGATTGATGATAAGAGTAAATAAGAAGAGTTGATGATTAGAGAGTAAATAAGAGAGAGTTGATGATTAGAGAGTAAATAAGAGAGAGATTATGATAGAGAGTAAATAAGAGAGAGATTGATGATTAGAGAGTAAATAAGACGAAGTAATATGATAAGAGTAAATAAGAGAGAGATTGATGATTAAGAGTAAATAAGAGAGAGATTATGATAGAGAGTAAATAAGAGAGAGATTGATGATTAGAGAGTAAATAAGAGAGAGTGATGAAAGAGTAAATAAGAGAAGATTATGATTAAGAGTAAATAAGAAGAGTTGATGATTAGAGAGTAAATAAGAGAGAGATTGATGATTAGAGAGTAAATAAGAAGAGTTGATGATTAGAGAGTAAATAAGAGAAGATTGATGATTAAGAGTAAATAGAAGAGTTATGATAGAGAGTAAATAAGAGAGAGATTGATGATTAGAGAGTAAATAAGAAGAGTTGATGATTAGAGAGTAAATAAGAAGAGTTATGATTAGAGAGTAAATAAGAAGAGATTGATGATTAGAGAGTAAATAAGAAGAGTTGATGATTAGAGAGTAAATAAGAGAGAGTTGATGATAGAGAGTAAATAAGAGAGAGATTGATGATTAGAGAGTAAATAAGAGAGAGATTGATGATAGAGAGTAAATAAGAGAGAGTTGATGATTAGAGAGTAAATAAGAGAGAGATTGATGATAAGAGTAAATAAGAGAGAGTTGATGATTAGAGAGTAAATAAGAGAGAGATTGATGATAGAGAGTAAATAAGAAGAGATTGATGATTAGAGAGTAAATAAGAAGAGTTGATGATTAGAGAGTAAATAAGAGAGAGATTGATGATTAGAGAGTAAATAGAAGAGTTATGATAGAGAGTAAATAAGAGAGAGATTGATGATTAGAGAGTAAATAAGAGAGAGTTGATGATAGAGAGTAAATAAGAGAGAGATTGATGATTAGAGAGTAAATAGAAGAGATTGATGATAGAGAGTAAATAAGAGAGAGATTGATGATTAGAGAGTAAATAAGAGAGAGATTGATGATTAGAGAGTAAATAAGAGAGAGATTATGATTAGAGAGTAAATAAGAGAGAGATTATGATTAGAGAGTAAATAAGAGAAGATTATGATTAAGAGTAAATAGAAGAGTTATGATTAGAGAGTAAATAAGAGAGAGATTGATGATTAGAGAGTAAATAGAAGAGAATGATAAGAGTAAATAAGAGAGAGATTGATGATTAGAGAGTAAATAAGAGAGAGATTATGATAGAGAGTAAATAAGAGAGAGATTGATGATTAGAGAGTAAATAAGAGAGAGATTATGATTAGAGAGTAAATAAGAGAGAGATTATGATTAGAGAGTAAATAAGAGAAGATTATGATTAAGAGTAAATAAGAGAGAGATTGTGATTAGAGAGTAAATAAGAGAGAGATTATGATTAGAGAGTAAATAAGAGAGAGATTATGATTAGAGAGTAAATAAGAAGAGTTATGATTAGAGAGTAAATAAGAGAGAGATTGATGATTAGAGAGTAAATAAGAGAGAGATTATGATTAGAGAGTAAATAAGAGAGAGATTGATGATTAAGAGTAAATAAGAGAAGATTATGATAGAGAGTAAATAAGAGAGAGATTGATGATTAGAGAGTAAATAGAAGAGATTATGATAGAGAGTAAATAAGAGAAGATTGATGATTAGAGAGTAAATAAGAAGAGTTATGATAGAGAGTAAATAAGAGAGAGATTGATGATTAGAGAGTAAATAGAGAGAGTTATGATAGAGAGTAAATAAGAGAGAGATTGATGATTAGAGAGTAAATAGAAGAGTTATGATAGAGAGTAAATAAGAGAGAGATTGATGATTAGAGAGTAAATAAGAGAGAGATTGATGATTAGAGAGTAAATAAGAGAGAGATTGATGATTAGAGAGTAAATAAGAGAGAGATTATGATTAAGAGTAAATAAGAGAGAGATTGATGATTAGAGAGTAAATAAGAAGAGTTATGATTAGAGAGTAAATAAGAGAGAGATTGATGATTAGAGAGTAAATAGAGAGAGATTATGATTAAGAGTAAATAAGAGAGAGATTGATGATTAGAGAGTAAATAGAAGAGTTATGATAGAGAGTAAATAAGAGAGAGATTGATGATTAGAGAGTAAATAAGAGAGAGTTGATGATTAGAGAGTAAATAAGAGAGAGATTGATGATTAGAGAGTAAATAAGAAGAGATTATGATTAGAGAGTAAATAAGAGAGAGATTGATGATTAGAGAGTAAATAGAGAGAGATTATGATTAGAGAGTAAATAAGAGAGAGATTGATGATTAGAGAGTAAATAAGAAGAGATATGATAGAGAGTAAATAAGAGAGAGATTGATGATTAGAGAGTAAATAAGAGAGAGATTGATGATTAGAGAGTAAATAAGAGAGAGATTGATGATTAGAGAGTAAATAAGAGAGAGATTATGATTAGAGAGTAAATAAGAGAGAGATTGATGATTAGAGAGTAAATAAGAGAAGATTGTGAAAGGGAATATGAAGAGTTATGAATTTAGAGAGTAAATAAGAGAGAGATTGATGATTAGAGAGTAAATGAAACGAAGTAAATGAAAGAATGAATAAGGAATTTGTATTTAAGATGGAACAAAAAGGATTTTTCCAATTTAAAACAATTTCTGGGGTCACGTCCGCATTTAATGCAGAGACGTTTGAGGGACCCCACCCTGTACACTTTTTCATAAAAAGTACTCATTTTCTTCTCTTTTTACGGCGCCACTTGTGTGATACATAAGCATGACCAATGCTAGGTTAAAGGCCTAGTATGCAGTATGCCACGTGTACACACAATTGGCCAAGTATCAAAAATATCTTGAAAAGATTTTTGTATTTCAGTGATGACAAAACAAATTCTGAGCATGGTCAGTTTCAGAAAAATCTGAACCATCTCAGTCATTAAAATTCAACTGAAATATTTTGATATTCTGAAGTGCTTCAGTTAAATACATTTTTCTGAGCAAAAGGTTCCCCCTCAGAAAGAAGGTTTATTTTATAGTTTGAAAAATGTTTAACATTCCCCCTGAAGTGATGATCCATGAATTAATAAGTGCCAAGATAGTATCACTAAGGCGTTCGATAGCTAGGCGAGCAAAAATTACATGGATCGCTCAGACTAGTGAACCAGATCAGTGTCACTGAGGCGTTCATAACAAGATTACCAGTCTAAGGATTTAACATACCCAACTCACTGATTAGATGTTTAAAGGTTTTGACATCTAAGGGTTTTGTGAAAACATCAGCGAGTTGCTTATCAGTGGGAATAAAGTGCAATTCAATATCTCCTTTCAGAATATGATCACGAATGAAATGATACCTGAGATCGATGTGCTTGGTTTTCGAGTGCATTACAGGATTGTGAGATATGGCAATGGCACTGGTGTTATCACAAAAGATTGGAGTCTTTGTGTAAGTAACACCATAATCAGTCAGCTGGTTCTTCATCCATAGAATCTGAGCACAACAACTCGCTGCAGAGATGTACTCAGCTTCTGCAGTGGATAGTGATACTGCAGTCTGCTTCTTACTAGTCCAGCTTACTAATTTGCCACCAAGGAAATGACACCCACCAGTGGTACTTTTCCTGTCTATCTTGCAACCTGCATGATCAGAATCTGAATAACCCATTAGATCTAGACTGGAGCCTTTGGGATACCAAAGACCCAATCTGGGGACACCCTTAAGGTATCTGAAGATCCTTTTAACAGCATTTGCATGTGCTTCTCTGGGATCAGACTGAAATCTAGCACAAAGGCATGTTGCAAACATTATGTCTGGTCTACTTGCAGTTAAATACATCAGTGAACCAACCATACCTCGATATTTTGTTTGGTCCACTGGTTTTCCATGTGGATCAGAATCCAAAGTTAGTGGAGCAGAAATAGGAGTATCTTTTGATGAGACTGAATCAAATTGATATTTCTTTAGTAAATCTCTAACATATTTTTCCTGGTTTATGAAGATACCATCTTCAGTTTGTTTTACTTGAAGTCCCAGAAAATATGTTAGTTCTCCCATCATACTCATTTCATACTCAGAAGACATGATTTTCGAAAAGTTTTTACACATCTTCTCATTAGTAGAACCAAACACAATATCATCAACATAAATTTGTACTAAAAGAATATCACTTTTATCATGCAATATGAATAAAGTTTTATCAATAGCACCTCGTTTAAAACCATTTTTAAGAAGATGTTTAGTAAGAGTATCATACCAGGCTCTGGGTGCTTGTCTCAGACCATATAAGGCTTTGTTCAGTCTGCACACCCAATGTGGTTTTTCTTCATTGATGAACCCTGGTGGTTGATGCACATACACAACTTCTTCTAGATCGCCATTCAGAAATGCACTTTTGACATCCATTTGATAGACTTTAAATTGATGATGAGCTGCAAAAGCTAAGAAAATTCTGATAGCTTCAAGTCTAGCAACTGGTGCAAAAGTTTCATCAAAATCTATTCCCTCTTCTTGTGCATATCCCTTTGCAACAAGTCTAGCTTTGTTTCTAATGACGTGACCATCTTCGTCCATCTTGTTTCTGAAGACCCATCTTGTCCCAATTGGTTCCTTCTTTAGGTTACTGGGACAAGGAACGAGTTCCCATACATCGTTTCTTTTAAACTGGTTGAGCTCATCTTGCATGGCTTCAACCCAGCTTGGGTCCTTCATAGCCTCGTCAATCTTCTTGGGTTCAATTAGAGATAAGAAACTGACGTTTAAGCATTGATCGCTTGTGGCTCTTCTGGTCTGAACCCCACTAGTGGAATTCCCAATGATTTGCTCGATAGGATGTGCTTTAGTCCACTTAGTGTATTGACCAGGGTGAGAAATGATATCAGTGCAAGAATTTCTCTGAGTAACTTCTGGAGGAGCTTCAGAAAATACATCTTCAGCTTCTTCTTCTTCTTCCTGCATATCATGACTTGCATCATGAAATTCTTCAGATTGATGTTGCTCAGTGGAATCTGATATCATGGGTGTAGCAGCATATACATCTGATCCAATAGTTAGTTCAGAAGGTAGTTTGAAACTAACTGGGGGATAGAATGGAATGTTGCTTTGCTTGTTTCTTTCTGGTTCTGAACGGAGATGTTCAGAAACATGTTCAGGTGACTGATCAGATTCTGCAATAGGATCAGAATCACCAAAACTGATTGGACTTTCTGAGGGTGGTTCAGAAATGGAATTTTTAAAGATTGCAGAGTTGGATTCATCAAAGGTAACATGAATTGACTCATCAACCTTTTCAAGTCTCTTGTTAAAGACTCTAAAGGCTTTGCGATTTGATGAATATCCTAGGAAGTACCCTTCATCAGCTTTTGCATCGAATTTTCCAAGCTGATTAGAGTTATTCAGAATGTATACTGGACACCCAAATACATGGAAGTATCCAATATTAGGCTTTCTATTTCTGAGTACTTCATAGGAGGTCTTCTTATGTCTTTTGACATAGATAGATCTGTTCTGAGTGTAGCAAGCAGTTGCAACAGCTTCAGCCCAGAAATTCTTGGGAAGACCAGATTCATTCAGCATACTTCTGGCAGCTTCAATCAGCGTACGATTCTTTCTTTCTACAACACCATTCTGCTCTGGTGTGTGTGCTGAGGAGAAGTTCTGAGATATGCCAGTTTCAGTGCAGAAGGACTCCAGAGTGGCATTTCTGAATTCAGTGCCATTGTCACTTCTGAGCTGACAAACTTTTCGCTTGTACTTGAGCTCAATTTGTTTGATGAGAGCAATGATTTCAGCAGCAGCTTCACTCTTAGACTTGAGGAAAATCACCCAGCAATATCTTGAATATTCATCTACAACGACAAGGGTGTACTTCTTTCCTGCTCTGGTCTGAACGTTCACTGGTCCAAAAAGGTCCATGTGAAGCAAGTGAAGAGGTTCAGTTATACTAAAGCTTTGCTTAGTTTTGAATGAAGCTCTTTTCTGCTTGCCCATTTCACAACCTGGACATGGCTTGTCTTTGTTGAAAGACATAGAGGGTATCCCATCAACAAGTTGTTTTCTTGACAACTTATTAATGTTTTTGAAGTTCAGATGGGATAATCTCTTGTGCCACAACCAGTTTGTGTCTTCATCAGCCTTTGTGTAGAAACATTGTTCAGAGATAGATGGATTCATATCAATGACATAAATGTTTCCCTTCCTTGGTGCAACCAGTACTACCTTTCCATCTCTGTTGAATATGGTGCCTTGTGAGATATCAAATAAAACCTTGAAGCCATCATCACAAAGTTGACTGACACTGATCAGGTTATATTTCAAACCATTCACATATGCAACTCGTGTGAATTTGACTTGACCATTATTCACCACACCATATCCCTCAGTTTTTCCATTTCCATCATTTCCAAAAACAATTGAGGGCCCTTCTTGCACCCTATATTCCTCCAGCAGGGTTTGATAACCAGTCATGGTTCGGCCAGCAGCACTGTCCAGAAACCATATGTTCTTCTTTCGGTCTCCCTGCACACAATCAAAGATTAGTTCTTTTTGGGAACCCATCTTTGGATGGGTTCACTAGACTCTCCCTTAGCAGTCTCAGATTTCTTTGGTATATGTGGAACTGAAGGGTCAAATGGGATTTCAGTCATTATCTCAGTTGACACAAAAGTTGTTGGTTTGATGGGGTGCTCAACCTTTTTCTTCTCAGATTTTTGCTTGATTTGCTTAGAAAAAGGTTTTGCATTTTGTTTAGGTTGAAGAGGTGTGGTTTCAACATTTTTTAAACGTGCATTACAACTCTGCACTTGTCTAGCCAATAGTTGAAATTGACTTTCTAACCTTAACAACATAGATTCTTCATTAGACACCTGAGCCTTACCAGAATCTGAGGTAGAGGGCTCAGTGGGGGAGACAGTTTTCTTCTTCTTTAGTCCTTTTGGAACCTTAGATGAAGTCTGAGGAGATGGCTTTTTGGTTTTAGCCTTCTTTTCTGAACCAGTTGTCTGAGCTGTTTCAGAATTTCCCTCAGATTGTTCCTTGACCTTATTAGTTACAATTTTTTGTTTGCCAACTTTAGGAAAAGTAATTTCCGGTTTCATTTCTTTTGGAAGTGCATCTAAATCAGTGATTATAGATGCCATGTGAAGATCACCAGATTCATATGCTGTTTTTTGATTTGCAAAAGTGTTTTTAATTGCAGCATCTGGTTTTGGTGCACTCATCCAAGATTTGATTATTTTTTGTTCTTTTTCAAGGATGGTTTTTAGTTCTTCTTTTTCCAACTCTAAAGTGGCAACCATTGATTGATAACTTTTTAGGGCCAGATGAACATCTTTCAGTTCTTTTAATCTGGCCTGACTGGCGTTCAGTTCAGAAGTATTATTTTCAAACATTTTTAGGCTTTCTGAACGCACTGTCTCAACAAAAGAGATGTCAGCCTCTAAAAGAACCAAAAGGTCCAGTTTGTGTTCCTCATCTTCTTCATAGCCAAAATTACTGACCTTTTTCATCACTATATCCACCCAGCGGCCAGATTCAACATCAGTTTTGACCAAATGACCTTGGTCTTCTTGTGCCATGAAACACATATCCCTAACTTCCTCCTCATCATCAGATGATTCATCGGAGTCTTCCCACTTTTCAGTCTTGGCAATCATGCAACTGTTGCTCGAGTTGTCTTGTGCCAAAAGAGCCATATGAGCCTTCAACTTCTTGTATTTGGCCTTATAGCTGTCATCAGACTTCTGAAAAATAGAATGGTTAGGAGCAGATTGTGATGATGAAGGTTGACTAGATCTGCATTCCTTCATGAAATGTCCTTTCTTGCCGCATTTAAAGCATTCAAGATTAGACTTATCAATAGAAGCACTGGAAGCAAAAGGTTTGCCAGATCGATTTGATTTGGCCTTAAAACGATTGAACGTTTTAGCCAGCATGGCAACCAGATCATCATTGTCATCCTCATCACAATCATGAGTGACATTAGCAGAGACACCAGTTTTTAACATTTGAGAAACCATCTTCTTCATTGAGTCAAAAATATCACTCTCAGAAGATAGTAGAGCAGTGCTTTGTGGTTCAGAATACTGAACCGTACCAGAACTTGTCGAAACATGGTTCTTGGCATCCTGCTCAGCCAAAGCTCTTTCAGCTTTGTTCTCTTCAGTATACCTAAATGCTCCATAAAGGGAAGCAAGAGTATGACTGTGTAATGTTTTGCCTTGTCTCAAGACCAAGATTAGATTTTCCCATTTTGAAGGTAAAATGTCACAAAACTTTTCTAACAAAATTTCTTTGTCTTTGGTTACACCTAGGGCTTTCAGTTGGTTTACCAGATTTGTAAACCTAATGTAAGTTTGGGTTAAAGACTCCCCAGGTATAGCAAAGAAAGACTCATATCTTTTGTTTAAAGCAACTTTTCTTGTGACAATTGTCTCATTAGTGCCTTCAAACTGTGTCAGTAGTTCCGCCCACATTAATTTAGAATTTTCGAGTAAAACAAGAGTGGGCATAAGGGTTTCTGGAACTGCGTATAAAATCATATTTTGTAACTTAGTATCCAAGTCAACAAGTCTATGATCTTCCTCTGACCAATGATCCTTCTCCTTAGGTGACTGCCTAGGAGTCCCATCGGCATTTCTGACGACAGTTGACGCATTCATAGGGACAAAGGGTCCATCTTTTAAAATGTCTGGTAAATGTCTCTCAACACCAGCAATATACTTAAGTAAGCACGCTTTCCATGTTTGAAAGTTTTCACTGTTCCCATCAAACTTGGGAACAGGATTAGTTGGAAAGTGTACGTGAACATTGTGTGAGGGTATATTGTTGTTGATGACAGGGGGTGGGGTAGCATTATTAGGGTCAGGTCCTTGTTCAAAGTCAGTCATCTTAGCAGATCAAAGGTTAAAGAATTGTAGTAATTCAACCTTGCTGCTCTGATACCAATTGTGAGTCCCAAATATAAAGACGAATGACTAAACCCGACTGGCAAGTACAACTAATCTTGATGGACAAGTTTAGTTTACGATCCAGATATGGATAACAAGAAACAAATGACAATATGAATTAATGCAAGAATAAATGGCAGAAACCTTCTTCATTGAGTCAAAAATATCACTCTCAGAAGATAGTAGAGCAGTGCTTTGTGGTTCAGAATACTGAACCGTACCAGAACTTGTCGAAACATGGTTCTTGGCATCCTGCTCAGCCAAAGCTCTTTCAGCTTTGTTCTCTTCAGTATACCTAAATGCTCCATAAAGGGAAAAGCACTGGAAGCAAAAGGTTTGCCAGATCGATTTGATTTGGCCTTAAAACGATTGAACGTTTTAGCCAGCATGGCAACCAGATCATCATTGTCATCCTCATCACAATCATGAGTGACATTAGCAGAGACACCAGTTTTTAACATTTGAGAAACCATCTTCTTCATTGAGTCAAAAATATCACTCTCAGAAGATAGTAGAGCAGTGCTTTGTGGTTCAGAATACTGAACCGTACCAGAACTTGTCGAAACATGGTTCTTGGCATCCTGCTCAGCAAAGCTCTTTCAGCTTTGTTCTCTTCAGTATACCTAAATGCTCCATAAAGGGAAGCAGAGTATGACTGTGTAATGTTTTGCCTTGTCTCAAGACCAAGATTAGATTTTCCCATTTTGAAGGTAAAATGTCACAAACTTTTCTAACAAAATTTCTTTGTCTTTGGTTACACCTAGGGCTTTCAGTTGGTTTACCAGATTTGTAAACCTAATGTAAGTTTGGGTTAAAGACTCCCCAGGTATAGCAAAGAAAGACTCATATCTTTTGTTTAAAGCAACTTTTCTTGTGACAATTGTCTCATTAGTGCCTTCAAACTGTGTCAGTAGTTCCGCCCACATTAATTTAGAATTTTCGAGTAAAACAAGAGTGGGCATAAGGGTTTCTGGAACTGCGTATAAAATCATATTTTGTAACTTAGTATCCAAGTCAACAAGTCTATGATCTTCCTCTGACCAATGATCCTTCTCCTTAGGTGACTGCCTAGGAGTCCCATCGGCATTTCTGACGACAGTTGACGCATTCATAGGGACAAAGGGTCCATCTTTTAAAATGTCTGGTAAATGTCTCTCAACACCAGCAATATACTTAAGTAAGCACGCTTTCCATGTTTGAAAGTTTTCACTGTTCCCATCAAACTTGGGAACAGGATTAGTTGGAAAGTGTACGTGAACATTGTGTGAGGGTATATTGTTGTTGATGACAGGGGGTGGGGTAGCATTATTAGGGTCAGGTCCTTGTTCAAAGTCAGTCATCTTAGCAGATCAAAGGTTAAAGAATTGTAGTAATTCAACCTTGCTGCTCTGATACCAATTGTGAGTCCCAAATATAAAGACGAATGACTAAACCCGACTGGCAAGTACAACTAATCTTGATGGACAAGTTTAGTTTACGATCCAGATATGGATAACAAGAAACGCCACGGATTATTAGGGGGTGTTTGGTACATGTGAATGGCAAGGTGAGAAATGGAATGGGAATTTTTTCCCTTGTTTGTTTGACAAGTAGAATGGAAATGCAGGGTCCAAATTTGATTCTCTTTCCTCGTTTTTGTTTCCACATAAAAAGTGGAGAAAGCGGTGGAATGGAAAGCTTCTCTAAACTACTTTCCCCGTCTCACTCATATGTATGAATCAAAAAGCAACACAAAGAAGAGGCTATAAATATTCATTGACATGTGAGATGCACATGCCAACACAAAATTAAAATTATTTCTCCAACCCTAACCTAACTTTCCTCTGCACATCTTTTCCTTTTCAATTATTCATCAAGTTTTTAGATATTAGAAACTATTTTGAAACACTAGCCACCTCCATACGATATCAAGTTCTTTGGGCGATTTTAGGAATTAAAATCAGTCTTTGCTTTTCAATTTAATTTGTTATTGAGTTTATTTTTTCATGTTATGTTCTCTTCGTCTTCCTCTGTTAATTTGTTATTGAGTGTATACATATTTAAAAAACATATATACTTGCTCAAAAATGGATCTGCCGACTTCAATTACTTGTTTGATTTATGTTGTTAATGATTGTGTGTTGATATAATGATTTTCTTGGCTAGATCTGAGCTTTGGTATATACATCTTGGATTTGGTAAAGTGATTATGTTTTTGGAGTTGTTTTCCTTTCCTTGTTTCTAACATAACCAAACAAGAGAATTGATTTATTCCTTATTTTTAATATTTATTCTCTAGTTATACCAAACAAAGGAAACATTCCACTTTTACCCATTCCATTCTCTTTCCATTCTCTCACTTAATTTCATTCTTGACCATTCACATGTACCAAACATCCTCTTAGTGTATAGTTATTTTTCTCAGCGGATCTAAAAAATGAAGTTATAGGAAAGCTAAAAAAGAATATCTCAAAAAATGTTAAATAACAACATATTAAATAGTTACATGCAATGACACTAAACTAGTAGCATACCATCAACAAAATAACAAGTCAATAAGACAAACAATAACCGGTTGAAAAAGGTTGAGCTTAGGTCAACGACTTCAATCAAACTCCCAAAGCCCGAGTCATCACTCAGGGTGGTGTACACGGTGACCTTGGGGCAACGTCGGGCCAAAGAAACCTCACTCCGTTCAGCCTTAAAATGACCTTTTAAACTTTAGTTTAAGTTTTAATTTCATTGATTTAAACCTTGATGTTAATATTAAAGAGTTTTGTTTCTCGGGTTGTTTTAAAACATAAAATAAATGACAGGAAAAAATTTAAGAAAAAAAAATATTTTTAAGTTTAATTTATTTGGAAGAAGATAAGTTAAGTAATTTGTCATTTAAAGTTTTCTTTTCAAATATGGGCTGATTAGGAAGAAAAACAATATATGTTTTTATGTAATTAATAATTTAATTTTGCATATACTTTATTAATAATTACGTATTACAGACATAATGGTAATACTGTAAATATAGTTTTTCAATTTTCTATAATAATAATTATTATTATTATAAAATTGTAATTATGATTTGTACAAATCATAGGAGTTATAATCCAATTATTATCTTAATAAAATTGGAGCATGTTGCCATACCATTGAAATAATGTGCCTCTCTAGACTAATATGACATGGTACCCATGTTGCATCAATTGCAGCTAGGAATGCAGTGAAAGGCGTAAACTATTACGGTTTAGTAGAAGGAGTTGTTAGAACTGACACTACAAATAATAATGCATTTGTCCACACTTTTAGTTAGCATAAACAAATTAAAAAATTTGTCACGCTTTTATGTGTGTAAAAATATGGAGAACTAAAAGTGTGTAAAAATTAATCCACACTTAAAATTGTGGTATTCTAAAAGTTCACACTTTTTAGTGTGAACTTTCATATTTAATTTGTCACACCACATTTGTCCACACTAATTCTCCATATTTTTACACACATAAATGCGTGACAAATTTTTTAATTTGATCACGGTTTACTAAAAATGTGAACAAATGTAAGATTATTTGTAGTGAGACTTTCCTTCTGCATGGCTAGTTGTTTATAAAATTTGTACACAATTTTGCACATTCACTGATATGATGAATGCTTTCAACAATACAATCGTTGACGGGGTTGATATTATTTTTATCTTAATGGGGCAAGATTACCTTGTAGAGTTGGATGTTGACTTAATCTCAATTGGTGTTTTTCATGCTATTGTCGTATTGCGTAAGTTGTTCTGTGAAATACCGACTTTGGCCTAAATACTAATTTTAAACGGGCCAGATACCCCGACCACGGAATGTTGGGTAACCCGACCACCCCCCTTTAGGAGCGACAGTCGCTCCTAAAGGGGTGACCCATTTATTGCACGCGGATCCCCATGCATATACCCGTTAGGAGCGTTGACCCGTCAAACACCCCTTTAGGAGCGACAGTCGCTCCTAAAGGGTGCCTCGAAACCGTTGACCGTCAACCACCCCTTTAGGAGCGACAGTCGCTCCTAAAGGGTGCCTCGAAAAGATTTATATATTCTTTCTCTGGATCCATCCATTCATTCATTCTCAACTTTTCCCTTTCTCTTCTCCATTACAACCGATCCAACCCCCCTCTCCCCTATATTTTCCGGCCAAGATTTTCCGGTGAGGCTTTAGGAGCGACCCAGTTTTTCAGCGAGGCTTTAGGAGCGACCCGTCGTTACCCCTTTCGTAAACCCAACGTTGAAGTAAGTTTTTATTTTTTTTTATTTCGTATCTATTAATTTGCTATATAGTATATGTATTAGTTTGATGTTATTCTTGTTATGCATAGATGTATTAGGATTGATCTTATATGCCCATAGATTTAACGTATTGTATGCGCCCATAGATTTAATGTATTGTTGTTCTTGTGTTCTTGTTGTTGTTCTTGTTTTTGTTATGTAAAAATGATTGTAAAAAAGTGTAAAAAAATATAAAATGTAAAAAAAGTGTATTACATAGTATATAAAAAATATATTTAAAAAAAAGTTTATAAAAGTTTGTACTAGAAAATGTTTGTATTAGAAAATATAAAAATGTTTGTATTAGAAAAGTTTATAAAAAATGTAAAAAAGTGTATACATAGTATATAAAAAATTATTTTAAAAAAAGTTTCTATAACAAAAAGTTTATATAAAAAAGTAGTTAAAAAATTAAGTTTAAAAAAAGTAGCTGAAAAAGTAGTAGTACAAAAGTCATATAAAAATGTTTGTATTATAAATGTTTGTATTAGAAAAGTTTATAAAAATGTTTGTATTAGAAAAGTTTATAAAAAATGTAAAAAAGTGTATACATAGTATATAAAAAATTATTTTAAAAAAAAAATTCTATAACAAAATGTAAAATAAAATGTCAAAAAAAATGAAGAAAATGTAAAAAATTATATAAAAAAAGTTCATGCGAAATTTTACGTTCAAAAAAAGTACTTAAAAATGTTTAAATAGAAATTTAAGTTCAAATAAATTAGATATAAAAAATTTAAGTTCATACGAAATTTAAAAAATGTTATATTGAAAAAAGTAGTAGAAAAGTTACAAAAGTCATATAAAAAAATTAAGTTCAAAAAAAATTATAAATAAAATGTTTATAAAAAATTATATATATATAAAAAAAGGTTCTTACGAAATTTTACGTTAAAAAAAGTACTTAAAAATGTATAAATAAAAAAGGTATGTAAAAAGTTTTACATTATAAAACATAAGTATAAAAAGATATTAAAACATATATTGAAAAAGTAGTAGTACAAAAGTCATATAAAAAATTAAGTTAAAAAAAAAAGTAGTTCAAAAAGTTGATATAAAAAGTATTATAATACGTGTATTATTTATGTAGATTTAAGAAAAATGCTAGGACCACCTTTTTGACTTCTCCGTCTTTTGTGGCATTTGATCTTCGTGTTACTAACACATAACCAAGCTCCTTTGCCGTTCTTGAGCCCATGGATACCAAATCGAGGTGTGTGTAAAACCTGTGGAAATATTTGATCCAACTGTTTTTTAATACACGGGGGAGACACGGGGGAGGGGACGGGGGGAGAGACGGGGGGGGACGAGGAAATTAGGGGAGGAGGCACGGGGGGAAGAAGACAGGGGGAGGGGAGGGGGGATAGCCGGGGGGGATAAGGAGAGGCGAGAGTGCACGGGTTGGGAGAAGACGGGGGGGGGAAGGCACTGAGGGGAGCACGGGGGGAGAAGCACACACGCAACGCGGGAGCAGCATCGGGGGGCGAAGACACGGGGGAGAAACGGGGGGAGAAGACACGGGGGGGAGACACCGGGGGGGGAACAAGGGGCAAGAGCCGGGGTGGGGGAAGGCGACGGGGGACGGGACGAGGTGGGGAAGAGGGGGGGAGAGACAAGGGGGAGCCGGACGGGGAAGAAGGAGGGGCGGACAGACGGGGAAGCAACGGGGGCAGCAAGAGGGGGAGGAAACGGGGGAAAGACACGGGGGGAGAAGTAGCGGAGGGTGGAGAAGACAGGGGGGGAGAAGAAGGGAGGGAGAAGGAGTAGGGGAGAAGGAGGAGAAGAAAGGGGAGAGGCACGGGGGGGGGGGAGAAGACAGGGGAGAAGGAGGAGAGTGAGATAGATCAGGGGGGAGACAGGGTGGGAATGACACGGTGGGAGACAACGGTGAGGGAGGGGGGGGGGGGAGGGGGGGGGGGGGAGGGGGGGGGGGGGGGGAGAAGACAGGTGGGGGAAAGACACGGGGGAAGAAGAGGGGGAGAAGGGGGGCCGGAGAAGGAGGGGGGAAAGACACGGGGGGGAAGGAGGGGGGGGGGGGGGGGGGAAGGGGGGGGGGGGAAGGGGGGGGGGGGAAGGGGGGGGGGGGGGGGAAGGGGGGGGGGGGGGGGGAAAGGGAGGGGGAAAGACTACGGGGGAGAAGGAGGGGGGAAAGACACGGGGGGAGAAGGAGGGGGGAAAGACACGGGGGGAGAAGGAGGGGGCGGACAGGAGGGGAGAGCAAAGGGAGCAAGAGGGGAGACACGGGGGGGGGAAGACACGGGGGAGACCACGGGAGGGGACCCGGGGGGGATTATACTTTTTTATAATTAGATTTATATCACTTTTTTATAATCCACTTTCTTATACACTTTTTTATAATACACTTTTTATACACTTTTTTATAATACACTTTTTTATACACTTTTTTTTTTAAACAATTTTTCAATAGCTTTTCTTAATCTACATTTTTACGTACATTTTTTAATATGTTTTTATATACAATTTTTTATCCGTAGTTTTAATAATTAGTTTTTTACATACTTTTATAGCAACAAATCTAATGAATAATAACAAAATACAATTACTCACAAAATAACAACACAAAAAATGAAAAGGTTGGATTATATACATACCTCCTTGGTATAAAAAACACCGTGATCGTAATCAAATTCAGCACAGACATCTGGGGATTCAAATTCGTCATCGGGCTCTTCGTACACAAACTCGTCATTTACACCTTCCGGCGCATTTGGATTTAAGAAAATGTCCTCCAAACAATCCATCTAAAATAATAAAAACACTTATCAGTAATATCTATACTTACTATACTTTATATCCAAAAACGACCGAATGAGTTTGAATAAATGAAAACTTGATTTACCTCTTTTATACGGAGTAATTCAAATGAGGAATGGTTTAACCCTTTATATCCAAAACACACTTTCTGCAGCAAATGCAAATGAGGTGCGCCAACTTACAACTCGATCGGTACTATGAATGAAATGTGGTTTCGATATCAAATGAAGTGTATACAGAAGTGGAAAGATATCAAATGAAGTGTAAACCTCGCTCTTTTAAAGGCAGGGCAACAGTACGAATCGTACTGCTACCACCCCTTTAGGAGCGACAGTCGCTCCTAAAGGGGTGGTAGCAGTACGATTCGAACCTACCACCCCTTTAGGAGCGACTGTCGCTCCTAAAGGGTGCCTCGAAAAGATTTATATCTTCTTTCTCTGGATCCATCTTCATACTTCTCCAATTCTTTTCTCTTTTCAAATTTTTTGCTCTTCTCCAACCGATCCAACCCCCCTCTCCCCCATATTTTCCGGCCAAGATTTTCCGGTGAGGCTTTAGGAGCGACCCAGTTTTTCAGCGAGGCTTTAGGAGCGACCCGTCGTTACCCCTTTCGTAAACCCAACGTTGAAGTAAGTTTTTATTTTTTTTTATTTCGTATCTATTAATTTGCTATATAGTATATGTATTAGTTTGATGTTATTCTTGTTATGCATAGATGTATTAGGATTGATCTTATATGCCCATAGATTTAACGTATTGTATGCGCCCATAGATTTAATGTATTGTTGTTCTTGTGTTCTTGTTGTTGTTCTTGTTTTTGTTATGTAAAAATGATTGTAAAAAAGTGTAAAAAAATATAAAATGTAAAAAAAGTGTATTACATAGTATAAAAAAAATATATTTAAAAAAAAGTTTATAAAAGTTTGTAATAGAAAATGTTTGTATTAGAAAATATAAAAATGTTTGTATTAGAAAAGTTTATAAAAAATGTAAAAAAGTGTATACATAGTATATAAAAAATTATTTTAAAAAAAGTTTCTATAACAAAAAGTTTATATAAAAAAGTAGTTAAAAAATTAAGTTTAAAAAAAGTAGCTGAAAAAGTAGTAGTACAAAAGTCATATAAAAATGTTTGTATTATAAATGTTTGTATTAGAAAAGTTTATAAAAAATATTTGTATTAGAAAACTTTATAAAAAATGTAGAAAAGTGTATACATAGTATATAAAAAATATATTTAAAAAAAAAATTCTATAACAAAATGTAAAATAAAATGTCAAAAAAAATGAAGAAAATGTAAAAAATTATATAAAAAAAGTTCATGCGAAATTTTACGTTCAAAAAAAGTACTTAAAAATGTTTAAATAGAAATTTAAGTTCAAATAAATTAGATATAAAAAATTTAAGTTCATACGAAATTTAAAAAATGTTTATAAAAAAGTAAGTTCAGAAAAGTTTATAAAAAGTTAATAAAAAATTAAGTTCAAAAAATTATAAATAAAATGTTTATAAAAAATTATATATATATAAAAAAAGGTTCTTACGAAATTTTACGTTAAAAAAAGTACTTAAAAATGTATAAATAAAAAAGGTATGTAAAAAGTTTTACATTATAAAACATAAGTATAAAAAGATATTAAAACATATATTGAAAAAGTAGTAGTACAAAAGTCATATAAAAAATTAAGTTAAAAAAAAAGTAGTTCAAAAAGTTGATATAAAAAGTATTATAATACGTGTATTATTTTTGTAGATTTAAGAAAAATGGGACCACCTTTTTAACTTCTCCGTCTTTTGTGGCATTTGATCTTCGTGTTACTAACACATAACCAAGCTCCTTTGCCGTTCTTTGAGCCCAGTCTACCAAATCTATGTGTAAACACCTGAAATATTTGATACACTTTTTTTTAATACACTTTTTATACACTTTTTATTTTACTTTTTTATATACTTTTTTGTAATTAGATTTTATATGCACTTTTTTTTAATACACTTTTTATTTTACTTTTTTATATACTTTTTTATAATTACACTTTTTATACACTTTTTATACATTTTTTTTAATACACTTTTTATACACTTAGATTTTTATATGCACTTTTTTATAATACATTTTTTTTAAATACACTTTTTATAATTTTTTATAATTATTTTTATACACTTTTTTTTAATACACTTTTTATACACTTTTTTTTACTTTTTATATACTTTTTTATAATTATATGCACTTTTTTATAATACATTTTTTTTAAATACACTTTTTATAATTATTTTTATAATTTTTATAATACATTTTTTTATAATACATTTTTTTTAAATACACTTTTTTATAATTATAGACTTTTTTATAATTATTTTTTATAATACATTTTTTATAATACTTTTTTATAATACATTTTTTTTAAATACACTTTTTATAATTTTTTTTAATACTTTTTTATAATTATTTTTTTAAATAAATTTTTATACACTTTTTTTTAATACACTTTTTATACACTTTTTATTTTACTTTTTTATATACTTTTTTATAATTAGATTTTATATGCACTTTTTTATAATACATTTTTTTTAATACACTATTTTATATACTTTTTTATAATTACTTTTTTTATAATACATTTTTTTATAATACATTTTTTTATAATACATTTTTTTATAATACATTTTTTTATAATACATTTTTTTATAATACATTTTTTTATAATACATTTTTTTATAATACATTTTTTTATAATACATTTTTTTATAATACATTTTTTTATAATACATTTTTTTATAATACATTTTTTTATAATACATTTTTTTATAATACATTTTTTTATAATACATTTTTTTATAATACATTTTTTTATAATACATTTTTTTATAATACATTTTTTTATAATACATTTTTTTATAATACATTTTTTTATAATACATTTTTTTATAATACATTTTTTTATAATACATTTTTTTATAATACATTTTTTTATAATACATTTTTTTATAATACATTTTTTTATAATACATTTTTTTATAATACATTTTTTTATAATACATTTTTTTATAATACATTTTTTTATAATACATTTTTTTATAATACATTTTTTTATAATACATTTTTTTATAATACATTTTTTTATAATACATTTTTTTATAATACATTTTTTTATAATACATTTTTTTATAATACATTTTTTTATAATACATTTTTTTATAATACATTTTTTTATAATACATTTTTTTATAATACATTTTTTTATAATACATTTTTTTATAATACATTTTTTTATAATACATTTTTTTATAATACATTTTTTTATAATACATTTTTTTATAATACATTTTTTTATAATACATTTTTTTATAATACATTTTTTTATAATACATTTTTTTATAATACATTTTTTTATAATCTACATTTTTACGTACATTTTTTAATATGTTTTTATATACAATTTTTTATCCGTAGTTTTAATAATTAGTTTTCTTACATACTTTTATAGCAACAAATCTAATGAATAATAACAAAATACAATTACTCACAAAATAACAACACAAAAAATGAAAAGGTTGGATTATATATATACCTCCTTGGTATAAAAAACACCGTGATCGTAATCAAATTCAGCACAGACATCTGGGGATTCAAATTCGTCATCGGGCTCTTCGTACACAAACTCGTCATTTACACCTTCCGGCGCATTTGGATTTAAGAAAATGTCCTCCAAACAATCCATCTAAAATAATAAAAACACTTATCAGTAATATCTATACTTACTATACTTTAAATCCAAAAACGACCGAATGAGTTTGAATAAATGAAAACTTGATTTACCTCTTTTATACGGAGTAATTCAAATGAATGGTTTAACCCTTTATATCCAAAACACACTTTCTGCAGCAAATGCAAATGAGGTGCGCCAACTTACAACTCGATCGGTACTATGAATGAAATGTGGTTTCGATATCAAATGAAGTGTATACAGAAGTGGAAAGATATCAAATGAAGTGTAAACCTCGCTCTTTTAAAGGCAGGGCAACAGTACGAATCGTACTGCTACCACCCCTTTAGGAGCGACTGTCGCTCCTAAAGGGGTGGTAGCAGTACGATTCGAACCTACCACCCCTTTAGGAGCGACTGTCGCTCCTAAAGGGGTGGTAGGTTCGAATCGTACATAACATTTGTCGTATGCTGTCGCCCGTTGTCGTATCCTACTACCCCTTTAGGAGCGACTGTCGCTCCAAAAGGGGGGTGGGATTACATATGGGGTGGTCGGCCTACACGTCCCCATATTTAAAACTAGTGCATTTCTTTATATAGCGTTGAACGCTGGAAAAAATTTCTCCAATATCACACCATTGTGTGTAGCAGTCTTGAGCGTATATGCGTGTACATTTCAAATACAAATTGAGCCAGGATAACACTATGGTACGCATACAATCTCACTATACATACATAGAACTTCATATTGTGATCCATAGGAAAATAAATAAAATCATTATAAAAGACCTATTATATCGTCAAACAGCTGCATTTATATATGCTTTAAAAAATTATAGATAAAAATTGAAGGTTAATAGTAAGTTTAAATTATCACTCGGACGTAGTTAACTATATATGTTAGGGGAAAAGTGAATATGGGGCTGTTACACACCCAATTTGACTGAAAAACCCTCACATGCTATTTTTTTTAATAGGTTGAATAAATTATTGGACCCTCATGTTTTTTTATGAATTAAAAATTAGGATGTGAGAGGGTTTTCACCTAAGTTGGATGTGTAACAACCCCATATTCACTCCCCCTGTATGTAAATATAGTTTATGTTCAAAAGTTAAGAAATTAACACGAGTTCGTGTTTTGTGATAGGAAACAAAAACAAAGGAAAAAATAAGAATATTTAAAAAGAAAACTTTATTTAAAAAGAAAATGGTATGAAAATATAGTGTTTTTTTAATCTCTAAGGTAATTGAAATGAAAAAAAAAATTCACTCATTAATCATTTTAATTTAATAGCGTGCGGGCCGTGTTATCGCACCCTTGGTCTCCAGGGGTGCCTTCGGGTTCCAACCGCTAGCATACTGCCCGTTTGGATGTCACTGCTAGGTTCGAACCACTAACCAACTAACACGCCGTTCTAAAAAAAAATAAAATAAAGATATAATTATAAAATTATATGGGTATGAACTTATAATCATTTCCTTTTCTTCGAGTCTAAAATAAAAGGAAAAGAAAGGGGAAAACCGAAAATGATGAGCAAGGAAAAGATATTATGTATGTAAAACTATCGATTGTTCTTACATTATCAAGTTAAAAGCTTGTAGAGGTAATATTGTGCTTCCATTGTTGTTGTTTGTAAGGGAAGAAAAGAATAGTATAGACTCAAAAATTAAATGTTGATTGATGAGTAGATTGATAAATGTATACAAATCTCGAATTCTTTCCATCTAGATTACTTTTGGGTGGAAAATTTAATACCAAGGCTCTTCCCAATGTTTTTTTCTCAACAATTTTCTCATTGTTTTCTTAAGAGAATAGCATTGACATGACTTTTTCCTAAAGGCAATTTTTGGGGAGAGTGGTCACCATTTTTTCTTGAGAAAAAAAAAAGAGAAAATAGAAGTGGTGTTATGATTTTTTTATCATGTTACCTTTTATGTTTTGTTTCAGAGTGAGAAATTAGTAAGAAAGAGGTATATAATTGATAATAGTATTCTTTGTAATATGAAGCGTGAAAGATGTGATGTGGTGTTGATATTACAATGATAAAAAGATGAGAAGATGGTTTCGGCTACAGCCGGCAAAAGGAACCCATATGGCAAAATTTGGATCAATTGGGGTTGTATTAAAAGTAAACTGGATCAATCTGGATTGTATGTGAGTTTCACACGTGTTATTATGGACAAAAAAAAAACTGTGTTGAATTGGGCGGACATACAGATGATAACGGGTGTTACTTGTCTACCATTCTCTACTAACTGAAAGACAAAAGTTAAAAATCCCATAACTACTGTACTACTTATCATTTATGCTAGGGCTAAGTATGGGTCGGTTTGGGTCGGTTTTGGCCTAAAACCGACACCCAAACCGATTATTTCGATTTTTCATTTTCTTAAACCGATTGGTTCGGTTTTTTAACGGTTTGGTTTTTCGGTTTTTACCTCGGTTTGGGTCGGTTTCGGTTTTAGTTCGGCTTTATGATAAGTAAGACTCGATGTATACACTACGAACTTGTTACTTAAAGAAACCACTAAATTTTAAGCTCATATGTGAAAAAATATGGAGTTGCAGGTGGGGTGCAAGGAAGAAGACGACCAGATCTAAACATTTTCTAATTTATATAGGTTTAATCCTTTAGTTTGTTTTGTTTTACATATTTAACCCTTATTTTTTTACAAGTTTCAGTATGGAACATACTTACAAGTTTCACTTTTAACCCTTTATATAATAAATTGTGGTTGGTGGTTACTGTGAAAAGAAATGGTTTTCAACCAAAACTATATATATTTATTTTAGTATGTTACCTAAGTATAAGAATATACTAGTCTTCAGGCCCATCCATTGGACGAGTAGTCTAAAAAAAAGGTAATTGGATGAAATCCCTGATCCTATGTACCATTTGGTACCCACTAATCTCTCAGTCAGGCTAGTGTCCAGTTCTTGGATGGGTAGTCTCAAAATATATAAATCAAAGTTTAAAAAAAAAATTGAAGTATATGTTAAATAAAAACTAAATAAAATTCAAATAGATAAAGTACAAATTAAAGAACGAAACATATGAAGATTAACTCCATATCAATATCGATTCCAGTTAACCCCTTTTTTTCAACTTCTTTTTTATTGGAAAATTCGTTAAATTTGTTTATTAATTTGTAATAATTAGTTAAATAAAAAAAAAATTATAAGAATACATACCAATTCATCAACAAAGACCATCTCGAATGTTTTGATTTTCTTCGGGTTGTTCCAATCCGAAACAGTCCATACATGCACAACACGGAGTCGTAGATGATGGTTAACATGTGTTGGGTTAAGATGAGATGAATAATAATGATAACATAAGAATTCAATGTCAAATAATAATGATTAAACATGAACAAAATATATAAATCAGTTTAAAAAAAAAAAAAAAAAAAAAGAAACCCAAAAACAAATATGCAACATGTTTAGAAAAAACCCAAAAACAAATATGCAGATATAGTAGAAACTTTTAAAAAATTATAAAATACATACCAATTCATCAACAAAGACCATCTCGAATGTTTTGATTTTCTTCGGGTTGTTCCAATCCGAAACAGTCCATACATGCACAACACGGACTCGTAGATGATGGTTAACATGTGTTGGGTTAAGATGAGATGAATAATAATGATAACATAAGAATTCAATGTCAAATAATAATGATTAAACATGAACAAAATATATAAAAAAAACCCTTTTGTTTGTTGAGTCGAACTTTTTTTTTTGTTAAAATTCGTTAAATTTTTTATTAATTTGTAATAATTAGTTAAATAAAAAATTTGCAGTTTGAATAAAGAAAGAAGGAAAGATGTCAGATGATGAAAGAGGTGAAGAAAAGCAGTTGGATATTTCGATATCCTGAAATTGTAACCAAATACAAATTCTTACCCCTTTTTCTTAGGTTATATATTTATATGTGTGTCCAAAGAAAGAAAAGAAACCCAAAAACAAATATGCAACATGTTTAGAAAAAACCCAAAAACAAATATGCAGATATAGTAGAAACTTTTAAAAAATTATAAAATACATACCAATTCATCAACAAAGACCATCTCGAATGTTTTGATTTTCTTCGGGTTGTTCTAATCCGAAACAGTCCATACATGCACAACACGGACTCGTAGATGATGGTTAACATGTGTTGGGTTAAGATGAGATGAATAATAATGATAACATAAGAATTCAATGTCAAATAATAATGATTAAACATGAACAAAATATATAAAAAAAACCTTTTGTTTGTTGAGTAAGTCGAACTTTTTTTTTGTTGAGAATTCGTGAGGTAGTCGAACCTTTTTTTTTGTTGAGAATTCGTGAGGGTTTATTTATTAGGTTGTATATATATAATAATCTTTTGGAGTGTTTTATGGATAAAAAGATTTGTTTTATATTTTTAAATAGAATATAGGTCGACCTAGAAAATTTTAAAAAAATATAAAAAATAGAGGATTAATTAGGATGGAGGATTAGACTCAAGGAGGGGGATTAGGGGTGCCAAGTGTACCCCCAACCTCCCTTTTAGTGATCGGTTTTTACATATGAAACCGAAACCCGAACCGATCCGTTCAGTTTTTAGAAAATCAAAACCAAATCATTCGGTTTGGTTCGATTTTCGGTTTTTTCGGGTTTCGGTTTTACGGTTCGGTTTTTGCTCACCCCTGTTAAAATCTATGCTTTAAATCCAATCTAATCTTGTAAACATGTGTTATGAAATTCATTCTCATTATTTGTATGAGTGTTGTTGTGCAGGAATAAGGTGAAAGGACCAGTTTTGTCATTAACAGAAGATGCATATACTTTGGGACAAAGTTGAAGAAGAAGAAAGATGGAGGGGGCATTCTGGAACTTCTGTCTTTATATATAATCGCTTCAAACCCTAAATCATAACAACACACATTCGTCTATTTTGTCTGATATATTTTTCTCATATATATTTTGTATAATTCGATCATCTTGATCGTATTCATTCTGTCTGGTATTCTGTATAAATCTAAACAACAGTTGTTTAGATTATATTCTGTATTCATATTAATAACAATAATAATAAGAGAAGGATAATCGATCCGACTTAATTCGGGTAAAGTTTGTGTGTTTATCTTCTTAGATTAGATTTTGTACATGGTATCAGAGCCAGGTTGAATCAACTTGTTTTAGATCTGTTTCTCTTAGGGTTTTTTTTTTAATTTTTGGGGCGTATTTCATCTGAAACCCTAATTTTTTAAGAAACCCTAATTTTATTATTCGATCTGGATTCCGCTGCAGATTCTGATCCTGATTTTCTCTTTGACTAAGTGAATCAAAGAGAAATTAGGGTTCCTCTTCCTTCGGCATTATAGCACTGTATTTTTATTTCTCTCCCTTCTCTCTTAATTTTTAGATCTATCTTATATTTTATTTTAAATCAAAATAAAACTAGTAGTTGTGCTAAACTTGACTTTTCTCTTCGAAGAGATCTGAATCCTGTCCCTGGCACTTCAACTAGATTTCTCGATATTATTTAGTATATTTTTCAATTTATTCTTATTTGTTGATCTATTAATTTGTGTTTGTTTGTTATCTGCTTTAATTGTGTCTATTTGTTCTTATTTGATATTCTGTGATATTTGAAACTGTGTGTTAATTGATTATCTGCAATTATGCCTGATGAAACTCCTCCCAATAATGGGGGTGGATCTAGTGAGGAAACTTTGGTTAGTAAGCTTGATTTCAGTAATCCACTCTATCTTCATCCTAGTGATACTACTAATACACCTTTGATCAATTTTAAACTAAAAGGAACTGAAAATTATAATGTTTGGAGTTGTGCTTTAAAACTAGCTTTGGATACTAAGAATAAAACATGTTTTATTGATGGATCTATTGAAAAACCTGATGATGATGATGTGCTTGCTAGTCAGTATGATAGGTGTAGGGCTGTGTTACTTTCATGGATTCTTGGTTCAATTTCTGATGAACTATATCTTGGTCAAATTTTGTCTACTGATCCTGCTGTTGTTTGGAAAGAATTAAAAGAAACTTATGATAAAATTGATGGTTCTGTCACTTTTAATCTATATATGAAAATTAACTCTTTAAAACAGAATGGTATGCTTGTTTCTGAATATTATCACAAGTTAAACTCATTATGGAAACAGTATGATGCTCTTGTTAAATTGCATGTTTGTACTTGTAAGGCCTCTAAAAGTTTTATTGCTCATAATAATGTCATGAAGTTGATGCAATTTTTGATGGGCTTAGATGATTCTTTTACTAATATTAGAAGTATTATTCTTACTACTGAACCTCTGCCTAGTGTGAAAACTGCTTTTGCCTTAATATCTAGAGAGGAATCACATAGAGGTATAGGAATTAATCAAGTTAATCAAAAGAATCAATCATCTGCTTTTGTGGCTAAATTTAATGATACAAGAAAGAAACAATTTGGAAATTTTAAAGGGTCAAGTTCTAATGTTCAAAGAGGTCCTAATCCTAATCTTCAGTGCACTCATTGTGGTTATTTAGGTCATACTGTTGATAGATGCTATGAACTTGTTGGTTATCCAAATGGTTTTAAGAAAAAGTTTAACAATCAAAGTCTTATAAACAAAATTCTGGGTTGGCTTATGGATTCAGGGGCAAACCAACATATGACTGGTTCTGAAAAAGGGTTGTTTAATATTGTGGACATTTCTGATCTTAATCTTTATGTTGCTCACCCTAATGGTACAAAAGCAAAGATAACCAAAATAGGAAACCTTAGATTGTCACCTAATATTGTGTCTATTTGTTCTTATTTGATATTCTGTGATATTTGAAACTGTGTGTTAATTGATTATCTGCAATTATGCCTGATGAAACTCCTCCCAATAATGGGGGTGGATCTAGTGAGGAAACTTTGGTTAGTAAGCTTGATTTCAGTAATCCACTCTATCTTCATCCTAGTGATACTACTAATACACCTTTGATCAATTTTAAACTAAAAGGAACTGAAAATTATAATGTTTGGAGTTGTGCTTTAAAACTAGCTTTGGATACTAAGAATAAAACATGTTTTATTGATGGATCTATTGAAAAACCTGATGATGATGATGTGCTTGCTAGTCAGTATGATAGGTGTAGGGCTGTGGTACTTTCATGGATTCTTGGTTCAATTTCTGATGAACTATATCTTGGTCAAATTTTTCTACTGATACTGCTGTTGTTTGGAAAGAATTAAAAGAAACTTATGATAAAATTGATGGTTCTGTCACTTTTAATCTATATATGAAAATGAGTTCTGATAATATTCCATGTGATGTTTGTCATAAAGCAAAACAACATAGAGAACCTTTTCCTTTAAGTAATCATAAAACTACTTCTTTAGGTGAACTTATTCATTTGGATCTATGGGGTCCTTATAGAGTTACAAGTAGAGATGGTTATAAATATTTTTTAACTGTGGTTGATGATTTTTCAAGAGCTTTCTTGTTATATCTTTTAAGGTCTAAAGATGAAGTTTTTTAGAATATAGAATACTTTGTTAAACTGCTGAAAAATCAATTTAATAAAAATATTAAAATCTTTAGAAGTGATAATGGTTCTGAGTTTGTTAATGCAAGAATGAATAAGTTTGTTAATGATCATGGAATAATTCATCAAACTTCATGTGTTTATACACCTCAACAAAATGGTATTGTAGAAAGGAAACATAGGCATCTTTTGAATGTTGCAAGATCTCTTATGTTTCAGGGGGGATCCCTCTAAATTTGTGGAGTGAGTGTGTTCTAACTGCAGTCTATATCATTAACAGGTTACCCACAAAAGTCTTAGCTGGAAAATGTCCCTATGAACTTGTTCATGGTTTTAAACCTAATCTCTTCCATTTAAGGAGTTTTGGTTGCTTATGTTTTGCTACAAACTTAAATAATAATGATAAGTTTTCTGAAAGAGCTCAAAAATGTATTTTGATTGGATATTCTGGAGTAAAGAAAGCTTATAAATTGTTAAGTTTACCAAATAAATCTATTTTCTATTCAAGATATGTTAAGTTTTATGAACAAATTTTTCCTTTAAAAACTATTGAGACTTCTGAAATCAATAAAGACTTAAATCAGTTAAATTTCTTTGATCTTTTCTTTCCTGAAAATGCAACCAATACTCATGAAATTCCCTATGATGAAGGAAGAGATAATACTGATTTTGATGAACCAAGTGCAACACCTACTGGCAGTACACCTGCAGCTACCAGTAGTGATGAGGGTACTAGTGTTCATCATCAACTTGATGGTGATAACACCACTTCTATTTCTGAGGGGACTGAAAGTAATCAAAACAATGTTGAACCTTTAAATCTTAGAAGAACTACTTATATGCCTAAAAAGTATGAAGATTATATTGTTGAAGGCAAAGTAAAATATGGCTTAGAAAGAGTTGTTAATTACTCTAAGTTATCTAAAGAGAATTTATGTTTTGTGTCTTGTTTAAATAAAAGCATTGAGCCTAAGACTTTTGAGGAAGACTGTACTGATATAAACTGGGTTAATGCTATGAATGATGAAATGGAAGCCTTAAATAGGAATAACACTTGGATTATAACTGATCTTCCTAAGGGAAGAGAACCAATTGGTTGTAAGTGGATTTTTAAAATCAAGTATAAGGCTTCTGGTGAGATTGAGAGATACAAAGCTAGGTTAGTAGCTAAAGGTTATAATCAAAGAGAAGGATTAGATTATGAAGAAACATTTGCTCATGTTGTCAAAATGGTTACAGTTAGATGTGTTATTAACATGGCAGTTCAAAAAGGTTGGAAATTATATCAATTAGATGTTAATAATGCATTTTTGTATGGTGATTTGCATGAAGATGTATATATGTCTCTTCCTGATGGTTATTTCAATAAGAATGACAATAAGGTATGCAAACTTGTTAAATCTCTTTATGGTTTAAAACAAGCCCCAAGACAATGGAATGAAAAATTAACTAAGTCTTTGATTGATATGGGTTTTGAACAAAGTAAAAATGATTTCTCTTTGTTTACCAAGTCTGATAAGAAGTGTTTTCTAATATTGCTAGTATATGTTGATGACATTGTTATTAATGGTGATAATGAAAAAGAAATTGAATTGTTTAAAACTATTCTTAAGGAAAAATTTTTAATCAAAGACTTGGGTGAATTAAAGTTTTTTCTTGGAATTGAGATTATAAATACTGATAAAGGTATATGTTTATCACAAAGAAAGTATTGTTTAAACTATTCTTAAGGAAAAATTTTTAATCAAAGACTTGGGTGAATTAAAGTTTTTTCTTGGAATTGAGATTATAAATACTGATAAAGGTATATGTTTATCACAAAGAAAGTATTGTTTATAGCTTCTTAAAGATTTTGGTCTTTTAGGGTGCAAACCTATGAGATCACCTTTAGAAGCTAACATAGTTTTATCTTCTCATGAAACTGAAAATGATAAACTTATACCTAATATTTCTGAGTATCAGAAACTGATAGGTAAACTTATTTACCTTACCATTACTAGACCAGATATTGCATATTCTGTGCAGTGTTTAAGTCAATACATGCATGCTCCTTTACAATCTCATCTTAAAGTTGCTATGAGGGTTTTGAGGTATCTCAAGGCTTCTCCAGGTAAAGGGATTATTATTGAGAAATCTAATGAAGAAGGTTTAAAAGCCTTCTCTGATGCAGACTGGGGCAAATGCCTCACCTCTAGAAGGTCTGTTTCAGGATTCTGTATTTTTCTTAATGGCAATTTAATTTCATGGAAAAGTAAAAAGCAACCCACTGTATCCAGATCCTCTGCAGAATCTGAATACAGTGTTTGGCTGCTTCTACATGTGAAATTTTGTGGATTCAAAAACTCATGAAAGATATGAAATATAAAGAACAGCTTCCTGTTGAAATTTTCTGTGATTGTAAACCTGCAATTCAAATTGCTGGAAATCCTGTTCTTCATGAAAGAACAAAACACTTTGAAATTGATATTCATTTTGTTAGAGAAAAGGTTGTACCCAAAATATGACTCATATGATGATTTCACAAGATTACTTGTTCCAGGGACAAGAGGATACAATAACAATACATTAGATTACCCGTAAACCCAAGTAATCGATGACGAAACGTAATCAAATCAACCCTAACCCTTAAGATCCGAATTGATTGAGTAAAAACCATTCAAATGACTCAACAATTGATCAATAAATCATATCTTACCTGGAAGGAAGATTAAACGATCGAAATCTATGCGAAATCACTCCCGAATCGACCCGAAAGTTGCTCTAAACTTTGAAGGAGAGGCCTAGGGTTTTGTGTGTGAGACTTTCTTAGGGTTTGGATCTGATTTTTCTGCCTTAGGGTCGTGCACCATGCCCTATATATACTGAAATAACTTTTAAAACTTTACATCTAGGCCCTCGCACTTCGTTACAACTCGTTTCGGCCCTTAACGGCTCTTTTAACGCCTACGGGAACACTTATCGACCCTTATATCTTATCGGGAACATTAATTGACTTTATTAATCATTATCAACTTTAATTTCATTACTTTATTAATCATTATCAACTTTAATTTCATTACTTTAAATCACTTTAACACATATCTCACGTAAATCTTTTAATTCACGTAAGCACATATAAAACACATAGTAACTAACGGTCGCTAACGGCAAGTTAACGGTCAACGTCAAAAAGTTTTGGGATGTTACAATTCTCCCCTCCTTAAAAGGATTCTGTCCTCAGAATCATTTCACGACATCAACACCTCGTTTCACTTCTCACTACTTTCCACACATGTATAGTCAGCATTTTACCACATTTACCACTTAAAATTCAACCACATTTCCAACCATTTCCTTTTCATCTCCTTCCTTTCATGTCTTACATTAATCAATGTGAATACCGTCAAATGAACACGACCGCATCATGATACATTTACAATTATGTTCCGGACCATAATTCTAACTATATCATTCCTCACACGTGTACCTTTAACTATATTCATACATCTTAATGTCCAACATTTCCCTCACAATCCATCATGCATAGTTATACTAACTACAAACACATAATAAACACACATTTCACATACACATAATAACACAAGTATCATCGATTAATCTACTAAGGAATTACTTGGTTAGGTATCTCATCATCACACTCATCTTCCACAGTAGTCAGTTGATATGCACAAACCTTGGCTTTTTGAACATCATCCTTCTTCGCATCATCCTTACATTGAGGACAATCAACAATCAAATGTCTCGTCCTACCACACTTGTAACATCGAATACTATCTTTGCAATTAGAAGCAACATGTCCCTGCTTACCACACCTATCTCATCTTCTAGTTTTCTCCGAACATGGTCCACTGTGATGAGCTCTACAAACTGAACACCACTGACTAGCTTTTCCATGATCCTTGCCCTCATAAGTCGAACCATTCTTAAACTTCTTTTCCGAATCTAACGACTCATTTAACCTTCTCTTAAATCCAACCTTCTTGTCATTCACAGTTTTCACATTTGTCTTCTCGGACTTATAATCATCATCCAACTTCTTTGATTCCTTGATAGCACCCGCAAGAGTAGTATGTTGTCTACAAATACCCCGATAACTAGCCGAAATACCATCCACATATGCAGCAACCAAAACATCGACCATCCAACATTCTATCAACCTCTTACTCCAATCTTGAACTTCCTTGTTCTTCCTTTTAAACTCAAACTTTGTTTCGTCAACTTTTACAAACACTTTCTCAACTTGAACCACTACAACTTGCATCACATACATGACATTTCATACCTCTTGTCCTTTATGGTCCTTGTCTCTAACCGGTGGGTTGGAGTCAATTCAGCGAATTCCATCTCACATGACACTTCAGCTTCAAGCCCAACTCTTATCATATATAACATACTAAGGCGTAATGGAAAAATTCATTGACGACACATCGCGCATAAATCACTTGTAAATATTTTTCAAATTCTGACCGGGGAATTCACACATTACCTTAGGAGATCGTCTATCGTAGCAACAAGTACATTTATCGACGGAGGAAGTGAGAAAAGTGAAGGAATAAGGCAAACAGACATAATCTTACATAACAACAACAAAAACATATTAAGCCTTAATCCTACTCTCACACTCATCCCAGCCCGTCCTAAAGGCATTTCATCATAAAGGCTAAGCATACCTACTTAAGCCTAACTTGTCCTCTATCGGTTTAAGTCCAATTCCTATGGCATACCTATAGTCATTGGTTCACTTAAACCATTTCTCTGATACCAACTTGTAACACCCGTCATTTTAAAAACCTGGATTTCAAAAACTTTTGCAAAACGGCGTTTAAAACGTAGCGGAAATAGGATCACTTAAAAACTGCCCCAACAGAAACGGTTGGTACTTTCAATAAATGGTGTTACCAAGTGCATCATCAAAATGATATCAATGAAATCCAAGTCATGGCACCAACATAAATATCATTCATCATTACAAGTATCATAAATGTAAATAAAGTAGCCGAAACATAGGCTAAAGGAAGTCTAAGCATTCAACAATCTATGCTAGTCTTCTTTATTGCATCTACCCCATCTCACCAAGCTAATATTTTCCTAGCTCAAACCTGCTTATCCTGAAGGACACAACATTTTCATAGAAGCAAGTGTTAGCTAATAGGATTAGCTAAGTAAGATACACACATTTATAAAACGTTCTTCATTTTAATTTCATAAAACTTCGTCATATTTTACTTATCAAAACATAACCACATTACATATCACCCACAACAATCATAGATCAACCCACACTTCCCTTTTCCCACACTGCATCACATTTCATTTCATATCAACATATACATCATATCATCATATACTCACATCTTAATCAATATCTTATATCATATCAACATAGACTTGTCACACGTATTCATATTAGCACATGTAGAGTATATACTCCTAATTGTGCTATCAACGATACATCATACTTATCACACGTCTCAACATATCTTATTAAATCTCACGTCACATTGTAATCCCACGTCTTAAACTATATGTACATCTTTCTCACATATTCTTATAATCAACTTAATCAACTTATTCTTACATCTTACATATTACGCACTAGCTTTACAACTAGCACGATTTCCCACGTCTTAAACTATATGTACATCTTTCTCACATATTCTTATAATCAACTTAATCAACTTATTCTTACATCTTACATATTACGCACTAGCTTTACAACTAGCACGATTTCCCACGTCTTAAACTATATGTACATCTTTCTCACATATTCTTATAATCAACTTAATCAACTTATTCTTACATCTTACATATTACGCACTAGCTTTACAACTAGCACGGGTCAAGCTTAACACTTCCCACGTCAATCTCACATATTTAGCTATAGCATTTCCCACGTATTTATATCTTTCTTACTTTTTACGCACTAACACTAAGGCTAGAACGGTTTCCCACATCTCACATTTTACTTTAACATTAGGTACAATCGTTACTTAATTAGTCCCACGTCTACTTTTGCATTTAATCCCACTACGTGCACAACTCATAGCAATTCCCACGTGTATCTAGTGAACTAGACATATCATACTTAAGTCCCACATACAAGCCATCACATATCAACATTAAGGCATATCAACGAAATTATCAACAACACATATCTTAAACATATCATGGCAACGTAATTATAAGCATCATACTTCATATGCACATATTTACTTCCACTTTAAACATCATCATATCAACATAAATCATTTCAACATGCATACATTCCCACATAACCTTCCGCATAAACCCGGAAAACCCAACACACAAAAGATAATCCGATTAAGAGGTTAATTATAGAAAACCACATTTTGTTGTGCCTCCAGCGTGAGAAAAGTCATGTATCTTACCTCAATGGAGTACTCAACAATCACAAATGTTTACCGTGCTTGACGAGTGTTTCCGACAACCTATGATACAAGAAGGAAGGATATATAAGTCAACTAAACACTTAAACGCGCTTAAAACCTTTCTGCCGGCTGATCTCGCCGAGCCCAGGGATGGTCTCGTCGAGTTCAAGCTCCAGAATGCATCAAAAAGTGAGACCTGACCACGATCTTGTCGAGCCCACTAGTGGTCTAGTCGAGTTCAGTTTTCAGAATCACACCCTTCACTTGCAGGTGACTTTTCGACCTCTAGACGACCAAATGAGTCAAAACTTAGTTCTTATGAAATGTTGGGAATTCAAAGGCCTTTCCAGAAATATAAAGTTTGACTCTTGAAGTTCTATAATGAATGATTTATGACGTTTACAATATAGGCCTGCAGAAATCATCCGAAATTCGACCACTTTTGGAAATAGACACTTTTCGCCTATCTATGGGCAAAATCACCAGAAATTTTATTCATATCGATTCAAGAGGACACATAGACCTTTTCAAAAATATAAGATTCATCTTGTAACTCTTTTAATTGAAAGAGATATGATTTTTGCAATATTACTAGATTTTCAGATCTAGTAAACCCTTTGTTTTTCAAACTATTTCGACCATCAAATAACCATAGAAACCACCACGACCTATGGATCTCATATGCACCCAAAATATGACTCATATGATGATTTCACAAGATTACTTGTTCCAGGGACAAGAGGATACAATAACAATACATTAGATTACCCGTAAACCCAAGTAATCAATGACGAAACGTAATCAAATCAACCCTAACCCTTAAGATCCGAATTGATTGAGTAAAAACCATTCAAATGACTCAAAAATTGATCAATAAATCATATCTTACCTGGAAGGAAGATTAAACGATCGAAATCTATGCGAAATTACTCCCGAATCGACCCGAAATTGCTCTAAACTTGAAGGAGAGGCCTAGGGTTTTGTGTGTGAGACTTTCTTAGGGTTTGGATTTGATTTTTCTACCTTAGGGTCGTGCACCATGCCCTATATATACTGAAATAACTTTTAAAACTTTACATCTAGGCCCTCGCACTTCGTTACAACTCGTTTCGGCCCTTAACGGCTCTTTTAACACCTACGGGAACACTTATCGACCCTTATATCTTATCGGGAACATTAATTGACTTTATTAATCATTATCAACTTTAATTTCATTACTTTAAATCACTTTAACACATATCTCACGTAAATCATTTAATTCACGTAAGCACATATAAAACACATAGTAACTAACGGTCGCTAACGGCAAGTTAACGGTCAACGTCAAAAAGTTTTGGGATGTTACATATATTAAGTGACGTACATTTTCCCATCTACATTTCATTTCCAAATCATATAGCCTTGTGGGACCCTCCACCCACTAAGTCTTGATTGTAATTAATTTCTTATCAAATGATACATTGACAAACACCGCATGTTTAATTGGTTTTGACTTTTTTATGGGATGAAGTTTATATCTTCTTTTACTGATTTTCATATTTTATATTCGTATACGTATTATTATTGCTAGATTATTGTCGTCGTAATACATGAGATAAAGATATTAAATATTTATAATAACTTAATTAATAATAAAAATAACACATGTTTTGGGTTGTTTATTATATAGGTCAACGATAATAATCAGACTCGTTATGTTGGCCAAAGAAGGGTATGGCACTTTGAAAAGTTAGACTTGGTGTTTGGTTTAGACTTGGTTTGCTATTTTGAAAATGACCCGTTTTGACCCGGGTCCATTTTGACTCGAACCAACCCGTTTTGACCCAGTCCATTTTGACTCGTTTTTAAATTGCCCGTACCCGTCACCCAACCCGACTCTTACATTTTGTCACCTCTAGTTTTGGCTGCGTAAGACATAAAGAGTTACTTGACATTGCATTTTCAAATGAAATTTGTGTTTTTTAAAGCTGTGTTTTGAAAATAATGTCTTTACATGCTTTTCAAAAGTGTATTTTTTTGCTATGCAAACACAAATAATCACTCTTTTTGCTAAACACTTTTTTGAGATTATGTATATTTTGAAAACGCAATAATTAGATAACTTACTCAAAGTACAACTCTAAACATCCTTAAAAACCTTGAAGGTACGTTTAGTTGGGAAAACACACATTGTTTTTATGTAAATATGGAAATCAGAAACACGATCAAATTATATTTTTCCAGAAACATTTTTCAAGAGAAAAAAACATTGTTTTTTATTTTTTAATATGAAATTTAAAAACACATTTTTATTGTTTTTTATATTTTCATTTTTCATCTTTTTAAAATTTTTAGAATTATTGTTAAAGTATCAATCCTGTTTTTCATTTGAAATAGACCAATATAATAACTATTATAATTACAATGTGGTTTTGATAAATTGTAAAATGATAAAACTTAAAATCAACAAAACGAGATTTGCTTTATATTATCTGGAGACAGAGGTCAAGGGTTCGATCCTCATGCCCAGCAAGGCTGGAGGGCCTTTTCTACCTATGGTAGAACATGGAACCAGCCTCTCTACCTTTGGTAGGGGTAAGGCTGTCTACATCTCAACCTCCCCCATACACCGTCGAAGACGGTATTGGGACCCAAAACCCGTGGAAGACGGCATTGGGAGTTACTTACTTTATTATTATAAAATAGAAGGTGCCCGTGTGATACGACCGTGTAATTGCGGCAACAATGGTGGTGGTGACGGGTGGTGGTGGCGTGCGGCGGTAGCGACAGTGGTGGAGGTGATGGCGGTAGCGGCGGTGACCCGTGGTGATGGCGCCCGACGGCGGCGATTTGTGGTGGTGTCGGTGGCGGCGAAAGGGGCAAGTAATGTAAGATATTGATGTAATGTGATTTTGATGAATAACTGAAACTTAATTGTTGAAGCTTGAAACAACCCCTTAAATTTACTTTATATAATATAGTATAGATATAGATTGTTTAACCAATTAATCATAAATTAACTAGTATCGTCACCGTGTGACCATATGGGGCCCACATATGAAAGCTGCAAATCACATGTTCAAATCTTGTCAAAGACAAGTGAAAAAACTATATCTTGTATCCCATGTGTGAGAATGGTGAGTCACTGGACATGAGTTCTATTCGGTGTGCGCTCTGGTACCAAAATGATACATGAGACCAGAGATAATAATAATAATAATAATAATAATAATAATATAATAATATAATAATAATAATAATAATAAAAGGATTTATATCGAATTAAGGGTGTTATCGAGCCGAGCCAAACTCGAGCTCGAAAAAAAACTGGTAGGCTCGAGCTCGGCTCGATAGCTCGACGAGCTTTCAGTATGTAGGCTCGAGCTCGACTCGGTATAGTAAAATATGGCTCGAGCTCGGCTCGAAAAGCTCGAAAAAGGCCCGAGCTTAGCTTGTTATGTCAATAAATATGGCTCGAGCTCAGCTCGAAACTCTAAAAGCTCGACAAGACTTGACTATTCAAGTATTATATATACAAATAAATACATAATATATTGAAAGCTCGATAAGTATTCGAGCCGAGCTATGTAAAGCTCGAGCTCGACTCGATAATTATTTCGAGCTTGATTTTAGGGCTCGGGCTCGAGCTCGAGTTCGATAATAGCTCGACTCGATCGAGTCGAGCTAGCTCGAGTTGCTCGAAAATAGCTCGGCTCGTTGGCAGCCCTAATCTAAATAAAGCTATACGAAATATCATTTGTTGCTGCCACCTTTTAAGAACAAACAATAATGAATCCATATATATATATCGGACCAAATCAATTTTCATTCTCCATATATATAAACCATATCAGCCAAAAACCCTTAATCAACACACAATTAATCAATCAAAACAATAATGACAGGAAAAGCAAAGCCAAAGAAACACACAGCAAAAGAAATCGCCGCAAAAGTGGCTGCAGCCACCACAAACAAAGGTGGCGGCAAGGCAGGAGTTGCCGACCGTACCGGTCAGGAAAAAGGCGGCCACGCCAAATACGAATGCCCACATTGCAAAATAACCGCACCTGATGTTAAAACAATGCAGATTCATCATGATTCTAAACACCCAAAGATTCCTTTCGATGAATCCAAGGTTACTAACTTACATGCTGTCCTTGCTCCTATTGCTGAATCCAAACCTCATCCTGGTGTTCGCGGTAGCCTCAAAAAGTGAAATTCAACACATTTTTCTCTTTTATTATTGTTATTATTATTAATGTTACTATTATTAATGTTGGTCTGTTTATTGGAATGACGAATGAGATAAAGATTTGAGCCATATTGTACTCTTTGGGTGATTACTTAAGGATTTAAACTGTTTCCAGTTTCAGTTTTTTCTTATTTCCTTTTTGTCTATTATATACATATAGATATATAGATATATGTATGCATCTGGGTTAGAGTAAGTTCAATTTGGGTGGCTTACCCAGTGTTGTTAAAGGCGAGCGCCTCTTGCGCCTAGGCGCAAAAGGCAGGCGAGGCGCACCTCCAGCGCCTCAAACCCTAGGCCCAAGTCGACCTCGAAAAAGGCGGTCTTTGACGGTCAACTGTGGTGGTCAACGACGGTCAAAATGGTCAAATGGGTCAAGATTCGACCAAATCATTCCAGATCCGGCCAAATCGTGGCTAGATCTAATGTTTTCCGGCCAAAATGAGTGACCATAGTTGTTTAAGAAGATAAAAGAAGAGAGAAAATATAAACCGGGCAGGGGTGGGGGAAGAAAAGAGAGGTGAGAGAGAAAAAAGAATATCAATGATTTATTTATATTCAAAAAGGTACTCCATTATATTATAGATATATATATAACAAGAATTGTAACCCGCGCATTGCGCGGAGTTGGAAATATCACTTTTTTATAAAGACTGATATCTAAAGACGGTGTTGCCCGGGAGACAGAACAATACTTAAAACATAGAAGAAGGTACTACACAAACAATAAAAACGGATGTAAGAAATTATTTAAAAGTAATTGTAATTTAGTTGTAGGGGAAACACTACACAATTATCTAGCCGTTGGTCGGTGAATACCCGGCTGTTAGGAGCATTCCGCCGCGCTTCGCTGCGGGTAAAAACTGGAATTTTGTAATACATTGAATGGCAGAAACCATTCCAAGCATAGTAATAGTATTGTAACTGCAAATGTAAGAATTTTTACTATTATAATAAACTTAAAAGGCTTGTATTTGTACTTTAGGAAGAATACCTTTCCCCACCATACTTCTAATAATTGAAGTTGCTTCTGTTGAGTTTTCTTCTTTACAATGACCATCAATCATGGATGCTAACACAACTTGATTTGGCAAAATTCCAAGGCCAGTCATTTCTGTGAAGTACACATTAGCAACTTAGATTTATAACTACGATAAACTTAAAGAGCAATAAGTGTAAACAATTTCTCATGTACTTGAGCTACAGCATAAGTTATAGTACCAAAAGTTCATAGTGACAATATTATAAATGAAAAGCTAAATGCATAAATCATAGTATTAGAAACTTTATTTTAAGGCATGTTGTTGATTGAATAAGTCAAAACAAATGAAAACAATAGTAAAAATTAAGCGGGTCGAATGGGTTGATATTCGTCTAGATTGTATCCTGCCTACGCCTTCTATATCACTTTATAAGTCAAATGGGTTCTGAAAGTGCATTTTACTTGACTTCCTAATTAGAAGTTCAGATTCTTATTTTGTTGGTATAGTTTTAGTAATGATATTAGCACATTATTTTTTAAACAATACTGAAGGCCTGAAGCCTACACCAATGCAAGATCAGTTGTATATTGGCATTAAAGGTATCAATTCAATGGCAAAGTTTCTCATACGAAGAACAAACCGGGAAAATAAGCACAATTTGTCAGTATCATCAAGAAAGGATACTAACAGAAACAATGAATGGAGAATAAATTAAGCATCATAAAAAAATGGGCAAATAATTGAAAGGATGCAAGCAATAAAATGAGGCTTGTTTCAATCTGATCAGAAGCAGCATTGGGTGTGGCAAACCGTGGGCTAGCTGATGGACTTCTCAGATATGCGGAGATACTGAACCATAAAGCCTAACAGCAGCTAACCTCTATTGACCTATTACCGACCCCACTTTTGTGCGTTTAACATCTTTGAGAGCATAATAACTATTTGGGTATGAAAAAAGGTTAAACGCTTGTATTTTATTTTTGTTTCATAAATAGTTCAATAAAAGCCTTCTTATTGGAGCTGTGTATCTGAGCCTTGTTTCTTCGTGAGTCAATGTTATTATTTTGTTACATAGTCAAGTTTTCATTAGATTTATATCTTTTTCCTGTTGGGCAGAACTTAGTAAGCATAGAGCAAAACGAACGGAACAGTAGTAAATGTAAACTTATATCTGTTGCCTGTTGGGCAGAAGTTAGTAAGCATAGAGCATTACGAACAGAACAGTAGTAAATGTAAGCACTGGCTTTTTCGTTTTAGGTAGAAAACCATATCTGCTTGGCCGATTGTAAAACATCGAATCTTAAAAGTGGAATATAATAAAACGGAGCAAATTTCATTTGACCTAAATCATCTAGTCTATATTAGTCTATATCATCCAAAATCAACAAAACCCTAACTAAAGCGAAGCAACATAGTAAACAAAATAACAAAATCACTCCACTTACCCTAAACCATCCTCACCTTTGTCTGACCACAAAACAGAAATCATAAGAATAATAGAAATAGTGCAGGCAATGAGAGGAGGGAACTCACCTTGTTTCACTCGAAACATTGCAAACCTTTAAGGAACCATCACAACGGCTCAGATTTTCCAGAAGTAGTCCAAAATCATGAAACGCAAACTGGTAGTAAATATCCCCAAATATAGCGAAACCCTAATTTTCTCACAGGACTACAGGAGTAAATTAAGGGATTCCAACGGTTGAAGATGAAAAAAGAAACCTTTTTTTTTCCTTTGTCTGAAAGTCAGAAGCTTTGTATTATGATTTATTTCTATAAAATATAGATCTGGAATAAGAAGAGGAAGAAGAAGAGCAGAGAAGATAGAGCATATGGAAGAAGAAAGGCCCAAAAAGAATTTGAAGGATAAGAGATATAGAAAGAATTAAAATAATAATTTTTTCCTACAGTGATTTGCTACAGTGATCTCTCTCAAACCGCCGACTTTTGTGAATTGTTTATATTTATAATTTTTATGTAATAAATTATGTTTTTTTTTATATATGTTTATAATAGTCTAATAATTTGAAGTTTTTGGTTGAAAAGTTTATATTTTTTGAATGATATTTGGTTTTATAAATGACATTTGATTTTTTTTACTATTATTTTTCACTATATATAAATATTTTATATTTATTTACTTAGTGCGTTTTTTTTTTCCGGGCGTGCGCTTTTTTTGCGCTTCTCGCCTTCGCCCTATTTGGGGTCTTTGCGCTTTGAAGTCGCCTTCGCTTTTGACAACTATGGTGTCTAGTATAGAGTTTTGTGGTTTTTTTCTATGGGGTTGCGACTACTTATTGAATAGTAACCTATTGTATGCTTTCAGAGAGCTTTAGAGTGTTAGATCGAGTTTATTTTCTGTAAACTAAATAGGGGTTCTGGTTATAACTTAGAAGGTGAGGGTATTGTAATATACTGAGCTGACTATGGGCCTGTTCTTGCTGGCCAATTTTCGTTTATCGACCTATTAGGCTAACTAAGCATCAAGGAAACAAGTAAGACACAGTTTTTGATAGGTTACTAGGGTGATTATGAGCATACAATTAGTTTAAATCTGGGAGTTACTTGGTTTAGGGCTTTTATGCAATCACTAATAATGTTCGGTTCCTGCAGATGCCCTTTGGAATTGAAGTATATTGTAATTTATGCAGATGATTTTCGTCATCATCAAGTATCACACGTCTTAACACATAATCTTCTTCAATAGTGTGTGTGATCGTTATGATGTAGATTGTTCCCAACCTTTTATATATATATTGGAATCATATTCTTGTTTAACATATTGATTCAACTTGTACTGTCAGAACTCTTTGGTTTATGTAACATGGGCAGATGAGGGTTTTTGAAGTTAGTACTTCGAGTGTGTGATCGTTATGATATAAATTTTTGATGGGTTCATTATAGGGGAGAAAAGATCCCTGAGAAGCCAAGGGAAGGAAATATGTCAAGAGGTAAGTCAGTGCTGGCAGAACGATTTTATTTAGTTATCTGTGAATGTGAATGTTTTATAGTTACTATTATGTACAGAAGGGTGTAGATATATCCCAGCAAGTGATCAAAAATATGTGGGATTTGAACATGAGCCCTTAAGAGTTATGATGTATCATGTCCAAGCGAACTATCAGTAGTTAGGCCAGCACTGGGTTGTCTTTTTCAGGTAAACTATGTAGTGAGTACGCCCTGTTACGCCGTTATTGCATCTGCATCATGCCATCATTTATGCTATCTATTGAAATGAACAAAGCTTCCCCCAATAGTTGATCCAATATTATCATTCTCTTGTCGTTGTTAAGAATAGGGGTATCAACGAGCCGAATTTGCGTATCAAGAATTTTAGGCTTGGCTCAAGCTCGAATAACTTTTCAAAAGTGTGTTCTAACTCGAATATTTAGTTATTGTTTAAGCTCGATACTCGTTTATGTTTTGTAATCATGCAAGATGATAATCATGCCTGATGTCTGATGATAATCTGCATTCAGTGGTTCTTAGAAAGGGTGAAAATCGATGTTAGCGATTAATTTCAACTCATTTTAGGTAGATACGTCGGGATATCAAGCAAGTTAAGAGACAGAACTTGCTTTAAACGAAAACAGTCATATCACATTTTTTTTTCAACTAGTCCTTTCCAACTGATTTTATTATGAAGAACCGAAGTGAATTCTTATTGCAACATAATAATAAAAACCTAAACAGCTAGTCGCTAACCACACTAATTTGCAAATACTTTGCAACTTCTTGCCTTCTTTACGTCATGAATTGCTAAAATACAAGACCACAACCATTATCCCGAACCAACTTCATTACACAAGCTTCAAGATGAATCAACATGGATAACTTTGGAGGTTTTAACACGTGAGCTGTTCAGTTCTTCGATTCCTAACCACTTCCTTATGTATGAGAATACAGTTTCATCTCTTAATAGTGCCCGATGAGCACCCGGGATTCCTACCCGCTCGATTGCTTCAAAACCATCCGCCTGTACATGTAGGTCACAGTTTAGTTCCAAGGTACTATACGCAGTTCAGAGTTGAGAGAGATGATTTATAATTAAGACATGTACTTTTGAGTGTTGGTCGAAATAGAGGGGGTCAGGATAGGTTAACCCGCACACACTTCCTAGCCCAGAAATTTACAAATAACGGTTGCGTTGATAGCAATGACATTATAACTTAACCATAATAATATGAATCTGGGCATAAAATGATTTAAAAGGTTGTACATATTTAAAGAAAATTTCGGACAAACTTTTAACATGTGTGTCCAACACAACCCAAATCAACCAATTTATAAATAAATGGGTTTAATATGTCACCTACAATAATTGATATAAACAAATTTTTAAGCACAAGAATGAAAATAAACACCCTTTGACTTTTGTGGTCAAATCTGTTGCTCGGAAAATCAGATCATCACTTATTATCGAAAATTATGAACAAATTCTGACCATATTATTTGGAATATTATCGGGGTCATATAAACACAAACATAAGATATGACATAAGGTAGGAAGGAATATAACCATTGCAGACTCAGAGGGTACTGTTCCATCTCCATCCACGAATGAGTATTCAGGCTGCACAAAAAAGAATCATCAATGCTTCTTAAAACCGAGCATACGATTGTAAGGTTTCCATTTCGGATCGATTCAAGTTATGCTTAATTCTCCATGCATCAACAACGTAAAAAGGGCTGAGTGTGGTAAGTGTACTTCTAACGTATAAACCTAAAAATCAATTTATTCAAATAATCATATTTGACACACCAACTGTTTACATAAAAAAAAGTTTTTTTTTTCAAAAATTAACATGTACCAAAACTATAGTTATATCAAGTACAGAATCAACGAGATAAACATAGAGAGTTTAAATGTTTCACTGGAAGAGTTGAGTGACTTACCAATGTATGGCATATTTCAGATGGCTCGTTGATTGGATCAGTTTCCGAACCATAACTGCAACATTTCAAGCAGGAGTGACAAAACATAAAAAACATAATCATGGTCCAAGTTTTTTTTTTTTGGACGGCAGTGATATTGGTGATAATCATGGTCCAAGTGATATCGGTGATAAACGATTTGTAGCATAGTGCTTAAAAACAAATTGTTACAAATTACGTTCTTTACTTTATTTAAGTAACACATTTGAACCTACCAAACATCAAATGGTGTTTCCAGTGAGGTTCCATATATATTGTAGAACTCGATCCCTTTAGGAAGTTGTACACTGTTTAGCATCTTGCGTGTAGCAGCAGCCCATTTGTAGATATCATAATTGAATGGCAAAGATATAGTCTTCTTGTTATACTCTATCTGCAAGGTTGAAAAGGCCACAAAAATAAATTAAAAACAGCAAAAAGAGTTTTTCTAAATAACCGTGAAAGACATCTTTTAGAGTTGCACTGTTTAGAGTTTTGAAAGCAAATACCTCATTGTCCTTCAATGCTTCTACAAACAGCTCTACACATCCAGTTGAACCATAACTTTCCAATTTAACTGAATCTTCTCCATTTTCTGAAAAACTTTTCCAGACCTTAATTTCAGGTTGCTTTTTCCATTTGAATTCAGGATTAGGCAGCATCTCGTATATCGATGGGCATTCCACCAACTGGAGACACAAAAGGAGAGCCAAATCACCTCCTGATCATGTTTACAGCTTAAGTATTATTTTTTGATGTAACAATATCCTTGATCTTTAGGTTGTGTTCCTAGAAGTATGTATGTTTCGTTGTTTACTGTACTTTTTGGAGGTGACTGCAATACTAAATAACCATATCGAATATTTAGGTCAGGTGTAATCTTATGGATTTTAGAAAGAGCTGTTTGGATGTGCTTATGCTGTTTGATTCTGATTACTCAAAGGAACTACTATATATCATGGCTAAAAATAATATTTTCACTATATAAGGAGAGAGTTTTGTGACATGGGAATAAACCTCTGCCAAATTAGGTAATCAGAAGTGCTAAACAAGTAAATTTTAAGTTTCTCTTTTAATAATAAAGTTTGTTGCAGCTGGTATCATACTGACTTTTTAATTCCTAAGTAATTAGACAGCTAGATCCAAATTCTGCTTATTCCAAAAATGAAAACTGATTGCTGTGACCCAGAAAATCGATTCTTAAACATAAATACAAACTTATAACTTTAACAATGCACAAATAACGTATTCACGCAGAAGCATTACCAGTTGATGCATTGACCACCTCGATACAAAGAAGTAGCTTTCAAGTCCCTCCACAAACTGTAATCCAGTTAAAAGTGTATCGTTGATGCATCCTGGTGCACCTGATACACATATACCTAAATATTAGCTTGCTCAACTTCAGTGCAACAATGGCAACATAAATATATAATAATGACTACTTGATGTCAACCTGAATATGTAATAAATGCTAATTCAATTTAGAGATTGTCACTCTCTAAAAAAACCGACAAGTTTCAGTTCGAAATTTTGCTTAAACCTTGATGAGACAACTCCTATGTGTGTGTACAACTGTACATACATCACTTATTACCCGAATTTGAGGATAATTGTAGTAACCCAAGCCCAAAGTGATCCGCTGCCCAATAACATCCAATCAACTTAAAACCATCATGGAAGTGATTAGTAGCACACAACTTAAGGCTTACAAGTTTTCGGGTGACCGACCACAAACAATTGATTACTATATTTATCGGGCTAAAATCCTTTTACCCAAAAAGGCCGAAATATATTAAATAAGTAAAGTAGGACTATCCACAACTAAAGTTCATAAGTTCATATAAAATCTCAGCGTACTCACTGTATTAACTCTCAGGGACGCTTTTTCAACTACACACAATTGTATGTGAGGTAGCAAACAAAAAAAAACCTTCATAACTTCTGTTTTTCATGATACACTAGGTCATGATATTTGCCAATATAAAAGGTCATGATATAATTCAGCATAAACAAAAAGTGAAAAACAACGTAATTTACCTTGGAAAGGGCTTGCAATAGTTATCCACTTATTCACATACTTGGCAAACACCTGTAGCAAGAAGAAGTATGTCACGTTCTTCATGAAACTACGAAATATATGCTCATCATATATCCATGATGAAAAACTAAAAAAAAAGGTCACCATCATACATCAGAATGAAGTGATATGAAACACGAAACTAGCAATCCACCCATTGAGTGTGATATAAGGTTGACTTTCCTACCCCCAGCAGCATTATATGCAGTCTCTAGCTTTTCTTTGAGGCCATCCATTAATTGGTCAATTCTGCCAACAATATAGTAAAAGTGGAGCTCAATTTCTAGGACTATTGTTACATTCTTTTGAATCTTTTTGAAAAATTCAACTAATCGGACTTGTTATGTCTTTATGAGGATGTTCAGATGTGGAAACCTTTGCCCATTTACCCTTAAATATAAGTAAGAAATTGATTATCCAATTACTACAAGCAAAACCTAATCATCCAAACACTTTCCTTAAAACAATGATTAATAAACAGTTCCAAAACAAAAAATATAAAAACACCCCTGAGAGCTAATACCATGTGATGTGCATTCAATTTGATTACCGTGATCGAGTATTTGGTATTATTTTGGGTTAAAGAATAAGATGCAAAGGAGCATGTAAGAAGCAGCTGAAATTAACTGAGCATTGATATAAATGTAAACCAGTTTATCTTTTATTAAACATCTTCAGTCAAAATAATAAAATGCACGTCAAAACACACCCTTAGTGGATGAAACCTGAAGTGAAGTACCTATTGCTCTGGCGGAAGTCATAACCATATCCGAACAATGTGGTTCCTTTCTTGTATCCACAATTAACAAGCATATCAATCATGTCATGAAAATGATATACATCCGTCACGTGTAAACATTTTATCCACTGAAATGTCACAAGATATGAACATACATAAATATACAACACATATACTAATATAATCTTGCTCAATTTTCATCAAACAAAATAGAAGATGGTACTAGAAACTCACAAATGAGGGATCCAAGATATCAATAGCATAAAGTCCATAATCGTCTTCTGGAACAACAATAGTAGAACTATCATCCAGTTCTTCGGTATAACCTAAAAAACAAAACGAACGAACTCAGATAAAGAAAAGTCCCATATAAAAAACTAAACACATTACATCACTATCTTGACTAACATAACTAAATTAACTTGATCAAAACATCCCCAGCAAGTTGGAAAATATAAATAATTCAGTTACCTACTATCCTACCATTTTAGCAAAAATTTTAAAAAATCCAATTAGACATCATCAGACATATATCCAAAACTCAAAAATCTAAAATACTACTGTACTAATAATGACATCATTCTAAAAGGGAAGGATTTGAAGAGCACAAATCATCACTTTATTAAATGCATATGGTACACCATACAATAATTATACGTATACATTACAAACAAACAAACAAACAACAATTAAAAAACACAAAAACCGCAAAACACAAAATGAAAAAAGACATGAACAAGAAAGCAAACCAGTGTCGGGATTGTAAAGTGACCAGACTCTTTTCCTGAACTCCAAATCAGCAAGAAGAATCCGGACCCAAACCCGGGTTGTTAACCCGAACCAGCTTTTGGGTTTGGAATTTAGAATAGACCCACCAATTCCACTAACCAGAAGTACCGGATCAAGATCAGGAACATCTTCGCCGGAGCTCCGGCCACCGAAACACCACCATTTTCCACCCACCATTTATATGTTTTTGGTGCTTTAGATAATGAAGCACGTTTTTATATCTGGGTAGTTGGAGTTAGAGAGACGTAGTTATGTAATGTACATATATATATACACGCATAACAGTACTAATCCCCGTACGATCGTTGGCTATAGATATAGATTGTATTGTAAAGAAATTTGGATATGTATATTTGTGAGTATGAAATAAATTGTAGTTAAAGTAAACAAATAATCCAAGCTAAGTTATAATAAATAGTAATTATAAATATGATATATGTTTAGTTAAAGTTTTGGATTTACCTTAAATTTTTAAAATCACATCAAAATTGGAACTTGTAAGCATAGAGGATGACGGAAATAGCCTTGTGATTTCGGATCGTAAACTCAATTTTTTGAAGTTTTTATGTTATTAACTTATTATGAGTAATATAAATAATATGAGTTGAAGAATTGAGAAAGAAAAAGAGAATTTTATTAATGAGAAAAATCGATCAATCAAATAAGGTTATAATGTGTTTTGTATCTATAAGCTCAGAGTTAGAGTTTAATTCTAAGTCTAATAAGAAAATTGAATTTATATACAATTAAAAAAGCTAATTTAATAAAATAAATAAATTAAAAGGACACGTGTCGATCAAAGATTACGCCACATGTCGTTTCAAGAACATCTCAATCCTGTTTTAGTTTATTGGTAGATATTATATTATTATATTATATTGTATATGGTACAAGTGGTTGCTATCTAAAATTATTTTGTTTGTATATGGATAAGAAAGGAAACAAGTAGAAAAATGTGGCAGCAAGATTTATGATGACTCATTGGGTCATATTTACTTTACATAAATAAAGAAAAAATAAAAAAATATAAACAATAATATTCTTTCGAGATTCTTCATTTTATACTTTGCCCCGTTTTTCTTCTTTTATACGTTTCAATCTTATAGGCCGTGTGTTGACAATTAGGTTGAAGTATTTGAATGGTAATTGTCACTATATATTTTGATGTTTTCTATAAAAAAAGACTTTAGTTTTGTTTAGTAAATAAAGTTTGGAAGATTTCCTGTTAGTTGAATACATTTAAAAAATGTGCATCTTTTAAATTTATACAATACTAACATTATATTTTCCCCGTCCTCTATTTTTGAAAAATCACTTGCTTTCTATATAAAAAAACAAGACCATTCCTTTTAGAGAAAATAACATGAGTACCCAAATTTTTATAAAAATATACCAATTTAGCCAACTTTTTTCAAATTTTCACAAAATACCCAACAAAATCGCAATAAAAAGTTAAATCGCAATGAGATTTTGCAAAATCGCATAGAGATTTAGAAAATCTCCTAGAGATTTTGACTTTTTTTGAAATTTTGACTTCCGCATTACGTTTTTTGACTTTTTTTGAGATTTCGACTTTTTTTTTTAGATTCAAAAAACACAATGCAAAAAACAAAATCTCAATAAAAAGTCAAAAATTTTTTTTAAAAAAAGTCAAAATCAGAAACAAGTCAAAATCTCATAGAGATTTTCAGAGATTTTCAAAATCTTTATGCGATTTTGCAAAATCTCTATGCGATTTTGCAAAATCTCATAGCGATTTTCTAAATCTCATAGCGATTTTCAAAATCTCATTGCGATTTTCATTTTTTATTGCGATTTTGTTGGATATTTTGTGAAAATCCAATTTTTTTTGGCTAAATTGGTATATTTTTTCTAAAAATTGGGTACTCATGTTATTTTCTCTTCCTTTTACTATTTCTCTTTTAAATAACCACTATAAATTGTCTTCTAGCATCGTCCATAGCCTTCAACCAACACTGAGATCGTTAAGTTGCATTTTAGGTATTCGTGTAGTTTAAGAATAGCAATAAGATAAATTGTTGTTTAAAAATAATTAAAAAAAATCCACTACACTCTACAACCCTATGTAAGTAATTAAGTAACCTCCAATGCTGTTTTCCTTGGGTTTTTGACCCCAATAACCGTCTACGATGATGTGTTGAGGTAAGTTGAAATGTAAAAAACTATACGTAGATAAGGTAGAAAGAAGTCTTCTGGGTACTACTAAAAGTAGAAGATGATCTAAAGTCTTGCTGGTCATAAAGATTGAATCTTTGACTTTTATCTCCATAAACAATAACTTTAAGCAAAGACATGAAAATCGAACTCTACACTACTATGTCAAACCAACAAACTTAGCTATAATATTTCACTCAATGTGTTTTTTCCTATGACAAAATCCACTCATACATTAGTTTCTTTGCAATTCTCCTCATAACTTATAATATATATTTATAACTTCGGTAATAAAAAATTTCAAACATGTCTCTATAAGAAACAAACATTTTATAAGTTTGAGTACACAGTGTGTAGTTTTTACAATGAGAATTTTTTATTCTTCTTAAAAAAAATTGTATAGTAAATTATATTATTTTCTCAATATTAAACTACATTTAACTTTCTCCATACCCTATGTATGTAGACATTGGATATTATTGTTGTTGTTTAGGTATGCCGTATGCCCTACATCTAATTTCTCCATACTACGTATGTAGAAATTTTTACTTCGTCACATTGCGTAGAGACAATGCTAATCGTGTTTAGGTAAACTATTTTTATAAGAAAAACGTTCGAAACGAGAAAGGACCAAATTAACGTGCAAATGAGTGATTACACGTGCAAGTGACCTCATTGGATAACACATTGCGTTAATATCACTCTTCATATCTAAAACAAGACTTAATGATCCATTATACATATACATATGATCATAAACGACAGAAAATACTCGCGCGTTGCGGCGGTGAGATGATGGGGGTGATAGGTCATAGAGTGTGATAAGTCATAGGAGGTGATATGTCATAGAGTGTCATAGCAAATGCCTTAGCCGTAAGGGCTCCGCCCTCGGGTTTAAAAATTCGTCGAAAGTATATCGAATGACATCTCTAATGAAAGAGCATGAATATTTAAGAACACTCATATAATTTTTATAATTTATCGATGTACGGTTTTTGAGATAAAAGATTTTGAATGATTTAGAGAAATAAAATGATTTATGGAGGAGAGAGAAAAATGAGTAGTTGAGATTTGATAAGAGAGAGAAAAATGAGTGGTTGAGATTTTCTTTTAAGGGTATTTTGGGATATATAGATGTATTGTACATTATGCATTAGTAGGTATAGCTTCAGGCAAGCAATTGGCTCCAAGGGACGAAGACGTGTCGAAGTGAAAGCCCCTGGGATTATTGAACGTAAATCTGTGCACGAGCCTATGCAAACTGGGTTAAAAGGTATGACTTTGGTTCCAGAGATAGCGATTCGGCTGAACTGAGGGACCTTCTCGAGCACAGGATAGGTAATTGAGAGCCCGAGCTTTCCGATCAACCAATCCCCTATCCCTTTGCTTCTTTACCAGACAAGAAGGATTAGACTTTCACTAATGGACCATTGTTGAAAGTTGAAAACCTTATTTGCTTTATAATATAGTAGTATTTATGTGACAACTCGTGATTAATTAACATCGGGTTAGTCTTAATCTCGATCATTATTTATAATTTCGTCTAATTTAGAGATTATGACGTGGAAATTATTAGTTAATTGAACATTTGATATGGTTCAATTGGACGTATCCTTATGACGTAGACTATTAGCTATTTAGACGAATGCCGAGTCTTAAAATAATGTTAAATAAAGATTTAAATGTTATGATTGAACGCAGTGAATAGACTGTCTAAACTAAATATTTCTAAAAGTTTAGTTTATTTAATTTTATTGGCTTGTCTTAATTAAAATGAGACGAGGGAAAATACCTTTACTTTACATTTTAACCTTTTAGTCAAACGGTATTTAATCGTAAGCATTTTACCAAATTAGAGGTAAGGATTTTATCTAATTTTGGCCACATGGGCCGAAATGTAACTTGAATGGCAGGGAGGGAAACACCAAGTCCCCCCATCACCCCTTCTCTCCCTGTTTCTTTCTTGATCATCACACACACACACACCACACAAACACAACACACACAAATCACTTAAACATTTCCCAAATACTCTCAAAATCTCAATCTCTTCTATCTTCCTTTTTGAATTAGTCTTACAAGAGAAGGAATCATTTGGAAATTTTAAAGGGTTATTATCATCATCATCATCATCATCATCATCATCATCTTCACCATTTTATACTATCTTCAAGAACATCAATTTTTGGTAAGTCTAAATCATCCTTTTTGCGTCTATTTATGTTTACTTACTCTTTTCTAGTCATTTCGAGTTCTTACAAGGCTTAAAACAACTTAATTTGGAATTAGGGTTTTAAATAGGGTTTTACTTTGATTTGATTGTTTCGGAAGATTCAATGATGTTATGGATGAAATTATGGGTTGGATTGTGTGTAATAATGGTTAGTGATGTTTAGTTTTGCTTCAAATTTAGTTACAAACTCTTGCAAGTCGTTTTGGGTCGAAATTGAAGTGTTTTGGTTTGGGGTTCTGCACTGGGTGCTGCTGGTGCTGGCTGCAGAACCTGGCCACTGCGGCGCAGTGGTGTCCAGACTCTGGTCTGGAGTCGACTTAAGCCACTGCGGCGCAGTGAGCATGTTCTGGCTCACTGCGGCGCAGTGCTTTCATACTGGTCCTGGATCATTTTAGCCACTGCGGCGCAGTGAGCATGATTCTAGCTCACTGCGACGCAGTGTATTGGTACTGTGAAATATTACGTGTCGATTTTTAAACGTTAATAACTTTTAAACCTAAAGTCTAAATAATTTTATTTACCTTTAGTTGATAAAAATCAATGTTTGAAACACGTTCTCGGTTATGGCATTCTAGGGTCTATAGCTAAGTAGTGGTACGTAGGATACTCGTCGTCAAGGGATTTGATCCTCATTATTGGTAATGATATCATAGGTTTTGGATAACCAGGAGAATTGACTGTGGATCTTCTCGAGCTACATTATACCTTTTAGCATTTAGATCGCTAAGGTGAGTTTATGGCGCCCTTTTCCTTTTACTTTGGGCCTGAAAAGCATGTACTGTTGTATACACTATTTATTAAATAAATGATTGTTTTTGTGTATGCCATGTGATATGGATGCTTAAATCATTTGACTTAAATTTGCCATGTTGGGCTGTCGAAAATGTGTATACGTGTCATTTATTAAATGTTGAATGAAATGACGTTGAATTGCCGTGTGATGGCGTATTAAATGGTTTCTTGTGTTTGACAAACTAAAATGTTTCCCTATTGGTTGTATTGTCGGATCTAGATATCTCGACTGTCTTGGCTACGGTCCGCACCCATTTAGAACGGAAACCTGTGCGAGGCATATTGATTGTCATATGCTGTCATCAGATCTAGATATACTGATTGACGTGATATAAGATGAGTTTGGATTTGATATACCTACTATCTTATTTTAAAAAGTGGATATATGACGTGTCCAGATCTAGATATACTGGCAGTCTTGTTATGAAATAAAAGAGATGAGTCAGATTTGATATACTGACTATCTTGTTGTAAATTGTGATATAAGAGGTGTCAGATCTAGATATACTGACAGTCTTGTATAAAAGGTCGGATCTAGATATACCGACTGTTTTGAAATAAAAGTATTGTTAGATGTTGTATTCTAATTACCTGGTCTTTTATAAATATGGGTCATTGTGTTGTATCAATGACGACTAAACATTTGGTCAAACATACTGTAAACTCACCAACTATTTCGATAGTTGATCCTCTCAAATTTCATGCTTTTCAGGGAACCAACAGTAAGTATTTGGAAGCGTATGGCATTTGAAGCCATCTTTTGAACATTGGACGTACAATTAGCGTCAGACCTCTGAGGACTATAGCTTTATTTAGTCCTAATTGTACTTAGCTGTCCATATGTTATATTTGTAATTAGTGGGCCCATTTCCAATTGAGGATAGTTTGTATCCGTGTATTGGGGTCCACTTCTGAACGATTATACTTGTAATAAACTTGTATTTGGATTTATGGATGTAATCTCTATTACCTTCTGATTAGTACGCAATTACTTGTTAACCCTGTATTTCCGCTACAACGGGGTGTGACAAAAATTGGTATCAGAGCCAAGGTTATAGTGAATACGGAGTTATTCCTCGTGAATAACTCAATCTATAGCCATGGTCGCTTCATATAGGAAATCTAAGTCCTTAAGGTTTAGGATACCTATCTCGAGAGTTATGCTATTTGTCAATAATTAGACCTAACCCGATCAACTACGTCCCGATTATGTAAAATAGTATAAGGCTCGAAATAAATATCTTAAATTGTGTATATATGTATTAGTTGAATTATATTCACAGCATGCTGTACATGTGGTGGGAAGGCTGCGGGTGACCCTATACATAAGCATTTAAGGCATGTTAGGAATAGAAACTCGACTCGTATGTGTATGCATAAGGTTTATATACGTGATAGTTTGGATTATATTGACAACATATTTAAATGTGGTGGGAAGGCTGCGGGTGACCCTATATATAAGCATTTTAAATATGTTGGTAATAGAAACCCAAACCGAATGTGTGTAATCTAGACAAAGATTTCTTTAAACCTCAATGTTGCGTACTGTCACTTTCATTTGATTCGTGCTGTCTTATCCAGTAGACTTATGGATTGTTTTGACTATCTTTTCAGACTAGTCATGTCGGACGGAGTAAGCTCAAATGCTGTTGTACCTTGTACACCTCCAGTTCCTGTCATATCAAACTCCATTCCTTATGTTCCCGACTCTTATGAAGAGGAACCAATGGAGGAATCGGGCAATGAATCACGCCCTATCAACCTTGATTCATCTTCCAGTGAATCTGGAGGCGAACATGTGTCTATCCATGTTCAATCTTCTGTAGCACCGGTATCTCCATACCAGAGGAGTACTACCGAGGGAGCTCATTGGTCTTATGCTCCTAGAGACCCCTATGCTCCTGGTCCTTCTGCACCAGTTCAGGTCAACGGTGGACTTGGACTTTCTTTCCTTCAGGGAGATCCGTATGCGGCGGGTCCCTCCAGAGCGCCTGTCTACAACCCAAGTGTTGTTATGCCAGTTGCATCAGCAGCTGATAGGTCGGAATATTATCGCCGACAATTGTCAAGGATGAACAATTCCCTCATCTGTACAAGGGAGAAATTAGAGAATCAAGCTCAGGCGTTGTCTGGAGCTTATCATCAGGCGGAGGAGGCATTGACTGTTGCTAGAGAAGGGAAGGAAACTATTGGGAGGTTGATCTGGATACTGTCGGTTGTGGTGGTTTTAGTGGTAGCCTTGCTAGTCGTTGTTATTTGCAAGATGTAATTTTGTAATTAATAGTTGTAGTAGTAACGTGTATTGTATCATGTGGATGTAGTTCCCACATGAATTGTATTGTGGATGTAGTTCCCACATGAATTGTATCATGTGGATGTAGTTCCCACATGAATTGTATTGTGGATGTAGTTCCCACATGAATTGTATTGTGGATGTAGTTCCCACATGAATTGTATCATGTGGATGTAGTTCCCACATGAATTGTATTGTGGATGTAGTTCCCACATGAATTGTATCATGTGGATGTAGTTCCCACATGAATTGTATTGTGGATGTAGTTCCCACATGAATTGTATCATGTGGATGTAGTTCCCACATGAATTGTATTGTGGATGTAGTTCCCACATGAATTGTATTGTGGATGTAGTTCCCACATGAATTGTATTGTGGATGTAGTTCCCACATGAATTGTATTGTGGATGTAGTTCCCACATGAATTGTATTGTGGATGTAGTTCCCACATGAATTGTATTGTGGATGTAGTTCCCACATGAATTGTATCATGTGGATGTAGTTCCCACATGAATTGTATTGTGGATGTAGTTCCCACATGAATTGTATCATGTGGATGTAGTTCCCACATGAATTGTATTGTGGATGTAGTTCCCACATGAATTGTATCATGTGGATGTAGTTCCCACATGAATTGTATTGTGGATGTAGTTCCCACATGAATTGTATCATGTGGATGTAGTTCCCACATGAATTGTATTGTGGATGTAGTTCCCACATGAATTGTATTGTGGATGTAGTTCCCACATGAATTGTATCATGTGGATGTAGTTCCCACATGAATTGTATTGTGGATGTAGTTCCCACATGAATTGTATCATGTGGATGTAGTTCCCACATGAATTGTATTGTGGATGTAGTTCCCACATGAATTGTATCATGTGGATGTAGTTCCCACATGAATTGTATTGTGGATGTAGTTCCCACATGAATTGTATTGTGGATGTAGTTCCCACATGAATTGTATTGTGGATGTAGTTCCCACATGAATTGTATTGTGGATGTAGTTCCCACATGAATTGTATTGTGGATGTAGTTCCCACATGAATTGTATTGTGGATGTAGTTCCCACATGAATTGTATCATGTGGATGTAGTTCCCACATGAATTGTATTGTGGATGTAGTTCCCACATGAATTGTATCATGTGGATGTAGTTCCCACATGAATTGTATTGTGGATGTAGTTCCCACATGAATTGTATCATGTGGATGTAGTTCCCACATGAATTGTATTGTGGATGTAGTTCCCACATGAATTGTATCATGTGGATGTAGTTCCCACATGAATTGTATTGTGGATGTAGTTCCCACATGAATTGTATTGTGGATGTAGTTCCCACATGAATTGTATTGTGGATGTAGTTTTCCCACAAGATTTTGGAAAGTCAGATTATGTAAAAAGTTTTAGTATGAATGAAATATGATAGTTCTTCGGCTTACTTACTTGTTCAAAACTACGTCACTTGCTCATTTCAATTCTAGAAGTATAGTGTTCTATATTTCTTTTCTTGTTTAGTTCATGAGTTCAAGTAAGTCGATAAATTGTGACTTGTGTTTGGCATCCTCTTATATCAAAAACATCTTGAAAAGCTTCACTCTTTGTTGTTCCTACGAGGAAATCTCTAAATGACATTTTTGTTCATGTCTTAGACTTATGGCTCCCAAGACAAGAGGCAAGGTCCAGAAGAAGGTTGCTCCCAAGAGAGTTACTAGATCAACTCCTCAACCCAATCCAACTGAACAGGAAGAACCTGTGAACCAGCAAGAACCAGAAATTGCTACTGCAAATAGGAACACTGGTCTTGGATCTACCCCACGTGCTGACGGGGAAAATAATATGGCAGCGTTTGTGACACAACAGTTGTTGGCTGCTATGCCTACTTTAGTTGCTCAGATCACGGCGAGCATGAACGCCAATAATAATCATCCTACTGATAATAGTAACAATGCCGAACCTACTGCTGAACAAGTTATTCCTCGAGTGCATCTGCACGGGTCTGACTACAAGACCTTCACCTATTGTAAACCGAAAGAATTTAATGGTACCGAAGGTCCGGTAGGTCTAATCAACTGGCTGGAAAGCATTGAGGCAGTGCTCCATATCAGCCGTTGTGCCGAAGAGCACAAAGTGGAATATGCTTCCGCTCAATTTCAAAAGCACGCACTGTCGTGGTGGAACGAGCAGATAAGGACTCGTGGTCGAGAACAGGCATATAGCATACCTTGGTTGAACTTTAAAAGGATGCTCACGGAAAAGTACTGTCCTCGTGAGGAAGTACAGAAAATGGAAGGTGAATTCTGGAATCATACTATGGTGGGATTGGATAACGAGAAATACACTACTCGTTTTCATGAGCTGACAAGGCTAGTTCCTCGTATGGTGGATACGGAGGAGAAGTTAGTGGAAAGGTACTGCTATGGATTGTCACCTGACATCCGAAGATTGGTGGCCGCTTTTAATCCCATGACTTTACAGGCGGCAGTTAGTGCGACAAATCGAATGGTGATAGATTTGAAAAGAACCGCTGGTTCTTCTGTGGGAAGTGAAGTGGTCAAGAGAAGGAATGATCAAGCCTCTGGTAGTGGTTTTGGAAATGGTGGGAATGGCAAGAGGTTTAAAGCTGCCAGAAACTTTGCGGTGGTCCCCCAGAATATTAATAGAAACCTGGGCACAGACGGAAGATGTAACAAGTGTGGCATGCGTCATATGGGAAATTGTCCTACTTGCTACCGTTGTAAAAGAACGGGACATCAGGCAAAGTTCTGTAGGGAAAAGATACCAAATCAGTGCTACGAGTGTGGAAGTGAGAATCACATGCGACCCGCTTGTCCACGACTTAATTTGAACCCGAACAATAATGCTATAGTTCCAGTAAGGAACAATGTGGGGAACAACCAGGCTAGAAATCAAGGAGGCCGAGGTAGAGGCCGAGTTTTTGCTTTGGATGCTGCTGATGCACGACGTGATCCCAACGTTGTGATAGGTACATTCATACTCAATAATCATTATGTTTTTATATTATTCGACTCCGGTGCTGATAAAAGTTTCATATCCTTAGAATTTAAGTCACGTTTTGGTATAGTAGCTACCCCCATGAAAGATACTTATGTTGTCGAATATGCAAATGGTCAAAAATATATTGCTAGAGATCATTTAGTGGATTGTAGTTTGGTATTAGCCGGTAAAACTTTTAAAATTGACCTAATCCCCATAGATTTAAGCAGTTTTGATGTGATTATTGGTATGGACTGGTTGTCCAAGGTTAGAGCTAATATAAGTTGTCATGAGAAAATTGTTCGAATACCTCTACAGAATAACGAAACCCTAGAAGTGCAAGGAGATAAGGCAGGAAAGAAATTAATCTTAGTATCGGCAATAAAGGCCAATAAATATTTACAAAAAGAACACCCTGCCTTCTTAGCATTGTAGTAGAAAGGAAACCAGAGGTTAAAGAAATGAAAGATATTCCTATAGTTAGAGATTTTCCGGAGGTGTTTCCTGAAGATTTGACGGGACTTCCACCTCACAGACCAGTAGAGTTTGGAATAGAGTTGATTCCTGGAGCTGCACCCGTGGCCAAGGCACCCTATCGTCTTGCGCCATCAGAAATGCAAGAATTGTCCGAACAACTTCAAGAGTTGTTAGCTAAAGGACTAATTCGTCCAAGTTCATCACCTTGGGGAGCTCCAATCCTATTTGTGAAGAAGAAAGACGGCTCGATGCGGATGTGTATTGATTACAGAGAATTGAACAAGTTGACTGTCAAGAACAGGTACCCTTTACCTCGTATTGACGACTTGTTTGACCAATTGGAAGGTGCATCACATTTTTCTAAGATTGATCTCAGGTCTGGGTATCATCAACTCAGAGTCAGGGAGACAGACATTCCGAAAACAGCTTTCAGAACTCGCTATGGGCATTATGAGTTTCTGGTTATGCCATTTGGCTTAACCAATGCACCTGCTGTGTTTATGGACCTAATGAATCGAGTATGTCGACCATATCTTGATAAGTTTGTCATTGTATTTATTGACGACATACTGATATACTCAAGGAATAAAGATGAACATGAAGGTCATCTGAGAACAATTCTGCAACTGCTCAAGGATCAGAAGTTGTACGCGAAATTCTCAAAATGTGAATTCTGGATTAAGGAAGTACACTTCTTGGGTCATGTAGTGAACAGGGATGGGATCCACGTAGATCCATCTAAGATTGAAGCAATAAAGAAGTGGGAAGCCCCTAAGACTCCGACAGAAATCCGTCAATTTCTTGGGCTGGCTGGATATTACCGGAGATTTATTGAGAACTTCTCAAAAGTTGCTCAACCGTTGACGTTGTTAACTCAAAAGGCCAAGGAATTTATTTGGCAGGATGCCCAGGAAGAAGCATTTCAAACGTTGAAAGACAAGCTCTGTAATGCTCCTATTTTAGCATTACCAAATGGAGTGGAAAATTTCGTGGTATACTGTGACGCATCACATCAAGGCATGGGATGTGTGCTTATGCAGGAAGGTAAGGTCATTGCTTACGCCTCTAGACAGCTCAAGATCCACGAAAAGAACTATACAACCCACGATCTTGAACTCGGAGCGGTTGTTTTTGCCTTAAAGATTTGGAGGCACTATTTGTATGGTACAAAGTGTACGGTATTCACAGATCACAAAAGTCTTCAGCATATCTTCGATCAGAAAATGCTGAATATGCGACAAAGAAGATGGGTAGAATTACTCAGTGACTATGATTGTGAACTCAAATATCATCCCGGTAAAGCAAATGTCGTTGCCGACGCGTTAAGTCGAAAAGATAGAATTTCACTATCTGTGATAACAAGAGCAAGTTCTTACCTTGGCTCATCATTAAGGGATAGAGTGTTGGATGATCAGAATGAGGCCTTGCAACCAGGGCGTATTGAGGAGGAAGCATTGTGGAATGCCGAACGGTTATTTGAATTGGATGGCGATGGGATCAGACATGTCAAGGGCAGAGTGTGGATTCCTAAGTATAATGGACTTAGAGAACTCTTAATGAACGAGAGTCATCGATCTAAGTACTCAATCCATCCTGGTGCTGACAAAATGTACCACGGATTAAAGGATTTTTACTGGTGGCCTGGTATGAAAAGAGATATCGCCACGTATGTTTCAAAGTGTTTAAATTGTTCAATGGTTAAGGCAGAGCACCAGAAGCCTTCTGGATTGCTCCAGCAACCCCAAATTCCTGACTGGAAATGGGAACAGATTACTATGGACTTCATTACAAAGTTGCCTCGAACCTTGAAGGGTTACGATACTATTTGGGTCATTGTTGACCGATTGACGAAGTCTGCACACTTCATTCCCATTCGGGAGAATTGGAAAATAAAGAAATTGTCTCAGTTGTATATTGAGAAGATCGTGTCACTTCATGGCGTTCCTGTGTCTATTATCTCGGATCGTGATGGTCGTTTTACTTCACAATCTTGGAGATATTTTCAAGACGCCTTAGGCACTCAGTTGAATTTGAGTACGGCTTACCATCCACAGACGGACGGGCAAAGTGAGCGTACCATTCAGACGTTAGAAGACATGCTTCGGGCATGTGTTATCGATTTCAAAGGTAGTTGGGATACCTTTTTGCCGTTAGCTGAATTTTCATATAATAACAGCTATCACACAAGCATTAAATGTGCGCCTTTTGAGGCTTTGTATGGGCGGAAATGTAGATCGCCTGTTTGTTGGCTTGATGCTGGTGAGCGTCGTTTGTACAAGTATGGGTTGGTTCAGAAGACTACTGACCAGATTGTTGAAATTAAGGCACGGCTGAAGGCGGCTCAGGATCGCCAGAAGAGCTATGCAGATCGTAGAAGGAAACCCCTTGAGTTTCAAGTGGGTGATAAAGTTATGTTAAAAGTGTCACCTTGGAAGGGCACTGCACGCTTTGGAGTGAGAGGAAAACTTAGTCCTCGTTATATCGGACCCTTTGAAATAGTTCAAAGGATTGGTTCCGTGGCTTATAAGCTCAATTTACCCCAAGAGCTGGAACATGTTCATCCCACATTTCATATATCAAATCTTAAGAAATGTTTAACTGATGAAGCATTGGTTGTACCTGTGGAAGAGTTGCAAGTTAATGACTCTCTCCAATTTATAGAAGAGCCTGTTGAAATTTTAGACCAACAGCTCAAACAGCTTAGACGAAGTCGTATCAAGTTAGTCAAAGTTCGTTGGAACTCAAAGCACGGACCAGACTTGACATCATCATCATCATCATCATCATCATCATCATCATCATCATCATCTCCATCATCATCATCATCACATCATCATCATCATCATCCGTTCTTCATCATCATCATCATCATCATCATCATCATCATCATCATCATCATCATCATCATCATCATCATCATCATCATCATCATCATCATCATCATCATCATCATCATCATCATCATCATCATCATCATCATCATCATCATCATCATCATCATCATCATCATCATCATCATCATCATCATCATCATCATCATCATCATCATCATCATCATCATCATCATCATCATCATCATCATCATCATCATCATCATCATCATCATCATCATCATCATCATCATCATCATCATCATCATCATCATCATCATCATCATCATCATCATCATCATCATCATCATCATCATCATCATCATCATCATCATCATCATCATCATCATCATCATCATCATCATCATCATCATCATCATCATCATCATCATCATCATCATCATCATCATCATCATCATCATCATCATCATCATCATCATCATCATCATCATCATCATCATCATCATCATCATCATCATCATCATCATCATCATCATCATCATCATCATCATCATCATCATCATCATCATCATCATCATCATCATCATCATCATCATCATCATCATCATCATCATCATCATCATCATCATCATCATCATCATCATCATCATCATCATCATCATCATCATCATCATCATCATCATCATCATCATCATCATCATCATCATCATCATCATCATCATCATCATCATCATCATCATCATCATCATCATCATCATCATCATCATCATCATCATCATCATCATCATCATCATCATCATCATCATCATCATCATCATCATCATCATCATCATCATCATCATCATCATCATCATCATCATCATCATCATCATCATCATCATCATCATCATCATCATCATCATCATCATCATCATCATCATCATCATCATCATCATCATCATCATCATCATCATCATCATCATCATCATCATCATCATCATCATCATCATCATCATCATCATCATCATCATCATCATCATCATCATCATCATCATCATCATCATCATCATCATCATCATCATCATCATCATCATCATCATCATCATCATCATCATCATCATCATCATCATCATCATCATCATCATCATCATCATCATCATCATCATCATCATCATCATCATCATCATCATCATCATCATCATCATCATCATCATCATCATCATCATCATCATCATCATCATCATCATCATCATCATCATCATCATCATCATCATCATCATCATCATCATCATCATCATCATCATCATCATCATCATCATCATCATCATCATCATCATCATCATCATCATCATCATCATCATCATCATCATCATCATCATCATCATCATCATCATCATCATCATCATCATCATCATCATCATCATCATCATCATCATCATCATCATCATCATCATCATCATCATCATCATCATCATCATCATCATCATCATCATCATCATCATCATCATCATCATCATCATCATCATCATCATCATCATCATCATCATCATCATCATCATCATCATCATCATCATCATCATCATCATCATCATCATCATCATCATCATCATCATCATCATCATCATCATCATCATCATCATCATCATCATCATCATCATCATCATCATCATCATCATCATCATCATCATCATCATCATCATCATCATCATCATCATCATCATCATCATCATCATCATCATCATCATCATCATCATCATCATCATCATCATCATCATCATCATCATCATCATCATCATCATCATCATCATCATCATCATCATCATCATCATCATCATCATCATCATCATCATCATCATCATCATCATCATCATCATCATCATCATCATCATCATCATCATCATCATCATCATCATCATCATCATCATCATCATCATCATCATCATCATCATCATCATCATCATCATCATCATCATCATCATCATCATCATCATCATCATCATCATCATCATCATCATCATCATCATCATCATCATCATCATCATCATCATCATCATCATCATCATCATCATCATCATCATCATCATCATCATCATCATCATCATCATCATCATCATCATCATCATCATCATCATCATCATCATCATCATCATCATCATCATCATCATCATCATCATCATCATCATCATCATCATCATCATCATCATCATCATCATCATCATCATCATCATCATCATCATCATCATCATCATCATCATCATCATCATCATCATCATCATCTTCACCATTTTATACTATCTTCAAGAACATCAATTTTTGGTAAGTCTAAATCATCCTTTTTGCGTCTATTTATGTTTACTTACTCTTTTCTAGTCATTTCGAGTTCTTACAAGGCCTAAAACAACTTAATTTGGAATTAGGGTTTTAAATAGGGTTTTACTTTGATTTGATTGTTTCGGAAGATTCAATGATGTTATGGATGAAATTATGGGTTGGATTGTGTGTAATAATGGTTAGTGATGTTTAGTTTTGCTTCAAATTTAGTTACAAACTCTTGCAAGTCGTTTTGGGTCGAAATTGAAGTGTTTTGGTTTGGGGTTCTGCACTGGGTGCTGCTGGTGCTGGCTGCAGAACCTGGCCACTGCGGCGCAGTGGCATGGGTTAGCCCCACTGCGGCGCAGTGCCATTGGTTAGCGCCACTGCGGCGCAGTGGCATGGGTTAGCCCCACTGCGGCGCAGTGGTGTCCAGACTCTGGTCTGGAGTCGACTTAAGCCACTGCGGCGCAGTGAGCATGTTCTGGCTCACTGCGGCGCAGTGCTTTCATACTGGTCCTGGATCATTTTAGCCACTGCGGCGCAGTGAGCATGATTCTAGCTCACTGCGACGCAGTGTATTGGTACTGTGAAATATTACGTGTCGATTTTTAAACGTTAATAACTTTTAAACCTAAAGTCTAAATAATTTTATTTACCTTTAGTTGATAAAAATCAATGTTTGAAACACGTTCTCGGTTATGGCATTCTAGGGTCTATAGCTAAGTAGTGGTACGTAGGATACTCGTCGTCAAGGGATTTGATCCTCATTATTGGTAATGATATCATAGGTTTTGGATAACCAGGAGAATTGACTGTGGATCTTCTCGAGCTACATTATACCTTTTAGCATTTAGATCGCTAAGGTGAGTTTATGGCGCCCTTTTCCTTTTACTTTGGGCCTGAAAAGCATGTACTGTTGTATACACTATTTATTAAATAAATGATTGTTTTTGTGTATGCCATGTGATATGGATGCTTAAATCATTTGACTTAAATTTGCCATGTTGGGCTGTCGAAAATGTGTATACGTGTCATTTATTAAATGTTGAATGAAATGACGTTGAATTGCCGTGTGATGGCGTATTAAATGGTTTCTTGTGTTTGACAAACTAAAATGTTTCCCTATTGGTTGTATTGTCGGATCTAGATATCTCGACTGTCTTGGCTACGGTCCGCACCCATTTAGAACGGAAACCTGTGCGAGGCATATTGATTGTCATATGCTGTCATCAGATCTAGATATACTGATTGACGTGATATAAGATGAGTTCAGATTTAGATATACTGACTATCTTATTATAAATTGTGATATAAGATAGATATACATAAAGATATGGATATAAAATGATATAGATATAGATATAGATATAGATATAGATATAGATATAGATATAGATATAGATATAGATATAGATATAGATATAGATATAGATATAGATATAGATATAGATATAGATATAGATATAGATATAGATATAGATATAGATATAGATATAGATATAGATATAGATATAGATATAGATATAGATATAGATATAGATATAGATATAGATATAGATATAGATATAGATATAGATATAGATATAGATATAGATATAGATATAGATATAGATATAGATATAGATATAGATATAGATATAGATATAGATATAGATATAGATATAGATATAGATATAGATATAGATATAGATATAGATATAGATATAGATATAGATATAGATATAGATATAGATATAGATATAGATATAGATATAGATATAGATATAGATATAGATATAGATATAGATATAGATATAGATATAGATATAGATATAGATATAGATATAGATATAGATATAGATATAGATATAGATATAGATATAGATATAGATATAGATATAGATATAGATATAGATATAGATATAGATATAGATATAGATATAGATATAGATATAGATATAGATATAGATATAGATATAGATATAGATATAGATCAGAACACTATAGATATAGATATAGATATAGATATAGATATAGATATAGATATAGATATAGATATAGATATAGATATAGATATAGATATAGATATAGATATAGATATAGATATAGATATAGATATAGATATAGATATAGATATAGATATAGATATAGATATAGATATAGATATAGATATAGATATAGATATAGATATAGATATAGATATAGATATAGATCAGAACACTATTTACCTATAGATATAGATATAGATATAGATATAGATATAGATATAGATATAGATATAGATATAGATATAGATATAGATATAGATATAGATATAGATATAGATCAGAACACTATAGATATAGATATAGATATAGATATAGATATAGATATAGATATAGATATAGATATAGATATAGATATAGATATAGATATAGATATAGATATAGATATAGATATAGATCAGAACACTATAGATATAGATATAGATATAGATATAGATATAGATATAGATATAGATATAGATATAGATATAGATCAAGATATAGATATAGATATAGATATAGATATAGATATAGATATAGATATAGATATAGATATAGATCAGAACACTATAGATATAGATATAGATATAGATATAGATATAGATATAGATATAGATATAGATATAGATATAGATATAGATATAGATATAGATATAGATATAGATATAGATATAGATATAGATATAGATATAGATATAGATATAGATATAGATATAGATATAGATATAGATATAGATATAGATATAGATATAGATATAGATATAGATATAGATATAGATATAGATATAGATATAGATATAGATATAGATATAGATATAGATATAGATATAGATATAGATATAGATATAGATATAGATATAGATATAGATATAGATATAGATATAGATATAGATATAGATATAGATATAGATATAGATATAGATATAGATATAGATATAGATATAGATATAGATATAGATATAGATATAGATATAGATATAGATATAGATATAGATATAGATATAGATATAGATATAGATATAGATATAGATATAGATATAGATATAGATATAGATATAGATATAGATATAGATATAGATATAGATATAGATATAGATATAGATATAGATATAGATATAGATATAGATATAGATATAGATATAGATATAGATATAGATATAGATATAGATATAGATATAGATATAGATATAGATATAGATATAGATATAGATATAGATATAGATATAGATATAGATATAGATATAGATATAGATATAGATATAGATATAGATATAGATATAGATATAGATATAGATATAGATATAGATATAGATATAGATATAGATATAGATATAGATATAGATATAGATATAGATATAGATATAGATATAGATATAGATATAGATATAGATATAGATATAGATCAGAACACTATTTACCTATAGATATAGATATAGATATAGATATAGATATAGATATAGATATAGATATAGATATAGATATAGATATAGATATAGATATAGATATAGATATAGATATAGATATAGATATAGATATAGATATAGATATAGATATAGATATAGATATAGATATAGATATAGATATAGATATAGATATAGATATAGATATAGATATAGATATAGATATAGATATAGATCAGAACACTATAGATATAGATATAGATATAGATATAGATATAGATATAGATATAGATATAGATATAGATATAGATATAGATATAGATATAGATATAGATATAGATCAGAACACTATAGATATAGATATAGATATAGAATAGATATAATAATGTAATAGAGATAGAGATAGATATAGATATAGTATAGTATAGATATAGATATAGATAGATATAGATATAGATATAGATAGGTTACAAGGCATTTTAAAAAAATTAAGATTTTATTTAAACGAAATTTAAAGGCTAGTGGAACATATTTGGAAATTTTTATATGCAATCGTGATTTAAGTTTCATTATCTATAATATATTATAAAGCAAATAAGGTTTCAACTTTCAACTTTCAATTTCAACAATGTACACATGATAATGCATGATGTACCATACATCAATGCCCCACAACTTTCAACTTTCATTTTCATCTCTCTCTTCAAATCTCAACCACTCATTTTTTTCTCTCTCCTCCATAAATCATTTTATTCATCTAATTCATTCAAAATCTTTTATCTCAAAAACCGTACATCGATAAATTATAAAAATTATATGGGTGTTCTTAAAATTAGGGGTGAGCAAAAACCGAACCAGAAAACCGAAAACCGACAAAAACCGAACCGAAAACCGAAAACCGACAAAAACCGAAAAAATTGAACCGAGAAAACCGAAAACCGAACCAAACCGATTGGTTTGGTTTTGGTATTCTAAAAACCGAACGGATCGGTTCGGGTTCCGGTTTCATATGAAAAAACCGATGACCAAAACCGAACCGAACCGAAAACATCTACTTATTATACTTTATCTTCATATCTACCTATATTTATATTTACTACTAGTTAATTTAATTATTTGGCATTAGCGATGCTTCTTCAGTTTTATACATTATGTATCTCGTAGGATTATGAACAAGGTGGTGCGCAAGTAACATAGTTTTGCTTCAGTGGGTTTTTTTATATATTACGTGATAATATTTTAAATAATATAGACTTGGAATTGTGATATGCACATAGATCCCTACTCGTCCAATACATGTGCCAAACCAAATATCTCTTTTAAATAACTATTTCTATTAAAAAGGTAAAGTAAAAGAAGGGTAATTGTCAATATCGGCGTCTGTTCAATTGTTCAAAGCAAAACTCAAATTTCTAAGAATTGACCACAAATTGCAAGTAATTGCAATGTTAATATCTTATCTTAACCCTTTATTATTTTTTATTTTTTTTAATTTAGCAAATTAACCTTCTGATTTCGATGCTATCATAGTTTCATGTGAGTGATCATATTTTTCTTGTACATGTATTATTCAATTGAATTTATTTAACATATAGTATAGCATAAATATTTGGGACACACCGAATTAGGATAACAGATTCACTAGCAATATAAAAAAAATAGTTTTAAAAGCAAGATTTTTCTAGTTGTTTAGTTACAATGTCACAATTAAACAACATTTTTGTTATAATTAGCAAGTTGTTGATTAGTACTTTAAAATAATGATTTTAGGTGGAATCATTGTCCAAGAAAGAACTATCGATTCTTTTTTCAATCGAAAACATGACGTAGTTCATGAAAACCAACCCGAACTCATACTCAACAAGAACCCGAACCCCAACCTTTAGTGTGTATCCGTCACACGTCATTTATAAAAATGTTTGGTCCCCCTCAACTCAAATTACTGGCTCCGCCTCTGATTGTGATCATTACATTACAATATTAAATATACGTAATTTAAAAAAAAGCTATGTTGACTAGATAGCTCTGATGTGTTTTTGGCCCTTTCACAATATATAAACATATATTTTTATTATCTTAAAAGTTAGTTTTCCTACTTACAGTATGCACTTAAAACATAAAATTAGTCCTAACTATTAATGTCATAATATTCTTTTGTCATACAAATAGAATGACACTTTTATTTCAATAACCTATTTTCATTCTCCCGTTACTTTAAAACCTTAGCAAAACTTTTGCCATTTAACTCTAAATAACCAAAGCAAAAAAAAAAAAAAAATAAAAAAACCGAAAACCGACCCAAACCGAACCGGAAAACCGACAAACCGAACCGAACGAAAACCGAGTCCAATGGTTTTTGGTTTTCAAAAACCGAATGGTTCGGTTTGGGTTTCGGTTTTAGGCCAAAACCGACCCAATCTCACCCCTACTTAAAATTTCATGCTCTTTAATTAGAGATGTCATTCGATATACTTTCGACGAATTTTTAAATCTGAAGGCGGAGCCCGTACAGCTAAGGCATTTGACTATCACACTTTATGACCTATCACCCCACCATCTCACCGCCGCAACGCGCAGGTACTTACTCTCGTAATTCATGTAATTAATTGTTACTCATTTTACAAGACTAGATTATGATGGTATGTACTATGTAGCTTAATAAGATGTTAATCTTTACATAAAATAACTATAACTACTACAATTACTATTGTGAAATAACAAATTACCTTTCTCCTTTATTATTGTGTAAAAATCAGAGGGTGAAATTAAAAAAGAGAATTAGTGGAATCCACATATCACAATATTAGAGTTTTAGAAAGAATTATAAGTCAATCTTTAAAAGGATTAATCATTTTTCTTCCTAAAATAATGATATTGTCTTAAAAAAAATATGCTTCCTTTTTCATTATTATAAAGGAAAAGAAAAGAAGAATTATAGATCGTCATAAGATGATAAGATATAAAGTTTTCAACCAACAGTGAACAGTGATCGATAAAACAAGATGGTTCGCGATATCCATCAACCAATAGATTGTCAGTTCGAGTTTCATTGTAGACAAATGTGTAAAAACAACTGTGTCGTATACTCGTATGTAACAATGTATCATTGAGCTTAATGTCGTAAAGATACAATGTAAGATGTACATTCGTGGTGTTTGTATTCCAATCAAATCAATGCTAACACATACAAAATCAATGGGTATAACTACAAATGTAAACTGGCCCTGGGGTTTATGAATGTAACTACTAGAAGTAACATGAAACAAGATACTAGAAATCCGGTTGAGGTAGTGATAGGGCTTGAAGAAGATATATCATGGGCACTCACCAGATATGATCTCCCGGAATCCTCGTCTTTCACTCTTATGCTTGAAGAGCCTGAAAGAAGGACCAAAAACAACCAACAAATTACATTAAATATTGTTCAGTCTAGGTGCACCGAATCTTTGTTCAAATATTGTCCGATATTGACAATCTTCATGTGTTGTTGACTATATATACATGGAGATAATTTACTTAACACAGTGATTTTGTTCAAATTTCATTGACTTGTAATATATAATCATATGATTCTTGTAGATCATATTGGATACACTAGCTGTTTATAGAGAACTTGTTAATCTTGTACACTAAATATTTCAGGTCAACCTTACGTGCCCTGTTCTGACATACCAAGATTATAGCCATTTAACCAGAGTTAGCCAACCCATCCAAGTCACAAGTTTTGCCTTCCTTAAACCGAAAATGAAAGAGAAATGTGTACTTACAATTATAATCAACCCATCCAATTGTTTTCTCTTCCAAATCGTATGTCACGAGTCTATCTGACAACACAAGATCTGCACACAAAACATTCATTTGTCACCTCCTTTTATACAATATCATCAAAGCATCTCGAGAAAACTTCAAAAGTAATGATCCTACAATTACATGTGTCATGCAGTGATATTCATACATATCTATGGCTTTGCAAACTTTGTATGTCGAAAAGGAGCTAGCCCGACAAAAGAGCTAAAGATGATCTGTGGTTAAAGACTTGTTGCTAACATGATGTGTGATTTACTGTTTAAGTAAAATCCACAATATCACTTGGCTCCATTAAAAGTATCATCAAAACTCTCTGATTGAGTATACACAAAGTTTAAGTGTTTGATCATGTGGATTCTTTGATTAGATTGAGGTTTAGACACATTTTGCTTCTGAATTTAGGGCAGTTTTCGATAATCAGTATTATACTAGTTACAACAAAAGTATTAAATGGTAGAATAAATTACTTAAAAAAACCTCCCCTTTCTTTAAACCTACTTTGAGGAACTTTTTCTTATCATCTCACAAAACGCATCTCCTTTCCACAAAAAATTATTTTTTTGGTAATTTTATTTATTAAATAATCACAACTTTCCTAACACTCGAATAGCTGATCACCAAACTCTAACGGCTTTAGACGGAAAAGGCACATCTAAATACCATCACCCGCACTTCACTTGTAATTTGCACCCAGCTTGTCTATTATCAGAATCGCATTATTCAAAATCAATCAACTAATTACTTCAGATTTCACATCCAAACGCCCATGAGTCATGACTACATGAAATACAGTAATGACTAAAGGCTGACCTCCCAACAAAGTAATCTCTTTTCCCTGAGATTGCAAGTCACTGTCCTGGAAACCGACACACCAGTCTTTATCCTGGAAAGAAAGCGTCATAAAACATGTTACATTAGTGCCTAAAGCAACCATAAGTGCGTGGGTAAGGATAACTTGGAATATGTACCTGAACTTCAAAGAGGTATTGACTGGGTTTAACTTTCAAAGAAAGTGAATTTTCAAAGTGGAAAATGACATCTGGAAAACCCTTATCAACACTGCATTATCAGAGGATTAAGGTAATGTTACAAGCCCAAAATTTGAGGTTGCATAACTCTATCACATAAGTTGAATGGAAAATCTAGAAAAATCAGTGAAAAGTAACAGTATCAATCAGATTATATGTGAACCAGTAGATTGTGCTTTCTAATTTATGTGTGTAACAAAACCAAGAGATCAGGTAATTGACAATCACATTTAGAAAGATAAAAAGATGTAAACATCTGCATTGTTCCACGAAATGGCAAGGTTAACTAGTTAGCTTTATAAATATACCGTTCAATATGCAGCTTGATAAATGAGCACATATTTACCATCATGAGTCGCATCAATTAAATGTTGGATAAAAATAGTAACTTAAAGTTTAATTTTCTGAAACTATTGCAATTTCATGTGATGAACGAGTAATATAATCGTGTAGACCCACACATACACGAGTACATAAATAAGTTATGTCAAATTAAATGAGCACTAAAAACTTTAAGTTTTGCTGAATGAATACATTCCTATTGAAAAACTATATTAACTACGTATAACTTTAGGATTCCAACCATAGTTATCAAATTTAGTTCGTCTAAGTTGAGGCATAAAGGGCAAAGGTTTCCACACCAGGACTTGTGTCATGAAATTGAGCCACGTGAAGTGCAGAATATTCAAAAATATCTATACATGGGAACGACCATTCAAGAGGGGACATCTATGATTGAAGCATTAAATTTCTAAATGCATCATTAGCATGAGTTAAACTTCAACATAGATAAGGTTAACATAGTAATATAAACGAACATAGAAGCTCCCTCAAAGAACCATCAGCACATACTAACACCATACTGAGTGTTTATCGACATTGAACCCATAAACAGTATAATCAAATTGAAAAGACAAGGGATAATGACTGGTAGAAGCAGAGTAAAGATAAAGTAGAAACAGAGAGAAGACTCTAATGTGATTATTAAATATTCCCAATTTTAACTTGTGTCGTATATTAGCTTACTATATGCCTAATGTGATCAGATTTCATTTACCAGCTAGAACACATTAAATTCTAAAACGGTACTTCTTTATTCATTAATAATGCAGGAGATGCAGAACTATTTTCTTAAATCTACCTGAAAGGTTTTCCGTAATGAAGTACCTTAATGGTTACAAGGGAATCATAATAGTGCCACTAGAGAAACATATATATAGTGAAATTCAAAGTTTTTTCAGTTCTCCTAGTTCTAAAGATTACTCGACATAAAATTCCATTAAACTTCAGGGTCCAGTATAAACACACAATCATCTGAATATTCATATATTTTTTAGTTGTAAACTCACCATCCTTAAACGTCCTTTTTATTAGCTGTTATCTGAGTTTGTGTGCTTGACAGTCAGCCAAGTGAACTCATTAATGCAACTTACGACAAATCATTTCATAGAATTGTGTTTGAAATATCACTTCATTAACCTTTATAAGAGAAATCATACATGCCATTCTTATGTATCTTTGAACTTTGATTTGCATTTTTAAAATGCATGAATCAACCATCACTTGATATTTATCTATGATTCAAATTTCCAGGATGTCAATTACAAAGCATGCAGATCTATTGCCATATGTGTAGTTAAAGATTAAAATGACTACACAGCATATAGCATAACAAGTTACAATTTATTATACAATCAACAAACCACGAAGTACCAAGCAATATCATGACTAGTAACAAAAGTTACATAAGGTAAATGAAGACTTACTCTCCGGAGTACTTGTAGCATGTAAACTGCTGCTCAACAATGTGACTTTTTAGATTTGGCTGTGCAGCGTCAATCTGGATCAAAAGGATAATAGTGAGAACCATGATGAACTTCAAGATTTCTTTTAACAAAGGGGAATTACAGCCGGCTAGCAAAATGATGAATGTAAACAGATACAGGTGGTAATTCGACCATTTTTATAGTCTTATAGATGGGATTCAAGTTATGACTTACCTCAAAAAATTTCTAGTTTTATTAGCGAAATGATATAATCTCTGAAATCATACTGGAAAAGATTATTCGTTTGGAAAAAAACATCTGGATAAGAAGTGTTTAAGGTCAACCAATTCAGCCCGGCATATACCAAAATTTACCTGAGATGACCCGTTGCCCAACCCATACCTTTCATTGTCAGATCTAGAAACAGAACTTATAGTGTTTCACATACCTTTTCTAGTACTTGCTTGTAAACCAGATCAGGTAAATAAGCTAAGGTCGTACCACTGTCAATAATTGTTCCTCGCTTATCGCCAACATCAAAGATATCTGTTGGAAGTTGTAGAACATCACCACCTACCTCAATTGCCTTCAACTCAACATTATAATGTGCCCTATGAAGTACATAAATTCATAAAAAACATATGTACTTACTATGTGAAAAAGATCGAAGAAATGTGAAATCTCATACAGCAAACAGGACACTGTGCAAAGAAATGTCTCTAAATCATAGGTAGGGATTCCTCGCAAATACAATTAAATATGCCTATAGACTAACACACAGAAGTTATGACCATATACATCAAGTCTCTTCCAATATTGCAAGTATTTTAAAAAGTAAATTGACAAATGGAAGTAAAAAAGACGATGAACGGACATAGTTGAAAAGAGTACTTAGATACTATATTCTATAAAAACTCGATTATCAACACATAGGCTGTGGGTTCTATTCCTATGGTGGATACTTTGTAAATTTGTGGATTATGTAGTTGCCTTTCAGAAAATAAGAAGAAAAAAAAGCACACAGAGAAGAAGTCTATGAATCATATCTCACAAAAGACTTTTACTTATCGGATACTTTAATTACACATCATCACAAATAGATACACTACATCAAACCGAGGTGTGATTTCAAAAATTCTAAATGTTATGTGGTTGATACGCTATGCTTCAGTTCACTAACAACGATCCCTCAACTTAGTATTACTCTATAAATTAGATGAAAAAGACTGAAATGATGTGATTGATATGGCTGTAAGAATATCCATGTATTATTTGTAAATAACTTACTCGGGAATCATTGGTGTTGTCTTTACTTTCGGCTGTACCACTTCTCCAATAGAAAATATGCCTCCTCCTTGAGAGCCATCCAAGCAATGTGAAAATATCTTTCTTACCTTTTTAGCTGCAGCAAGTTGTGAAAGTACAGAAGAATTTGCCTGTCCAAACCCAAGTATTCCATCTAGTGCTTGTTGAGATGAACCTAATTCTCCAGATTGTTGAGACCCACACCTATAAATGAATTATTAATATAATCACATGTAACATAGACTATATGCCTCTTATTCTAAAATCTTGTGTTAAGATACCATAGCAATACTATAGTTTTATAGGTGGCAATTACGACCCGGTTACTTATGAATAGGTCAAATCGGGTTATGTTTTATCTCTATAAGGTCAATTCGATATACCTTTTGCAATCATATTTGACACACTACTATATACAAGTTTTGAGGTTTTTTTAACACAAACAGTATATGGTCAACCAAGCCTGACTCCTTTTGATCAGTTTCTTCACCCACTCAAGTGTAGACTTACCCAAATGCTATACTCCCATTCATAAATGTGGTTTGAAGGTCTCCAGACACTCGGTCAAGTTGTACATTGTCTCTGACAAAATATCCTGTGGTGGAGCTCCCATCGCCATATGTAACAGAATAGGAACAGTACATACCGACTTTACAATCAGCAGTAGGGCCACTAAGTGTAGATATGCAAACATCTTGATCACAATTGACCATTTTGGCAGTTGAGGAAGTCTGTGGATCGAATAGAGCAAGTGATATCTGGTGACAAAAATGGTAAAAATTGTCACTTCATAAGAAATCGACAAAAAGGACTGTCAAATGCAATGTTAACCGATCAGATAGATTCTGGGAAATCAGAGATAGCTAAATGGGCAATGTGGCTGGGGGTGAATGGGTCATTGATGATGTGATCAATAGGGTTGTTGCAACATTCTTGTCCGATTTTGTAGTTTTTACACATATTAGAGCGTCAAATATGCAATTAAAATACACTTGAAACGCTTTAAACCAGTTTAACCTATTTCCACATGTTTCCATTTTACTGGGTTGCACTATACCCATTGGACTAAAAATGGATCTAGTGTCATCTCCAACGTGTGAAACAGGTATAATTTCAAAGCTTAGCTAAGAACGAAATTGGTTGGAAGTCACTCGAAGTGCTCGTGAATACAGTTTATCATAAAATTAAGATTCATACTCTACCAATACATTGTTCATAATCTTAAATACAGTACTAATTTATTTAGTTTAATATAAACGAGAAAAAAGTGTTGATGGGTCAGTCAGACCTTAACGAGTCACTTGGACCCATTTTAGAAAACATGTTCATGTTCATTTTGACAACCCCAATGACTTGCTCATTTAGCAATCTCTATCTTTTAGCTTCGTTTTTATTTTATCCTATCCATTAGAGATGAAACACAACCAATATCAAGCCATTCGTAAGCAAATGGGTCAAATGCATAGTACTCAGAAAAAGTTCATAAATGGTCCAGTAAGAGAAAGAACATACTCCAAGGTCACTTTTCTTAGGACATTTTTGACATCCAGCACAATTCACCCAAAGAAGGTCGCTCCCTGTATCAACCTGCACGTGATATTCCTTTGGAGGAGTTCCAATCTGAATCTTAGTGAAATACAGCCTATATGGAAACCATATAAACAATATAAACTTTCAAGATGCAACATTCATCCCTATAACACATGTATGCATGCACATGAACATGCGCATATGCCTCTGCATGCATATGTAATTTGGTAATTCTTATCGACTTGCACATGTTAATCCCTCAGTTTAGTCCTAATCCAAAACTTAATGTGATAGAGTCTACAGAAACCAATATAAAAACTAAAAAACACTATATACTTTCAAGGTGCAACATTAACCCAACATGTACATACATGATACATCCATAAATATGTAGATAGATGTGTGTTTGTATCTATGCGTGTGTATAAGCCCACTTGCAGCTAGCCATTGTTATTAGGTATGAATTAGGACTTTAGTATGGCAAAGGATTGTAACTTATAATTATATATGTCCGAATATCCATATAAGGTGAACCAATAATTTATTTTTTTTACTTTCTGGATACTCCCTAAGACACTAACGCTCTTGAACTACAAAATTGCATCATAACTTCATTAATGAAGGGGTGGCATCAAACTTGAAACTTAACGAAAGTGGTATGGCATCACTGTTATAAATATAACTAATATCTTGGTAAACCTCGCGATCATTTCATGATTTACATTTTTACTTTTATACCACTACGATGGGACGATGGGTGCTCTCATACTAAAGGATAGTATGTGAGCATCTAGACCTTATACTTCAAGTCAATACACTTACGATCTTTCACTATCCAGAACAGAGTACACATAACTCATAACTCATAACTCAAAATGATACATCCGTCCGTTAAAAAAAATGATAATTACATATCTCTTATGTGACATTATACATGGAAACATTATATACACAAACATCATTTACCAATTAACAATTCTTAAGTTACATACACATATCCACATCCCATAGGCCATAACCAACATATGAACCCACACATAAAATATATATATGTATAACAAATAAATATACATATACAGAAGTAAAGAGAGCTTACGCTGCCGAGGTAGGGCTGCCGTCTCCGCCAATAGGAAGATCAACGGCGGATAAAATCCTCCGGTGGCGGTCGGAATCATGAGCTCTAAATTGACTCAAAGACTTTTTACTGCCACCAAACTTATGCTGAACTTGAAAAACCACATTCCCAGATACCAATCCACAAAACTGACCAACAATAACAATAACAAACCCAATAACCAAAACAAAAAATCTTGCTGCTTTATTTAGATCCATCTTCAATCCAAATAATCTACTTTTTTTTTTCCAAATGGGTATCTTGAAATTCAAACAAATTAACAAACTTTATCTATTTTGTGTATCTGGGTATACATATAAATTATAAATTACTATATATATAACATAATATATACACTTTTTATGTAAGTATTGTTAAAGACAAGAAACAAGCCTCGAGTGAGCCGCTACAGATGCGGCTACGACAAGAAACGTAAATAATAGTACAATTTATTTATTTTTGCAGGAAACCTATATATATACGTTTGTATATATAAATAGATATGCTGTTATGAAGATTGTATCATATCAACAATGACGTGCTTGACAGACCTTCCAGATCTTGCTTTATGTTCTGTACTTTTTTTTGAGGTGTCATCATGTTTGATTCTTGTTTGTTTCCATTGACTTTGGACTTGCAACTTTGACTTTTCTGTATTAAAGACTTTTAAAGAGTGTATTTTGGGTTAATTTGTAGTTAAATCTATTTTTTATGAGGTTAAAAAATGTGACTAAGGAGACATAATCGTGAGTTTGATCCTCTCACAAGGGCGGATTTTAGTTTCTTTTCTCACTGACTTCTCAACCCGAGATAATCATAAAAATATCTACATTTCTATTTTCATAAAAAATGTTATTGGAACTCATAATTCGTAAAAAATATTATTGAAAAAAGTTAAAAGTTATTAAGAAAAGTTACTTTACTTATATTTTGTAGTTAATCTATTTTAATTTTTAAAGTTTTGTTAAGTTGGGATTATTGATATTTTTAATCTGTGGCAATGTCCATTAATTTTAAGTAATAATTAACTTTCAAGAAACTTTTTGTTGGTTACTACGCTTTGACAATGTTGAACATAAATGAATCTTAATCTATTTCCAGAAAAACTAATCTATTCTTAAATAGATTCAAATCAAACAACCATAATAATCATACCTGCTACACAAGTATGATTCACTCAACTAAATTGTTGAATGTTCTATTACAATCAAGGATTGAAATCTAATTATTATTACAATTATATTGATGAGATATATATATATATTATATATACATGAGATATATATATTTCTATATATATATATATATCTAGAGAGAAAAAGAGTCGACAGTGTGTGTGTAAATGATTTAGGGTTCTTAACCCTAAATCTGGATGTATGTGTGTATATATACACACAACTATCTCCTAATTACAACTTCAGTCCCTGCACTTGTATCTTCTTCCATATGTACAGCTTAAGCCCTTCTGACCATAAAACATTATGCTGCAAGTCCTTCCTGCAACACTAATCATACAATAAGCAAATAGACAGAATTAAGCTGAACATATAAGCAGAAATAAAGCAACTTATGAGAGAATAAGATTACAATTTTAACATCCCCCCTTAATTTTATTCTCAAATAAGTTGATTAAAACCATTTTTTGACATAAAACATTATGACTGTTTGTATCCAATCCTTTTGTAAGAATGTCAGCAATATTATCTGCTGCATCAATTTTCTCAGTCTTAATGATTCCTGCCAAAATTTTTTCTCTTACAAAATGTAAGTCAATCTCAAGATGTTTAGTTCTTTCATGGAAAACTGGATTGGAAGCAATCTTAATTGCTGATTTATTATCACAAAATACCTTTACAGGAAGAATATTACATACATGTAAATCCTGCAAAATTCTTAACACCCAAATAACCTCACAAGTAACAACAGCCATTGCTCTGTACTCACCTTCAGTAGAAAATTTAGAAATGGTACTTTGTTTTTTACTTTTCCAAGAGACTAAAGAACCACAAAAAAAAGATACAATAACCAGTTACTGACCTTCTACTTGAAATGCACTTAGCCCAGTCAGAATCAACATGGGCTTCAAGAGTAACAGAATTAGACTTGGAAATATAATTACCTTTACCAGGAGCACCTTTCAAGTATCTCAATACTCTTAAGGCAACTTTAAGATGTGAAGCAAGAGGCTTATGCATAAATTGACTTAAACAATGCACAATGTAAGCAATATCAGGCCTAGTATTAGTAAGATAAATAAGCTTACCAATTAACTTTTGATATTCAGTGATATTAGCAAGAGCAGGATCAGTATCACTAGCTTCACTAGACAAATGAACATTAGGATCCAAAGGAATATGAACTGGTTTACCAGCTAGTAAGCCAAACTCAGATAATAAGTCCAAACAATATTTTCTTTGATTTAAACACAAACCATTTTGAGTTTTAACAACCTCAATACCTAAAAAATATTTCAAATTTCCTAAATCTTTGATTTGGAAATGAGTTTTCAAATACTGTTTGAACTTATCAATTTCAGAATCATCATTTCCAGTAACAATGATATCATCCACATAAACCAATACTGCAATAAACAAGTTACCATCATTTTTAATGAACAAAGAATAATCACTCTTACTTTGTACAAAACCATGTTTAAGCAAAGCATCAGTTAACTTGGCATTCTATTGCCTAGGAGCTTGTTTTAAACCGTATAAAGACTTATTAAGTTTACAAACCCTAGTATCACTTTTATCACAAAAACCTTCAGGAGGTTTCATATAAACAGTCTCATTCAACTCACCATACAAGAATGCATTATTAATATCAAGTTGAAAAAGATTCCAATTATTTTGAACAGCAAGAGTAATTACACATCTTACAGTAACCATTTTTACCACAGGAGAGAAGGTCTCATCAAAATCTACACCTTCTCTTTGACTATATCCTTTAGCTACAAGTCTAGCCTTATATCTTTCAATTTCACCATTAGACTTGTATTTAATCTTATATACCCATTTACAACCAATAGCTTCTCTATCTTTGGGTAACTCAGTAAGTTCCCAAGTAATATTCCTATGCAAAGCTTCCATTTCATTATTCATAGCTTCTACCCATTGAGTTTCTTTACAAGCATCTTTATACTTTTGTGGTTCAATACTTTTATTAAGTTCAGAAACAAAACTTAAACAATCATCTTGTAAAGCAGAATAACAAACAAACTTTTCTAAGCCATATTTATTGCTAGAATAAACCACAAAGTCCTTATATTTATTATTGGGGAAAACATAAAGTTCTTCCAGATTTTCTAACAATTTGTTCTTCAACAATAGGTAGATTTTCATTAACAACTTCAGGATTTTGATCACCTTGATTATCATTTTCATTAATAAAAGGTTCAGGATTTTGAAAAACATGATTATCCATATCATTAATACCCTCAGGATTATTATTTTCATCCTCAAGTGTTGCTGCAGATGCATTATCATTGATAGTGTTTTGAGAAACACTTCCAGAATGAGAAGCATTGTTGCCCTCACTATCAGAATCCTTACCCACATCTCTCTCTTCATCATTGGGTATGATAGGATGCTCATTATCTTCAAAGAATTCAAACACATTTTCATTATTTGTTAAAAAACTTTTAGAAGAATTGGTTTTAGTTTTAAGGAGAAAAATATTTTCAAAAAATCGTACATCTCTAGAAAAAAAGATAGATTTATCATTAATAGATAACAATTTATACCCTTTCTTTGAAGAAGAATATCCTAACAAGACACATTTGGATGTTCTACTTGTAAATTTATCAAAATTATTAAGATTGTTTGCAAAACATAAACAACCAAAAGATTTTAAATGAGAGAGATTTGGAATATGATCAAATATTAACTCATAAGGTGACTTTCTATTAAGCACAGAAGATGGTAATCTGTTAATCAAATAAGTAGCAGTCAATACACATTCAGACCAAAGATTAAGAGGAATTCCCCCCTGAAACATAAGAGCCCTAGCTACAAGGTTAAATAATTTGTTAACTGAAGGTTACCAATCTTTGTAATAAAAGCATAAGTGCCATTAGGGTGACCTACTTTAATTTTAAGACTAGAAACATCAATAACATCAACCAAGTTTTTATCAGAAAAGGTAATGTGATGATTAGCTCCTGAATCAGAAACCCAACCAGAATGTCTCCTTTTAGGTTGCAAATTTGATTTTGAACAAATTTTTAAAATTATTATTAAAATTTTGCTGTTATTAAAAACACACCTGCCATATTGGCATTGACAGTTTGAGAAGAACCAGAACTCTCTTTGATTAAATCCATAATTCTGGTTAATTGATCATCAGAAAAAGGAGCAGAAGTAGAGGTAGAAGCAGAATTTGAAGTAGAAATATTGTTACTAGAAACTTTCTTTCCATTATTCTGAAAACCTGCAGACCTCTTTTTACCAAAATCTGGAGGATATCCAATTAGTTTGAAACATTTTTCAATAGTATGACCATTAAAACCACAATGCTCACAAACCATAGAAGGACCTTTAGATGCATTTTGATTAAAATTACTTCTAGATGATCTAAAGTTAGAGATATTTCTGTTGTTAAACACTTTAGACACAAAAGCAGAAGTTTGAGACTTATTAGAAGTAGTAATTCCTCTATGTGACTCATCCCTAGATAGATTAGAATAAGCAGTTTTAAGATCAGGTAGAGGATCTTTAGTCAAAATATTACTTCTAACAGTCAAATACACATCATCAAGTCCCATTAAAAATTGCATTAGTTTCAACAATTGAGTATGTTTAGAAAAATCTTGAGCAGCATGGCAAGTACATCTAGGAAGTTGAACTAAAGCATCAAATTGTTTCCACAGAGCATTTAACTTGTGATAATAATCAGACAATGGCATACTATTTTGACACAATGAGTTGATTTTATGATGTAAATTGAAAATAACAGAACCATCAACTTTATCATATGTTTCTTTCAATTCTTTCCACACAAGAGAAGCTTTTCTAGAAAATATTTGACCAAGATATAATTCTTCAACAATTGAATTCAGAATCCAAAACATAACCACAACATTACATCTATCCCACTGTCTTCCTAGTACTTCATCTACATTAGATCTTTTACATGAACCATCAATAAAGCCAACTTTGTTTTTAGCCTCTAAAGCAAGTAGCATAGCACAACTCCATACTTGATAATTTTTAGTTCCTTTTAACTTTATTGACACAATAGAAAGAGTACTAGAATCATTAGGATGTAGATGTAAAGGACTTCCTAAATCCAACTTACTGATTTTAGTAATATTATTTTCACTAATTTCAGATTTTTCATACTCATATTCATAACCATTATTAACATTATCACCATCCATTGCAAACAGATCAACCAGTCACAAACAATTAATCTCAATTAACACAAGTAACAATTAATCTCAATTAACAGTCACAAACAATCACAATATAAGCAAGCAAACAAGAACAGAAAAGAAGTATATATATATATATATATATATATAAATATATATATATATAATCTTAAAAAATATCTTTCTCTCACAAATGTGCCAGGGACAGGATTCCACACCTCTCACGGAGATAGGTCAAGTTTAACACGAATGTTTTTATGAGAGATAAGAGAGAAAAAAATTTTGATTTAAAAAAAAAAATAATAAAGAGATAAGGAAGAAGAATGCAAACAGTGCTATCGGATGAAAAAGAATCAGCGGAAGACGAGATCCACTTTTCAATCGATTCACTTAGTCGATTGAACAAGTGGAAGATGAGATCTACTTTTCAATCGATTCACTTAGTCGATTGAACCAGCAGAACTAAGAACCAATCAAATCTGAAACGGAAACCCTAATTTATTATTAATTTTATTATTTAAAATTGATTTTAGGGTTTTGAATCTTCAACCAATAAAAACACCAGATCTATGCATTTAACCTTCAGAGAATGAAGATTATAACTGAAATCGCCCAAAAAAACCACACAGAAACCCTAACCCTAATTTTTCAAAAAATTAGGGTTTTCTTCGATCGAAACGTACGAACAAAATAGAACAGTGATCAAATGATCATACGCCGCTCTGATACCATGAACAGAAATAAATCTTAATCTATTTCCAGAAAAAACTAATCTATTCTCAAATAGATTCAAATCAAACAACCACAATAATCATACCTGCTACACAAGTATGATTCACTCAACTAAATTGTTGAATGTTCTATTACAATCAAGGATTGAAATCTAATTATTATTACAATTATATTGATGAGATATATATATTTCTATATATATATATATCTAGAGAGAAAAAGAGTCGACAGTGTGTGTGTAAATGATTTAGGGTTCTTAACCCTAAATCTGGATGTATGTGTGTATATATACACACAACTATCTCCTAATTACAACTTCAGTCCCTGCACTTGTATCTTCTCCCATATGTATAGCTTAAGCCCTTCTGACCATAAAACATTATGCTGCAAGTCTTTCTTGCAACACTAATCATACAATAAAGAAATAAACAGAATTAAGCTGAACATATAAGCAGACATAAAGCAATTTATGAGAGAATAAGATTACAATTTTAACAGTTTTTACTTATTGTAACATTTGCCTAGATAAAGTTTTAGTCATACTACAAATCCATTTTTGGTTCATCATAGTGGTCTATACTTAAAAAAATAATCGTTTTTCTTTTAAATTTAGTACTAGACCCCGTGATTACATTTTTTTATTTTTTATTTTAAAAAAGAAAAACATAAAGCATTGATTTATCCAATCACTCTTATACTATCAATAATGATTAAATTATACTATCCCCTTAACATTAATGATTAAATTATACTATCAATGTTTTATCTTTTAAAACATCTCCACTAACCCCTTAAATCAATTACTTTTACATCAATTATGTACACCACTCGCCGCCGCCTTCACCACCAACAGTCGCCCCACCACCACACCATTGCCGCCAAGACCACCGTCGTATTGAGCGGGTAACATGCTAGTACTATATAAAAAGAATAACTTTTTATTTTTGGAAGTGTTGAAAAATATGTAGCACCCCTTAAAATATTTTCACATACATTATCTCCTTAACATTAATAATTAAATTACACTGTCAATCTTTTGTCTTTTAAACTATCTCTATTAACTCTTTACATCAATTATCAACATCACTCGACACCCTCTCCACCATCAACAATCGCCCCCACCAACATCGTAATTGTCATGACCACCGCCACATTGTGCGATTAGTATTAGTACTAGATTTAGACCCGTGTCAAATACACGGATTGTTTATGACATATTAATGATAAAGTTATATATATGTAATCCAAGGAAAACCTGTGAAAGAACAAACCTGTAAATTCAAGAACGTACATAAAATTATGAAAAAATAAACCGGTAAATTCAAATATATATAATGTAATGAACTTCAAAGTAACGGAATTTATTACTGGAACATTGATGAAAGCGTTTAACTTGTTCGTCTATCAACATCATGTCAAGGCTTGCTGTTGTAACAATTTTTCTATCAATACAATCATAGAAATTTCTTGTAGTTTTTTGTTGTCGTATTTTTTTTTTCCATGAAAGTTTTGGATTATATAATTGTTACCAGTTAGATATATTATTTTTTTATATATATATATAGTCATTGATAATTTGATAAGTTATAATTATAAATAACTTGAATAAGTTATAATTATAGTTGGATGAAGACTAATTGTAAACAAAGTTGGTTTTTTTATTTATTAAAAAAATATTTTTTATTATTTAATTAGTTGGATATTTAGGATAAACATGAGTTTTATATTTTATGTATTTTATTTCTTATTATTTTAAGAAAAAGGACTAAAAGTGTAAATTGATGATGGAAAACAAAAAAATGTAAATTATATTATGACATGTGCTAATTTAATTAAATTAGAGAAATTAAGAGTTGTGATTGGTCAATTGAAGTTAGGTCAGTTGTCTTTTAGTATATATTAAGATTATAGTATCAAATGTAATACTGGTACAGTGTTGCGTGTCAAGAATGTCAGCCAACCCCATTAAAAATATTACCTTAAAAGAAAAAAGTATTACTTCTTGTAGTTTTGATTATAAAAAAATTCCTGACCTTATACAGCCACTAGTACTCTTGGTTACGAACTCTCGGGGGAAAAAATCTGGTCACTACTTGCCAAAAAGAAAAGTTTCAACGCAAACCAAACGCCCTACAACATCGGGAGTAGCTGCTTTAAAAGTACACAAGATGAAACAAACGATTCGTATTGATCACCTCAAGAGCAGATTTTCCACAAACGACCATACTAGAATCATATTCAAGTTTTGATAACTTTGTACAACCTTAGCCTGAAATGATTAGATAACCCTACAAAATTGCATATTGCCCCAAAAATTTCATCCTTAAATGGAATGTACATATCTAAGTTAATAACGAACGTGATCTATAACCAAGCACCCGCATATCAGGTTTAAGGTCTTCACTTGTATCCTGCAGTATAGCTCAGCTTGACAAAAAAATTTTACGACTTCATCATTTCTTCCACATGTTAATAAAATCAGTTGCCAATGACTTCAAGTTCCCCCATAGAGATGGTTTCTCTCTCAACTCATCATCCTTTTGTTGCTCAGGCATGTCCCTACATTCAAGAATTACAGTTTGATCAACTAGTGAAATTAATATAATACGAGGAGCCTGGAATAAAATATAGAGGTGGCAAAGTTTGACCCATATATGGGTGGATTCAGGAAAAGGTCGTACCTGAAATGGTTCAAACAGGTAAAAAAATGTAACAAGTTGATTGGAAAGAAGTCAAACAGTGTCTGAATTATTATTCTGATGCATAAAATCTCCTACATTTTTCGTTCAAAAAATATATGCAGTGGATCATTATTGAAATAAATCAAATTCGGTAATCAGATTTGACGATTAAACATTTGCATTTCTAAGAAGAGGCAAAATTGAGGGAGACACAAACGTAGTTTCATTTGAGCATTACCAAAGTATGCAATTTGTAACCAAACAATGCAAAATAGTTTCAATTTCGCAACTAATAAATGAAGCCTGTTGTCTAGGTTACAAACTGCAAGATTTGCTAAAATAATTTAAAGTATGAGTATACACTCCATATATTTGCAGCAAAGTAAAACTATACTGTGTTTCCTTGCATTTTTCCTTTCCGAGTACAAATTATATAGCATTTGACAAAATATGTTTTTGTTCATCCCAGACCTGACAATTTGACCCGCTACCCAACCAGCCCATTTTGCCACCTCTAATAAAATAAGAACACCTATCAGCAGAACAAATACATTATCACAAATTCACGTTTCAAGCATAATAGTTCTGGCAAAAGATAACCAAACAATAAGGCTTGGAAACATGAGAAACACGCGAGCAAAAGGAACTAGACCTGGAACTTAGAGTTTTCTAAAACGACAAATTCAAAGCATAGCGTCTGATATGTTTTACATGTTGTGGAGCATGTTGCAGGATAATAAAAGCAGTCTGGGAGCAGCCGCGAGAAAAAATAACAGACTTTTGCTATACAAACTATTAAGAGGGGCATTTGTGAGATGTTCTAAAACTGAAGTTTGCTATCAAAACGTGGGCATTTGTGAGATGTTCTAAAACTGAAGTTTGCTATCAAAAGGTATTCATCACCAATCAAAACCAATAATAGAAAAATAACTAGTAACAAAGCAGAAGTATTGGACACTTTTCTGTGTATATAGATAAAAACGATTCTCCAAGTATGGGGCTGACTTGTGAAGATTAAAAAGCTTAGCGGCAAAAACTCGGGAGTTTTATAAAAGTTTGTTAAGACTAACTGAAACAGGATTTCTGGCTTAGCGGCAAAAGAGTGTAGCAACATATTGTGCCCATAAATTAGTACGCCTGAAAGAGTGAAAGGTAAACAAACATATCATACTGCAACCTGTTTGACCAACCCGCCAACCTCTTTGACCTATGTATTGATCAGATCATGTCTGGAAGTCTGGGTTAGTAGGACGTGGGGCAGGGTTAAATTTATTGACCTAAAACTTTTAGTGGGTCAGGTTAGGTGCTCTCATTTTTGTCAACCACATCACTAGATGTGGTGCAGAGCCTACCTTTGCCATGTTATGTATAATGGCTTATGCCTTTAACATGCTTATGAACCATGACAATTTTAAACCGTTCATCAATAAAAAACTTGCTTAACATATAAACTTTTGTATTCGCATAAATAGAGATTACCTATTGATATTTCTTATCCCATCATGGTGCAGTTCAACTTTTGACTGTAAATCCTCAAAAACAGATTTTTCTTCCAAAAGAGATTCATCTATCAGTTTGTCTTCTGGCTTCTGCTCAACCTTCCCATGACACTGACCTTCTGTATCACAATCCTCCGTAGCAATGTTTTTGATCCCATCGGGTTGCTTTCCTTCAACCTTTGACTGTGAATCCTCATGGACGGATTTATCTTCCAAGGGAGATTCCCCTTTTGGCTTCTGCTCCAGCTTCTCATGACATCCTTTCATATCATGACTCTCTATGTTATGAGTATCATCCTACAAAGAAATGTGACTGTATAAATAGTGGTAGCAAAGGCATCAATAATTGATTGTAAATCACATGCACGTAGCAAAATGGGCAGGTCAGGTTACACACAAGAACAGGTAACTTTGGATACAGATATGGTCAGGTTGGGTTGGTCAAGAACACCTTTTTTTTGTCTCTTGACTCGTATTTCTTTTATGATAATTAGTGTCATATATGATCACAAAAGGTAACATCACTTTGATAATAATAATATAGTTTTTTTTGACAAAATTGATTTAAGAGGTTTTAACTTTTAAACATCAAAAACACACCTAGGCGGCATTTTACCTGTTTGCCCCATTAAACCCCTTTCCTTTTACCTAATATTTAAGTTATACTAATTTCATTTTTGTAGATAAGATATAGCCTGAATCAACACAAACACTAGTAAATGGATCAAAATTGTCACTTCTATAATTGTACTTGAGGTTGAACACTGGTAGAGTTGAAGCACAGAACATTTCTCTCATCTGCCATTCCCATGGATAATGCTTAGAGATAACCAAATACATTCTTCGCCAAAAAAATTGATTGTACTTATTAATAACTGAGAATTTCACATCAGTTAATATCTTAGATGCAGACACTTAATTTACGCACTTTAAGTCCGTAACCATGAGCTGAAGAATTTGCAAAGTTAAAAAATCATCTATAGTTTCAAACTTGGTCTATCGTTGCTGATAATTGACATAAAAGAGATCTCATTTAAAACACAAATCACACAATGTAAATTAATTTCAGTTGGTAGTTTTAGAAGTACTGAGACTCTCTGAGAGGTATATTCAAATATTTACCGAAGCAAAATGATTAACATTGCCACCTGGATATGTAATACACATTTATCAACAAGTCTCTAGAAGCTGTGTTTTTCATTTAAGCACAACCTAATCAAACTTACATGATCTTACATGTTTCCTAGTTGGGCATCAGTTGACTATCTGAAATATCTGGCCTCCCATCCAAAATTTATAAGCAAGACATCATTAACACTAGAGTCTAGAGGCTGCAGTTTTGACCCATTTAATTGTGATGGAGTTGCTTTGGCTTTTTATCTCTAGCGGGTCAAGTTTGCTAGAAAAACTAACTAAAAGAGAATTTAAAACACAAATCACACAATGTAAATTAATTTCAGTTGGTAGTTTTAGAAGTACTGAGACTCTCTGAGAGGTATATTCAAATATTTACCGAAGCAAAATGATTAACATTGCCACCTGGATATGTAATACACATTTATCAACAAGTCTCTAGAAGCTGTGTTTTTCATTTAAGCACAACCTAATCAAACTTACATGATCTTACATGTTTCCTAGTTGGGCATCAGTTGACTATCTGAAATATCTGGCCTCCCATCCAAAATTTATAAGCAAGACATCATTAACACTAGAGTCTAGAGGCTGCAGTTTTGACCCATTTAATTGTGATGGAGTTGCTTTGGCTTTTTATCTCTAGCGGGTCAAGTTTGCTAGAAAAACTAACTAAAAGAGAAAAGGCGAAAGGGTCAAAAATCACAAAAAATCTACTTAAATGCACACAACCTCCTAATTCACTTTCTTCAAAGTCGATATATTATTGTAGTACTTCATTTTTATAATCATAAATATCATCTTGTTAAGTTGTAAAACTTATAAAAAAAATAGACATAAATATTTGCAGGCAACCAGAACAACCCTATTTCAACCAAAAACCTATGTTGACCTCATTACCCAACCTGCTCAGACCAGCTACCATACAGCCTCCAATCAATGCAAACGATGACCATCATATAATAGGGTAAAAATTTAAAAAAGATGCTTACTCTTCTAACAATGCTTCTTCCTGTGTCGGCGCTGATTGTTGATGGTTGAAGCACATCCTTCAATTCAATATTGTCAAAACTGCTGACTGCCCAAGGATCTTTACAACGCTGTTGGACACTAGTTATTTGACTGTTTGATACCTCTTGACTTTCAGATGATTCGATCGATGATTCCAAGTCTCTGGCATTCTCACCTTCAGTCAGTTTTTTCCAGTCCATATTTCTCTCACATTCAATCTCTTGAAGCACTTCCTTCACTTCATCAGGGCTAATATCCTTGTACCAAGGATCACAGGGAAAGTCATTACTACATATTACTTGATTTCCAGGACCACATAGTAAGATATATAACATAGCCTGAATCAATAGAAACACTAGTAAATGGATCAAAAAATATAAAATAGCCTGAATCAATAGAAACACTAGTAAATGGATCAAAAAATATAAAATAGCCTGAATCAATAGAAATACTAGTAAATGGATCAAAATTGCCACTTCTATAATTGTACTTGAAATTGAGCACCAGTAGAGTCGAACACAATAAACTTCTCTCATCCGCCATTCAGATGCATAATGCTTAGAGATAACCAAATACATTCTTCGCCAAAAAAATTGATTGTACTTATTAATAACTGAGAATTTCACATCAGTTAATATCTTAGATGCAGACACTTAATTTACGCACTTTAAGTCCGTAACCATAAGCTGAAGAATTTGCATAGTTGAAAAATCATCTTAAGTTTCAAACTTGATCTATCTTTGCTACTACTTGACATAAACACGGAGATGAGATCTCATTTAAAACACAAATCACACAATGTAAATTAATTTCAGTTGGTAGTTTTAGAAGTACTGAGACTCTCTGAGAGGTATATTCAAATATTTACCGAAGCAAAATGATTAACATTGCCACCTGGATATGTAATACACATTTATCAACAAGTCTCTAGAAGCTGTGTTTTTCATTTAAGCACAACCTAATCAAACTTACATGATCTTACATGTTTCCTAGTTGGGCATCAGTTGACTATCTGAAATATCTGGCCTCCCATCCAAAATTTATAAGCAAGACATCATTAACACTAGAGTCTAGAGGCTGCAGTTTTGACCCATTTAATTGTGATGGAGTTGCTTTGGCTTTTTATCTCTAGCGGGTCAAGTTTGCTAGAAAAACTAACTAAAAGAGAAAAGGCGAAAGGGTCAAAAATCACAAAAAATCTACTTAAATGCACACAACCTCCTAATTCACTTTCTTCAAAGTCGATATATTATTGTAGTACTTCATTTTTATAATCATAAATATCATCTTGTTAAGTTGTAAAACTTATAAAAAAAATAGACATAAATATTTGCAGGCAACCAGAACAACCCTATTTCAACCGTAAAGAAAAAAAATTGACCTGTTTCATCCGTAATAAACAAAATGACCTATTTCAACCAAAAACCTATGTTGACCTCATTACCCAACCTGCTCAGACCAGCTACCATACAGCCTCCAATCAATGCAAACGATGACCATCATATAATAGGGTAAAAATTTAAAAAAGATGCTTACTCTTCTAACAATGCTTCTTCCTGTGTCGGCGCTGATTGTTGATGGTTGAAGCACATCCTTCAATTCAATATTGTCAAAACTGCTGACTGCCCAAGGATCTTTACAACGCTGTTGGACACTAGTTATTTGACTGTTTGATACCTCTTGACTTTCAGATGATTCGATCGATGATTCCAAGTCTCTGGCATTCTCACCTTCAGTCAGTTTTTTCCAGTCCATATTTCTCTCACATTCAATCTCTTGAAGCACTTCCTTCACTTCATCAGGGCTAATATCCTTGTACCAAGGATCACAGGGAAAGTCATTACTACATATTACTTGATTTCCAGGACCACATAGTAAGATATATAACATAGCCTGAATCAATAGAAACACTAGTAAATGGATCAAAAAATATAAAATAGCCTGAATCAATAGAAATACTAGTAAATGGATCAAAATTGCCACTTCTATAATTGTACTTGAAATTGAGCACCAGTAGAGTCGAACACAATAAACTTCTCTCATCCGCCATTCAGATGCATAATGCTTAGAGATAACCAAATACATTAATTGCCAAAAGAAATTAATGCAGGTATGAATAACTGAGAGTAAGTTAATATCTTAGATGCAGACACTTATTTTAAGCACTTTAAGTCCGTAACCATAAGCTGAAGAATTTGCATAGTTGAAAAATCATCTTAAGTTTCAAACTTGATCTATCTTTGCTACTACTTGACATAAACACGGAGATGAGATCTCATTTAAAACACCAATCACGCATTGTCAATTAACTTTGTTGGTAGTTTTAAACAATTAAAGTAATGTGGGGTATATTCAGATATCTACCAAAGCAGAATAATTAACATTTTCCTGGGTAAGTAATACATAGTAATCAAGAAGTCTCTAGAAGCTGTATTTCCCATTTCAGTGCAACCTAATCAAACTTTCATGATCTTACATGTTTCTAGTTGGGCTTGGGCATCAGTTGACTATCTCAAATATCTGGCCTACCATCCAAAACTTAAAACTTTAAAAGCCAGTCATCGTTAACACTAGAGGCTGCAGTTTTGACCCATTTAATTGCAATGGGGTTGCTTTGGCTTTTTCCCTCAAATGGGTCAAGTTTGCTAGAAACACTTACTAAAAAAGGAAAGGCTCAAAAATCACAAAAAGTCTACTTAAAAGCACACAACCTCTTCAATCATTTTCGTCAAAAATCAACTATATTATTGTAATACTATCATTTTTATAATCATAAATATCATATTGTTTAGTTGTAAAACGTTTAAAGAAATAGACATAAATATTTGCAGTCAACCTGAGCAACCCTGTTTCAACTGTAATAAAAAAATAACCTGTTTCAACCGTAATAAAAGAAACCCCATTCAACCAGAACGTATGTTGACCTCATTATCCAACCTGCCCGGACCGACTACCATCAACCACCAATCAATGCAAATGATGACATTCGTATAATATTGTAAAATTTTACAAAAGATGCTTACTCTTCTAAAATCGCGAGGGTTGACGTCGCTTGGTGATGGATAGAGCACTTCCTTCCAATCCACATCGTCAAGAGTCCGAGGATCTTTACAAAGCCGTAGGAGACTATTTACTTGACTGTTTGATACCTCTTGACTTCCAGATGATTCAGTCGATATTTCCATGCTTGTGGTATTCTCACCTTCGGAATGTTTTTTATGGTCCTTGATAAGTCCTTTCTCCACAGAAGCTGTTCTAGAATCATTTTCAATCTCCTGAAGCATCTTCTTGATGACATAGTAACTACCACCAACTTCTTTTCGTGCATATGTTGTGGAAGGAAATTTTCCCGTGTTCATTTCTCTGTACCTAGAAAACTCAAAAGTTCAAATTCCACACATGTCTGCTAAACCTAGCCATCATGTAGTTGTCATAGGTGCAATTGTGCAAACGCGCCATTTGGCATGATAGAAACAGTAAGAAAAAAACTGTAAAAAGTGCATCATAGCTGTTTTAACCAGATTCGGACGGAATAAACACACAACTCGCACCAGACTATTAACTGGGTCTGACCTTAACTGGGCTTTTGACTAATTTACAACCTCTAGGCTTGCCTAGGACAAGGTTCCATATTTTTGGGACCAAAATTTTAGGGTCAGTTCCGGCCTTCGGCCAGGACAGTCACACGCTTTAAACATTTTGGAAAACTCTATCTTCTGATAATGCATATTGTAAATCCATACAAAAATAAAATTGAAATTGAAATTTTATTAGTACATAATATAAACTTGCAGCTTTTATGTATACAAAGATTACACATAGTAACAGTCAGGACCAATGGAGCATAACCAACATAATGATTTGGCAGTGTACATGGAAAGTGTATATTATCCCATCTTATCATAATCGGTTTCGTGATCACTTGTATGATCCAGGCATCCAGCTTAACTGAATTATAGAGCGACAAATGTCTATTTATAGACTTATGTAAGCATGAAATGTCAAAAGAGTAGATATAGACATTGTTCAATAACTTTTGTTAGTATAATAAACAAAACATTCATACTTTTATGAAATGCAACTAAACACTCTATGGAATGCATAACTAGTGATGCAAAAATGTGTGGATGAGAGTGAACCACGACTAGTGAATCCTGGGAATCAAATGAACCCCTGGTGAGGATCTTTTGACCAAAAGCAGTAGGTTTTGCTTTTATGGAATGGAGTGATTAATATATCAGTTGTGATGATGCAGCTTGATACAGCATGACAAGGCATTAACTACAGCAAGGCTCGTCGGTAAAACATTGAAGAGCATGATCACCAACTGTTGGACGAGTAGTTCTTTATTATGGCACATAATGAAATTGATAAAAGTTTATTTAATTCTCAAAAGTTTATCAATTCTCAAGATAACGTTTACGTTCCACACCGGTTTCTTATTCATAAAAGAGAAATGGCCAACGTAGAAGATATATGGTAAATAAAAGAATACATACTTGTTGACAAAGGATTCGAGCATCGCCTTCCGATCAGCAGTAGATACCCTTCTCCGGATTGGTCTCTCAGAAGTAAATGGGGCAGCAGAAGACCTTCCGGGCTGCTCGATATTTGATTCGTAAATCAATTTTGAAATCTCAATAGCAGCTGCCGTGTGTCCACATTCAATTATCAGTTTTTTTTTAAGAACGACACGAATTAAATAATGTTTGTTTATATATAATATATAAAAATGAAGTACATCCAGTAGCAAGAATAGATTGCTATGAAGAGAAAAAGATAAGCAAAAAAATGCACAATCCAGGTAACCATGGGATATATTAGTATAAAGGCCTAGTTAACATGAAACAACACATTGACAAATAAAACTAAAACAGTATGTATCAAGAAAGATACTAACACAAACAGCAATGCAGCAAACAGCTGAAAAGGTCAAAAAATTATGAACAATATAGAACAATAGATTATAAAAAGAAATATAGTGAAAGACATGAGCTAGTAACTTGCATAAAATGGTAATATGTTATAGTGGACTCCATTTCGGATGACAAACTTTGTTTTCACCTACAAAGTGTTACGTAGTTCCACAAGTTTTAAAATGTTAACCAGTTTCAAGCCATATCAACTTTGTGTTTCATACTAACAAACTCAAAAATTCTATATCACAAGCATAACAGACGTTGGCGGCCACGAAAAATGATATTTCTATTTTGATAACACAAAGGAACGGCAATTTCAACCCATTTAATTATAATTCTGTTGATTCAGGTTGTGTTTTACATTAAACAACTCAAATGGGCCGAATCATTCTTTCCTTTTTGCTAACCGGGTCAAACAGGCAGAAGGTCGTTCCGAGCCTGTTTCTGACAGAAATCGACACATACACAACAACTTAATACTACATACATCTGTTCATCGTGCAATGTGGAGTACTTGTACCCATTGTGTACGTCTAATATTTTCCGTGTTTATATCTACCTCCTACTTCAAATAATCAAACGCATACAAAACCACCAAAATTGTTTTATTAAAATTCTATTATAACAATTTTATTTTAGCAAACACAAGTCTAACACATAGACAAAGTTAAACCGGACCCGCACAATTATTTATCATAAAATTTTATTTGTTTCATGTTAACAAATAAAAACATATATACAAGGCATCCTGATTTCCTCACAAGAGGTCCAGGTTCAAAATATACAAACTGATACACACAGATAATATATATATAAACACTGATACACACAGATAATATATATATAAACACTGATACACAAAGAGAATATATATATATAAACACTGATACACACAGATAATATATATATATATATATATATATATATATACTGATACACACAGAAAACCTCTTCCGTTTAAATATACACACTGATACACACAGATATATATATATACAAACACTGATACACACAGATAATATATATATATAAACACTAATACACACAGATAATATATATATAAACACTGATACACAAAGAGATATATATATATATATATATACTGATACACACAGAAAACCTCTTCCGTTTAAATATACACACTGATACACACAGATATATATATATATATCGATAGTGATGGAGCAGAGCATGGGATCACAAACAATAAGGAGAAAATTTGTTGAAAAGAAAAAAAATGAGAATGAGAAGAAAACCTTGAGATGAGGATGAAAAAAAACGCGATTGAAAGCGTCGTAGAGATCTAACGATCGCCATCACACACAACACAAATGAAAACCTAATAATAATGATCACCACCGATCAAATTATTACATTACATAAGCTTTTGCCGTTTTTTGCGAGACAGAAAGAGAGGCTCTTTAAGGTTTATTGAATTTTGGGGTTTATGCGCCGGCTACTCTCATGTTAAATTTTTATTTTATATTTTTACTTAGATTTACTGTCTAGATAATAACGGAAATTTTGACACAAAACTTGTAACACCACGTAACGTTATGTATTTTGGATAGCTTTTATGTTTAATCTTAACTAGCAAATATAATATAAATCGGGATAATGACATGTGAATATAATAAACTATGTCAAAATGTTTATGTTATGTAATGATATATTCGGGTGTCTATGTAATGTAATGAACTCATTATTTTGTCTATTTGATGTAACGAGTGACCAGCTCAACAGGTAACCGGTTATCATTTCATTTTTTTATTAACTAAAATGTTGACATGGCTGCTGACTCATTCATTCAAGCTTACATGACATCTAACTCAGCTAAATATGTACATTTACTTCAATATATTTTACTATTGTATTATATTATATATTTATATTTATATTTTTAGTTTTATATAATATACAACCGTCATTCCTTCTTCCGCCATCTCTATTACCAGTGTCGTCAATTTCATAAGAACTAAAACCCCCTTTTCACAAATCACCTTTCAATTCCCACATTTATCATTTATTACTCACCATTTCCTTATGATCAAAACCAATTTCATTGATTTCTTATTGAATGAACCAAGTTGCACTTCTTCGAGATAGGTACAGTGGTTGTACTGTTGTAGCAGAAGATCCTCGATTCTGGTGAAAACAGTATGATGAAGCAGATGGTGCGAAGACGGTTGTTTTCTTGGGTCGTTAACGCCGACTGGTATTGTAAGTTTGAATCAATCACCACTTCACCACCACCCACCGTGAACTGCCACCGACACCCAGTCACCCGTATCTCCGTCACCTCTCCGTCGCCACACCGTATCTCCGGATTTATATCTATATCTATACTAACCATTGTTCCAGATATATATCTATATCTGAAATAAATAATCGTTGCTACTTCGATCAGAAGATCCAGGTGAAGAAGATGATAGTCTATCCATGATGAAGAATAACTGTTACTACTCCGATTAGAAGATCCGATTACTACTCCATTGCCCATCCCTGCATTCTGTCTATATATTTATTATTATTATTTAGATTATTTATTTATCATGTTTAGATTACTTACTTTATTTTTGAATCATTAGCTGAATCATGGGTTTAGATCTTCTTTTTTTAAAATACAAATGGGTTTTGTACTTGTGTTTGATTCATATAAATAGGGATAATCCATAATAGAGCCATGCTATTGTTGTTGGGTTTTGTAAATGGATTTTGTATTTGTGTTTGATAATAATAATATTTGGAGTTTCTGGTTTTCTTGTGTCTACATAGATTCGGTTTGATGTGTTTCTTTGCTGGAAAATTTGGTAGTCAAAGATGTTCACCGGATAAAAATAAAGTTGCCGGAAATTGGTAGGATAAGATAACCGGAGTTTGAATCCACAGTAGTTATTATAGGGGATAATGGCATACGAATGTAACCACCTATGACAAAATGGTTATGTAATGTAGTGACCTAGTCGGGTGACTATGTGATGTATGCACTTATGTTTTTTGGGCTATTTGATGTATGTTACCGGGTACTGCAGGTTGTAACAGGTAATTTGGTAATAGTTTAAGGGATAATGACATATGAATGTAACCACCTATGACAAAATGGTTATGTAATGTATCCGGCAAATTTACACTCCGGTCATCTTCTCTGATGAGTTTTCCGAGTAGGTCACTACATTACATAACCATTTTGTCATAGGTGGTTACATTCGTATGCCATTATCCCTTATTATAGAATGTAATGAACAATTTTTAATGTCTATTGTATGTAACATACGTATCCTATGTGGCATCTGACATGGCATAAACTTGTTACACGTAAGGGATTACCAGGTAACTTACATAAAGTGGACAAAATAACGAGTTCATTACATTACATAGACATCCGAATAAATCATTACATAACATAAACATTTTGTCATAGTTCATTACATCCACAAGTCATTATCCTAATATAAATCTAACTATTTTCCATCCAATATAAATCCAACATTTTAACATCTAATAGAAACCTAGTATTTAAACATCCAATACAAAACTATTATTTTCCATCCAATAAAAATGCATCATTTTATTAACCAATACAAATGCATCTATTTATCATCCAATAGACAAATACAAATGCATCATTCAAGCATCCAATAGAAAACTATTATTTTCCAACCAATACAAATGAATTTATTTATCATCCAATACATATTATTTTACATGCAAATGTTAGATATATATAGAATGATAAACTGAAAATAGAGATCGAACACATACAGTAGAAAGTAAAAAACCATAATACTAAGAAAAAAGAAAATGTTGGGTCAAACAATCAAAGTTGTCAAAAGGTCTAGAACAGGGAATGTAATAAGAAATGTGAGGAAATTTGGTCTTGGGATTGGTCATCAAATTTCTGTTCCAAGTCTAAGTCAAAGGGCAAGTGCACCACCACCAACCTTTATGAATAGTCATCTCCAAAAGAACTATCTATTGACTTTGCCAGGTAATATTTTATTAATGTGTAACATAATAAATAATAGTATTAATGCTTAATTAATAGTACACGTGTTATCCGAACTTATATATATGTATCCATATATTTGTCTTTGGATGAGATAAACACTCTCTTTCTTCTAAAAATATACTAGACAGATACCCGCGCGATGCAGCGGTGTAATGGCGGTGGCGGTGATGGGTGGTGGTGGCGTGCGACGGTAGTGGTGGTGGTGGCGGCGATTGGTGGTGAAAGAACCAAAATCGCCTCGACCATTCTATAAGATTTTTATTTTTTTTTACATTTATGCGCCACATATCAAAAATATGCGCCACATAAAGCAGTGTAAAATCAAACATAAGTTTTCCATGCATTCAGAAATGCGCCGCATAAAACCAAACTTCAAGGTATGCGCCGCATATTTGAGTCTGACAGTACCAAAACTTATTTTTGACATTTGACACAAGTTAGAAATTTCAGCAGGACCTTTTTGTAAAATCTATATCAAAAACCTGTTACGGGTAATGAGTTTTCAAAATACATTTAATCATAACCATTACATTACTAATACAAAATGACCCATTATAAATAACCAAAAACTCCTTGAATCTAACACTTCACGTAATAATAACTTTACCAAAATGACATATCAAGAGCCAAGATCAAGAGGGCCACTATGGGTTCTAGCAAAGAAACCATTTTACCGCAAAAGAGATTGACATTTCCAAATCCAAATTCAACTTTAATCTGCAAGGCAAACAATCTTGTTTCCACTTCGGGGATAACTTATAAAAAGGGTAAACAACTAAAAAGTAAGCAAAACTTAGTGAATAATATTGCATACGTTTATACATACGAAGGAGGGCAATGCACAAAGATCTATTGCATATAGCCTACGGCACGGTCGTACCATACCTATATACTCACCTTTGTACTAACGTGTTACATGTATCCATATAAGCAAATGATTACATTCTCAAATAAACGATATCAATGCCCCTGCTTAGGCTATATCTCAAATGCCCCACATGGGCTATGGCCACTACTTAGGCTCAACGCCAAATCGATTACCACACACGGAATCTACCATCATATGGTAATCTACCCGACGCATATGTAAAAGTATGTAAGAAACCCACCTCCTTCGCGACCACAAATAAACAATCAAGAGACCACAGGAACATAATATATATGCTTTCAACATAGCAATAAATCACAAATACATAGAAGATCATCAATCACATAATAAGCCACATAGCCACAATCAATAGCATCTTAGCACGAAACTCATCTTTTATAATCTCACATTGTTCTTGGTTTGATTTACAAAACATGATACTCTTATATCATTATCATATGGCCAAACTCACTTTCATACAAAAATTATTATTTTCATATTTGACCAGGCTGACTTCAAACAAACATAACTCGAGTTCTACTCAATATTTTTACGTGATTCCAGTGTCCAATTAAAGAAGATACATATATCTACATTTTATCTTTGGTGACTAGCATGTGAATTATCCCTCAAAAGTTAATTTTGCTCATTTTAAAAAGAGGTACAGTTATTGTTATTACTCACAAAAACAGATTTGACCTTACTGACTTCAAATAATCATAACTTGAATTCTGCACCATATTTTTACCTCATTCCAGTGGCCAATTAAAGAGGAGACATATATCTACAATTTATCTTCAGTGCATAACACATGATTTGACCCTTATAAGTGTGTTTTACTTGTTTCAAAAACAGATACAGAATCAGTTCTTACTGAAAAATCAGATTGACCATACTGACTTCAAAAATTCATAACTAGAGTTCTACTGCATATTTTTACCCCATTTCAGAGTCAAATTAAAGAGGACACATATAGATACATTTTATCTTAGTGTCCAACACATGATTTGACACTTACAAGTGTGTTTTACTCGTTTCAAAAACATATATAAAATCAGTTCTTACTGAAAAATCAGATTGACCATACTGACTTCAAATAATCATAACTTGAGTTCTAAACCATATTTTTACCTAATTCCAGTGGCCACTTAAAGAAGACACATAAACCTACATTTTCTTTTTAGTGATCAACAAGTGATTTATTTTTTACATAGGGGTTTTACACGTTACAAAGTCAGGAGCAGAATCAGTCAATTGTGTTCTTACCCCCATTCACTAAAACTTTCATGCAACCCAACTAGATACCCCCAATTTGATTAAATTTCATGAACCCTAACTTGTATTAAAGCAAACAACCCATTTTAAATAAAAACCCCCAATTCAATTTAATAGTATGAACCCTAACAAGGAATAATCATACCTTTAAGAAATAATTAGTCAAATAAATTGGAAATAACACTTTCTCTTATTCCTTTCTTGCTCAATTCAACCCTCACACCCAAAGAAACCAAATCCTCAATTCGAAAAACTAGAATATTTGGAGGTTGAAATTCTTATTATTATTACTTGAATCGTTATTTGATTGATTTAGTTAGAAACAAAGTTTTACAAGATTGGAAGATTTAGAAGAATTAGAAGAGAAAAGGGATGTGTTTTGAAGGCGGGAAATGACTCACAAGAGAAGAAGTGGCTGGGCAGTCTACCTGTTTGCCAGGTTTTTTTGTCAAAATATAAGGAGTATTATACCCGTTATCCACTAAAGTTTCAACTAATTTAACCCCGTATCTCAAAATTAAATACTAGGAAATTATTTTAATGCTAAAACTATAATAAAGGTTTATTTAATTTGCTTTAAAATTTCGGGATGTTACAACTCTCCCCCACTTGAAATGGATCACGACCTCGTGATCCAAACTACATATGGACAATAATAAAGAAAAACATTTCTCTCTATTTCCTATTAGCACTTTGAAATCTTTCCATGCTTTCATAACATTTTGCACCACCATATTCAACTTTAATTTGCAAGGCAAATAATCTTGTTTCCACTTCAGGGACAACCTATAAAAAGAGTAAACAACTAAAAAGTAAGCAAAGCTTAGTGAATAATCTTGCATACGTTTATACACAAGAAGGAGGGCAATGCACAAAGGTCTATTGCATATAGCCTACGACACCATCGTACCATTCTTATATACTCACATTTGTACTGACACATTACATGGATCCATATAAGCAAATGATTAAAATCTCAAATAAACGATATCAATACCCCTGCTTAGGCTATATCTCAAATGCCCCACATGGGCTATGGACACTATTTAGGCCCGTAATCAAAGACGACCCCTACTTAGGCTCAACGCCAAATCGATTATCACACACGGAATCCACCATCATATGGTAATCGACCCGCCGCATATATAAAAGTATGCAAAAAAACTCACCTCCTTCGCGACCACAAAGCAACAATCAAGATGACCGCAAGAACACAATATATATGCTTTCAACCTAGCAATAAGTTGATGAGCGTCCATTTTGTGATTATCTCCCCTACCATTTGGCCACATTTCAATGTCTAAATGAGTTTATAAATGTGAACTTTTGGTACTTAATGAGATGTAATATTAACGTAGGTTCACGGAAGATGCGAACGAGGGTAAATGACATCTATCAACTCAACATGAAGGCCAATGAACTTTACAAGACACAAGAAAGCGAAACGGAAGTCAAACGAAGAATATCTGGAAGTTGCGGAACATCTAGCGCCGCTGGCTGGTCACCCTGACCAACGCCGCTGGGGGAAGAACAGTAGCACCCAGCACCGCTGGGCGGCCCAAAACCAGAACTGACTTACAGCCTTATAAATAGAAGAATAAACTCTCAAACTCAAGAGAGAGCAGTTTTTCAGCCACCAGACATCTCATACAAACCTTAGGTAGAAAGTTGCAGCCATCTAAGAGGATTTGGAGCTACAAAGACCTCTTGATCTTCATCTTCAACCTAGATCTTCACTTTTCTTTGTTATTTTTGTTGGTAAACAATGTCTTGAATCTTTTCAGACTTTGTTATTCCTTTAATAATGTATGGCTAGTAGGCTGAATACTTGCTTGAATTGATGTGATCATGTAGACTTTTATTTATCTTGTTTAATTGTTAGATATATTGGATTGTGGTTATTGTTTGTCGTATATCATTGGCTAATGAGTTCTTCATATTGTTCTTGGTTTGATTTACAAAACATGAATTTCTTATATCATTATCATATGGCTAAACTCACTTTCATACAAAAATTACCATTTTTATATTTGATCAGGCTGACTTCAAACAAGCATAACTCGAGTTATACTCAATATTTTTACGTGATTCCAGTGGCAAATTAAAGAAGACACATATATCTACATTTTATTTTTACTGAAACAACATCATAAATCACAAATACATAGAAGATCATCAATCACATACTAGGCTACCTAGCCACAATCAATAGCATCTTAGCACCAAACCAATCTTTTATAAATTCACATTTTTCTTGGTTCTATATCTTGATATATTAGTTTAATTTTGATGATCGGTCTATCATCATTCACTAGGACTAATATACTTAAGATGGAAAACACTAATCGGTCTATAGTTAGTTGTAAAGGGTGATTCAGTTCTAGCGGACGGATCCAGAACCATAACAATTAGAATAAGTTGAACATGAATCTTAACAATGTCAGACACGATCTAGTGACATGGAAACATGCACTATGACCACCGGAGAGAATTAATACACAGTCATGGCTTAAGAGCTGAGTATAGTTAAAGATGAATCAGTAACACAAACTTAGATAATAATGCTTAAACAGTGAATCTAGCGAGAATCTGTTTAAACGGTAGTGTGAGTCTAGCGACAACACTACTAAATAGGCAAAATGAATTTAGGGAGAATCTGAACCGTGAATAAGTTTTCCAACAAACTAGCAATGAATAGGATAATAATTGTCATATTACATGTGATCGGAGATGCCAAACAAGTATTTGTTTTAAATTATTGTCACTACTTTTCAATTCTTAGTTGCTAGACTAAAAGAGGCTTCTTGCTAGACCAAGCGGTTGCGGCATTCTATTTACTTTTATTGTCTTTAGTAGTTTAAATAGAAAATCGTGACAACCCCCAACCGCTAGAATTACACACATTATTAGACTAGGTAGTGCAAGCGTCCATGCGAAAGATCCTGTACTTATTACTTACTATACTACACTTGACCGGGTTCTTTGCTGTTATTGTGTTATTAGTTTGAGGTAATTACTTGTACAAATTTTATTATAAATTTAAAACTAGTGTTTTATTTCATTTTAAAAATCATTTTTATTTTTACTGAAACAACATCATAAATCACAAATACATAGAAGATCATCAATCACATACTAGGCCACCTAGCCACAATCAATAGCATCTTAGCACCAAACCCATCTTTTATAATCTCACATTGTTCTTGGTTTGATTTACAAAACATGAATTTCTTATATCATTATCATATGGCTAAACTCACTTTCATACAAAAATTACCATTTTTATATTTGATCAGGCTGACTTCAAACAAGCATAACTCGAGTTATACTCAATATTTTTACGTGATTCCAGTGGCAAATTAAAGAAGACACATATATCTACATTTTATTTTTAGTGACCAACATGTGAATTATCCCTCAAAAGTGACTTCTGCTTGTTTTAAAAAGAGGTACAGTTGTTGTTCTTAGTGTCTAGATAATAATGGAAATTTTGACACAAAACTTGTTAACACCACCCAACGTTATGTGTTTTGGATACCTTTTATGTTTAATCTTAACTAGCAAATGTAAATCTAACTATTTTCCATCCAATATAAATTCAACATTTTAACATCTAATAGAAACCTAGTATTTAAACATCCAATACAAAACTATTATTTTCCATCCAATAAAAATGCATCATTTTATTAACCAATACAAATGCATCTATTTATCATCCAATACAAATGTATCTTTCAACCAATAGAAACCTATATTTAAACATCCAATACAAAACTATTATTTTCCATCCAATAGAAATGCATCATTTTATTAACCAATACAAATGCATCTATTTATCATCCAATACAAATGTATCTTTCAACCATCCAATAGAAAACTATTATTTTCCAACCAATACAAATGTATCTATTTATCATCTAATACAAAACTATATATCATCCAATACAAATGCATCTATTTTCCATCCAATACAAATGCATCTATTTTATCTCCAATACAAATGCATCTATTTATCATCCAATACAAATGTATCTTTCAACCATCCAATAGAAAGCATCATTTTATTAACCAATACAAATGCATCTATTTATCATCCAATACAAATGTATCTTTCATACATATATATAGAAGGATAAACTGAAAATAGAGATCGGACACATATAGTAGAAAGTAAAAAACCATAATACAAAGAAAATATGACTACATTACACAAGCCCATATTTGATAAGAGTACATTTTTTCTGCCCATTGTCAATATGATGCTCAAGGCTATCTCCTTTACCGCCCTCATGCAGGACCGGCTCTGTTATTTATAAAGATATGGATGGTATATTGGTAATTGTATAATATGCATACTTGTAATCGTATTGATTTATGCCAAAATCAGACAGAAGATTTCATTATAGTACTGTCATCGTCTGACAGTTTCTTTTCCCATCGCATTCTTTTCTTTTCATAAAAAGACTCAAAAACCCAATTTCTATCCATTTACTTTCACTTAATTCATTTTCTTTTCTAACTTTAAAGAAAATAGCATAACACTTTGTTTACGAGTTTATTTATAAGGGAAATGTGTAACACCCCAAGCCGAGGCTCGGAATATCACGGAAATCACATAGCACCAGGTGGAATTACAATAGAACAAACTAAATGCAATTATAGATTCGGTGAATCCAAAACATAACGAAGCAAGTATCAAAATACAACAGGAGCAAAAGTCATCAAGTTACATAATAACATCTAAAGATGGCAAACGATCCTAAGTATAATGCAAAAGGCAGGCCAATGAATCCTTGATCCATGAAGTCCATAGTCCGGGTTTACAGCAAGCAAAGCAACTAAACTCCACGCCCTGGGAGAACCTGATTACCTGAAAAGTGTACTAAGCATAGTCAACACAAGGTTGGTGAGTTCGTAGTAATGGCCCACAAGGAACCATAGACAAAATCATAAGCACGAAAGGAGGCTAAACCTGACATACAGTGAGCCTCTACAAAACACGATAATGTCCAACAACAAGATTACACAAGCGCAACGCGTGAAATGGGAAATGCATAAATGATATGAGTATCAATGCAAATGCCGGAATGCATGAATAAGCCAATGTGCCTATCCTATGCGTGAACTCAAGTCACCAATGCAACGATACCCTTCTGTCATCGCAATGAACAAGGCTGTATCTCAAAATCATCGAGATATATATGTCTATATACTCGGAGTCAGGTCTACATCCAAAATGGGTGCATACATCTATGCACCAGGATGTTGGCAATCCCCTGCCGAGGGTCATCAACAATGTATGCAATGCTTACAATCGAATGTAAATGCATAAATCGTGAACCAACAATCAATATACGATAAACCTGCGCCAACAATCAATATTCAACTAACATAACCCAACAACCAATATCCAACCATCATACGCCAACAATCAATAATCAACAACATAAGCCACTAATCACAACTTAAACCGACTATACGTACATATACTTCAGAGGATTCTACTTTCTTCAAGTCCCAGATGCTTATATATAGGGTCACCCGCAGCCTTCCCACCACATCTAGAACCCAATGAAGGCATAACCGACTTCCATGTATGTACGTCTATCCTAAGATAAAGTAATACTTAACTAAAACATAGCCCAAGTCAATTAAACGAAACGAACTATCCCATCAATCCAACAATCAAGTCAACCAATCAATAAATCAATAAATGCAAGTAAACACGCCAGGTTTACACTTTTCAGCCCGAATCTCCAGCGAGTAGGGAGGTACGAAACTCACCTTGCCCGGCAAAGAAGCTAGAATAAGGTTACAAGTGAGTAAGAGGGTCCACACGTCCACAACCTATAATTATACATCATAATACCATAACGTCAACTCTTCAATCATAAACAAGTTGGTTTATCACAATTAGGTCGAATCACAAACCCTAAATGCCTTTACAATTTAAACGAGTAGGAACAAAACGCATTTGACTCGACCTTTTTAGAAATGAGAAGGGATTCATGCAAAAAGAGTGTTACTACAAGAAAATAGACTCTCTTACGATTCCAACGACAGGTCATACGACTTATTTGGACTTACGGATCAAAAGTTATTAACGTATGAAAATTTGCGTGCGAACATTCCCAGTAACTATCCACTGCGTCGCAGTGAGCCAAAACCAAGCTCACTGCGCCGCAGTGGCTAAGTCAGACCAGAACCAGAAATATGGCACTGCGCCGCAGTGAGCAGGGGTAGGGCTCACTGCGCCGCAGTGGGCTAACCAAAACATGACCAGTCCCTAGCCACTGCGCCGCAGTGGGCTAGGCCTAAGCCACTGCGCCGCAGTGGCCCAGTTCTGGCCAGAAGCACCAGCAGCAGCAGCCCGAACCAAAAACCTCCAAAAACTACCATAAGACATCCAAAACAATTTGTAAAGCCTTTTAATTTGATTTGAAGCATAAATAAATACCATTGACCATAAATAACATAACCCAATCCACAAATTCGACCCAAAACATCAAAATCATAACAAATCGTTCCAACCCTAATCGAAACCCTAGTTTGACCTAAATCGTCTTTTGACTCGATTCAAGACTTGCAATTGTTCAAGATGACTAGAAATGCAATAACAAACATAAGTAGGTGTAAATGGGATAAATTTGACTTACCAAAACTTCTCCTTGAGCTAAAACCCGAAATTAGGTCAAAAGGATGAAAATGCAAGACTTCCACCTTTTGATTCTTCGATATGACGATAATGCGGTATAGATGGCGATGAATCTAGTGTTATAACCTTTCTAAACACTAAGTAGATGGTAGAGAGGGGGGGGGGAAATGGTCTTGCTTTGTTCTTGAGAGGAAGAGAGAAAGAGATGGATAGATAGATAAGAAAATGAGAGGGGGAAAAGGATAAGGGGGGAGAAATGGGTCTTGGGGGGGGCTGGTGGGTCATGGACTACCCACGGGCCGACCCGTTTCTCCTCTCAAATCACAGTACAATTAATTACCCATTTAAATACCGACTACACATACAACGACCCGACCAACGTACCACATAGTCATATAATCACAAATGGGTCCAATTATTTCATTCAACAAGTTTGTTAGTCAAATTACACAAAAGTCAACGGGTCAAAATTCACGGATGTTACAAAATGAAATGAAATAGAGATAAAAAAAAAGTAAAAGATAGGAAATATGTTATATAATTTGTGTTCTTGAGTTTTATGAATATGAAAAAAAGGAGGTGAGAATATAACCTTTTTATGTAATTGAATTGGATAGAAATGAAGTGAAAAAGGTAATTTGACAATTATACCCTTTTAATCCGTTTGACCCATTTAAGATACGGAAATTCATGAAGCTCATAAGTTTTCTTATTCTTTGATTTAAGGTACCATCTAAGAGCACAAAGATAGACTCTGACAAAAAGCAAAACAAAATCCTAAAAACAAAGCAAAAGATGGAAGATAAAGTTGTTAACAAAAACAAATACATGATATTGAATGGTTGCGGAAAACAGACTGAGTAAGAAAGTTAACTATTGAAGATGAATGGTTGTGAATGAAAAGATGCTCTTTGTTTGGCGTCAAACAGAAAAAAAAAATAGTTGAGTTGGTTGCGGGAAGAAGATAAAGATTTATAAATATGTAAAGGATAAACTGGAAATCGTATAATATGCATATTTGTAATCCTTTGAAATCATGTCAAAATCCAACTGAAGATTTTATAAACATTTAATATTGCCATGGCCATCCTTTTTCATCATTTCTTTTCTATTTCATAAAAAGACTCAAGAATTAAATTGTTATTAGATAACAATGACTAACTAAGATCAAAGAGACATAAACATATAGAGATTAATAGAGTGTTCTTCTATTATTGATATCTCTAGCACTAATACAATGCCACTATTTATAGGGATCTAAGAACCTTACAATCATAAATGTGATTATAGGTTATGTACATGGATAGTCACACTATTAATATACATTCATTTATAACACTCCTCCTTGACTATCCATTTCATACGCATGATGCTGCCTCGTTAAAAACCTTGCACTCAGTGGGACAAAACCTTGCTAAGGGAAAAAGAGTGCAGCACGTATTTTCTCCCCCTGATGATAATCAGTTAAGCTCCTTGAGTCGACGCATCCCAATCCCATGCACCAACTTCTTGAATGTAGAGGTCGGAAGTGATTTGGTAAACAAGTCTGCCACATTTTCGCTGGAACGGATTTGTTGGACGGTAATATCTCCATTCTTTTGTAGATCATGTGTGAAGAAGAACTTTGGTGAAATGTGCTTTGTTCTATCACCTTTGATGTACCCTTCCTTCAGTTGTGCAATGCATGCTGCGTTGTCTTCGTGTAAAATTGTCAGCCCTTCATCTCTCGAAGATATGCCACAAGACTCACGAATGTGTTGTATTACAGCCCTTAACCAAACACATTCTCGACTAGCTTCATGAATCGCCAATAATTCTGCATGGTTTGATGATGTGGCTGTGATTGTTTGCTTTACAGAACGCCATGAAATTGCGGTGCCTCCACTTGTGAATAAATATCCCGTTTGAGATCGTCCAGTGTGAGGATCAGATAAATACCCTGTATCTGCATAACCAACCAAACTTGTTTTCGATTGGTTTGTAAAATACAAACCCATATCTTTTGTACCTTGAAGATATCGGAAAATTTGTTTACCCCATTCCAATGCCTCCTTGTTGGGCATGAACTATACCTTGCCAATAAGTTTACTGAAAATGATATATCTGGTCGTGTATGGCTAGCAAGGAACATTAGGGCACCAATTACACTTAAATATGGTATTTCTAGACCAAGAATTTCCTCTTCATCGCTCGGGGGTCTGAATGGATCTTTCTCAACATCAAGCGTCCTTACGACCATTGGGATACTCAAGGGATGTGATTTCTCCATGTAAAACCTTTTGAGTAATTTCTCTACATATGTTTCTTGGTGCACAAGGATTCCACCCTTGAGATGTTCAATTTGTAACCCGAGACAAAATTTCGTCTTTCCTAGGTCTTTCATTTCAAATTCCCTTTTTAAATATTCAACCGCCCTTTGAACTAGGTTGCACCGGGACGGGTACGGTATCGGGATACAGGGACGATACGGGAACGGGAAATGGCAAAATTCAAAAATTCAAGATACGGGAACGGCAAATATACGACAATAACAATATAAAAATTTATTGAAGAAATTCCAAAATTATTAGATCTTACTATTATATCTATGTAAATATAATTAAATTCTTTAACTTTGGATTATGAATTCATGAAAAAGCTATAAAAATTACTGTATAATACTAGTGTGAAAATATTGTATTATTTATTTAATATTAAAATAAATTAAAGAATTAAATAAAAGCCTTACAACTGTATTTCAACTATGAAAGCATAATTTTATTAGTAGTGTAACGCAATGTAATTCCCCCGACGTTCTTTTTCATAATCAACATCACCTCCAGCCGTGACACTACCATCACTCCTCACGCCACCTTTAATAAATCCATACCTAATTCGTTTTTAGATCAAGGCACATTAAAAGGCCATGGTACTCCTTTCTCTCTCATTCATCTTCTCCGCCGGATGTGGAGTCGCCGGAGAAAAATGGCGGACACAACCACAGATCTACCACCTAATCTGCAAACGGCCTGGAAACGTTATGGGAAACGTCCCGGAATATCTGGAAACGTTTCTGGCCGTCCTCAAGCGTTTCCGTCCCCGGAAGTCCCCGAAACGGGTACGAGCACCTAATTTGCCGTCCCCGTGAAGTCCCCGAAACGGGTACGAGCACCTAATTTCCGTCCCCGTGAAGTCCCCGAAACGGGTACGAGCACCTAATTTCCGTCCCCGTGAAGTCCCCGAAACGGGTACGAGCACCTAATTTCCGTCCCCGTGAAGTCCCCGAAACGGGTACGAGCACCTAATTTCCGTCCCCGTGAAGTCCCCGAAACGGGTACGAGCACCTAATTTCCGTCCCCGTGAAGTCCCCGAAACGGGTACGAGCACCTAATTTCCGTCCCCGTGAAGTCCCCGAAACGGGTACGAGCACCTAATTTCCGTCCCCGTGAAGTCCCCGAAACGGGTACGAGCACCTAATTTCCGTCCCCGTGAAGTCCCCGAAACGGGTACGAGCACCTAATTTCCGTCCCCGTGAAGTCCCCGAAACGGGTACGAGCACCTAATTTCCGTCCCCGTGAAGTCCCCGAAACGGGTACGAGCACCTAATTTCCGTCCCCGTGAAGTCCCCGAAACGGGTACGAGCACCTAATTTCCGTCCCCGTGAAGTCCCCGAAACGGGTACGAGCACCTAATTTCCGTCCCCGTGAAGTCCCCGAAACGGGTACGAGCACCTAATTTCCGTCCCCGTGAAGTCCCCGAAACGGGTACGAGCACCTAATTTCCGTCCCCGTGAAGTCCCCGAAACGGGTACGAGCACCTAATTTCCGTCCCCGTGAAGTCCCCGAAACGGGTCGAGCCCTAATTTCCGTCCCCGTGAAGTCCCCGAAACGGGTACGAGCACCTAATTTCCGTCCCCGTGCTTCGTAGCCTTTGAAGCTCCCCCGGAGTTCCAATTATGTTCAAGTCATCAACATATACTGCAATTATCACGTATTCCGAATTTGACCTTTTCATGAAGATACACGGGCATACTCAATCATTTTTGTAACCTTCTTTCAATAAATACTCACTAAGGCGATTATACCACATACGCCCAGATTGTTTCAACCCATATAATGATTTATTTAATTTAATTGAAAGGTGTTCTCGAGAACTTGATTTACATGAATTTGGTAATTTGAATCCTTCAGGGAGTTTCATGTAAATATTGGTATCAAGTGAGCCATAGAGATAGGCTGTTACAACATCCATTAGACGCAGATCAATCCCTTCTTGTATTACCAGACTAATAAGATAACGAAAAGTTGTCGCATCCACCACTGGAGAATATGTCTCCTCATAATCAATCCCAGGTCTTTGTGAGAATCCTTGTGCTACCAATCTTGCCTTGTATCGGACAATTTCATTTTTCTCATTACGCTTTCGTACAAAGACCCGTTTATAGCCGACGGGATTTACACCTTGAGGTGTATGGACCACCGGTCCAAAAACTTCTCGTTTATTTAGGGAATCTAATTCTGCCTTGATTGCGTCTTTCCATTTTGGCCAATCATTTCTTTGTTTACATTCATCAACAGATTTTGGTTCTTGATCCTCATTGTTTTCCATTACTTCTAGCGCTACATTATACGAAAAACTATCATCGACGTCGATTTCATTTCGGTTCCATACCTTCCTAGACATGATATAATTTATTGAGATCTCTTCATTTTAAGGTACCTGAGGTTCTTTGGGAACCATCATGTCTAGTGTCTCTTCAAAAGACTCTTTTTCCGGTGTCAACATTACCTCGACTTGACCATCTACATTACTTGCTCATTTTTTCTTTCGAGGATTATTATCTTTGGAACCGATTGGTCTACCACGTTTGAGACGTGGTTTTGACTCATTACCAACACGTGGTTGTCCTTCTGGAACACTTATTTTCATTGGAGCATTGGCAGCTGGTGTATGTGACTTGGTCACTCTCTTTGGGTCAGTGAATGCGTCTGGTAATTGATTTGCTAATCCTTGTAAATGAATTATCCTTTGAACTTCTAGTTCACACTGGTTACTTCGAGGATCAAGATGAGATAATGATAATTCACTCCAAGTTATATTGTTATTTATCAGCTGCTTTTCATCTCCCCCTAATGTTGGGAAAGTTGATTCAACAAAATGGCAATCCGTAAATCGAGCCGTAAACAAATCACCTGTTGATGGCTCTAAGTACTTAATGATTGATCGTGATTCATACCCAACATATATCCCTAACCTTCTTTGAGGTCCCATCTTTGTGCGTTGTGGTGGAGCGATAGGAACATATACGGCACAACCAAAGATCCTTAGATGGGAAATATCTGGTTCCTGACCAAAAACCAACTTTAACGGGGAGGAGGTATGGTAACTTGTTGGCCTGATGCGAATTAGTGCTGCTGCATGTAAAACTGCATGCCCCCAAGCAGTTACTGGTAGTTTTGATTTCATAATCATTGGTCTTGCAACCATCTGGAGTCGCTTGATAAGTGATTCAGCGAGTCCATTTTGTGTATGTACATGAGGTATAGGATGCTCTACACTTATCCCAATAGACATAAAGTAATCGTTAAATGATCGGGATGTAAATTCACCAGCATTGTCCAACTGAATTTTCTTGATGGAGTAATCTGGGAACTGTGCTCTCAGTTTTATTAATTGAGCAAGTAGTCGTGCAAATGCCATATTACGACTTGATAGTAAGCATACATGTGACCATCTTGTTGATTCATCAATTAAGACCATAAAGTATCTAAATGGTCCGCTAGAGGGGTGTATAGGTCCACATATATCCCCATGTATTCTTTCTAAAAAACTCAAAGATTCTGTCCCCACCTTGACTGGTGATGGTCGAGTAATTAACTTCCCCTGTGAGCATGCGACACATGTAATGTCTTTGGACTGAAGAATCTTTTGGTTCTTCAAAGACTCTTTTTCCGGTGTCAACATTACCTCGACTTGACCATCTACATTACTTGCTCATTTTTTCTTTCGAGGATTATTATCTTTGGAACCGATTGGTCTACCACGTTTGAGACGTGGTTTTGACTCATTACCAACACGTGGTTGTCCTTCTGGAACACTTATTTTCATTGGAGCATTGGCAGCTGGTGTATGTGACTTGGTCACTCTCTTTGGGTCAGTGAATGCGTCTGGTAATTGATTTGCTAATCCTTGTAAATGAATTATCCTTTGAACTTCTAGTTCACACTGGTTACTTCGAGGATCAAGATGAGATAATGATAATTCACTCCAAGTTATATTGTTATTTATCAGCTGCTTTTCATCTCCCCCTAATGTTGGGAAAGTTGATTCAACAAAATGGCAATCCGTAAATCGAGCCGTAAACAAATCACCTGTTGATGGCTCTAAGTACTTAATGATTGATCGTGATTCATACCCAACATATATCCCTAACCTTCTTTGAGGTCCCATCTTTGTGCGTTGTGGTGGAGCGATAGGAACATATACGGCACAACCAAAGATCCTTAGATGGGAAATATCTGGTTCCTGACCAAAAACCAACTTTAACGGGGAGGAGGTATGGTAACTTGTTGGCCTGATGCGAATTAGTGCTGCTGCATGTAAAACTGCATGCCCCCAAGCAGTTACTGGTAGTTTTGATTTCATAATCATTGGTCTTGCAACCATCTGGAGTCGCTTGATAAGTGATTCAGCGAGTCCATTTTGTGTATGTACATGAGGTATAGGATGCTCTACACTTATCCCAATAGACATAAAGTAATCGTTAAATGATCGGGATGTAAATTCACCAGCATTGTCCAACTGAATTTTCTTGATGGAGTAATCTGGGAACTGTGCTCTCAGTTTTATTAATTGAGCAAGTAGTCGTGCAAATGCCATATTACGACTTGATAGTAAGCATACATGTGACCATCTTGTTGATTCATCAATTAAGACCATAAAGTATCTAAATGGTCCGCTAGAGGGGTGTATAGGTCCACATATATCCCCATGTATTCTTTCTAAAAAACTCAAAGATTCTGTCCCCACCTTGACTGGTGATGGTCGAGTAATTAACTTCCCCTGTGAGCATGCGACACATGTAATGTCTTTGGACTGAAGAATCTTTTGGTTCTTCAAAGAATGTCCACGTGAATTTTCTATAATTTTTCGCATCATTACTGATCCGGGATGGCCTAGCCGGTCATGCCAAATGATAAAATTTTCGTGGTCCATAAACTTCTGGTTTATGACCGCGTTTGATTCAACTACACTAATTTTAGTACAATACAAACCCGAGGCAAGTGCGGGTAATTTTTCTAACACATGCTTTTTACCCGAAATCATATTTGTAATTTGAAGGTACTCATCATCATTTTCACTTTAGTCTCAAGGTGATATCCATTTAGACGAATATCTTTAAAACTTATTAGGTTTCTATGAGATAGTGGAGAAAATAATGCATTGTTAATTTTAAGTGGAGTTCCATTTTGTAGAACAATATAAGCTTCTCCAAAACCTTCAATTAATTTGGATTTTCTAGATATAGTACCAACATTTGCCTCTTTCAAGGATAAATCAGAGAAATATCTCTTTTTCTTTAGAATTGTATGTGTAGAAGCACTGTCAATAAGACATTCTTCTCCATTAGTTAAATACGCCATATGCTTCAAAAGAAAATAAAGTTCCATAAATAAAAGATATAATAAGATTCAAACAAAATTATTCCATAACATGTTCCAAGTTTTCAAGACAAAACATGACAAATCTCAAACGAGAATGTCTTAACAAAACATAAAGGAAAATAACATAACATAAATTCTAATCATCCATATTAAGGGAAAAGTTGGAAGCATCCAAATGGGTTGTATCAGCCATGATATCACCAAAATCCAAATTAGCTTGCTCGATAAGGAAATCATCATAATCCAGATTAGTTGCATTAGTGTTGTCTTTGGGAGTATCAACACTTCCATCTTCATATGTGAAATTTGACTCTATTCCTTTTCCTTTGTCTTTGATTAATTGTTTATAAAGTTCCACCAAGTGTTTGGGTGTGCGACATGTACGAGCCCAATGGTTGTTGCCTCCACATCGATAGCATGTATTTGATGGGGCTCCATTTTTCTTTTTTCCTTTGTCATCATTGGTTTTCTTTTCACTATCATGCAACTTTTGGTGGGTTCCCTTGTTTTTGAATTGAATACCTTGATATCTTCCTCGAGCATATCCACGCCCACGACCACGACCACGACCATGACCACGACCACGATAATGGCCACGACCACGTCCTTGACTTCCACTTTGGCCATTATATGTTGCCACATTCGCTTCAGGGAATGGGGCTGCACCAACCGGACGGGCCTCGTGGTTTTTCATTAAGAGCTCATTATTTTGCTCGGCCACAAGTAAATATGATATTAATTCACTATATTTGGTGAAGCCCTTTTCACGATATTGTTGTTGCAAGACAATGTTTGAGGCATGAAAGGTGGAAAATGTTTTTACCAACATTTCCTCATCAGTAATATCAACACCACATAAAGTCATTTGTGATGTGATTCTAAACATGGCTGAGTTATATTCACTTATAGACTTAAAGTCTTGTAATCTTAAATTCATCCATTCATAACGAGCATTTGGTAATATCACTGTTTTTTGGTGGTCATACCTCGACTTCAAATTGGTCCATAGGACAAGTGGGTCTTTCACAGTGAGGTATTCATTTTTCAATGACTCATGGATATGATGGCGTAAAAAAATCATCGCTTTTGCTTTATCTTGGGCACTAGTCGTATTTTCCTTCTTTAATTGTATCCCCAAGATTATTAGCATCCAAATGGATTTCAGCATCCAATACCCATGACAAATAATTTTTTCCAGTAATATCTAAAGCCACAAATTCAAGCTTTGCAAGATTCGACATGATTAACTACATTAAATAAACACACATGGGTTAATACATAATATTGAGACTGTAACACCCCAACATGGCGGAATCATGGGATATCACTTAGAAAAGCACAGCACGACATGGAAATTATGTAGAGTCAAACTATATGAAAGCATAGGATTGAAACAATCCTTAAACTCACTCAAATGTATACAATAATCAACATCTATCAAAGATACACACTCAATCAATATTAAATGGAAATGTTTAAATGATAGTAGTTGATCCTAAGCATAACCCGTTAAAGGGAAATAAGGATCACGGATCCAGAAAGTTCAAAGCAAGTCCAATCTTAGCAATGCAAGCACATAATTATCCATTTTGTCTCTGATTAACCTGATTACCTGAAAAGTGTACTAAAATACGTCAACATAAAGTTGGTGAGTTCGTAGGGACAAGTAACAAGGAATAACCGTATCGGATACAACCGTTAACAATAAGTGAGGATTAGGAGAACTAATCACATCCAAGGAAAACCTATAAGGTTTCACATTATCACAATTCAATACAAGTCAACGTTCAATAATAACGATTCCATATAACGTTCAACACGTTCCATAACAATCAATAACGATCAACAACGATGCGGCTTACATAGTTAATAATTAACAATGCGCTAACGGTGCGACTTATATAATGAATAATGCGCTAACGGTGCGACTTATATAATGAATAATGCGCTAACGGTACGACTTACATCGTAAACAATGCGCTAACGGTGCGACTTATATAATGAATAATGCGCTAACATGTCCATATCAACAATTCAATCATACAATCAATCAAATCAACAATCAACAGTTAAACAAACATGTACACTTTTCAGCCCGAATCTCAATTGAGTAGGGAGGGTTTACGAAACTCACCTGGAAGTAAAGCAATTCCAAGTACTAGTACAAGTACTTTACTATGCTCAAAATGTACTCCCGGGTACCTAGAACAAGTATAAGATCAACTTATAAGCTACCACAAAGCCTAAGTGCAAAATAGGGAAATTTCAGCATGTTCCCAGCTTTGCGCCATCTACTAGACAACGACTTTGGGAAGTCAAGAAGACTAGATACAACAAAACTCAGTTCTAGACATTTGTTGGGCACTCAATGGCCTTTTTAAAAAATGTAAGGTTTGGCTCTTGAAGAGCTTTAATGAAAGAGTTATGATTTTTACAAAAATAAATCTGTAGCCTCGTCAGAAATCAGACCAGTTCTGAAAATCATCGTTTTTGGCACTCTTCTGAGCAAAACCAGAAGAAACTTTGTTCTTATCAAATTTTACTGACACTTGGACCTTTCCAAAAATATAAGATTCGTCTCCTAATTCGTCCAGATGAATCTTTTATGATGTTTGCAAGATGAATGAAAATTTCAGTCCTATAGAGTCCTTAAATTCAACTTGAAACTTCAAGTGATGAGCCCAAGACTTTATGGACTTGATTGTTTTGTGTTATGAATGTGAAAGAGAGAGAAAAGAGCAGAGATGGATGATAGAATAATCATCAAATGCTTGCTTATATAGCCCAAGAGTTGCAACTAAGTGCCAAGAATACACACCTTGGCCATGAGGTGTTCATCATGTGTTTACAACTCATCCTTGAGTGTAATGACTGAAACTTTGGCCTTAAAACAAACTAGAATTCAGTAGGAACATGTTCATTGCATGATTACAAGCTATAATCCAAGTCTTGGTTAGTTTGTGTGGGGTTTATGTCAAGAACACAAGCTTGACTTGACTAATTGACTTTAGTTGACTCTAAACTTTGATTCTTGATTATTATTTGTGTAATTAAGTGTAGTAACTAGTTTATATAAGTATAATTACTTTTATCTATGTGGTTATAAATCAATTACATGTATTTATATATTTATTAGTTATCTAATTCAAGTACACAATTGCATATTTATTTTACTAGTATGTACAATATATCTAGCTAGTTAATTGATTCCGAAATTAATAACACAAACAAAATATTCATGAGCGTACAACTTTTATAAATTATTATAAATCCATAATATGGATAAATCATTTCATATAATATAAAGGTTGTGTCGGTTTTTGTCCTATTAATGGAATTATCATCTAACCACCGACACTGTTCCACCGACACTGTTGGAACCGTACATTATACTTAAGGTTTCGTATATACGTTTTTCCTGTTAGTACAGTTATTCAATTATCATCTATCATATAATTTCTATAACATGTACTGGGCCAATTTCATAGTCTGCTAATATGACCCTAATTCTAGAAGTTCAAATATGACATTATAATTGGCCCAATTTACAGATAAATGTACACAATTATGTCCAAATTTCCGTTTATTGAAATAGTTAATCAAATTACATGCACAGTCAAACGGTAAAAATCATGAATGTTACAGAGACGGTAATATAATAGATCTTGAACAGAATAATTGTTAGCATCATATGTACTGTCAACATGTATTACACAAGTAGTAACTGACCTGTCTGACCATACGAAAACAAATTACATTACATCTTAACAAGAAGACCAGTAACCACATAAATCACTCTTTATCTTTAAAGTTTTGTATACTGTTAACTTGTCTTTTACTTTATACGTACATCATTATCTTTGCACAATACTAGACAAGGTTAATTAGTTACATGTTTAGTGCATGCATATGTATGTCTCATTTTATTAACTGTACAAGAAATCATCACAGATTTATTTTTAACGGTAGTTATATATACACATTAATAATTCTATAAAATAATTTATGCATTACTAAACTTCAACATAAAATATATTAGCATCATAAATAAGTGAGACTACTTTTAAAATATATGAATTTAAAGGTGTATAAAACTGAAACTATTTGATAGTCTTTTCATATACTTACCAAATTAATCAAGAAAAAATATGTGCAGCAGAATAACAAAAAACACATGATTAATATATAAGAAAATGGTATTGATTTTTAAAAACTAAATTAATCATTACGTGGCAAAGCAAATAGATTGATATCCAATATTAAGTAAATTTACATCCTTTTAGTCTAAATTTATATTTATATTATATATTATCAAATTAGATCAAAATGAGTATCACTCAACATAACCCAACATTGTATTGATTACAATATGGATCGTGTATGTGGTATGAAAGATTAAGGATTAGACCATATGCTATACCTTTTGATAGTGCGATCTTACTCGAAGAGCAAGTCGTGCTGATAACGTATTAGATAACAATGGCTAACTAAGATTAAAGAGACATAAACATATAGAGATTAAGAAAGTTTTCTTCTATTATTGATATCTCTAGCACTAATACAATGCCACTATTTATAGGGATCTAAGAACCTTACAATCATAAATGTGATTATAGGTTATGTACATGGATAGTCACACTATTAATATACATTCATTTATAACAATTGTATCATTTTCCTTTCACTTATTTCTTTTCATTTTTTAATTTTAACTCAAGAATACAACATTATTGTAAACAACCGGTTAAAGTTGGCTCCTAGAGATGCTCCCATAGATGATTGCATAACGAAAATGTTAAAATATCATAAAAAGGTTACACAAATTCTGAATAAAAAGTTATAAACTATACATAAATTTATGGTATATTATAGTAGATTTATCAAAAACATTGGTTCGAATATCACAACCTTTTGGAAAAAGGGATATGAGATATTTAGTTTGTAAAGGGGACAGTGAAAAGTAATTACACGTTAGTGAGATAAAATGATGTGGGGTTAAATTTGGGCCAACAAATCTATCATATAACTAAAAGATGAGGTTGGGGTACACTTGTCACCCATTAAAGCGTTTTTTAAGCCTAAAACTCTCTCCTAATTACTCTAGAGCTCTCTCTTTTTTTTCTAGAGCTTTTTATTTATTTTTTATTTGCTTATTAAATAGATAATTATATTTAAAACTCTATAATAAATCTTTTTTAAATTTTAAATGTAACATCCGTGAGTTTTGACCGTTTGACTTTACGTGCAATTTGACTAACAATTTAAGTTAATGAAATATTTGGTTCGTTTCGTGATTAAATGACAATGTGGTATGTTCGTCGGGTCGATAATATGTTTTAATCGGTGTTTAAATGCCTAACGATGTGTATTTTGGCTTAGGAAGAGAAACGGGTCGACCCGTGGGTGATCCACGACCCACCAGCCCCCTTGACCCATTTCCCTCTCCTTATCTCTCCCTTCCACCACACAACTCTTTTATCTCTTTCTCTTTTTCTCTCTAAGTGAAAAGCAAGACCAATCCATCCCCTCTCTTCATTTCTCTTGCTATATTTGGTGTTTTGGGTTTAGATTAACTCGAGAATCATTAGCATCTTTAACTCATATCGTCTTATCAAAGGATTTCATTTAGATGTGCAAGACTTTTACCCATTTTGCCATAAATCGGGTTCTAGCTCGTGAAGGAAGTTTTGGTAAGTCTAATTCACCCCATTTACTTCTATTTATGTTAGTTTACTCGTTTCTAGTCATCTCGTACATTTACAAGTTCTAAATCGCCTTAAAATGAGTTTTGGGTTAATTAGGGTTTAATTAGGGTTTGATCGATTTGGAGAATTTGATGATGTTATGGATGGAAATATGGGTTTGGGCAAGTGTATTTAGGTGTTTGAAGGTCAAATGTAACATCAAAATGAGTCCTTTAATCTTGCAATGCGATTTAGGGTTTTGGGTTCTTGTTTTTCTGCATAAAATGCTCCTGGTCGTATTGCTGCCAAGTAAGGGGCGTAACCTACGACCCTATGGGGAGTAAGTTACGCCAGTTATATTTTCTTTGGGCGTACCTTACGCCAAATGTGGGCGTACCTTACGGTGCTCTCCATTTTCATTACGCCAAATTGCTTCTGTTTACGCCCCCTTGCACTTGAACTTTGTATGGGCGTAAGTTACGACCCATAGGGGCGTAGCTTACGCCAGTTGTAATTTTCTGATTTTCTTGTTTGACCTAGTTGACTTCCAGAACCCTAATAACGTATCGGGCTTCGATCTAAATCACTTCTTAACTTATTTAACAATGATTAAGAGTCTTAGAAGTCATTTAACGTCGAGAAGCACTTTGGAAACCTAATTAGGGTTTTGCTGAGTATTTGATAACTACGTATATGTGTTTATGTGTGTTGATGTGAATGTAGATGATCGATATTTAGGTTTTGGACGCGAAGCGAACATCGAGCGACTGTAACTCAACTTTGTATCAAATTTAACTTCTTTGCCGATCAGGTGAGTTTCGTAGCCCCCTACTCAATAGAGATTCGGGCTGAAAAGTGTACATATACGTGTTGTTGGATTGTTTGGTTGATTTGATTGACTGTCTAGTTAATTTCTGATTAATTGTCGATTGATAGATAGTTTTGATTGAGTGTGTGATGGTTTACGAATGTGATTGTGATATTGTAATTTATTAGGATAGTTGTGCATACATGGAAGACGACGATACATTTAATGAGTTTTAGGTGTGGTGGGAAGGCTGCGGGTGACCCTATATATAAGCATCTGGGACTCGAAGAAAGTAGAATCCTCCTAAGTGTATGTACGTATAGTTTAATTAAATTTGATGTTTGATGATTGATGGACTTGTGATGAATGGATGTTGATTGATGCATATGTAGTGTATAAATCCCACTGAAGAGGATATGACATATGTAGTGTATAAATCCCACTGAAGAGGATATGACGTATATAAATCCCACTGAAGAGGATATGACATATGTAGTGTATAAATCCCACTGAAAAGGATATGACGTATGACGTGTATAAATCCCACTGAAGAGGATATGATACTTGATTTGAGTGGATGTTACGTATATTACTTGAGTATATTATTTATTACACATTTACTTATATCTGTGTTATCTTGTTGTTGATGATATTGTGTGCTGAGAGGCTTACTGTAAGTTATACTTTGCCTCTATTCGTGCATTGTGATTGCTGACGATGGTTCATTGTGGACCATTACTACGGACTCACCAACCTTGTGTTGACTATGCTTTATACACTTTTCAGGTAACCAGGTTAGTCCAGGGCATGGAGTCTGATTATTTGCTTGCTGTCGAACCCGGACTTGGACTTATATGGATCAAGGATCCACTTGCCTTCTTTTGCATTGTACTTAGGACCGTTGGCCATCTTTTGATGTTCTTTTGTTAACTCTGATGGTTATGTACTCTTTATGTATTTTGATACTTGTTTATCTTATTGTATGGATTCACTGAATCCTTTATTTGCATTTAGTTCATGTTCTACATTAATCCCACCTTGTGCTATATGATTTCCGTGATATTCTGAGCCTTGGCTTGGGGTGTTACAGAATGGTGGCCCATGCGTGGTCGTAGAGAATTAGGCGGTTTGACCTAGACTACGACTTAAGTTAAAACTCTTCATATAGCATGCATGGTTAGGAAATTTGTGTGCAACGTGAATTCTGTGAACCTTAGAAAGTGTATTGTGAGTTCGTAGTTAAGACCACTTATGTGATGACTTGAATTCAACGTGATGAATGTAAAATGGGTACAATGTGGTTAATGTGTGCATTGATTGAAATTGATTGTCATTGATATGGATTGTTGTTACTGATTGATGTTTGTTGGATGCTTTAGAGCAAAATGAAGTCATGTTATTAACTTAGTATAATATTGTGGCAACCCTAAAAGAACCCGATCAACTCTTTTATGGTCACCCGATATTATAACAATTTAATAACATCATGGATTGCGCATGCATGGCTTAAAGTATAATAAGGAACCGATATGCTTAATGGAAGTTGATTAGGTGGAGGGTTAGCCATTGGTACACCCTGTACACATACCCGGTCAATAACTAGAGAGCATATCGAATTCGGATTATACTTTAAACCACTTGTGTTAGTTGACTTGTTTTAGTTGCTTGTAATAAGATGTGTTGAATACGAGTATTTGGTTTTGATGGTGAACAATTGTTGTGAACATAGCACGAGAACATGATAGATAACGATTACTTGAGAACTTTGATATGTTGTCCTTAGCATAGTGAAATGAAACCCGTACGATATGCTAGTATGATTAACATATAGATTATGCATGTGTGATGTGTATGTATGTATGCCCTGTAGTGGTCACGTTGATGCTGTAAATGTTTTCGTTGTTGTCCGACTTAAACGTGTTGATAAACGGTTAGAATACAATGTGATAAATATGTTGATATGCACCCTACGGGAGTGTCAAGGTTGTAAGCATCTTAACTCCCATGTGTTATAAACGAATGATATTCCAACACAAATGATGTTAACTGTAATCGGTGAACAATAGGGTTATGTTGCTAAATAGTAGGTGAAATTGAACATGTATGAGACATTGTTAAACTTGGTTGTAAGCATGATATAACGTAGTTGGTAATACACGTGTAAAAATGTATTGGTAGATGGACGATTGTATGAATGAAGTTAACAAGTTAGTTTATTTGTATGATGTATTGACATGATTACTTGAATTAACGATAAACAACTGTAGTAGACTTGACGTGATAAAATGCTAAGTAACAATCCGATAGGATTCTAGCACTCTTGCCTTAGCTTAATGATATGAAATGAGTATGTTATGTCGGTATGAGAGCATTAACTACTTGTGTGATTAATATGTGAGCATGGTGAGGCTAACTTTCGGGTCAACGCGTTACTTACCTTGTAGAAAATGGTGGGACCAAGAAGGAATGCGACTAGCCATAGCGATGAGCCGGATTTAGCAACCGTGATTGCCCAAGCAGTGGCAAACGCCATACCTACTATTGTAGCCCAAGTCACGGCAAGTCTCCAAAGAAGCAATGAAACACGTGAGGCTAGAGTAAGTATGGGCAACGAGGAGATGTTAAGTAGAGCCTCATCGAAAAGGAAAGAAGTTGGAGAATCTAGTGAGGCAAGGAAGGAGGGTAGGTTTGACCCCAACGGTCATAATAAAGGTAGAGGCAGGGCGACGGTGAAGCCGGCAAGGAAAACTTACTTGGGACCTCACCCCTTATGTGGCAGGTGTAATCTTCACCACCCTCCCACTAACCAATGTGGGATTTGCTTTAATTGTAATCGGCGCGGGCACGTAGCTAGGAATTGTAGAGCACCGAAAGCGGCACCATTGAATGTAACACCTCTTCAAATCATTTATCCCCAAGCCAACCACCCTCGGAGCCAACAGGGTGTTTGTTTTGTGTGTGGTAGCCCCGACCACTATAGAAATGCTTGTCCAGGATGGATCGAAGCACAAGCTCAAGTAGCGACTTCTCATAATCATCTTCAAGTTGCCATTCCTACCCAAGACCATGACGAACCAAGCCGTCAGGTGCAACCTCGAGGACAAACCTTAGCTGGAGATGCTAATGAAGCCCGCAACGACCCGGAAGCGGCGATAGGTACCTTCCTTTCTCTTCGACCACTACAACTTAATGTCATTCGATTTTAGAACCGGTTATAGTCTTACTTTCTCTTACTAGACTTCATTAACAAACATCCGTAGGCTTAGATCTGGATCACGATCCTTTAAGTGGTTTGTGATGTGCTAGATAGGTCTAGTTGAATTACCTGGTAATGATAGTTGATTTTAAATGATGTTAAGCTCTTCATTAGCCCTATGCTCCTGGAAATTTGGAACTTTAAAATTTTTTGCAAGTATGGATTTGATGACGGTGATAGATACGGTTAGTGGTAGTGGTAAAGAGTTAACTAAAAACGTCTTTGTGTAACGGTAAGGTTCTTAGGGTCCCATGTACATCTTCCAACTCAAAGGTCCTTAGAGCTACCGTCTCAAGAATCTGAAAAACTAACGTCGTCTCTGCTAATCTTGAGTCTCCCGAGGCTTTTCCGGGTGACTTACCGGACTTGTCCCATCTCAATAACTGAAATTTCGTATATGCTTAACTTCCTAACATCGCGCGCGTAGTCAAAACCCTTATAGACTTCTGAGATATGAATAAGTGTGTAGTGAAAGATCGGGAGAAAGATTTGAAGGAAAACAAATTGTAATGGACTTCGCCATGAAGTCGCCAACGACAAGAAGTGGTCACGATACGACGAAACCGGTAAAACCTGACAACTTGGCACATTAGTATGTAGAAGAAATGGTGAAGGTGCACAGAGATCCGATTCCTATCATTTCAGATAAAGAAAGTCGCTTGACTCTAATTCAGGGAGCCATCCAATGAGCAATGGGTACTCAACCCGACTTGAGACTTGATCACATGTAAAGAGAATGTGCTTATGACCCAGGCAGAAATCTTGTGCAATGACGGGTGTCACGCGAGTATTCGAATGTCACTAACTGAAGCACTGGGTGGTAGAGATGTTACTCTCCACTGGATGAGCCAAGAATCGAAGAAAGCCAATGTAGCGGGCCAGGAATGGTAAATGGAATGACAAGAACAACCTCTCAAGCCAAGAGAATAGCCCAACTAGCTCGCATGCTAAGAAGGAAGTGAGTCGATGAGTGGTGGAGACCTCTAGAGTCGAGGCCTAAGTACTCACATTTGTTTAACGATTAGTGATTCGTTGAATTTCGGGACGAAATTCTTTTGACGGGGGAATAATGTAACATCCGTGAGTTTTGACCGTTTGACTTTACGTGCAATTTGACTAACAATTTAAGTTAATGAAATATTTGGTTCGTTTCGTGATTAAATGACAATGTGGTATGTTCGTCGGGTCGATAATATGTTTTAATCGGTGTTTAAATGCCTAACGATGTGTATTTTGGCTTAGGAAGAGAAACGGGTTGACCCGTGGGTGATCCACGACCCACCAGCCCCCTTGACCCATTTCCCTCTCCTTATCTCTCCCTTCCACCACACAACTCTTTTATCTCTTTCTCTTTTTCTCTCTAAGTGAAAAGCAAGACCAATCCATCCCCTCTCTTCATTTCTCTTGCTATATTTGGTGTTTTGGGTTTAGATTAACTCGAGAATCATTAGCATCTTTAACTCATATCGTCTTATCAAAGGATTTCATTTAGATGTGCAAGACTTTTACCCATTTTGCCATAAATCGGGTTCTAGCTCGTGAAGGAAGTTTTGGTAAGTCTAATTCACCCCATTTACTTCTATTTATGTTAGTTTACTCGTTTCTAGTCATCTCGTACATTTACAAGTTCTAAATCGCCTTAAAATGAGTTTTGGGTTAATTAGGGTTTAATTAGGGTTTGATCGATTTGGAGAATTTGATGATGTTATGGATGGAAATATGGGTTTGGGCAAGTGTATTTAGGTGTTTGAAGGTCAAATGTAACATCAAAATGAGTCCTTTAATCTTGCAATGCGATTTAGGGTTTTGGGTTCTTGTTTTTCTGCATAAAATGCTCCTGGTCGTATTGCTGCCCAGTAAGAGGCGTAACCTACGGCCCTATGGGGCGTAAGTTACGCCAGTTATATTTTCTTTGGGCGTACCTTACGCCAAATGTGGGCGTACCTTACGGTGCTCTCCATTTTCATTACGCCAAATTGCTTCTGTTTACGCCCCCTTGCACTTGAACTTTGTATGGGCGTAAGTTACGGCCCATAGGGGCGTAGCTTACGCCAGTTGTAATTTTTTGATTTTCTTGTTTGACCTAGTTGACTTCCAGAACCTTAATAACGTATCGGGCTTCGATCTAAAGCACTTCTTAACTTATTTAACAATGATTAAGAGTCTTAGAAGTCATTTAACGTCGAGAAGCACTTTGGAAACCTAATTAGGGTTTTGCCGAGTATTTGATAACTACGTATATGTGTTTATGTGTGTTGATGTGAATGTACATGATCGATATTTAGGTTTTGGACGCGAAGCGAATATCGAGCGACTGTAACTCAACTTTGTATCAAATTTAACTTCTTTGCCGATCAGGTGAGTTTCGTAGCCCCCT
>CM067167.1:79372407-79384907 GCA_034093135.1 Erigeron breviscapus
GAAGTGGTTATGCTATGTTTACATTCACATCAACTGGTGGCCATATACATACTGGTCTCAATGATGGCACATCTCCATACGTATTTCAATTGAATGGTCATAACCATCATAGGATGGGTACTCTTATGCCGACACATCAGGATGGCATGCCTAGGTTTGCGCAATTATATATAAATGACACCGAAAACGAGGTTGAGAATCGTTTTTTTGCGCTTAATTGTCGGCTGCCCAATTCGTCTGATGATACACTTCTACGTCAAATTGTTCGACAATTGATAGAAATGTTAAATCGTCATAATCGGTTGGTTCAGGTGTTTCGCATGGCTAGGGACAGGTTGGCCGAAGGGTCAATGCATCCTGTTAGGCTTCGCCTATTGGCTACCCGTACGCGTGACGGTAGGCAATACAATCTGCCAACAGCTTCGGAAATTGCGGCTTTGATTCCTGGAGATGGCAATCCGACTGATAACCGCGATGTTATTGTTGAAGAGATAGGTTCTGGAAATGTTAGGCGTATATCAGAGTTGCATCCAAGTTTTATGGCACTTCAGTATCCGCTTCTTTTCCCCTATGGTGAAGATGGTTATCATTTAAAGATTCCCTTGAGTCGGGAAGATTCGCGGCGTCAGTTTGTCTCGCTTCGTGAATATTATGCTTATCGCTTGCACACGCGGTTGGATGATGGGGGTGTTCTTCTGAAAGCTGGCAGGTTGTATCATACATTCATTGTCGATGCGTATGCAGCTGTTCTAGAAAACAGTCTTGAATGGTATAGACGGAATCAAAATACCATTCGTGCGGAGTTGTATAACGGTTTGCACGACCGGATTACAAGTGAAGAGACGGACTTGAATGCAATTGGCAGACGAATAATTTTGCCATCGACTTTCACAGGTGGTCCTCGGCATATGGTTCAGCAATACAAAGATGCAATGGCGATGGGATGAGGCTCTGATGTGTGAAATCTAGTTTAAAATTTATAACAAGATCTACCGTTAACTGACTACAACACACTTACGGGTAGTGTACCCGTTCGTATGTAATATAGGTAACTGGCAAGACCAGGATCGAACACAAGGACTGATGTTGTACTAAAGGTTGTTAAAATGTAAATCAGAAGTCTGCAGATCCAAAACTCGCGCCGCGAGGAAGATAACTCGCGCCGCGAGTTTGCCTGGTTTCGCCGTTTCAGCTTCGTTTTCGACCATTCTTCATCCGTTAGTGCCTTTGGACCATTCCTAAGTCGTTTTCTACCATTTGTGAGTGAAATACCTGCCTTAGACCTGAAATCACTGGCAAATACCATAAAGCACCACAAAATATGTATAAACGGCTATCAACCGTGCCTAAAACGTCCAAATAAGATGTGGGAAATATGTATATATTGAGACACATCAAACCTCCCCACACTTAAACCTTGCTTGCCCTCAAGCAAGTATGCACTTTAATCAATTCTCAATAACCCAACAATTCACGATTTCATAAAACAAAACATAGTTATAAGAGAAGTTTCCTACCAAGCGGTGTCGAATACCAAAAGCAAATGCATTTAAAAACTAATGAGCAAAGTTTAAGACGAAATCAAAAAATTCGACTAATCTAGAGCAAAACCATCTTTCGGTTACAATTAGAATCCTCCCTATGCTTGTGTTAACACCTCTTGAACGTTTCTATCATTCCAATTGACCTTAGGCTCGTTCTTACTAAGCTATAATCTACTAGCAAGCATCAACATTATTATTGGTAACATAAGCAATATTCCACAATGATTATCGGTATAATTGTCCACATAAACACTCACGCCATTGGTTTTCCATAAGGTTTTCATTACGTTATACTTATGAGTCCCTTGACAAAACATACTCCTACGGTCTAGAATTGCAACTCTATCCACACATCAGGTGATCATACGGAAGTGTACTTTAAGCGTCCAGCCAGCGGTTCGCTACGGATACGTGAGTATCGTTAAGAGACATATGCCAGAACTCAAGGTTGGGTTACATATCCAGAGACCATGCTCTAAACACAAACACATGTGAGATTAAAAAGTTTTATAATTTAACACCCGTGATTTTCGATGAGACCCGTGTAACAAACTTTCTGACAACCCATCCCAAGTTGGGAGCTTTAGGTGAGCTAGGTAAAACGAAGTTACCCCAAGGACTTACTTGTTCGAATCTCAAAGACCACATTAGCATTAGACTATTGGAAAAAGATTATGCGCATTCCCACATGTGCCACTCGTTTGATGCCGAAGCACCCCAGACACCCCGATATAAAGACCAAACATAATGACTAGAGCTACAACCTATAACATAAGAATTAAGGACCGGACATCCGGTGTGCCAACCATATGTTGAGTCAAATTACCACAAGCATATTTAATACATTTCGAGCTTTTCATGCATACAAGTTGCAAAATTCAAATGGAAAACCTCAAGCGGTGCCTACCAATACATCATCTAGTGAAGCTATTATTCACATTAGGTTCATCATTAAGGTACAATTCGCAAGCAACCTAGATTATTTGAAGTTCGGGACAAGCCTATGACCTCTTGGAATGATGAAATGCCACAAGCACTAGGAAAGGAAAGCTAAAGGTAAACAATCTCAAGTTTTATCCTAGATTAGCAAAATTCAAAGTCCTCATTTCTCGTCTTTGCACAAAACCTATAGCCTCAAAAATTTAAAAACATAACCAAAATGCTAGTAAAGGAAGGAAACTTCAAAAAATTTCATTTTTCCAATTTACCAATCCCCCTCCCCACACTTAAGTTGTACATTGTCCTCAATGGACGAATAATTAAGGCAAAAGATGGGAAAAAGGGAAAAATACAAAATGTAGAAAGGAACAATGAAAAACCTCCGGGTGAAAGCAAGAATTCACCAATGCAAAGTTGAAGCCAAAATTTAAGTGAGTGCTGAACTGACTGCCAGCATAAACCCGCTTGTTTATTCCAAAATTTCCAAAAGCAATCTTCCAGAATTCAACTTGCAAACCCAAAATTTTCACCTGACAATCACCATAAACAAAAGACCAAACAAACTACAGAGTTCATAAATAAGGGAAATACGGAAAATACTACAAATGTATCATCGCCTAAATGGCGGAATTACAACCAAATCGAAAAGAAATAAAGTTCAAAGTTGCAAAAGTTTCAGAAGTTAGAAAAGAAAATAGAGTAGATCAATCATCCTCCATGTCATGGGAAGAGGGGACACCGTTACCAGCATCAGGATCTGCCGGCTCACCAAATATACCCCTGTAAAAATCATAGGCGGGTCCGGAGTAGCGCTCCCCAGTCGTGTGTCTATAGGTCCCAAACTGGGGCCTATCCTGAACACCCCCTGTGCTGCTGCTAGCACCTGCTGTGCTCGAACTCGGACCTGCCCAACCTGGCTGCTGTGGTGGATGCTGCTGACCTGGGTGCGGGCTGTAGAACCCGAAAGTAGTGCTGGCCGGCATGAAGATGGAGGGAGGACTAAAGGTCTGAGTAGGCGGTGGTGGAGGCGGGGAGTCCGGTCGGATCCAATGGTTGATGTAGGGGGACCAAGACTCGCACTGAAAGCCCATGCGGTTCACCTGGCTCCACATGGTCCTATGACCGTCCATCATCATGTCCTGAGTGTCTTGGAGCTCCCGCTGATGTCCCAGGATCTCATCGAGCTTGGTTCCCCAACCAGCAAAATCATAAGCCGGGTAAGGGTTAGGCTGCTGCTCCATCTGGGGTGGCGACTCCACCCTCTGTCTCTGAGCCGGCGGCTCCTGCTCCTCATCCGAATGTAAATCCCTCGCGTCAGTACTCCTCATCAACTTTGACTTCTTCATCTCCGTAGTGTCAATCAGGGAGGTGTTCAAACAAAGAGTAATACCCGACCTACCCGCGGGTGTGTCACAACCAAGCCTCTCCACCATCTGGGTCACAAAATGACCACACAAATACCTATGCTCCCGAGACTTATACATGTGTCTAGCCAAAATATACGGAGCACACCCGAACCAACCAGAAGAAGGGAGCTCCTGAAACTGCCTAAGCAACCACAAATCATCAGAGGTGAGCTTATCGGTTGCATTTCCCCGATGGAGAAATGAATAGGTGATCATCTTGTGAAGAATCCTCAGTCTCTTGGACCTAATGTCCGACACCTTGCTAACCCCCGAATAAAACCTGTCCTTCCCAGAAATGCCCAGCCAATATGTGTCAAACGTCCCATCGTCCTCAAAGAATGAAAGAGCAAATTGACTCCTGTTTATAAACGGATATACCTCCCCATCCTCAAACTCCTGAATCTGGAACATTCCACATAAGTATCCAAACTCGGCGACCGTACAGTGGCGCTGCTTACCTCCCAACCTAAAATGTATTACCCGATCCTCCATAGGATCCTGTATGGGTAAGTCTTGCACCTGCAGAGTAGAGTACAACTCTTGACACCACTCCTTCACCACCTCCTTTCTTAATTCAAAAATTATGTTCCACATTGGAATACGTATCAACCGACCAGCCCTTTCATCCATAAACTCGGTCAAAAATATCTGTTCAAAATAACCCATGACGTCCGCCTCTCGAATCATCGGCCAATCCATGGTCCGAGGAGCGACCAATACATAATCCTGGATTTCACACAACCTGTTCAAGTAAGCCTGGCGCTCCCCTTTTGGAGCATTCGGGAACTTAAGCCATGGATGGGTGGTGGGTTTCAGCGACCTAAACATGCTGCTCTGTCTTGCGGAGGGCGCCTTGTAGGTTTCATAAAGTAGTCAAACTCATAATCATGTGGCCAAACGTTGCCCTCATACCTTTGTGGTCCCTGTTGCCTCTGCAAAAACAACCAAAAATATACTTAATAAGTAGAAGGAGATACTAAGGAGTGATAACGAAAAGCTAAGAAGAAGAAACGACAAAAACGGGTTATCTGCACAGAAACTCGCGCCGCGAGGTTCCCTGCTCGCGCCGCGAGTCAGTTCGATTTTTTTTTTTTTTTGGTTTTTCTGGGTGGGTTTTCTCACTAGTTAACAATGTAGTAACTAATTTGGATTAAAAGAACAAAAGGAAGATTAAATCTTAAAAAGCCCTAAATTAAAAATGATGAACCCTAATTGGATTTTTCTAAGATTAATCTCCAAAATTAGACAATACTAAGTGACATAACATCCATACAACACTATCTAAGCAATCAACAAGCATCAATTGAAAGAAAAATTAAAGATAAAAACAAACCCTACTTGTTATTGAAATAAAGATTAAAAAGAAAAGAGAAAAGAACTTACCCTTGACATGATGAGGATGATGATATGAGGATAAAGAGAAAAAAATCTTGAAGAGAGGAAGAAGAAATTACAAACATCACCTCAGATGTTTCCCCTTCATCAACCCTAGCCACTACCTTACGTGACCTCCTATCTCTATTTGAAGTCCTAGAAACTTGAGCTTTTGCCATATCTTCAAATATTTTCCAAAGCTCACTCGAGGTTTTGTAACTAATGCTACCTCCGCACGTCATTACCATCTTCTCATAACTCTCCCTATTCATCCCATCCATGAATATCCCCACAATCTCGGTGTCACTCACCCCATGCCCGGGACATTCCCACAATAGATCTTTCATTCTTACCCAAGCCTCAACTATAGACTCATCCTCATCTTGCCTAAAAGATCTAATTACAAGTGTGTGAGGATAAATCGTAGGCCAATAGAATCCTGCATCAAACACTTTCTTCCCCGTCACCGATGGCCCATAATGCCCACCGGTTGGTCCATGGTGGCATTCATCCAAAATTCTTCTAGTTTCACCTCCCCAAACACATCTTCTAATCATGCCATCCGCACACACTTTGAACAAATACGGCTCTTCCCAAAAATAGTGCTTGATTTTGGAGAAAAATTTCTTTCTTTGTTGCGAAGATCACCCCTTAGGCAAAATTCTTGCACACAAATAGTTAGCAATATCGGCGTACCAAGGGGCTTCTTCATCCTCCACCTACATCAAAAACTCATCGGGAAAAGAATCATTAATCTCATGCTCCTTCAACACGTCAAGGTGAGGGTTTTCGAGCCTACTCAAGTGGTCGGCGGCAACATTTTCAGCCCCACTTTTGTCTTTGATCTCAATATCAAACTCTTGCAAAAGCAAGACCCAACGAAGCAAACGGGGTTTAGCATCTTGCTTTGAGAACAAGTATTTCAAGGTCGAATGATCGGTGAACACGATGGTTTTATTCAACACCAAGTAAGGTCTAAACTTGTCAAAAGCATACACCACCGCCAACAACTCTTTTTCGGTCACGGTGTAATTTTGTTGGGCGGGGTTTAGGGTTTTGCTAGCAAAGTAGATAGGACGAAAATGCTTCTCATCCCTTTGGCCAAGAACGGCCCCCAAAGCATAATCACTAGCATCACACATAAGTTCGAAGGGTAAAGACCAATTGGGTGAAGTCATTATTGGAGCATTTGTCAATTTGTCTTTCAAAAGAGAAAAAGCGTTTAGACACTCATCATTAAACTCAAAAGGAATGTCTTTTTCCAACAATCTAGTCATAGGCCTTGTGATTTTATAAATATCTTTGATGAACCGCCGGTAAAACCCGGCATGACCTAGAAAACTTCTTACCGACTTCACATTTGTTGGTGGAGTAATTTAGTCATGACATCAATTTTAGCCTTGTCAACCTCAAGACCCGCCCTTGACACTTTGTGACCCAACACAATGCCTTCTTTGACCATAAAATGGCATTTTTCCCAATTAAGCACCAAGTGTGCTTTTTCACATCTCTCAAGCATTTTATCCAAGTTAGCCAAACAACTATCAAATGAATTACCAAACACCGAAAAATCATCCATGAAAACTTCCATGGAGGTTTCAATCATATCATGGAAAATGGCCAACATGCATCTTTGAAACGTACCCGGTGCATTACATAAACTAAAAGGCATTCAGCTATCAGCATATGTTCCAAAAGGACAAGTAAAAGTTGTTTTCTCTTGATCATTAGGATCAATGGGTATTTGGAAGTACCCGGAAAAACCATCTAGAAAACAAAAGAATTCATTACCCGCCAATCTTTCAAGCATTTGGTCCATGAAGGGTAAAGGGAAATGGTCCTTTTTGGTGGCTTCATTCAACTTACGGTAATCAATACAAACTCTCCAACCGGTAACAGTTCTAGTTGGGACCAATTCATTCTTCTCATTTGTTACAACGGTCATCCCTCCCTTCTTTGGTACACAATGTACCGGGCTAACCCATGGACTATCCGATATTGGAAAAATAATACCCGCATCAAGTAGCTTAACAATTTCCTTTTTTACAAAATCTTTCATGTTAGGATTAAGCCTTCTTTGCCTTTGAATCACCGGTTTTACATTTTCAATTAGATTGATTTTATGTTTGCAAAAATCGGGACTTATTCCAGGTATATCGGATGTCTTCCATGCAAAGGCCTTTTTATGGGCCTTTAAAATGGACATGAGTTTAGCCTTCTCCTCACCCGAGAGTGATGAGGAGATAACAACGGGGAGAAGAGACGTACCTTCCAGGAATGCGTATTCCAAATGATCGGGCAATGGCTTGAGCTCTAAATCCGTAGGAGGATTATCAATGGAAGTGGGCAGCTTGTTGCTTGGAATTCTTTCAATTTCTTCAAACCCTTCTTCCTCCAATGGGGTGTCATCCATGCTTAGTGCCATAATCTCTTCAATCTCTTCCACTTGGTCACTAGTGACATCTCCCTCTCCAATGCTAGCCAAGCGATCATCATTTCCCTCACCATCAATTCCAACAAGCTCCAACATTTCCAATTCAACCGCATTATCTATAACATCAATTTTAAAACAAGTGTCATCGGAAGAATAAGAATGTTGCAAGGTTTTTTCAATTTTAATCACAATCCGGTCTTCCCCGACCCCCAAGGAAATTTCCTTGTCCTTTACCCGAATGATAGCATCCGCGGTATATAGGAATGGTCGGCCCAAAATGAGAGGCACCCTTGTGTCCTCTTCCATCTCCAAAATAACAAAATCGACCGGAAACACAAATTTGCCTACTTGCACTAGCAAGTTCTCGGCCACCCCCAATGGGTATTGAAAAGAATGATCCGCAAGGCGGATGCTCATTTTAGTGGGTTTCAATTTCCCCAAAGAGAGTTTTCTAAAAATGGAATAAGGCATCAAGTTGATGCTTGCCCCAAGGTCGGCCAACGCTTTATAAGACAATTTTCTACTAAAAGTGCAAGTGATAAGAAAACTCCCTGGATCCGAAAGCTTAGGTGGAAGCTTGTTTCGGATGACCGCCGAGCATTCTTCATTGAGGAAAGTTGCTTTTGCCTCATCAAGCTTCTTCTTGTCCGTCACAAGTTCTTTGATGAACTTGGCATAGTTAGGCATGCCCGAAATGAGATCAACTAACGGCACATTGATAGTAACCGTCTTGATCATGTCAAAGAACTTGTTGTATTGTTCCTGGATCTTTTCATTCCTCAAGCGTTGAGGAAAAGGAATCTTGGGCTTGTATGGCTTCACTTCGGGTTCCTTGATTGGTGTAGCTTTAGGGACCGAAGTGGTCACCACCGGCGGTGACTCCATCTCTTCTTCTTTATCAATATCTTCTTCAAACTGCCCATCTCGAGGAGAAACGTTAGAAATACAAGAATTATCAATAGGAGGAGTACTTACCTTTCTGGACCGTGTGGTTATGGCATTAACGGTTTTATTCCGGTGTTTGGCTGCTTTGTACCTATCATCCCCATTTCTCCATGATCCTCCTTGGCCTTGATTCGGGTTTTGTTGGGTATTGCTCAGAAGAGTACCCGGTTGCCTTTCTTGGTTTCCCATTCTATCAATTCTCTTTTCCAAGTTGGAGATCAAAGCATGGTTGTTGCGGTTGCTGATGTCTAACTTGTCATGCAACCCTCCAATCTTGTCATTCAAAATCTTAGAGTAATTCTCCATTGAAGCATTTCGCTTCTCTTGAGCCTCCTCCCTCTTGTCTTGTTTATCGAGAAACTTGGCCATCATGGCCATGAGAGGTGATCCTTCACCTTGATTTTCTTCCTTCCTAGGAGGTGATGGTGGTTGCTGTTGTTGAGGTGCTCCATGATTATCATCTTTTTGCCACCTACCTTGAAAATTACCACCACGATTGTTAGAATAAGAATTAAAAGAGTTAGAAGGGTTACCTTGATATCGGCTTTGGAAGTTGCCACCCCGTTGAAAGAGAGGTTGGTATTGGCCTTGGCGTTGATTTTGCACGAAATTCACATCTTCTTGGGCAACCGAATCACACTCATCGGGATGATGTGGACCTCCACAATGAGTACATCCCCCGGCCATAATCTTCACATCCCGCTCAAGTCCACCAAAGTTGTTCTCCACCATTGAGAACCTTTCGTCCATTCGGTTTGAAAGTGCCCGAATTTCAGAAATCACCTCAGATGTTTCCCCTTCATCAACCCTAGCCACTACCTTACGTGACCTCCTATCTCTATTTGAAGTCCTAGAAACTTGAGCTTTTGCCATATCTTCAAATATTTTCCAAAGCTCACTCGAGGTTTTGTAACTAATGCTACCTCCGCACGTCATTACCATCTTCTCATAACTCTCCCTATCATCCCATCCATGAATATCCCCACAATCTCGGTGTCACTCACCCCATGCCCGGGACATTCCCACAATAGATCTTTCATTCTTACCCAAGCCTCAACTATAGACTCATCCTCATCTTGCCTAAAAGATCTAATTACAAGTATGAGCTCTCTTTCCCGATTAGCGGGGAAGAATCTCTCAATCATTTGTGAGCCTCTCCCGTGAGAGACATGGGAAAAAGCTTCATTTTAATGTTGTTGGCCTGATTTTCCCCATAATTGAATAAGTTGCAAATCATCTCAAACTTGTCAAGATGCTCATGAGGATCCCTTTTATGCCTTCCGTCAAAGCATAAATCCTTAACCATTTGCAAATGGTTGCCTTTCACCGTGAAAGTGTCAATCTCGGGAGAACGAATGGCCGATTGGCGAGAAGTTGGTATAGTTCGAGGAAGGTCCTCGATCTTCATGTTGAAGAGATCGGGGGGGTTTTGTTGCCCGGCCATGTTAACGGTTGTTCTCGGTGATTCGGGTGAAGTAGGTGTTTTATCGGAAAGTGGTTCTTCTTTTTCGGAATAGTAACCCCACTCGTTACTTCCCGACTCGTAATAAGTCTCGTGAAGTATGTGGTCGGATTTGGGTCTAGGAGTGGTGTCTATGAAAAACGGGTCGGAAGTTGATGGTTGTGATGTTTGTGTTTTGGTGCGCTTTTTGAGTTTTTCGGGATTGGATGTGGCCTTCACTAATGGTCTCCCAGAAGTTCGAGTGTTCATCCACTACCTGGAAATATTCTGCGAACACAACACAACAAACAAACCTTAATAGCACCTGGGGTACACTTAAAGCAAAATAAAATGAAATAAAGCAAGTAACTTCTCCGTGCGAAGCACGAAAAAGGATCGATTCACAGAATCTCAACCAAAAGTACTAAAAATCAATCCCCGGCAGCGGCGCCAAAAACTTGATGTGTGAAATCTAGTTTAAAATTTATAACAAGATCTACCGCTAACTGACTACAACACACTTACGGGCAGTGTACCCGTTCGTATGTAATATAGCTAACTGGCAAGACCAGGATCGAACACAAGGACTGATTGTTGTACTAAAGGTTGTTAAAATGTAAATCAAGAGAAGTTTGGTTTGTGACCGAATTGTCACTTTGCGTTTCTGAAAGCTATGTAATCAACAAGTAAATAAAAGTACTCAACCGGCGTCAATCGAGAGCACACAAAAATAGTTAGAGTTGTAACAAATAATTAAAAAGCCATCTATGTCGAATCCGCTACACAAAAAAGTCTAGGTTGCATATGGGTTAAGCTCAAAATTCTTTAATGTTGGTGATAATAATCGTGACAAGACAAAACACAACCGGCGTGCACTCCGTTTGTAAATCGACTCAATCACCTAATCAATGCAATTTCTTGCAACAAGTGGTACCACCACCCCTGCTACAATTCCTTGAACTAACTAGTTTATTTGATTATTTAAATAACAATTTTATCTTTGTGAAAGAAACGTGGTACCACCAACCGTTAAATCCACTTAACAAAGTAATTTCTATTCAACTTGTATCATTTACTATCATACCATGACCTAGCAAGAGTTATTCATAGACAAACAACTCAAATAATACTTGCATTCAACTAGTACCACTATCGAAGAACACAAATATCACCAAGAAAACGAGTTTAAGTAGAAGAAATCACTTCATTAAGATCTTGACAAAATGTTAAGTAAAACCAACTTGAATTCAAAATATTATGCAACCATAACTAATTGTTTCACTTCATCTTCATAGATGTATAGAGATTTAGCTACTCATAATGAAAATAACTAGAGATTCAAATAACAAGGAGAACATAGTTACCAAGGATGAAGTAATAATCCAAATCGAGGTTACAACCGAGCTACAATCACTAATCTAGAATCAAAATTAATCTTCAAGTCTTCAAATGATGTTGGAGTAGTGAAAACCCTTGAAAAACCCTAAAAATCGTCTGTAGGAAAAGTGTATAGGTTGTGGTATCCAAGATTAGGTTTAGGGTTGAGTGGGTGTTGGTATTTATACCCCAGGAGAGAGAAAATCGTGTTGCCAGACCAAAGTCGCGCCGCGAGGGCCATTTGTCGCGCCGCGAGGTTCAAAACAAAATGATCAGAAGTCTGCAGATCCAAAACTCGCGCCGCGAGGAAGATAACTCGCGCCGCGAGTTTGCCTGGTTTCGCCGTTTCAGCTTCGTTTTCGACCATTCTTCATCCGTTAGTGCCTTTGGACCATTTCTAAGTCGTTTTCTACCATTTGTGAGTGAAATACCTGCCTTAGACCTGAAATCACAAGCAAATACCATAAAGCACCACAAAATATGTATAAACGGCTATCAACCGTGCCTAAAACGTCCAAATAAGATGTGGGAAATATGTATATATTGAGACACATCAGGCTCCTTTGCAACATAGATTTGCTTTTGAATAAGATGTGGGAAATATGTATATAGGACCTTTCGAGATGTTTGTAAGGTCAATCAAGTTTTCGGTGGTAAAGTAGTAGTGCTGGGTGGAGATTTTCGTCAGATTCTGCCGGTTGTGCCGCATTCACGTAGAAATGATGTTGTTGGCGCTGCAATTAACAGGTCGGCATCTATATGGAGGAACTGCCGCGTTTTCCACTTGACAATTAACATGAGACTTCGTGACCCGTCTGTCTCTGATGCAGACAGAGCTCACATGGCTTCCTTCAATGAATGGATATTGGATTTGGGGGATGGAAAACTTCCTGCTGTAGCACTTGACAACGAAGACGAACCTACTTGGATAACCATTCCTGATGATATGTTGATTCCTGTTTGCCAGGAACCTATTGCAGCCATTCTAGAACACACATATCCTGATTTGATCAACAGAATGACTGACGTATCATACTTGA
>CM067167.1:79389907-79439591 GCA_034093135.1 Erigeron breviscapus
TTTTTTTTTTTTTTTTTTTTTTTTTTTTTTTTTTTTTTTTTTTTTTTTTTTTTTTTTTTTTTTTTTTTTTTTTTTTTTTTTTTTTTTTTTTTTTTTTTTTTTTTTTTTTTTTTTTTTTTTTTTTTTTTTTTTTTTTTTTTTTTTTTTTTTTTTTTTTTTTTTTTTTTTTTTTTTTTTTTTTTTTTTTTTTTTTTTTTTTTTTTTTTTTTTTTTTTTTTTTTTTTTTTTTTTTTTTTTTTTTTTTTTTTTTTTTTTTTTTTTTTTTTTTTTTTTTTTTTTTTTTTTTTTTTTTTTTTTTTTTTTTTTTTTTTTTTTTTTTTTTTTTTTTTTTTTTTTTTTTTTTTTTTTTTTTTTTTTTTTTTTTTTTTTTTTTTTTTTTTTTTTTTTTTTTTTTTTTTTTTTTTTTTTTTTTTTTTTTTTTTTTTTTTTTTTTTTTTTTTTTTTTTTTTTTTTTTTTTTTTTTTTTTTTTTTTTTTTTTTTTTTTTTTTTTTTTTTTTTTTTTTTTTTTTTTTTTTTTTTTTTTTTTTTTTTTTTTTTTTTTTTTTTTTTTTTTTTTTTTTTTTTTTTTTTTTTTTTTTTTTTTTTTTTTTTTTTTTTTTTTTTTTTTTTTTTTTTTTTTTTTTTTTTTTTTTTTTTTTTTTTTTTTTTTTTTTTTTTTTTTTTTTTTTTTTTTTTTTTTTTTTTTTTTTTTTTTTTTTTTTTTTTTTTTTTTTTTTTTTTTTTTTTTTTTTTTTTTTTTTTTTTTTTTTTTTTTTTTTTTTTTTTTTTTTTTTTTTTTTTTTTTTTTTTTTTTTTTTTTTTTTTTTTTTTTTTTTTTTTTTTTTTTTTTTTTTTTTTTTTTTTTTTTTTTTTTTTTTTTTTTTTTTTTTTTTTTTTTTTTTTTTTTTTTTTTTTTTTTTTTTTTTTTTTTTTTTTTTTTTTTTTTTTTTTTTTTTTTTTTTTTTTTTTTTTTTTTTTTTTTTTTTTTTTTTTTTTTTTTTTTTTTTTTTTTTTTTTTTTTTTTTTTTTTTTTTTTTTTTTTTTTTTTTTTTTTTTTTTTTTTTTTTTTTTTTTTTTTTTTTTTTTTTTTTTTTTTTTTTTTTTTTTTTTTTTTTTTTTTTTTTTTTTTTTTTTTTTTTTTTTTTTTTTTTTTTTTTTTTTTTTTTTTTTTTTTTTTTTTTTTTTTTTTTTTTTTTTTTTTTTTTTTTTTTTTTTTTTTTTTTTTTTTTTTTTTTTTTTTTTTTTTTTTTTTTTTTTTTTTTTTTTTTTTTTTTTTTTTTTTTTTTTTTTTTTTTTTTTTTTTTTTTTTTTTTTTTTTTTTTTTTTTTTTTTTTTTTTTTTTTTTTTTTTTTTTTTTTTTTTTTTTTTTTTTTTTTTTTTTTTTTTTTTTTTTTTTGGTTTTTGTTTTTTTTATTTTTCTTTTTTTTTTTTTTTTTTCATTTTATTTAAGTTATTTTTTATATAATATGTTTTTTTTTTTCATTTATATATACATATTTTTATATTTATATTTATTATTAAAGGATTGACTTTTTTCCAAAAGTGATAAGACATGTGAACAGTCTAACATTAATCCGTTTACATTGACAGCTGGTTCCAATAATGTCTATATATCTTCCTAACAAGATCATTACACATGGCAAAATCAAGGGGTGAGATAATACAAGAGAATTAGTGGATTACATGTGTCAACAAGTAGTGGTATTGATCATTTTCCATATATATATATACTGAGTATCACGTACATTGCATATTTAAATCCTACAAATTATACTAACAACATTCTTATCAAATGGCAGAAGAAATCCTTTCAGTATGGTGGTTTGAACATAAAAAGTTCTTTCTCATAATGACCAATGGAATGAAAAAGAAGTATGATTCGGCACGAGGAGTGATTCATGATTCTATCCGAGATGTACTTAAAAGAATGTACGAGTTAGGCATCCCTCCAGCATCTTATACGTCTGAGACTGTAGCACTTATGAGAGTTTTGGGCAAGATGTTTGGTCAAGAGAATGAGGATGATATTGATACTGTAACTGTATCTTCATGGGAACTGTTACCTGTATCATTTGATATCAGGGTTACATGGAGCGATGAACAAGTTAAGGATTTCCAACCCAGGGAAATATCTTTCTCGGATGATATTAATTTTTTAAAAGAGCTAAGCAAAATCGAGTTGGTCAACACAGGTGATGAATTATTTGGAACCAGGCTTCAAGAGTTGGTGAGAGCTCAGGTTAGCCTTTGGGAAGTAGATCCATTTTCTGATGATGATGAGATGGATGAAGATGAAGATGAACTACAAGGTAGTTTAGGATTTGAGTGTGAACGTGCCTCAGATTTTAGTGTGACAAAATGATTAATTATTATTAATGTAATCATTTGAATGGTTTATATATAAGTTATAGTTTTTATATAATACTGTTTTTTTTCCCGATTTATATATACATATTTTTATATTTATATTTATTTTTAATATATTACATTTCATTATTTATAAAAAAAAGTGTAAAACATTAAGTGTTTTATATTAAAAGAAAAAATGTCAATTTATATAATAATATGATGATAAGTATTTATGTTTTTTATTAACACTTTTGTTTTATATTATTATTATTATTATTTTATTTATTTATTTATTTATTGTTAAAATCATCACTTTCATTAGAAAATAATAGGATTTACAAGAAATTAGTGGGAACCCGAGATACTATCTGGGCCCCCACTCCTCTAGCTATAGCAAAACTAATCCTATTAAATATATGAGCAGCAGCACGTGCTCCAATGTCTTGAGCCATGGAGAACTTTCGGATTCGCTTGAGCAGGGTCACTGCATCCTTCTCAAGTTCTCCAAAGGAAGAAAACGAGAAAGGGATAAAACCATATCCAATACCTGCACACTTAGCCTTATACTTATCTCGTTTACGGTGTGCAGCCTCAGTCACCGCACGACCAGGCGCAAAGTCAACCATACCAGTCTGCGTCAAGGGCGATGACCCTGTCAAATCGACACATACATCAAGGCCTCCATCCCACGAGTAAAGCAATATATCAGCTGGACGTAAGGTGTTGTCTCTTTCTCCAATAAGCCCAATATCAACTTCTTTACGAGCCGAGACCCCAGACCGTGAGCAAATGTCAACCAAGGTGTCACGCACCACGTTATGCCAGTGTTTAATACCAATAATACCAGCACATGATACAGCATGGTCCCCATAAATATCCCCCGGAAATACCTTGGAACAAGCTGAGCATGGCATCTAAACACAAAACAGGGGAACACCTAGCCGATAACATAAAACACAGCGGTTGGTTCTGGCATTCATAGTTTGTCCCAAACCAGAGATCGGAACCACCCTAAGCCAGTTGGAAGTATAGTCTTCCATTTGAGATTTCCATAATGCCAATTGCCGAGGAGATAGAGAAAAAGTGGATTCAACCGTTTGGGTAACTCGAGTGAAATATATATCTGCCAGTTTCTTCATAAGTTTGGGGGCAGCGATCTCACTTCGATTACTTAAAAGGTCAATCGCCATTTTTGCATTAAAAAGCACGCAAGGCATTATTATTATTATTATTATTACTCCCGGACAAAGTCCGGGCATTATACTAGTTTTTTCGTGTTTGTTTATTATTTGATATTAAATTGTTATGTTATTGTTATTTTTCATCTTTTAATTTAGTTTGTTGTCAATTGTAGTTTGATTATGACTTCTTCTACTACAAAAAGGTTATTCTTTTAAATTTGTTTTGTTCATGTTTTGTTACTTTTCACCTGTTCTGTTATTTATTATTTTAATATTTACGTTTGATATATATATATATTTAGACTATCCGCCCATTGTAAGGGCCCGAAGATTAGTAGATAATAAAAGACAGTAAAATAAATGAATGAGTATTTATTTCCAGAAGATTAGTAGATAATAAAAGACAGTAAAATAAATGAATGAGTATTTATTTCCACCTTTTCTTCCCCTGAATAATGTATAAAAGTATAATTTTTTTTATAAGACCGGTATCCCATTTTTTTGGAGCATGACATAGATTTTCCCAAAAAAAATACACTTCGTGGAAAGGGAGGCTACCCCATCATTGTATATTCGTATGTAGTGCCACCCGTGGTACAAGGGAAACACATGGATAAATAGACATACCACATAGTTAAAGGTGGAGCTTCATTTGTTTATCACAAGAAAGAAAAATGAGCCAAAACTCCTGTAAACATTTTAAGTTGATCTTCTCGGAGTAAGGACAGTGATCATCAATGCAACAGTCAACTTTTTCTAATACATCTGGGGGTTCATATAAATGTAACATGGAATATTTACAGCTCTCCTCTCTATCTCCACTGTGGTTATGTATACAACTATTATTAACTAGACTTCGACTCGATGTCAATGTCTTCCTTAGGTTTGCTGTCATTGGGATTATCATTAGGAAGAAGATGTAGCAGTGGCAAAGGTAACAACGAGCTGAGGTTGCAGACGATTATGAGAAGGGCCAAGTTGTCAAACTTGTCCTTGGTGATACCCATAACTTGGGTCAAACCAGCACCAAAAAGACCTCCAAGGACACTTCCACCATTGGATACAGACATTAGGGTTGCAAATAGAGTTGCTTCCATTCCCTCTGGACAGAGTCTCGCTGCTAGAACAAGAACCGGCATGAAAGAGGCCTGCATCAAATTATCTAATCTTTTAGCAACGGAACCATGTGCTTCACTTTGCATTTGAATTTTTTTTAAAAAGAAAAAAATTCTACCCTCTTTTTCTCCTGTTTATTAACATAATAATAACAAACATTCTCTCTGCAAAATCCAATTGGTGCGTGAACAATAGAACCTTTCCTATTCGAGATAAAATCTAACCCAAATTTGAGAAGTTGCACCCTAGTAGTCATTACAATCACGATTAAGATCTGATACATTTCTTAACATTGGTTGTATTATATTTACAGGAAAGATTTGATCAAATTACTTATAAAGGGGTCTACTTAGGCTATATGATTAATCTTTACACGGAGTAATACACTTATGCACAAAAGCAGAAAGTTCGACTAAAAAGGATAGGTCAGTGGGGGGTGATAGTCACCCAAAGTGTCTTTTTTAATGCACACAATTTACTAATACCTTAATAGAAGAAACTATATTATTGTGGTAATATAAAATTATCCCTTTATTATTTACAGAGTATCTATAAAAACTAAGCAATAATTGTTTTGGGGGTTGACTTCTTTAAACTGATTACCTAACTACCTGATCAGCCCATTTTGCCATCTCCATTATTATATGTCTCTCGTTATAAATCAAAGACTTCACTAAACAGCGTGTGAGCTAAAATGTAGCACATAATTTGACCAGAGGTATAAAAAAAGATGAGTCTGTAATCAATGAAAGCAAAAGTAGGTATACAAATTAATTACCTGACCAAGAACTGTTATGATTAAAGAATCCCCGATTGCAAACCATTCATCACTAATACCAAACTGCCGATTTAACCCAGTCACGAGGATAACCTATAAAATGTGGAATGACGGTTTATAAATATATAAGGAAAAAGTAAATGCAATCCTGAGTCAACCCAAGGGCAGTCCCAGTTTACTATCCAGGAAAACATTAACACAAACCTGAGTCAACCCAAGGGCAGTACCAGTTACAGTTGTACCCAGAAAAATCTTCCGCAAAGGAACATTTTTCAAAAATCCATTATAAAGTCCAACACCAAGAAGCGAAGCAATTGAGGTCACAAGCTTGACACGCCCCAAAAATTCTGGTGTAAATCCAAGTTTGTTTGTTCTGGATTAAAAATGAGTGTGTTATTATATATTGTGACACAATGGTAAAAAGTCCTACAAATGTTGTCGAGGTGACAATTTCCACCCATTTATTTATGATTGAATGATACAGGTTATGTCTTTCTTTAGAAGGTCAAAGAGGCAAAATAAGAATGATAGCTTAAACTGAAATGCACCAAACGGGTCAATAATGCATAAAACCTCCTAAATCATCTTATCCAAAACACCAGATTATCATCAAAATCAATTATATGAGTCATATCTAAAGGTCTAAATATATATAAACATTTTAATAACTTCGGATGAAAACTACTTTGGGTCGACCCATTTTAACATGTACAGCTAATTACAGTTATTTGCTTTGACCCATCAACCAACCTGCCCATTTTGTCACCTCCAATGGTGTATTAAATAAAAATATAATATAAAAAAGGATTTGCATAAGCAATGATGTAACGTACGTGAAGTAAAACATGGCAGACTCTGAGTGAGGAGTTGCCTGCCAGAGAAATATAAACATGGTGGGAAGAAATACATTAGGCTGTTTGACAGCTTGCCACAACTCCAGGATGCTTCCTTTCGAGGTATCAAAAAAACTAGAAGCACCTGGTATGATATTCTGTCCCCTTGATGGACCACGAATACGTTGCTCTTTGACCAATACAGCAACTGCAGATGTCAACAAAGGTAGTAATGCTGTAAGACCAAAAACAAACCTGCAAAAGTTAATACCTAGTCAGGAATTAATCGTTGGTAGAGACAATTAGAGGCAGAATGATGGGCGGGTCTGGTATGTTAGGATCAGCCACTAGATAGGAACTGCCTTAAGCACAGCGGAAGCAACAAAGCAAGAAAATAAAGAACACGACACAAGAATTTAACGTGGTTCGGTCTGGGTCTGACCTACATCCACCGGCTGCAAATGGGTAGTTTATTATCACATTGTTTTGAGGTGTTGTCTTACAAATACATAAACATCTCTTATATAGAGATATAGATAGCTTTACAACTGCCATCATTGGAGAGACAAAGGAGAGTAAACAAAGTATCAGGAGTTGATACAAGTGCATTAATGCATGGGTTCCTCCAGACTTTTCTACCAAAAGTGGACCCCTTGTCTACTACTTTTGACTAATCAAAAACAGTGGGCCTCCACACTTCCTTGGCTTCACACATACTCTAACAATCTCCCACTTGAAGCCACGGAACAATCTTCACCTGTGCTTCAACTGTGCATATGTATTTCTGTAAGAACTTTAAACATACATTGGTACAGAAGTCTTCCAGGTCCAGCTCACAAGAACAAACCAAACTTCAAACCATAGTAACCCCAATCAAAACTCCACAGGAACAGAAGTCTTCCAGGTCCAGCTCCCAAGAGCAAACCAAACTTCAATCCATATATCCCATTTTAGCCCGCCCAATCATCAGTAAACCGAAGGGCACATTGAAGCTGTAAACCGCTCCAATACAGTCAGACACAGCTGACCCAGTCATGGCGAAGTCCACCCATGACTCATCCTCAATCTCAACCGGCTCCTACTGATTTGAAATACCGGCTCCAGAGACTCCAGAGGAAACAACAACACTCTCCACTAGCAGTAACCTCACAGGAGAGATTTCATTCGGAAACCTGGTCTTCAGAACCCAACGTCGATTTCAACATGTGTCAAAACACTCCTCGTGCTCCCACTGTTACAAAATCCCATCCAAGTTCAAAACCTCCGAATACGCTCGAACAGATTACCTGAAAGTCCCAGAGTCCTTTACTGCAAACTGGACTCGTATAACTCTCGAATCAGCGAGCCAAGACTTTTCTCCGAAAGTTGGTTCAATTCTTCCGGTAGTGCAGTAATCTGCACACTCCAAAAGTCTAATCAACAGATTCACTTGCTCCACTACAGTAGGTAACATAAAATGAAGAAAACCATAATCTGTAACAAGAGTCTTCACTGCCTTCCAATGAGATCCAATGCATCAACCTAGACACATTCTCATAAGCAGAATTCTTCACTGCCTTCCAATGAGCTCCAATGCATCAACCCAGACACATTCTCATAAGCAGAATTCTATCAACCTCCGGACGACTCTAAAATCCTAAAACCCTGAACACCTCATGCAACCTCACAAGTCAACTACGCCCAGCTCCCACTGTCCTTGTTATTCCAACCTATGCTAAACAAACTCCATGAGCCAAACCTCCACTCGTACTCCTCCAGTGAAAACCTTCACCCAATACCAGTACAAAGATCCACTCAAAAAAGTCAAACCACTGATCAACACTGAACATCCACAGTTCCAGACCAGTTAACAGCAAACGATCAATAACAGCAGTAGAGAAAACAAGCGTTAGTTCCATGACTTGACTAACTCCTTTTTCACTTGTGTCGACACTAGCAACACCGGAACAGAATACTCAAAACCCAGAGCACTCCAAACCTGCTAGCTCTATTTTCTTCAATACCAGTACCATATCTAAGTTCTCATGACAAAACCCGTCACAAGAAACCAACAGAAATCCAATCCAATCTTAAAACATCTGTATATACCTGGTCGAACAAAGGCTTAACCTTAATCAACCTAATACCTTGTTTCAATGGACTAACTTCAAACAATGGTACTTATCTTCTTTTCTTTTCTAATCGATCAAGGTAATATCACAGCAACAAACTTGATAACAACCACTCGCAAAACCACATCCTAATCGTGAATCAGACTAACCCGAGATACAACTCAATACCTCAACCTCTGACGAATGACGAACAAGAATGTCTCGGTGGTAACCAATAACAGTAGCCAATACCTTTCGAACAAGAAAACTGAAACATTGCTTTTATCTTTCTTTCAATCAATCAACACCAAAGAACCCCAAATTCCAGAAACCTTTATCACACCCACTGACCAAAAAAAATCAATCAAAAAACAACTGGACAGATTTTTGAACAGATTTCAGATCTGATGTGAACAAAAGTTGCAAATGGCGGCTGGTGGTGACGGGAACAGGTATAACAGTGGCAAACACAACCACAAAACCAAACCCAGAAAACCAGATCGAACAGAAAGAAAACACAGCAGTTCAGCGGCAGCATCAGGCCCTAAACACTGCTGTAAAACAGCAGCAACAGCAGCAAACAGCTGCAAAATCAGCAGCAAGATCAAAGCCGGATCAGACCTGGAACAGCAGCAACAGCTGCAAAACAGCTGCTGAAAATAGCAGCAGCAAACCAGAATCTGATCAACCAATTCGAACAGCAGCAGAATTGAGAACAGCAGCAGCAATCAATCAATTCAAACAGCAGCAATCGAATTAAACGAACAGCCTTAGCTCTGATACCACTTGTTAGGATCAGCCACTAGATAGGAACTGCCTTAAGCACAGCGGAAGCAACAAAGCAAGAAAATAAAGAACACGACACAAGAATTTAACGTGGTTCGGTCTGGGTCTGACCTACATCCACCGGCTGCAAATGGGTAGTTTATTATCACATTGTTTTGAGGTGTTGTCTTACAAATACATAAACATCTCTTATATAGAGATATAGATAGCTTTACAACTGCCATCATTGGAGAGACAAAGGAGAGTAAACAAAGTATCAGGAGTTGATACAAGTGCATTAATGCATGGGTTCCTCCAGACTTTTCTACCAAAAGTGGACCCCTTGTCTACTACTTTTGACTAATCAAAAACAGTGGGCCTCCACACTTCCTTGGCTTCACACATACTCTAACAATCTCCCACTTGAAGCCACGGAACAATCTTCACCTGTGCTTCAACTGTGCATATGTATTTCTGTAAGAACTTTAAACATACATTGGTACAGAAGTCTTCCAGGTCCAGCTCACAAGAACAAACCAAACTTCAAACCATAGTAACCCCAATCAAAACTCCACAGGAACAGAAAGTCTTCCAGGTCCAGCTCCCAAGAGCAAACCAAACTTCAATCCATATATCCCATTTTAGCCCGCCCAATCATCAGTAAACCGAAGGGCACATTGAAGCTGTAAACCGCTCCAATACAGTCAGACACAGCTGAACCAGTCATGGCGAAGTCCACCCATGACTCATCCTCAATCTCAACCGGCTCCTACTGATTTGAAATACCGGCTCCAGAGACTCCAGAGGAAACAACAACACTCTCCACTAGCAGTAACCTCACAGGAGAGATTTCATTCGGAAACCTGGTCTTCAGAACCCAACGTCGATTTCAACATGTGTCAAAACACTCCTCGTGCTCCCACTGTTACAAAATCCCATCCAAGTTCAAAACCTCCGAATACGCTCGAACAGATTACCTGAAAGTCCCAGAGTCCTTTACTGCAAACTGGACTCGTATAACTCTCGAATCAGCGAGCCAAGACTTTTCTCCGAAAGTTGGTTCAATTCTTCCGGTAGTGCAGTAATCTGCACACTCCAAAAGTCTAATCAACAGATTCACTTGCTCCACTACAGTAGGTAACATAAAATGAAGAAAACCATAATCTGTAACAAGAGTCTTCACTGCCTTCCAATGAGATCCAATGCATCAACCTAGACACATTCTCATAAGCAGAATTCTTCACTGCCTTCCAATGAGCTCCAATGCATCAACCCAGACACATTCTCATAAGCAGAATTCTATCAACCTCCGGACGACTCTAAAATCCTAAAACCCTGAACACCTCATGCAACCTCACAAGTCAACTACGCCCAGCTCCCACTGTCCTTGTTATTCCAACCTATGCTAAACAAACTCCATGAGCCAAACCTCCACTCGTACTCCTCCAGTGAAAACCTTCACCCAATACCAGTACAAAGATCCACTCAAAAAAGTCAAACCACTGATCAACACTGAACATCCACAGTTCCAGACCAGTTAACAGCAAACGATCAATAACAGCAGTAGAGAAAACAAGCGTTAGTTCCATGACTTGACTAACTCCTTTTTCACTTGTGTCGACACTAGCAACACCGGAACAGAATACTCAAAACCCAGAGCACTCCAAACCTGCTAGCTCTATTTTCTTCAATACCAGTACCATATCTAAGTTCTCATGACAAAACCCGTCACAAGAAACCAACAGAAATCCAATCCAATCTTAAAACATCTGTATATACCTGGTCGAACAAAGGCTTAACCTTAATCAACCTAATACCTTGTTTCAATAGACTAACTTCAAACAATGGTACTTATCTTCTTTTCTTTTCTAATCGATCAAGGTAATATCACAGCAACAAACTTGATAACAACCACTCGCAAAACCACATCCTAATCGTGAATCAGACTAACCCGAGATACAACTCAATACCTCAACCTCTGACGAATGACGAACAAGAATGTCTCGGTGGTAACCAATAACAGTAGCCAATACCTTTCGAACAAGAAAACTGAAACATTGCTTTTATCTTTCTTTCAATCAATCAACACCAAAGAACCCCAAATTCCAGAAACCTTTATCACACCCACTGACCAAAAAAAATCAATCAAAAAACAACTGGACAGATTTTTGAACAGATTTCAGATCTGATGTGAACAAAAGTTGCAAATGGCGGCTGGTGGTGACGGGAACAGGTATAACAGTGGCAAACACAACCACAAAACCAAACCCAGAAAACCAGATCGAACAGAAAGAAAACACAGCAGTTCAGCGGCAGCATCAGGCCCTAAACACTGCTGTAAAACAGCAGCAACAGCAGCAAACAGCTGCAAAATCAGCAGCAAGATCAAAGCCGGATCAGACCTGGAACAGCAGCAACAGCTGCAAAACAGCTGCTGAAAATAGCAGCAGCAAACCAGAATCTGATCAACCAATTCGAACAGCAGCAGAATTGAGAACAGCAGCAGCAATCAATCAATTCAAACAGCAGCAATCGAATTAAACGAACAGCCTTAGCTCTGATACCACTTGTTAGGATCAGCCACTAGATAGGAACTGCCTTAAGCACAGCGGAAGCAACAAAGCAAGAAAATAAAGAACACGACACAAGAATTTAACGTGGTTCGGTCTGGGTCTGACCTACATCCACCGGCTGCAAATGGGTAGTTTATTATCACATTGTTTTGAGGTGTTGTCTTACAAATACATAAACATCTCTTATATAGAGATATAGATAGCTTTACAACTGCCATCATTGGAGAGACAAAGGAGAGTAAACAAAGTATCAGGAGTTGATACAAGTGCATTAATGCATGGGTTCCTCCAGACTTTTCTACCAAAAGTGGACCCCTTGTCTACTACTTTTGACTAATCAAAAACAGTGGGCCTCCACACTTCCTTGGCTTCACACATACTCTAACATGGTAATGGGTCAAAACGTTTCAGGGTAGAGCTGGGATGGGCCGGTTAGCCAGAACATATTTTTTGTCCATGTTTGTTCTTTGACAAACATTAATTGTGTTTATCTATGACTTTGCCTGCTTTCAACCCATTAAACCACTACCCCTTTTAGTTACTTATCTTATTATTTCAACCATTTGATATAAAACATAAACCAAATTGATCTATTATCAAAAAAAATGACTACAACTTGCTACTTGTAGTGGGAATCATCATTTCAAACACAGTGCGTCTTTAAAGTTGGCAATCGAGCATACCTTACACCATAAGCATCAACCAGGGAGCCACTAAAGTAAGAGCTTACAATTCCTCCAAAGGCAGATGATCCCCAACATAGAGATTGAAGGGATCCTGATACACTTTGTGTCTCTCCACGTGCTCTCTCTACCACCATTGAATCTACAACCTACACCAAACTTCAATATTTATTCACATGCTACATATCTATCCCACATATTTCAGCTAAATAGTGCTATTAATGATTTCTATTGCAAAATGACAACTGTCATTATGACAAAAGCTGCTGCCTTGGCTCCAAAGCTCAGAAAAATCAACAATGCAGCTAATTAATTTGCATTAGAAACAGACAAGTATTAGCATGACTTTAGTTGTTGTCTTGTCTCCAAGCACAAGAAGGTAAATTAACAAGATATTAAGAAATTTCTATAGTGTTTTTTACTATACATATAACAGATAATTATGAATTAGTAATGCTTTTTTCTTTATATTTTCCTGCCTGTCGACAAGGATTACACTTCGAAATCTGGAAAAAAAAAATCTAAATATAATATCTTACTTAGTTTATGAGTAATTATCATCAGACTTTAGCAAACAACGGTTACAGCACCCAGTTTCAACAATTGCGATAGTGTCATGGGTTGAAATAATTTCAAGTGTTCATATATTTGTAGAATGCATAAGAAGACCAATGAAACATTGATTAAAATATATGGTCATTCACATACAAAGTCAAGAACGCTATAAAAGGTGCAAGATAGCCACCTCATCCACAGTTCACACAAGACACATCAAAATCAAATAATAAAAATTTAAAATGGATGAAACTTGATGCAAAATTGAACAGCAAGATGATGATTGGTATTCATCTAGTTGTCTAAGTAAATAATAGCAGTGAGAAAGAGAGCAGGTCAGCTCAGTTTGGTAATGGAAGTGGGTCAAAACAAGCAACCTTTTATGTGGATTGAAACAGGTCGGGTTGACCCAGACACCCTTTGTTTGAGAAATTTACAGAAAATTAGTGTGTCAAATAAGATTACAAAAATAACATCAATTAGAAAATAATCTAACTTTCTGATACAAGTACTGCATTTAATACTTGCAATAAAACTTGAATCGACTCATTCATAGGTATAAACGGTTCAGTATATATACGAAAACTGGTAGAAACTTACAACATCTGAAAAGGCGACAGAAAAAGACCCAAGAAGTATGCAAAAGGCAGCACCATATTTGCCATCAACAAAACTTGCCATTAAACTCCACGAAAGGGCTCCAAGAAGTCCTGATAAAACTAGATATGACCTTCTTCGGTACCCAAAAAGCGGAACAGAGTCGCTGCAGCAGAAAACATTATTGATGTTATGATACATGGGGACGGATCAATAGGTCACAAAATTTGCAGGTATGCATTTTCTATATCTACGCACCTGATAAAACCATACAACGGCTTAATTAGCCAGGGCAATGCTGAGAAACCGGTTATCACAGCTGTCTAGTCCACCATGTACAATTAGTTAGTTTTATGCAACCAAATGATGCGACATTTTGATTTATAACTAAATCTATCAGAACTGCAGACAAGATTATGGAGATGTCTTCATACTAAGAACAGAATGGTATTGTTGGCTAAAAAGAACGGGTTGGTCCACATGTCAAAAATGAGTAAATTTTAGCACAGGTCGAGTAAGGTTAGGCTGAGCCAGAAAAACTTCTACATTTGTTTTATTCTTTGAATTTATAACTGATCAATATAAATGTGATTACAGGGCCAATATTATTAAAATAACATCCAACTTCTTTTAGAGTTTTACCATACTTACAAAGAAGGTTTTATGCTTTTAAATAGATTTTGGATGACTATCAGCACTTTGACCTGCTTAAAAATTCCTGTTTCACAATCTTAATTTTTAACCGAATTGACTCGTAGGAGATCAAAATAATATCTTTAGCTACTGTATATGACACAATAACTATTCATAGAATCTATAAAAATGGACAAAACGTTTTTAGGTGAATCAAATCTAACCCATGTCAACCAACATAAAAATAATTACCCATTTTGATCAGTTACCCAACCCGTCCATTTTGCGACCTCTAAATTGAACCCTTGACTTTCCAGTGAATAAGGAATAACCTTACCACAGAGCTATGTATTATAGCGATCCAGAATCAGATATCGATCAAGAACCAACATTTGAGATATCGGTTATCGTGGTGGGATAGCGGTAATTTCAATATGATGAAATATCTATCTATCCATCTATATATATATATATATAATAATTAATTACTTAATACCTATTAGAAACATAAAAAAGTCAAACTTAAAAGTCTCAATATTTGAAACATAATATAATCAAATCATAAGTCTTGAAAATCTTCCTCCGATTCCACAGCAACTAAGGCTTAATACTTGCAAAAATTTAGTGTTTATTATGTTGTGTTTAAGTTTGGGCCAAAAAAAACGGAAAGCGCTATTTTGACACTATTTGGAACGATATTTTGACAGATACCGGGAAGATATTGGTAAATATTACCGATAATAGTGGGACTGCTATTTTGACCGCTATTCTGGAGAGACCCCGGTAACCACTATCCCACCGCTATTGACTACACAGCCACAGGGATGTTGCACATTCCTAATCTACCATTTAACTGCAAACGAAACATCTAACTTTACTAAGATATAGTGTACCTCAGCTGGATCTAGATGCAAATCATCCTTTAGATAAAAGCTGACAGCAAGCCTAGCTAGCCCCAAAACTCCTTGGACAAAGTATACCATAGCAACTGCAATGTTATCGGGTGTAAGATCCACCCCAAAACAGCTAATAGAGCTGATGGAGTACCTATTCCTCTGAGAAACAGCTTTACTGGAAGAGACTGCCCCAATAACTGCAGGTGCATCTTCCCTGGTTAATATATACAGAAAAACAGAATATAACAATAGACTTCACATATATAGTGGCTCATGTAGCGTTACATGGTCACACCTATGGACTTCTGATGATCATACATAAAAGACTGCATTGCGAAGTATAGAAAGATGATACCTCCACATAATAACATTACTCATCTTAAACTTGGAATTTCGGATACATGAACCCACATGTGTTGGTATATCATATAATACCCCTTTTATTAGGCAATATCCTTTCATTCCTTAAGCTCAAGTTACAAGCAAAGTCGTTTGCTTTAGTACTTAATTGTTTTCTATTTTGATTTGTAGGTTTGTAAGTTTAGACGATAGAGGAGATGAAGGGTAATAATGTAATATCGGAAATATCATCAAAACCGGGATGGGAAATAAGCTTGGCACTGCATGCAAACTGTTAAGCATGGTTCTCTAGACACGATTTCAATAAATTAATGCAATTGCCGCGACAAACTTTGCAAGATTGACACTCGAGAAGCGGCCGTGTGGGTGTCGGGCGTGATCAGACTTGCTTTTAACATAAAAATCAGTTATTAATATTATTTTTTTGTGCATTAGAATGAGTTGAGAACAGCTTATGGGGTATTTTAGACAATTGAAAAGAAGGAAAGAAATCACAACTTAACGATCGATTCAAAAACTGTTTTGGTAAAAGTCATCACTAGTACAAACTATACATAAATAGAAAAGGGCCTAAACTACTCGAGTGTGAGAAAAATAGAAAATATAAAACATCATAACAATAAAAACATCCATGATTTTCTGTGAAGGACAACTAAATAGAAAAAATTGTTTCCTATCATTCCAACATACAAAATAATCTTTAATCCTATATCTAACACGTCATATTGGTAAGTAATGAAGGACCTCGTGCACCACCTATACCTATGAGCACCTTAAGAACAATTAGAACTGCCTAAGAAGCTCAGCGTCAGATGTTTAAGGTTTTATACATTATGACCAATAATAGAGCTTCAACTACTGACCGATATACAAAGATCACCTTAAAATAAAAAAGTTAAAACTAAAGATTCTGTAATCCTTTTGAATTTAATGTGTGAATGCTACCTTAAGAGTTGGCTGATGATCACTTCAAATTAGTGGAAATGAAATATTTTGACACACATTTAAGTACATATGAAAACATGATTTACACATCATAAACTTAAGGTGGTAGTGGGCGAGCCCATTCCTTTATTCCCTTCAGGTGCTAGGGAAAAAAAGCATGCATATCTACATGTATATCGCATATCAAAATTTTTTGCCATTAAACAGCTTATAGGCCCTGCCTTGTGAGAACAACGTATGAAAAAAAATTTCCTTGATCAATGCAAATAAAGCCAAAAAACTTGATAGGTTGAAGCCAGGAAATGGACAGGTCCATTTCAAAATTCAGAAAACGACAAAAAAAAAAGCCGAAAAGGAGAAGAAAATCTGGAACACGGAGACTTTGTTCTTTTTAGCTGGTAAACTGGATTATTACCCGTATTTGCCTAGAAGGGAATATTCCGTTTCCTCCAGCTCATTATCGCTGTAAAACGCAAACCATGTTGACAAATACGAAGTGAAAAGCACAACATCTATATTTCTTGAAAATCTTCATTTACCTTGTGAGACAATTGATCTTGGTTGTTTCCTTTTATCTATAACCTTGGTGGATTAGTTTCATTTATATACGATAGTCGTACATGCACATCTTCTCTATTCGTTTTCATCTACAACCTTGGTGGATTAAAGTCCTATATATATAACATTTTCCTTTACCTTTCATCATGGGGAATTGAATTAATTTCTTTTATGGATAAACCTACTAAAATCTCATATATTATTTCCTTCAATTCAACGAAAATTATTTCAGATTTAGTGTTTTTGTAATGCTTTTTTTATAATGTGTCAATGTAATAGAAAATCATAAAAATAAAGAAACAAGAGTTTCATTTCACTTACCTAGTCTAAAAGCTTACAACTCGCCATAACAATTCCTCTATTCCATATATACATATAACGAATATATATCTCTAACTATATTAAAGGAGATTAGGAGATGACCTAAGAAAAGCTTAGGTGTCGATTAAATAGCCTGTCCAACTAGGAAAAAACACATAATGGCTTCTATGAGAAGATTTGATTAAACTTCCTTAATACTCTTTCTTCTCTTTCTCTTTCTCCCAAAAACAATTCAAAAATCACAGATCTCCTTTTATCGATTCTTCCACTTTCAGTCTTCTCCTTCTCTCCTCTCATCTCATCATCATTATCTTAATTTTTAGCCTCAAATAAAAACCCTAATTTATGAACATGATTAACACACCTACACATATCCAGTCACTCTCTAGATCTAGCCGGAAGTTAGGTGAAACGGTGGTGGCAGAAAACTGGCGTCGTGGGGCGATGGTTGATCGGAGATATACACCACCGATCTCCTTTAGAAGACGTAACAAATTAAGAGTAGGTTGGTGGTTGTTAATATATATAATATGATTCATTGTTTTATTGTTTTATTTAGTTTTGTATTAGATTAAAAAAGGATGGGTATCTTTTTAGTTAAGAGTTGGAAAGATGAAACTGATTGTTTTTTATTTTTTTTTAAAAAATGTTCATTTTGATTTTTGAGAGTGATACCGATGGTTGTCACCGAGTTTTAGCTGAAGCAATGGCATTTAAAGAGAAATTTGGTGATGAATATGATGTTGTTTTGTTTTTTAATAAAATATTTAGTTTTGATTAGTATTGTATCAGGAGGAAATATGATTCAATGTGTGTTTATGCTATATTGATTTGTGTTTTCAGGTGTTTTTGACTGATTTATGGACCGACATATTCCATGGCCGTTTTTGCTGCCACTTCCACATTTATAGTCCGGTGAGGATTGTGGTCTTTTTTTTTTTTTTTTTTAAAAAATGTTCATTTTGATTTTTGAGAGTGATACCGATGGTTGTCACCGAGTTTTAGCTGAAGCAATGGCATTTAAAGAGAAATTTGGTGATGAATATGATGTTGTTTTGTTTTTTAATAAAATATTTAGTTTTGATTAGTATTGTATCAGGAGGAAATATGATTCAATGTGTGTTTATGCTATATTGATTTGTGTTTTCAGGTGTTTTTGACTGATTTATGGACCGACATATTCCATGGCCGTTTTTGCTGCCACTTCCACATTTATAGTCCGGTGAGGATTGTGGTCTTTTTTTTTCTTCCTTAGCCTCGCGTAATGGATTTTGATATACTAGTGTTATTGGGTTTTTGATTATATATTTAGATTGTAAGATGGCTGACCAAAAGAAAACTTTCAGATGTAATCAAATCGAAAAGAACAACATATGGTGAGTTTTATTTTAAATTAAATTCTTTAAATTGTTTCCTTCTATATTGATGTACATAAACTTTTTGTGATTTCTTAGTTTTTAATCAAAAGTTGCTTGAAATCCACTTTGCTTCGTTGCTTCTTGATTAACAATATTAACCCTTGAAGAAGTCAGGTTTGATTTTTTCATGAACATATCAGGTACATGTCACTAATGGGATCAAGTTTGCAGGAGGTGTTGTTGGTAAAGCAGTTGATGAAGGAAATGATAAACTAAACATACTAATTGTAGAAGTGCAGTCTTTTCCTCAAACTGTGAAAAGTTCTCTGTCCGAGGAAGGTATTTTGGTTATTAATCTGGTATCTCGATCACAAGTCATCAAAGAAATGGTTATATCAAGTATGAAAGTGGCAAGAACCCATTTTAGTCTCATCATTTTTAATTGACATTCATTCTTAATGACTTTTATGTATGGAGGTGGTAAAATGGGTGGGGCGGGTAACAAGTCACGATAGTTAACTGTACATATGGAGGTGCTAAAATTTCAAGTTTTTGGCAGGATTTGGTTAATTGAATGTATTTATATTAACTTATCCCTAAAATTTCAGTAATTCATATGCATAATGAGTGTGTGTTTTGTTGGCAGGATTTAGTTGGATTACAACTATCTGGTTCAACAAGTTTGTATAGAGAGTTGAGTCAAGATTTGCAGGTTTTATGTGTTCCCCATGCAAAAGGAAAGGGTTTGCAGGTTTTTGTGTTACAAAGTTTGACTTAAAAGAGATTTAATTAATGTTAATGTACTATTAGCTTGGAATTTGGGTTGGTTTGACTATTATGTACTATATAAAGAAGAACTTGCAGGGTACTTAGGAACATGTTGCAGGGTAACTTTACATGGTTCCCATGCACAAAAGGGACTTAAACCGTATTACTCTTCTCAAGAATTCAAAATTTAGGTTGTTTTGCTTATAACAAATTCAAATTTTAATCTTTATTGGTACTTATCTTCTAAAATCCATGCTCTATCAAATCACAAAGTCAAACAAGAAACCTGATTTGTGTTTCTTTACAAGAGAAATCTTGAGAAACAAGATAATCAAAAACAATTTGAGTTTCCCTCTATAAATCGCCACATAACCTTCCATAATCTCTCACCACATCTTCTCTTCCTTATCTCATTGTAATCTTAATTAACTCACTAATCATGAAGATTTCAGTTTTGTTGAAGATTTGAGTGTGGCGAGTGACTGTATAGGAATCGTTTCCTGTATGATTTTAATTTATGCTCGTGTTAAGTTGGTGTTGGTAGGCTGCTGCTGGTGATGATACATCATTCTATGTGTTTATCGATTTTTAAAGATTTTTCGATTTTGAGAGATGAAGATAATGAAAAGGTAATTTCCCATCTATGTGTGTTTAGTTTTTTTAATCCAAGTTGCTTTACTTAATCTGGAGATATAATCTTGGTTACCAATCTTCTGTTGGTAGCTATAAATAAAACCCCTCAAAAAGAGGTTTTTACCAGAAATGCTTAAGCTATAAGGGAACATGCTTCTAAATTAATTTATTCAAATATTTAGAATTTTAGATTATTATTGTAACACAATCGTCTTTGTCCTAAATCAAAGAGGGGTGCACTGCAGGGCATTTCTGGTAAATCAAAGAAACCTGATTCAGCGTATGTCTATCAATGAGATCAAAGAAATGTTTGCATCAGCAGGCTTTGTGTGGGATGTGTATATTCCTAAAAAACCTGATTCAGCGTATGTCTATATTTCTCATATTATGTTTTTCTTGACCCTATGTCATGTTGAACTAAAACTATTTTATCTTTCGTAGGCTGTCAAGGGGATTTGCATTTGTTAAATTCACATGCAAGCAGGATGCAGAAACTGTATGGATAATGAACCATTAGCTACATCAACTGTTTTTTTTAATATATATAGTTTTTACTTTATTGCAATAGCTTTAACCTTCTGTAATCATTTTTTTCAGGCAATTCAGAAGTTCAATGGAAACAGTTTTGGTAAAAGGCCGATAGCTGATGATTGGGCTGTTCCAAAGAATATATATACAGCTGATGCTCAAGTTGCACAAAAAGATGGTACACTTTTTCTTTGCCCTTATTTTAGTTATGTGACAATCGCCTTGAATTATTTTTCATTGATATACTACAATAGGAAAGATGATTATTTTAGTTATGCCATTTCTCCATGAACTTCAAGGTACATACTTTATTGATAGCTTTAAAGATGATTATTTGAAATTGAATTGGGAATGTCAGAAAGATGTGAACGTGAATATAAATGTGAATGTGATTTGTTGTTGAAACTGATAATTTCAAAAATTAATAGGGGATCACAGCTACCCCGAGACAAATTGCAAGTCTGATACGGCTGAGCGAGGCCCGTGATCGGATTCGATTCTTGGAATAGGTTGAGAAAAAAAGACGTTGTAGATGCTCAATTTGTACATTCGGATTGAAAGCTTTGGAAAAAAAACAAGTGTTCTTATTTTTTCATTGGTATCCATTTCTTGACTCTAAAATGACGAGAATTCTTTTTGGTGTAGCTAAAAAGAGACTCTCAAGGTTATCTTGGGTGTGAGCTCAAAGATGGGCGATGAAGCACAACCCCTCTCTTGCTAGATGCGGAGTTAAAATTATTCCAATTAGCTGGCTGGAGCTAATTTGGTTAAAAAGTGTTGCAGAGTTGGTATTTACAGTGATTTTATTTTTTTTTAAAGCCATTTAAAGTGAATTGTTAATTTGGGGAAGAGATATTGGTTGTTTTATGTTAATGTGTGTAAAGGTATGGCTGGTCCTCTAAGTGTTGCTTTTGGCTATGGATATGTTTTTGGAAGAATAATTGCTTAATGTTGTCCTACAGAAACATTTGGATTCCAATGAAAAGGATTACTACCAGGTTTTACTATTGGGCTTAAAAGCTTAAAGTGAAAAATGGAAATTAATTTATATGGATGGGCTCGAGTTGATGGAGCATTGGAGCGTGGACTTCAAAGTCTAAAAAGTTTTTTATTTTTGAAGTTAGAAGTTTTGCTTTATTTAGTTTATGGTTAGTATTGTCATTATACCAGTTATGTACTATGTCAAAAAAAAAAAAAACTTTGATAATAGCATTAGTGATTTATGTGTTTCTTTTGTTTTGGATGTGCACTAAAAAGTTGCCTTATTTTTAAGGTTTTGGTTTTTCTCTTTAATACTTAAATGCACATAAATATATTGATATTGTTAGATATTATTATATGATTATTCGTATAAATGGCATGAGATGTTTGGCATTTGCTATTGATTTTGTTGCATAAATATCTCCAATAAGTTTTAGCTGTGTATTACAATATATATCTTCAAACCTGAGTTATAAAGGGCAACCATAGAAAGCTTGACGATTATCATGTCTTAAGTTTTATTTTTTGTCTTATTCTTTCATATTACAAGTATTAATTTATGTGGTTTAAAATTGAGTTAACTACATAAAATGCTAAACCATTATAACAAATTACTTGAGAAGAAATGAACACTAATTCAAACAAAACATTCCATGGATTGTCAAATAGTAATTAAAAACAAACGCTAATCAAATTTAATGATTAATATAACCAGTAACGTAAACAGACATGTAATTGATGAAGTTGCTTTTATACGTAGCCATATGAAATTTGTAGCGTCAAAAAAAATTTATACAAAGGTCTATCGATTGTCCGTGTTTCTACACGGGTCTAAATCTAGTATATATATATACACATAAAAAAAAAGAAGGAAGAAGAGATAGGTGATAATCTTACTAGAACTAACAACATAGGAGGAAGAGGAGGAGGACTCGTCATCATCATTATCGTCGACATCGGCTAATTGTGGTGACATAATTGAGATGTCGTTTTGAGGTCGTTTTGAACAGCAGCAGCGACGTTTGTTATTATTATTATTATTTTGATTGTTGCTTAACAAAATGAATGAAATCTTCTGGTGATGGTGTATTGAGGTGGTAGTAGTAGGAGGAGGAGTATTTGGTGACGTTGATGAAGATATGGAGATTTGATGATGATTTGGGAATATCGATAGTAGTAACATTCTCTTTCCTCTTTCCTCTTTCCTCTTTCTAAATATCAATACTATCTTTCTCTTTTTCTTTCCTTTATTTTATTTTATTTTATTTTTTGTTTTTTATTTTGTTTTAGGGAAGGAAGGCTTTATGCGAGTTATATATCTCCTTCGTACTTTTCTTTCTCTTTTTTTTTTCTTTTTTCAATGTTGTTTTTGGATGGAAGGCTATACCGTATACGAGAAGAGCTGAGGTCGATTTAAAAAATACTCTTTCAGATTTCAGAAGCTCGAACTTGATGTATATTATATATATATATATATATATATATGGGGACAATCAAATAAGAACAGTCTTAAAATAAGAACACGGTGAGAACACTTAAAAACTACATTTTGATGCATTAAAAGTCCATAAAACTAACATAGTGCATAACTAATTATCATTATTTAAGTGTTTAACAACACATTGATCCGTCAAAATCGAAAAAATCACATTTTTTGTTGGATGCATCATTTTGATGAATATGCATCCAAGATGGATGCACAAAACAAAAAACGTGATTTTTTCGATTTTGACGGATCAATGTGTTGTTAATCACTTAAATAATGATAATTAGTTATGCACTATATTAGTTTTATGGACTTTTAATGCATCAAAATGATGTTTTTAAGTGTTCTCACCGTTCTTATTTTAAAACTGTTCTTACCGGAGTGTTACCCTATATATATATATATAGATATATATATATATAATATATATATATATATATAGTGAAGGGATCAAGTGAGAACCAACATATATGGTGAGAACCGTGAGAACCACTAAAAAACCATCTCTAAGGGCTTTGCCCTTAGAGTTAAGGGCTACGCCCGTACCGTATACAACCGTCACCATCTCTTGGATCGCCGCCCATCAAATCCATACGATTCTCATATGCGTCCCTTGACGGTCAGTTTAGAACGGATAAGGGCCTCTGGCCCGTACCGTATACATACGTTTTCTTAACGCGTAACCCATATGATTTTTTACAAAAAAAATTTTTTTTTATTTTTTTTTGGAATGGGTTTTTGTTAAAAGAAAATAAAAAACAAAAAAAAGTTTCAAAAAATGAAAAATTAAAATTAAAAAAATAAAAAACCACACAAAAAAGAAGAAAAAGGGAGGAAAACTAGTGGTTCTCACGGTTCTCTCCATATTTATGGTTCTCACGTTAACCCTACCCTATATATATATATACCAAAACACCATCATATCCTATATAAAACTTGATATTCTATTCAGATTCGATGTATCAAATCTTGTGGGTCATGCAAAATCACAATAAGATCAAATATTGATATCATGATATCTAATGTAGATATGGTGAACCTTGAGTATAGATTTGAGATTGATTTTGCATCTTTCTTCCTGGTCGAGCAACTATAAATGGAGGTGATCGGTCTTAAATCTTGCAAGAAATAACACATATTAAGTTTTGCATTTGCAAGTTGTAAAGATAATGACAGTCGTGATTTGAGATATCACGAAAAAATTTTCAGGGTCTATTTTTTATTCTCGAACTAGCTAGGGCCCAATTTTGTTTTTTACATTCTCGGATACGACTCTTATAAGTATAACAAACAACTATAAAATTGTCCGCTTGTAAAAAAAATTTTGGTTCCGTCTCTACACATGAATACTTCAAATAATACCCGGAGGCTGGTAGACGTTAATGACCAAACCAAAATTACTAAACTCCTAGTTTAGATATCTTTAAACGGCAGGTACAATTTTTTACACCATATGACTATTAATTACGTACACATACTCACGTACACATGTGTATAATGTATAACTCTTTATATTTGGGGTGTACATATTGATGTTATAGGTGTTGTACCTGCTGTTTAACAATTTATACGTGGAGCAAAGAAGTAATCCCAGAGAGAAATGGGGCAAAAGTGTAAACACAAATAAAGTTTGGTGGTGAAAATATGAAAGCTACAAATTCACTGTAGTTAATAAGGACTTTAAATGTTTTATATATAATGTTGTTTTTGGATGGAAGGCTATATACGAGGGGAAAAAAATTGAAATGAACATTTAGACATTATTTTTTGTCAAATTCATCAAAGAAAAATTATGAAACCAGTAAAACCGAATTTATAAATTCCGATTTCCCTCATGTAGATTGCAACTGAAAATTTTAAATTAGGTTTCAAGGGCGGAAATATGTCACGTCTGAAACCGGATTTTATAATTCCGGTTTTACTAATAAAGTTGAAACCGCAACTACAAAGTCCGGTTTCAGGTGACATTCTATGACAACAACAGTGCATTAACCTAAGGGAACTGTTAGGTCCCGTTGACCCTTGAACATCGAGATCTGTATGAATCCAGGTGTGCGGAATCCACCTGACTCCGTTCTTGAGGCTGTAACATAATCACACATATAAATGATAAAAATAGGAGATAAACAATAAGAATTCCTTTATCATTAGTCGAATGATTACGAGAATGAATCCGTTTACAATACATCTCAATGATTACAGATTACAATAAAAAAGACGACTCTTGATAATGAATTACATGGTGGACACGGGGCATAGATCTCTACCCCGATCCGTAAATAGCTTTCTGTCTAGACTAAAACCATTAAAATGAAATCCTAGACCTATCAAACATATATAACATACATATATGGGTTGGGCTTGGACAAGTACGCAGGCATCATGATTAACGTAGTATAAACAATGTCTTATACATAATGTCTCATACACAACGTAGTATAAACAATGGCTCATACACAACGTAGTATCGACAACGTCTCATACACAAACAAATAATGTAGTGAAGCAGCCTCTTGTCCTAAATTGCATTGCAGCGGACACCAAACGTGCACTGGCAGACTCCCCTTTGATCGTTGCAATCAATTCTGTTAAACTCCGATATACATTAGTTATAGAAAACCTGCATCAACAAAAATAAATGTCTATCAAATAACACAAGACTTACATTGTAACAACTACTTAGTTATTGCCAATATTCACAAATCATCATATAAACTATATTTCAGAATTTTCACTGCAGGGCGTCAACCTACCCAAAATCCATAATACAAAATCCAAAAAGTATATTTATTTGGTTATCCAAAAAGTATATTTATTTTAGTAAGCACTTTTTGTCAACCTCTTGGCATGACAGACAAATCCGATGTGAAAAACAAATCCACATGATAGACCCTAATATCTACTACTAAGGTTCATACCCCCTACTCTCCATTGAAAAGAAATTTAAAAACACCGAAATCATTTCAAACTAATATCTACTACTAAGTAGGGGTGAGCAAAAACCGAACCGGAAAACCGAAAAAAACCGACAAAAACCGAACCGAAAAAACCGAAAAAACCGAACGAAAAACTGAACCAAATGAGAAACCATTGGTTTCGGTTTTGAATTTTCAAAAAACCGACTTTTACGGTTCAGTTTGGTTTTATTTGTAAAAACCGACTATACAAACCGAACCGAACCGAAAGTTTAATGATAATCTCAAAGTTTACTTTGCCAATGCTAGCTTCAATTTGTTAATAAAAAATCTTGCTTGCTTTTACGAACGGATATATGCAATATATCTTTATTTTGACTTTAGTCTAATATTTGATTAAAGAACGAAATGCATTTTTGGTCCCTGTGATATCATACAATTTGCAATTTTGGTCCAAACTTATGCAAATTGGCGATTTTGGTGCAATAAGTGAGACTTTTTGGCAATCTTGGTCCAAACTTAACTTTCCGTTTGTTTTTCACTGTTAATGAGGCCATGTGCTAGTCACGTGCGGGGTAGTTTCGTCCATTATTGCGCACCTACCCTTTAACCTTCTTTTTCATTTTTTCCGTGTAAACCAAAAATATCACGATCAACCTTTTTTCTTCAAACAGATCTCAAAAACCTAATTCTCTTATAATTGCTACAAAAATAATAATGAAAACAAAATAAATAAATAATATCATATCATCATCATCATCGCCACAATCGAAACTCAAAAACCCATGGCATCATTAAGTAGCAGCAACAGCCACAATCGCAATTGCAATCACAATCAAAAACCCACCACGCTCAGAGTCAACCCCGTCACAATCGAAACAGCAGCAGCTACAATCAATGGCATCAGCAAATGGCGGCCGCCAGACCTTCAAACTTCAGGCACTAGATATGTAGGCTATATTTTAACATATACATGTAGGTCTATATTTTGAAACATATACAAGAGAGATATATTTTGAAACATATACTTTGTAACAGAGCGACTCACGAAGGCCTCCATATCCTCCGATAACTATCACCACCGTCGGCTGACACACGAACCACCACCACAACCAACACCGTCCCTACTCACACATGTCAGAGCTCCGATGTCGTCACATAAATGAGAAGAATCTGCCGTGGACATAACAGAAAACAAAGCAAGATATGGGCTTTCATCACTTTGGTATTTTAATTGAATTTGGGGATTCTCTTTCATATGGTTTTAATTCAACAAATAAAGTGAGTAAATAAATTGGAGGAGGTTGGTGTTGGGAGGCGCAGAAGGGAGCAGCAAAAAAGGGGACGAAACCCTTTTTGGTTCCTTTTTGGTTTTTGTTTCCTTTGTACACAGGAGCAACATTTTTATATTTTACACATATCTACATATCTACAATTATAATGATGGTGGTCGTTGAGGATGAATTTTTGATTTTAGAGATGATGAAGACAGATACAGATCTGAAAAGGTAACAAAATAGATTGAGAGAGATATACATAACATACTTAATTGCAATAATGGTCCATGTATGTTTAAAATGACCCATCTACCCATCACATGTCTGGCACATGGTCTCATTAATGGTGAAAAACAAACGGAATGTTAAGTTTGGACCAAGATTGCCAAAAGGTCTCACTTATTGCACCAAAATCGCCACTTTGCATAAGTTTGGACCAAAATTGCAAATGAGGTGATATCACAGGGACCAAAAATGCATTTCGTTCAAGTTTTTATAACTTAATTTTCCGGTTCCTCATAATTCGAATAGTCTTTCATTCAGTTCTAATTCCAACGATACAGATAGAGTGCCGACAAGAAATTCTATATAATGCCACGGAGTAGTAAGCACAATTTCACCGGCCACCAATTAAAGTTCCATTTTTACCGGCGATCAATTAAAACACCATTTTTACCGGTCACCTTCAATCACCATAAACACATTCTAGTAAGATTAAAATAGTGTAAAAAATCAAATCTGAAAAATATCTTTCATCGATACCCTCGTTCATAGAATTTTTCACGAAATTATTTTGATGCGGAAATGTCCAGATTCACTGGACTGGAGAAACCCAGTGAACTGAAGAAGCTAACTGAACTGAAGGAAACCGAACTGATCATGCCATCTGAACAGGCCATGTTGATTCTGCCAGCAGTGGCCCATTTCAGACAAGTCTTTTCTGAACCAGTCCAGTCACCAGTGGTAACATTTCTCCAGTGGCAAGCTCCAGATGAACTGCTCCAGATGAATGCTCCAGTGACCACTACTGAAGGTCCTCCAGATAAATGCTTCAGTGACCACTACTGAAGGTCCTCCAGTGACCACTACTGAAGGTCCTCCAGTGACGTGCTCCAGATTTTGTCTCCAGTAGTGGTCCAGATTTATGTTTCCAGTTGCCAATTAATAAAGTCCCCACTGACGTCGTTTGTGGGCCCAATAATAAAGAAGAATGACAGCCGTTAAGGAAGCGCGTGTGACAAGACGTTTCTAACAATATTATGGGACCACTTGCAGGGGAATATTTCTAGAAGCTTACGTGTCCATATTTTATTGGTCCAAGTTAATTAGTGGTTTGCACATGACAGCTTTTATGTATTATTTTATTATTTCATCGTTAATTCCTAGGTAGAGCATGTGGCTATAAATAGAGGTTTATCTCTCATTTGTAAGTTAGTTGAAGTTGAATGAAAATTAATAGAGCAGCCTCTATTTCTTACAAAAATCTTCTTTTACCTTTATAGATCTTTGATCTTGGTGGTTAGGAGTGACCCCTTTATCAATATTTGTGGTGATTTGTTCTTTATCAAATATTGTGGTGAGGTCTTTAAAATCTTCGGTTTCCTTTAACCTATAATCGTGGTGGCTAGACCTTTATCGATTGTAGTGGTGGGGCGGAGTGTTTCCTTTATCCTTGATTCCGGTGGCTTGGCCTTTACGAGTCTTGGTGGTGGATTCTTATCTATCATTTTAATTTTATTGTCTCGTTTGTTATTTATTTCATATAAAATCCAGAAAATATCAAAAATAGTCTTCCGCTGTCGTTTGTCGCGTGATTTACGCATCAAATTTGGTATCAGAGACAGGTTTAAAAAGGTTTCTTAATCTTTTGTCCGTTGGGGTATTGTTTGTTTAGATCTGTTGAGGTTTTGTTTAGATCTGTTGATTGATTGTTTAGATCTGTTGAGGTTTTGTTTAGATCTGTTGATTGATTGTTTAGATCTATTAGTTATTTGCTTAGATCTATTGATTGTGAGTTATTTGTTGGTTATAAATGGCGTTTAGAAGAAATATGACTTTAGACGAAGCTAATAATGCTAGGAGAGATAGACAGATTGAAGATCTACAAGAAGCACTTGGTAGAGTTGTTCATATGTTAGAAGATGGTGGTTTACGATTTAATCGAGAAAACGTTGTTGCCAGTGAAAGAGATTCTGAATCTCAAGGCCCCAGTGAAAGATCTGATAGTAATCCTAGGAACTCTAGTGATTCTGATGAACCCCATCCTAGAGAAAGGCGTAGGAGGCATAAGGGAAATGATACTAGGGATATTAAGATAGATCCACCAGATTTTAATGGATCTTCTAACCCAGAAGAGTATTTCGAATGGGTCCAGGTGATGGACAAAATAATGGAAATAAAGGGTTATGATGATAGAAAGAGCTTCAAAGTTGCCATTATTAAACTTAAGAAATATGCTTCATCTTGGTATGATAACATGAAATCTGAAAGAGAGTACAAGGGCAAGAGTAAGATCAAGACCTGGTCCAAACTGAAGGAGGTTATGCAGAAGAGGTTTGTTCCCCAGTCGTATAAGCAAGATCAGTATCTACTGATGAACAATCTGAAGCAAGGAGCCAAGGAAGTTGTGGAGTACATTAGAGATTTGAGCATCTGAAGACCAGAACTGGTGTAAATGAGACTGAAGAGCACACTATTGCCAGATTTTTTGGTGGTCTGAACGCTGCCATTACTGAGAAGATTGAGTTGCAGCCTATCTGGACATATGAAGGTGCATGCAAGATGGCTATCCAGATTGAAAGACAACTGAAGAAGAAGGTTCCGTACAAGTCATTCAGTAAGGTTCCTGCCAGTACAAGTCAACCAGTTGCCAGTTAACCAGTTCCCAGATTCACTGAAACTGTCCAGAAATCCTTCAGAGGCAAAGAAAAGGAAACTGGAGGATCGAAAGAACCAGTTGGAAGAAAATGTTTCAAGTGCCATGGCTTTGGTCACTTCCAGGCCCAGTGTCCCAATCAAAGAGCCTTGACTGCAAGAGAAATTGAATGTTTGCCAGATGTCGACACTGAAGAAGGTGAGCCAGTGTATGATGAAAATGAAGAAGAAGATGAAGAGTCTTATGTTGGTGCAGATGTTGGAGAGATGTTGGTTGTCAGAAGAGTGATGCATGCTGATGAAGTTACCACTGATACTGCCCAGAGGGAGAACATTTTTCACTCCAGATGCACAGTCAAAGGAAAAGTTTGTGATCTGATCATTGACGGTGGGAGTTGTGCTAATGCTGTTTCAACTTACATGGTAGAGAAACTGGCACTACCTACAGTTAAGCACCCTCGTCCATACAAGTTACAATGGCTAAGTGAAGGATCAGAGGTAAAAGTCAACAGACAAGTTACTATTCCTTTTTCCATTGGATCTATTTATCAAGATAAAATTGTTTGTGATGTTGTACCTATGGATGCTTGTCATATTTTATTGGGTCGACCATGGTTATTTGATAATTATGTTCTTCATGATGGTCGTATGAACTCGTATTCTTTGAGTATAAGTGGAAAGAAAGTCACACTGACTTCTTTGAAGCCTAATGAACTGATGAAAGTCAAGAAAGACCAGCCCAGTAAGCCTTTGTTTTTGTCTCAAGCTGAAGTCGAAGAAGAGTTATCTGAAGGCTCTCCAGTTATGATGTTACTGGTCGTAGAAAAATCTGAAGAGAAGGAGTTCACTGGTGTCCCCAGTCTCCTGAAGACTTTACTGAAGGAATTCACTGACGTTTTCCCAGAAGACCTACCTGAAGGTTTGCCGCCAGTAAGAGGAATTGAGCACCAGATTGACTTGGTTCCAGGTTCAGTTCTTCCAAACAAAGCTGCTTACAGATGTTCACCTAATGAAGCTAAAGAGTTGCAAAGGCAAGTCGATGAGTTGGTTGAGAAGGGTTATGTAAGAGCAAGTATGAGTCCTTATTCAGTACCAGCTCTCCTGGTCCCAAAGAAAGATGGTACGATGAGAATGTGTGTTGATAGCAGGGCCATCAACAATATAACCATTAAGTATAGATATCCCATTCCCAGATTGGATGATATGCTTGATGAGTTACATGGCTCCAGAGTATTTTCCAAGATTGATCTCAGAAGTGGCTATCACCAGATAAGGATGAAGGATGGAGATGAGTGGAAAACTGCTTTCAAGATCAAGGGAGGGTTGTATGAATGGTTAGTTATGCCTTTTGGCTTATCTAATGCTCCCAGTACTTTCATGAGACTAATGAACGAAGTTCTCAGGCCACTCATTGGTCAGTTTGTTGTTGTATATTTTGATGATATTCTGGTATACTCAAAATCTGAAGCTGAACATGTTAATCATCTGAAGAGTGTATTTGAACTGTTGAGAAGACACCAGTTGTATGGTAAACTGGAGAAATGTGATTTTATGGTGGAGAGTGTGATATTTCTGGGATATGTTGTTTCAAAAGAAGGAATTTCTATGGATCCCTCTAAGGTTGATGCCATCAGATCATGGCCAGTTCCAACCACAATCACTGAAGTAAGAAGTTTCCATGGACTGGCGTCATTTTATAGAAGATTTATCAAGAATTTCTCTACAGTTGTAGCTCCAATTACTGACTGTCTGAAGAAAGGTGTGTTCAACTGGCCAAGTTCAGCCCAACTGGCGTTTGAAGCACTGAAGGATAAGCTCAGTTCAGCTCCAGTCTTATCCTTACCAGATTTTGCTATGCTATTTGAGCTCGAATGTGATGCAAGTGGAGTAGGTATTGGTGCAGTTCTGGTACAAGCCGGGCGTCCAGTTGCATATTTCAGTGAAAAGCTCAATGGCTCTAAACTGAAGTATAGCACTTATGACAAGGAGTTTTATGCAATTATTCGTGCTATCACTCACTGGTCACATTATCTGAAGCCGAAACAGTTTGTCTTATTCTCTGATCATGAAGCCCTGAAGTTTATAAATGGTCAACACAAGCTTAATGCCAGACATGCAAAATGGGTGGAATTTTTGCAGTCTTATTCGTTTGTTTCTAAACACAAAGCTGGAGTAGCTAATGTTGTTGCCGATGCACTATCCAGACGTTATTCACTGTTATCTATTCTTGGAGGCAAGAGTTCTTGGATTTTCTTTCATAAAAGAGTTGTATCCTGCTGATCCAGACTTTGCTGATCACCTCACTGAAGTTCACCAGAAAGGGCCATTTGTTGTTCAAGATGGTTTCTTATTTAAAAATGGAAGGTTGTGCATCCCCAGGGGTTCGATAAGAGATTTGCTGATAAGAGAAGCACATGGAGGAGGTTTAGCTGGCCATTTTGGCATTAACAAGACTGGAGAGATCCTCACTGAACACTTCTACTGGACAAGTCTACTGAAGGATGTCCAGAGTCTTATCAGTCGCTGTCCAACTTGTCACTAGGCGAAGACTACTTTTCACAAGGGTTTGTATACTCCTCTTCCAGTTCCAAACCAGCCATGGGAAGATCTCAGTATGGACTTCATTGTTGCACTGCCCAGAACACAGAGGGGGAAAGATTCAATAATGGTGGTTGTTGATAGGTTTTCAAAGATGGCACATTTTATTGCTTGTAACACAACCAATGATGCTTCAGCAGTGGCAAATTTGTTCTTTAAGGAGATTGTCAGGTTACATGGAATTCCCAAGACGATTGTGTCAGATCGAGATGTGAAGTTCTTGAGTTATTTCTGGAAGACTCTATGGAGATTGATGGGTACCAGATTGTTGTTCAGTACGTCTCACCATCCTCAGACTGATGGACAGACTGAAGTTATGAACAAAACAATTGGTATGTTGTTAAGAACACTGGTGAAGAAGACACTGAAAGATTGGGATCTGAAGCTTGCTCATGCTGAGTTTGCTTTCAACAGAGCTCCTAACTATTCTACCAGTAAATCCCCATTTGAAGTTTGTTATGGTGTCAATCCACTGACTCCATTGATTTAATTCCATTCTCGATTGAACCAAAAGCAAGCATTGAAGCTGAGACCAGAGCAAAAGAAATAAAGAAAATTCATGGAGAAGTGAAGGCCAGAATAGAGAAGGCAAATGCCAGTTACAAAGCCAGAGCAAACAAGAATAGAAAGCAGCCCAGTTTTTCACCAGGTGATCTTGTGTGGGTGCATCTGAGAAAAGAAAGGTTTCCAGCAAAGAGAAAGAGTAAACTGATGCCCAGAGCTGAAGGTCCGTTCAAGATTCTGGAGAGACATGGCAGTTTCAAGTACTTTTAATGTGGGAGATCTGATGCCTTATCTGGAGGATGAGTACCTCGAAGACTTGAGGACAAGTCTCTTTTTAGAGGGGGAGAATGATGTGGAAATGTCCAGATTCACTGGACTGGAGAAACCCAGTGAACTGAAGAAGCTAACTGAACTGAAGGAAACCGAACTGATCATGCCATCTGAACAGGCCATGTTGATTCTGCCAGCAGTGGCCCATTTCAGACAAGTCTTTTCTGAACCAGTCCAGTCACCAGTGGTAACATTTCTCCAGTGGCAAGCTCCAGATGAATGCTCCAGATAAATGCTCCAGTGACCACTACTGAAGGTCCTCCAGATAAATGCTCCAGTGACCACTACTGAAGGTCCTCCAGATGAATGCTCCAGTGACCACTACTGAAGGTCCTCCAGTGACGTGCTCCAGATTTTGTCTCCAGTAGCGGTCCAGATTTATGTTTCCAGTTGCCAATTAATAAAGTCCCCACTGACGTCGTTTGTGGGCCCAATAATAAAGAAGAATGACAGCCGTTAAGGAAAGCGTGTGACAAGACGTTTCTAACAATATTATGGGACCACTTGCAGGGGAATATTTCTAGAAGCTTACGTGTCCATATTTTATTGGTCCAAGTTAATTAGTGGTTTGCACATGACAGCTTTTATGTATTATTTTATTATTTCATCGTTAATTCCTAGGTAGAGCATGTGGCTATAAATAGAGGTTTATCTCTCATTTGTAAGTTAGTTGATGTTGAATGAAATTAATAGAGCAGCCTCTATTTCTTACAAAAATCTTCTTTTACCTTTATAGATCTTTGATCTTGGTGGTTAGGAGTGACCCCTTTATCAATATTTGTGGTGATTTGTTCTTTATCAAATATTGTGGTGAGGTCTTTAAAATCTTCGGTTTCCTTTAACCTATAATCGTGGTGGCTAGACCTTTATCGATTGTAGTGGTGGGGCGGAGTGTTTCCTTTATCCTTGATTCCGGTGGCTTGGCCTTTACGAGTCTTGGTGGTGGATTCTTATCTATCATTTTAATTTTATTGTCTCGTTTGTTATTTATTTCATATAAAATCCAGAAAATATCAAAAATAGTCTTCCGCTGTTGTTTGTCGCGTGATTTACGCATCATATTTTTCTCTCTCCAAGTTATCGTATTGAATATCTTGAAGTTTGATAACAATCAAATAAACCCAAGGATTACCAGTAACAATGGGGACAAATTCAGAGTGTTGCTCTCATTTTAAACCCATTATCTTCAAAGATCGACACACATGCAATCTTTTTTTCAAACTCAAGGTTGTAACCCAATTTCAACTTTAATTTTTTTCAAATCCAAAACATATTTTTGCAATACCTACTGAAAGGATGAGTTTCTCCCCTATTGCATCGTTTTCCTCACCGTAAAACCATCGTAAATGTATTCATGCCTGTATGAAGAGATACTCTCATTTGAGATGACCGGAACCAAAAAAGAGAGATGGTAGACTGGGATTTATTCCGTAGTTATTTATGAGTTTGGTTGGCTAATTGGATTGATTAATATAAGGGTATTATAGTCTTTACATTAAAGTCTCCGTAAAGACATAAAAAGTTACCGTGTGATTATCAGCTCCCGTTATGTTACCTTCTAGTCCAATGTTGTGACGTCACCTTATATGGTCTTGTGGCATTCTTCAATTAATATGTTGTTGTATACTTGTTTTTGCCTTAAATCTTCCCTTACATCCACCCGTTAGCATTTGTATATCATACATTTTTTTATTGAGTTTATTATGTGAATAAGATACATTTTATTTGAAGGTCATAATGAATTTATTGTGAAATTGATATCTATGTTCTGCATCTTAAACAAACTAGTTAGTCATGTTGTATATCATACATTTTTTTTATTCTTTTGGGATTTAAAAGTGAAAAATGTATGCCCTAATTCAACTACTAAGTACAAACAGGTAAATCGTGTTCATTTTTATGTTCTTTAGAAACTTCTGCAACACAATAGAAGAAACACGGTGGCAGATGATATATGCATTTGATTTGTGCAGAATCAACAGTCTCATCGTGATACATTTTTTTACAAAAGTTTGATACATTTTTATGACACCTGAACATTGTTGCTTTCTTTTTATTCTTTTCGTTATGTTTTTTGGATTGCTGAGTTATTAGTAGAGGAAACTTTGTATATAATTTAGGGAAATACCATGTTATTTTCTTGTTTATTTCAACTTTGTAAATCATTTTTTTTTATTATGTATCTTTGATGGTAATTTTCCTTTGCAGACCCACAAGCAGCAGTTCCCCTACAGTGATTCTGGCATTCGAAGGTTAGTAAACTATGTGCATAAAGATTTCATTATCTCTGTTTAGTTCTTTATTGGTTCGTCCAATAACGAAAATTTTTAGCAAGATAATTGGTGTTCTTTATGTCTCATCCTAGTTCTATACATTTTTTGTTGTTCAGAGTTGGTGGTCGTGAAATTTTTTCCATTCTTAGCAAGAAATGTGGTATGCATCACCTTGAACAACCCGGATTTGATCAATTTAATTTCATGGGGGCTTGAGCCATACATTTTAGGCATTGTTGCACAACTGTCATAGGTTGTTAGTCACGAGGCTCTAGTTGTTAGTTACATCAAAATGAAGGAGGTGTTGATGGTTTTGAAGCCACTGCTGTAGAATCTGATGAAAAGCTTGATGTCACCAGGTCAGTATTTTAAGAATATTTCTTATTGCAATTTACTAGCATTAGTTATGTTATATACATTTTAAAATATAACGTTGTTTGAAAGTAAGTTAGTTAGAACCATGGTTATTGTTTAACGTCTTTCGTTTACTTTTATAATTCTCAGTAATTTGGTTACATCATACTCAAGTCATCTTGAGCAAAGACACGACACAATTCTTGAAACTCTACAAAAGCTATACAGCTACAAACATCTTATCAACGGTTTTGCCATTCACACTTCTCCAGAACAGGTCCACTTTGCTTCTTACCTTTATTTGAATTAAACTTAAAACAAAATGATATTGGTAAATATATGGAACTTGATAAACGAAATAGTATTAGAATTATTTTATCTTGTACATTTTAATAATCTTAGTAGGCAGAGTTGCTTAGGCATGCCCTGGATGTGATATCAGTGGATAGAGATTGGAAGCTGAGGAGACTCACTACACACAACCCATTGATCAGGTTTGTATTCATTTTTCTTTATTGTATTATGACGCGGATTAAAATGTGGATCTTTTTGCGAATTGTAGAGTCTAGTCTAGTGAGCCAATTCGAGTCGAGTCAATGACTGTCCAATATGGGTCATCTGGTACATGTACAATATGGGTAAAGAAGGTGACTATATATATATCACTGTCTATAATATGTATATATATATATATATATATATATATATATATATATATATATATATATATATATATATATATATATATATATATATATATATATATATATATATATATATATATATATATATATATATATATATATATATATATATATATATATATATATATATATATATATATATATATATATATATATATATATATATATATATATATATATATATATATATATATATATATATATATATATATATATATATATATATATATATATATATATATATATATATATATATATATATATATATATATATATATATATATATATATATATATATATATATATATATATATATATATATATATATATATATATATATATATATATATATATATATATATATATATATATATATATATATATATATATATATATATATATATATATATATATATATATATATATATATATATATATATATATATATATATATATATATATATATATATATATATATATATATATATATATATATATATATATATATATATATATATATATATATATATATATATATATATATATATATATATATATATATATATATATATATATATATATATATATATATATATATATATATATATATATATATATATATATATATATATATATATATATATATATATATATATATATATATATATATATATATATATATATATATATATATATATATATATATATATATATATATATATATATATATATATATATATATATATATATATATATATATATATATATATATATATATATATATATATATATATATATATATATATATATATATATATATATATATATATATATATATATATATATATATATATATATATATATATATATATATATATATATATATATATATATATATATATATATATATATATATATATATATATATATATATATATATATATATATATATATATATATATATATATATATATATATATATATATATATATATATATATATATATATATATATATATATATATATATATATATATATATATATATATATATATATATATATATATATATATATATATATATATATATATATATATATATATATATATATATATATATATATATATATATATATATATATATATATATATATATATATATATATATATATATATATATATATATATATATATATATATATATATATATATATATATATATATATATATATATATATATATATATATATATATATATATATATATATATATATATATATATATATATATATATATATATATATATATATATATATATATATATATATATATATATATATATATATATATATATATATATATATATATATATATATATATATATATATATATATATATATATATATATATATATATATATATATATATATATATATATATATATATATATATATATATATATATATATATATATATATATATATATATATATATATATATATATATATATATATATATATATATATATATATATATATATACGATTTCGATTGAATAATAAGAAATAATATATATATAATATATATATATATATATATATATATATATATATATATATATGTACATTTATATATATACATATATATATATATATATATATATATATATATATATATATATATATATATATATATATATATATATATATCTATATATATCTAAGAATATATATACACATCTCACTTTTTATACAACAACTTTATAAAAGTCATACTTGGATTTTAGTAAATCAAACATACAAACAAGGAAATCAACAAACACTTTTGGGTGATGAACATTTAGAAAATAACTTTCTTTAGTCATATATTAAAAATAATACAATAACTAAGACAAGTATTATTTTTCTTTGAAATAGGTTCCATATAACACGAATAGCCTACTCACTTCTTTTCTTTCTTCACTTCCACGAGTCACTACAATCAAGGTGAGTCCCCTAGCCCCAATTTGTTAAACCTTTGGGTTGTGATACATACTCATTTTTTTTATGAACACAAGTGTAATAACGACATACATACTTGATCTAAGTCTTCGTTCATTCAAGTCCTTCCTTCATGAAACGTTAATTGAATATAAGCAAACGTGAATATGGTTAGTAGCGCTACTAGGATTGGCAACCCCACTTTGTACAAGTGATCATATTTGTAAACTTGGGTACCTTGAACAAGTACCACTTGAGGCAAACATTACTAGTCAAGTTTCGTTTCATGAGCTTAGATATTTACGTATGCATTTACTTACCCGGCATTGTAATTTGACAATGGCTGCTAGATATTGCAATTTGGGCAATGATCACTATATATGATCACTATATGGTACCTTGTGGTTCATGGATAACTCGTTTTGCAAAAACCTGGGGATTCACCAACATTATTGTTGACTTTGTTTAGTATGTGTCACAGGTGTTTAGATGGACTTCTATGGCTTGACAACGTGTGCATGCAACGGGGGAAAAGTTGGGGGATCACAAGTCTTGACCTTCGAAAGCTCTATGTCTACTATCTTTCTTGTTTTCAATAAATGAGTTGTATATCAACAATGTTCAAACTCTTTTTATTTTTAATGTAATGTACTCATGTTTTCAAACTAATCGTCATGTTATTTCATAAGTCTTTCAATAGACAAAAATGTGTCTTGTTTACTATGAATTTGTGTTGTGATCCCATATACGTCACACCCATTGCATATCATATTTTGGGGGTGTGACAGAGTGGTATCAGAGCCGAAGTTACAGTGAACTAGGTTTCAAAAAAAAAGGGAAATACGAAAAACGTTTTCTTAAAAAAAAAAGAGCCAAGACTATAACCCCGGGAAGTCACCATACGTTGCATGCACCTTATTTGTTATATTTGAACACAATGGATATGTTGCTTGCGGAAACTAATATTGTTTTACTTCTTGTAGGACTTAAGTTTGTGTTTATTTGATTATTAGTATATGTGAAATGCATAATTTATCTACATGAGATTCCTGCATGTTTTTCAGCTTGTTTAGCTTTCTGTGGACTGTTTGGGACGAATTTATTGGAGGACAATCTTGAAGGTTTGGGACTTGAAAATTTTACTACAGCAACTTTCAGATGCTCAGTACTTACTTGAATTTTTCCAAATTTTATTTCAATGAGTAGATATTTTTAAAAATTCCCTAAAGAAAACTGCGCCAGAAAGCTCAATGTTTTGCGACAGTGAGAGTTTTATAAAAGTTTAATGTGAAGAAGGCTTTCAAAAATTCTGAAATTTTTACAGAAATTCATTAACACCTTAATTGAGATACTATAGAAAAATTAGGTTCCAGTTCCCTCTGGTTTATGAGATAAATATTCGCAAAGTTTCTGTTGAAGGAAGACAGAAATAACAGTTTTGACCTCCTGACTCGTAAAACCCTTTTGATCGACTTTACCTTACTGTTAAGACCTGAAAGCACTTCGAACAGAAAGAGGACTCTCTGGACTTGAGTTTAGGCACCAGAATCATGATAAAACAGTAAGCTATGGTCCACTTATACCCTTTCGAAACAGAATACTTATTCTGCCCAGAAGCTGAAATTAAGCTCAGGATGACTTTTATGAGTAGATTTTTGTGTACTTATGCTTGGGAAATGTAGATAACTATATATAAGACATACGTGATCATCTCAGATGTTACTCTTCTTGTATAACATACATGGAGATATATATACATATGCACACCTACACATTTTCTTTTTCTCTTCTTCTTATTAGGAAAATGGATGACATAACCCGAGTCCCTATTGAAGAAATTCCCGACTCACCATTGGAAGAGCTATTGATACATGTGGATGAGAATGGCAACTTCATCCCTGACCACGAGATCTTAGGTGACAATGCCGAGCTCCAAATCAGCGAACTCATTGAAGACTCCTCCGATGAACAATCCATTGCTCCCTCAAACCAAGCTCCAACTCCATCACCTACAATGCCACTTGCTCAACCTGCCCCTATTGCCACTACTACTCCTCTCCCAAACCCTCCTATCATGAACCTACCTCCACACCCCAACAAGGGGATTACACATGGAGAAGGTTCATCTCGGCGACCCTTTCCCCACTCCCATGACGACTATCGCCCTCGCCAACGCCCAAAGCAACGCTCCTTTTTCACCTCCACAACTATTGAGCCACACCATGGACACCACACTTCGCCAAACAATGTGGAGCCTCAATGGCGTTGGTTAGCCGATCAACTTCATGAATGGAAGCGATAAGAAGGGATTGAGAGATCACCTTTGTATGGGAGGGCCTTGGGAAGGATTTGCACACCTCACCTCACCGGGGAATCGGTCCATAAAACCGTTCCATTACTTGTGGCTCGACTTGCAAGGGCGGAGGAGCGTGTCAATTTCTCGAGTGTGTGGAGTATACAAGCCTCGTGAATCAGGTTTACACCGTCGAGGACAGATTGGAGGAGGGAGTTATGCAAATCCATACCCTGCATTGGAGGCTAGTCTCATTAATGGTGAAAAACAAACGGAATGTTAAGTTTGGACCAAGATTGCCAAAAGGTCTCACTTATTGCACCAAAATCGCCACTTTGCATAAGTTTGGACCAAAATTGCAAATGAGGTGATATCACAGGGACCAAAAATGCATTTCGTTCAAGTTTTTATAACTTAATTTTCCGGTTCCTCATAATTCGAATAGTCTTTCATTCAGTTCTAATTCCAACGATACAGATAGAGTGCCGACAAGAAATTCTATATAATGCCACGGAGTAGTAAGCACAATTTCACCGGCCACCAATTAAAGTTCCATTTTTACCGGCGATCAATTAAAACACCATTTTTACCGGTCACCTTCAATCACCATAAACACATTCTAGTAAGATTAAAATAGTGTAAAAAATCAAATCTGAAAAATATCTTTCATCGATACCCTCGTTCATAGAAATTTTCACGAAATTATTTTTTTCTCTCCAAGTTATCGTATTGAATTTCTTGAAGTTTGATGACAATCAAATAAACCCAAGGATTACCAGTAACAATGGGGACAAATTCAGAGTGTTGCTCTCATTTTAAACCCATTATCTTCAAAGATCGACACACATGCAATCTTTTTTTCAAACTCAAGGTTGTAACCCAATTTCAACTTTAATTTTTTTCAAATTCAAAACATATTTTTGCAATACCTACTGAAAGGATGAGTTTCTCCCCTATTGCATCGTTTTCCTCACCGTAAGACCATCGTAAATGTATTCATGCCTGTATGAAGAGATACTCTCATTTGAGATGACCGGAACCAAAAAAGAGAGATGGTAGACTGGGATTTATTCCGTAGTTATTTATGAGTTTGGTTGGCTAATTGGATTGATTAATATAAGGGTATTATAGTCTTTACATTAAAGTCTCCGTAAAGACATAAAAAGTTACCGTGTGATTATCAGCTCCCGTTATGTTACCTTCTAGTCCAATGTTGTGACGTCACCTTATATGGTCTTGTGACATTCTTCAAACAATATGTTGTTGTAGACTTGTTTTTTGCCTTAAATCTTCCCTTACATCCACCCGTTAGCATTTGTGAACCATGATAATGTCGTTTTTCATCCTCTTCATCCATTGTACCTGCATATTACCTGAAAGCACTAGTACATACCATAAAGCACCTAAAACTCATATAAAACGACCATATACAACCCTAAAATGTCCGAATAATTATGTGGGAAATATGTATATATTGAGTTTATTATGTGAATAAGATACATTTTATTTGAAGGTCATAATGAATTTATTGTGAAATTGATATCTATGTTCTGCATCTTAAACAAACTAGTTAGTCATGTTGTATATCATACATTTTTTTATTCTTTTGGGATTTAAAAGTGAAAAATGTATGCCCTAATTCAACTACTAAGTACAAACAGGTAAATCGTGTTCATTTTTATGTTCTTTAGAAACTTCTGCAACACAATAGAAGAAACACGGTGGCAGATGATATATGCATTTGATTTGTGCAGAATCAACAGTCTCATCGTGATACATTTTTTTACAAAAGTTTGATACATTTTTATGACACCTGAACATTGTTGCTTTCTTTTTATTATTTTCGTTATGTTTTTTGGATTGCTGAGTTATTAGTAGAGGAAACTTTGTATATAATTTAGGGAAATACCATGTTATTTTCTTGTTTATTTCAACTTTGTAAATCATTTTTTTTTATTATGTATCTTTGATGGTAATTTTCCTTTGCAGACCCACAAGCAGCAGTTCCCCTACAGTGATTCTGGCATTCGAAGGTTAGTAAACTATGTGCATAAAGATTTCATTATCTCTGTTTAGTTCTTTATTGGTTCGTCCAATAACGAAAATTTTTAGCAAGATAATTGGTGTTCTTTATGTCTCATCCTAGTTCTATACATTTTTTGTTGTTCAGAGTTGGTGGTCGTGAAATTTTTTCCATTCTTAGCAAGAAATGTGGTATGCATCACCTTGAACAACCCGGATTTGATCAATTTAATTTCATGGGGGCTTGAGCCATACATTTTAGGCATTGTTGATGTTGTGTGAAGTGTTGGGGGACCTCGATCTATTCCTCCTTCTTGTGTCTGTGATCCTTTAGAGGAAACCTGTAACAAGGGTTAGAAATAAATCACCGTGTAACACGGGTAAGAAACCAATGACTGGATATCTCTTTGTATCGTGATATCACTTTCCGAAAACAACAATTCGACCCTATCTGCCTGGGTTACACGAATTTTGTTTTGGGATAATACAAAGAGTAATGTTCTAGATTTTGGCAGAAATCAAGAACCCGTTCGCTAGAGAGCACTTAGTGTTTTGACTATCTTCTCATGTATCTATTCTCTATATTCTAGAGACACCCGAACATATGCACATCAAACATACTAGTTGATCATTGCATATAAGCATAAAACATAAGCAGCATAAGAAAACTGCTCACGCCTTTGTCTTCCTTGAAAACTCTCTCTTTTTTCTTTTGTTTCTCACTTCTACTCTATTTTTCTACTTTTGCCTACATACAATATTTATAATACATTTTGTGTGCATGCTAAAGAATACAAGGCAAAAGCTAAAGACAAGTAACAAACAAGTAAGTCCAACTGCCCACGTGATGGAGAAAAGCAACAAACAAAGAGTAGTTAACCAAGGGGCCCATGTTAATTATTTTTTCACTTAATCCTAACAAATCCTCCCGTATCAATTATTACAATACTTTTGGGTCCGGGATGCCATTCACTTAATGGGTGTACACTCCGTACCTCCAAACCCATTTCCAAGTGTAATAACCATATCCCTCAATTATACTAAATTACTAACAATCCTCCCCAATTTAGTGTAATTCCTATACATGAGAAAATAACCAAAAACAAAACTTATGCGTAAATGAAAATGTCCCGAGGATTGAATTTTCACTTTAGTATATTACACATTTCAAATATTCGAGAATCAGGGTGTTCTAAGAATTGAACCCTTCAACCCATTTGAATACCTGAAAATAATATACACAAAAGCTTTCAAATACTTTAAAGCTATCCTGACGCTATATGAGCCATGCGTCCATATCCATTCATGAATGTATCCAAAGCAAAAAGTCCAAAGCTTTCATGAAGCGGCAAAACTTCACATTCATATAGGTAGTTCTACTTTATTCATGCACCTGCTATTGCACTTTTTCAAAGGAACTATTAAGAAGCTATACTTCAACCTAACCATCAGCAGGTCCGAGCACATACCTTGGGATGCTTTGTAAAATTATGTGCTCCAATTTCTAAGTATAAGCTTTCCACATTGAATTCAGCTTCTGATTAATATCAGAAGGGAATTGGGTATCTTATAATTAGAAAATTAGGTGGACTTTAATCCCATCCCTTTAGCAGACTTATTAAACAAGTCTCTAGTCAATCACTTCGTCAAGTGATCAACTAAGTTCTGTTGTGATCTTACAAACACTATAGAAATCACCCCATTCATGATAAGTTCACGAATCATGCTATGTCTAACACCTAAGTGTCTAGACTTCCCATTGTACATCTGGCTATAAGCCTTTGCCAATGTCACAATACTATCCCAATGGATAGAATTGAGTGCTATAGGTTTGGATCACAATGCCACAATGGAACCTCATAAATCAAGTTTATTAGCCATTCTACTTCTTTACCAGTAGCAGCTAATGCAACAAACTCAGATCCCATTATTGAGTTGGTAATACAATTTTGCTTCTTGGAATCCCAGGAGGTAGCACCTCCCCAAGCAAAATACCCAACCAGATGTTAAAGAATGATCAACATTGGTTATACAACTCACATCAGTATACCCTTCTAGAACCGAAGGAAACCCAGTATAAGATAAACTATAATCCATAGTTTTCTTCAAATATATCAGTACCCGCCTAATTACTTGCTAGTGATGAGTACTAGGATTACTAGTATACTTACTCAATTTTCCATAGCAAATGCAATGTCAGGCCTTGTACAAATCATGTCATACATCAAGTAGCCAACCACCTTGGAATATTCAAGTGGTGATACAGCTTATCCTTGTTAGGCATCAACTTCACACTTGAATCCATAGGTATACTTAATCAAAACAGTTGAATTTCTTTAGAACATTCTCAACATAATGAGATTGACAAATAGAAATTCTTTTGCTTTCACGTTTGATCCTTATACCAAGGATAACGTCAGCCTCCCCATTTCATGGGGAACTTTGATGACAAAATTATGTCAACCTGATTTTGGTCAATTCCAAATACCAGCATGTCATCAACATATAGGCAAATGATGACTCCTTTACCAGAATCATCAAATTTGCTATATACATACTATGTCTAATATTCTTTTGTGTATTAATAAGATGTATTATTTTATATACAAATAAATCAATACATTTACCTACACATACATAAAGTCACAGGTATGAGCGAGTAAACAAGGAATATAGGTCACCTAATCAAAATATATATTAACCAATACAATACATATCCAGGCAATATTCCTACACATAACTCGCTCAACCCAACCCGTTCTAGAGCATAAGAAAAACTACCATCCATACGTAATAATCCACAACACAGGGGCAATAGGAATATTGGTAGAAACATCATCCTTGGAACCTTCAATTAAATATAATCGAAAAAACTAGTCCAAGTGACTTAGGTTTCTTTTCTCTTTTGCTTTTCCGAATCTCAAGTGACTGATCAACAGCCTTTTCAGAGAATTCATCATTACAGTCCTTATTGGTTACATTGGTTCTAGGAACCATATCCTTTGGTCTAGGTATAGATGAGAAATTATCCTTATCAAAAATTGCATCCCTTGAATCAATTGTAAATCTAATTGATACAAGTCCAATAGGTTTTATAACATAAAACCTATACGCCATGGCCATGGAATGTTCAACATATCCAATAACATGCAATTATACCTCTTTCACCAAAACTTATCTTCTTGGGATTAGATTTTTACGACAGCCTTACAACCCCATACCCAAAGATAATTCTAATTTGGTTTCTTTTTATACCAAAATTCATAAGGTGTAATCTTGTTCCTTTTTATTAGGAACTCTATTAAGCAAATAACAAGTTGTTAGCACAACTTCCCCTAAAATCCCTTACTCAAACCTGAACAGGATAACATGGATAATCTCAACGGATTGAAAATATATTTGATAAATATAATTACCTCCCCTATCCGTTCTAAGTCTTTTTATCAAGGCCTTTAGTTGCAATTCTACTTTAAACTTTACATATTTTAAATTTACCCAATGCTTCACCATTAGTATGTAACAAATAAACATAGTAAAATCTAGAAGCATCATTAATAAATTTCTCAAAATATTTATTATTCATTACAGTAGAAGTAGCATGCAAATCACATAAATCACTATCTATAATTCTAAAATTTCAAAATCATATTTCATATTTTGAAATGGTCCATTTCCTTAGTGATCTTTGTCAACATACAAGTTTTACACTTTTTCATTATTCATGTCAAAGACCATTATTAATTCATCTTTAGACATTTCTTGCATCCTTTTAAAGTGTACATGTCTTAGTCTAGCATGTCAAAGAGTAGAATCATTTATGCTAGAAGTTGACATAAAACCAAAGTTGACATTCATGTGAATAATTTCAAGTCTAAACATTATGTTAACCAACACCAACAAGCATGCCATGTTTTGACTAAAAACAAACTTATCAAATTTAATAATTGTTTATAACCATAATTATTTAATAATTGAAATCAAGTTTTACGAATTAGTTGTGCATGCAAAACATCAAGTAAATTAGTAACTTTCTAGAACTAAAATTCAAATTTACACTTTTACATCTATGAACAGGGCAGTTGACTCATTTCCCATATGAGAACTGATCCATTAGTCACCGACTCGTAAGTATTTAACCAACATCTATCCTTATACATATGGGTTTTAGTACCGAGTCAACACATCACGCAACATCATCATCTAGCACAAAATAAACCTCAGATATATATAAAACATAATAATTCTAAACCGAATCATTATATATATACTGACTTTTCAAGTCTTGGTAATTAAACCATTTCCTGAACCGCTTGTGCCAGATTCATTGGTATTTTTATTACCAACATTAACTCTGCATTCCCGTTTCAAGTGTCCAAATTTACCACACTTCCAACAAGTCAATTTAGACTAATTATTGGGATCAGCTTAGTAAGCTCCTTGATGTTTACGTTTCCTTTCTTGTCATTATATCCGATGGACTTTTATGTTCCACCATATTGACAGAAGACGTACCAGCAACATTGTTGCTATTTGGCTTGTCAATATCCTGCGTCCTGAGGGATTCCTCAATACGCAAATGACCACCCAACTCAACAAGAGTTAACTCCTCCTTTTTATGTTTCAAAGAATGTTTAAATTCTTTCCAATAAGGAGGGAGTTTATCAATGACAATAGAGACTTGAATAGTCTCATTCATGTTCATTTTATACTGTGTAAATTTACCAAGTATCCGAATAAACTCATAGTATTGTTCCATGACAGGTCTAGAATCGACCATCTTGTAATTATTAAAATTACTTACTAGGAACTTTTTACTAGAGGAATACTCAGTCATATAATCGGTCTCTTAAGAGTCCCTAGTTCTTTAGCATATTCATGGTATTGATAAATATCAAAAGAGAATCAGTCATACCATTGAGGATTAAACCTCAAGCAACATAGTCGTCGTTCACCATTAGCTCCAGCACATGAAGTGCTCAACACATAAACCACATTCACGCTTGTTAGGAACAAATACATCTTTTTCTGCCATCTACGAAAATCCATTTCCTCAAACTTATCAAGTTTGGAGAAACTAGCCATCATGTACTTCAAGCCGTCATTGATTTCACAAAATTGTTGTTTTCGATTGTTGGGGGATCTTGATCTATTCTCCTTCTTGTGTCTGTGATCCTTTAAGGGAAACCTGTAACAAGGGTTAGAAATAAATCGCCGTGTAACACGGGTAAGAAACCAATGACCGGATATCTCTTTGTATCGTGATATCACTTCCGAAAACAACAATTCGACCCTATCTGCCTGGGTTACACGAATTTTGTTTTGGGATAATACAAAGAGTAATGTTCAAGATTTTGGCAGAAATCAAGAACCCGTTCGCTAGAGAGCACTTAGTGTTTTGACTATCTTCTCATGTATCTATTCTCTATATTCTAGAGACACCCGAACATATGCACATCAAACATACTAGTTGATCATTGCATATAAGCATAAAACATAAGCAGCATAAGAAAACTGCTCACGCCTTTGTCTTCCTTGAAAACTCTCGTGTTTTTTCTTCTCTGCATTTTCTGGCACTCGGCATTATTTGCTACTTCTGCCTACATACAATATATATAATACATTTTGTGTGCATGCTAAAGAATACAAGGCAAAAGCTAAAGACAAGTAACAAACAAGTAAGTCCAACTGCCCACGTGATGGAGAAAAGCAACAAACAAAGAGTAGTTAACCAAGGGGCCCATGTTAATTATTTTTTCACTTAATCCTAACAAGTTGCCATCAATTATTACAATACTTTTGGGTCCGGGATGCCATTCACTTAATGGGTGTACACTCCGTACCTCCAAACCCATTTCCAAGTGTAATAACCATATCCCTCAATTATACTAAATTACTAACAGTTAGTACGAGGCTCTAGTTGTTAGTTACATCAAAATGAAGGAGGTGTTGATGGTTTTGAAGCCACTGCTGTAGAATCTGATGAAAAGCTTGATGTCACCAGGTCAGTATTTTAAGAATATTTCTTATTGCAATTTACTAGCATTAGTTATGTTATATACATTTTAAAATATAACGTTGTTTGAAAGTAAGTTAGTTAGAACCATGGTTATTGTTTAACGTCTTTCGTTTACTTTTATAATTCTCAGTAATTTGGTTACATCATACTCAAGTCATCTTGAGCAAAGACACGACACAATTCTTGAAACTCTACAAAAGCTATACAGCTACAAACATCTTATCAACGGTTTTGCCATTCACACTTCTCCAGAACAGGTCCACTTTGCTTCTTACCTTTATTTGAATTAAACTTAAAACAAAATGATATTGGTAAATATATGGAACTTGATAAACGAAATAGTATTAGAATTATTTTATCTTGTACATTTTAATAATCTTAGTAGGCAGAGTTGCTTAGGCATGCCCTGGATGTGATATCAGTGGATAGAGATTGGAAGCTGAGGAGACTCACTACACACAACCCATTGATCAGGTTTGTATTCATTTTTCTTTATTGTATTATGACGCGGATTAAAATGTGGATCTTTTTGCGAATTGTAGAGTCTAGTCTAGTGAGCCAATTCGAGTCGAGTCAATGAC